>OY728167.1:119439279-120639279 GCA_963277665.1 Viscum album
ATTTTTTTTATTTAAATATATATATATATCATAAAATATAGGGGTGTTACATTCTACCGACCCCTTAAAATAAAATTTTTCCTAAAAAGTTTATCAATATGATACAAATAAATGAGGATATATTTGTTTCATCATATCCTCAGGTTCCCATGTAACTTCTTCAAATTTATGATTCTTCTATATAACTTTAACTAGGAGAGTAATCTTATATTGTGGCACTTTATATCTATGATACAATATTTCTAATAGTTTTTCATCATATGAAATATCATGATCTAGTAGTATATCCACTAAATTCAATACATGTGAAGGATATTATATGTACTTCTTATGTCAAGATACATGTAACACATCACAAACATGAGAGAGGTTTGGTGGAAGCCCCTAACAATAACCTACCATCCCTACTCGGTCAAGAATATCAAAAGGACCAACATACCTAGGGATCATATTTCCATTATTTATGAATCTAGAAACATTATTCCATTATTAAATTCATAGTAATACCTTCTAAAAAACATATAATTCCCAATTTCATTGGTGATTGTTAGTATAACTTTTCTATTGACTCTGAGATGCCTTAATGTGTTGCTAAATGGATATGATATTCTCCTATATTTCCCTAGCTATCTCTGGTCCGAATATATTTAATTCTTGAACTTTATTCCTAAAATTTGGAGTTATAAACTTTTTTAAATAGAGGTATTCATAATAATCGATCTAAATTTGTGAGTGTGATGTTTCTTAGAATCATTGGAACCAGTGAGATGGGTGAGTTGAATCAGTGGTCATTTTTTACGAAATCAATTCTATGAAATTAACCCATAAAACTTGTTAGAGTTGTTTTACTTATCAAATTTTATAAAAATATCACAATAATTCAAAGATAATAAAGTAAACAAGGTAATAAATATTTACAAGGTTCGACCTTAGTGTGAGAACCTACACCCATTCTTTGGTGACTCTTGTTGTTCCACGAATATTCACTATTATAAAGAAGTGAATATAACTTGAGATAGATCTCATTAGACTACTTCTATCCCCCAAAATTAATGATTATATAGACTCCTATCAGTTTAAAAAAATCTTATAAAATAGATCCATAAAAAAATTGTGAAATTTTTTAAAACCTGCTGCCAAAATGTTTTTCCAGAAAAGTCTGTCTATTTTCTTCTATTAGGTAATGTTTATCTTGTATATTCTTTATGCATCTGGTAAAACTAAATACAATATACCTCAGTAAAAAATTTCATGTTTTCTAATATGTGTTCTCTTTATTAAACAAAAAATCTTATTCCTAAAAACTCAACTCCGAAACTCTTTCTGTTACTCTTTATCAGGTTTCTCTGAACTAAAATCATTATCTAAAGCTTTGATCGAAGCCTCTATCCGGTAACCCTTATTCAACTGGAATATTATCTTGGTTAGAGACTCAACTATCAGAAAAAATTGAGAGTGTCAACTCTTTGTCCTTATGAATAGTTTTAATTACATTCATACTATTCACCCCCTTTTTATGTCCTCCAAAAATAGAAAAGGCTCGAACTAATTGTTTCCCCATCAAAATGAAACATTATTGAAGCTTATTAAGTCTTCAAAAGTATTCCTAAATATTCTTGAGACTTCATAAAAACTCAAATGATTCCAACATTCTTCAAAATTCCTCATCCGTAAACATTATGGAATTCATTCATACCTCCTTATCTCAGCAAGATAAAAAACCAATTTAAAAACATAATAGATCATCATCACACATTAAAAAGGAACTTTACAAAGATATATAATATTTATTGTAAAACTATATCCATTGGAATTTTTTTGGTGTCTTATTTAGGAAATCCACCATCTAGTGAAAAAAACATAACTTCCCCACTTTTATTTATTATTATGACTCTTTCTGGTCATCCTGCCTGAGCTCAGACTTTGTACATTTTTTTGATTCAGAAAAATCAGTCTAGTGAAAATTATCTAAATCATAGATCAAATAAAATAAAAAATGTTTATTCAATATTCATTCATATGATTAATTTTCTCTAGTGAATATTTATCCATAGGACTTCTTTCAGCAACAAAATTCAAAACTTCTCAACCAAAAACTTCATAAAACCTATAATATAAAGCTTTACCAACTGAAAAAATATACAAACTTTCTATTTAGAAACTTCATTTTCCTATGTAAATTTAAATTTTTTAATTTAATATGGTTGACTAAATTTTTTAAACTTCAATAAAATCATGTTATAAGAGACTTCTATATCTTGTTCCCTTCTTATATTTCTCAATATTTTTATTTTTTTATATAAAAAGTAAAATGATTCCTTCTCATTTTTTAATTCTCCCCATTTGTAGTTCACATAGTTTGTAAAAACTTCATCATTGATAATTTATTTCAAATAGATATCCAGAAATGTTGTTATACATTTCTCCATATGGACTTCATATATTATTACATCTCCATCTGATTTCTTTTGTCTAGTTTTTTTCATCGGGTGATCTGCATCTGGTAACCTACATTTGGTAATATTCATCCAGGGGTTTGTGACTGGAAGTATATTTCTAGATACCTATGTCCAAAACACTTCCTTGATCCATCTGGAGAAATTTGTTTGGAACACTATAACAGGTGAATGTTTTCTGGTAACAATGTTTTTCTCTTCCCAGATAACTTTTTATGATGTCTCAAACATCCCATTTGAATAAAAACATGGATCATGATATTTTCAGGATTTTAGGTACTTATTTATTAGTTTATCATCATCTAAATTTTTTTATAAATATTCTAAATAAAGTTAAGGATCCTTCCTTACTTCCTCCAAAAACTTCATAACAAAACATTCTTAACAAACTTCCAGCAACTTCTATCTCACTTGATTATCAAAAAAAATTATAACAAAAGTATTTTTTCAACAAATAAGAATTTTTTTTATGAAATAGTCACAAAGGATCTTCAATCAACCCGTTTTTATTTTTTTCAAAAATCATTAAATGCTTTTAATGACCCATCATTTTATCAAAAAACATGTTTTTTAACAACTCCCTTTTTCTCAAATTTTACCAAAACACATCCTTTCTCATAGAGAATGTATTAACACCACACTACTGGATAAATTAATTTTTATAAAGGAATTTTATCCATTAATGACAAAAAAAATTGTGTCCATGTTACGATAGAATCCCCCGTGATTTTTATCTTCTAAATTTTTCTCACTTTTTTACTCTCCCAATTTTTATGATATCCATAACTTTATATTCATAATAGAAATAGTTTTATACCATAAAACATTATAGTAATTATATCCCATTGTCAATATTCTACAAATAATAGTGGGGGACTTCCTTAAGTACTTTGGGAAGTCATTGTTAGATTTTGAAGATAAAGTTTCAGCCTCAATTCCACAAATCATTCTTTTGGCATAGATTTTGTGAAAACATAAGTAATTTGATATTTTGTAGAAATATAATTTATTGTAACATCCCCACTAATAACATTCTCCTTAATGAAATTATAATTAATATCAATGTGATTTGTTATGGAATTTTTTACAAGAAATTTTGTAAATATCAATAGTGATCTAGTTATCACAAAGTATCTTAAATGGTGTAGAAAAATTTACTATCAAATCATTAAGCATAACTTTCATACAAATAATTTTTATAAAATTTTTAGTGGTGGAAGAATATTCTTATTCTGTTTTACTCAGGGTTACTAAAATTTTTTCTTACCATTCCATCTCACAGTATATTCTCCCAAGAAAAAGGTTCTTATGATGTTGATTTTCTATCATTGTAATCTCCATCATAATCAGCATCTGGGAATCCAGGAAATTTTATATCACATATTATTTTACAAAACATACCATAAGAATATATTCCTTTAATATATATGAGAATTCTTTTTACTGCCAATATTTTTCATTCCTTAGGATCACATTGATATTGTGAACATAAAGTAACATCATGAACAATGTTTAGACTCAAAGATTTAAGAAAGTCCAAAATTCTTATCAAATTTCAAAAAGATTTATAATTCCTACTTTTCCAAACCTCATCTTTACTCATATTTATCCCCGCATAAATGATATAGTAAACTTATTTGTAATCCAAAATTCCAAAATTTTCTAGAAACTCCCTATAATAATTTTTTTGTGATAGGAAAATATATTTTTACTTTTTTAAATTTATAAGATGAAAAAGAAAATAATTATTTGAGAATTTAAATTTTAATGAATTTATTCATTTATTTAGAAATTGTTTTACAAAATTTTTCTTTATATCCTGTAAAATATTATATCATGAATGTAAACAATGAAAATAAGAGTAATTATTATCACTATATTAACATAAAAGTTGTTATAAATTTTTATAATTACCCAAGATTGATGTAAATGGACATTACATTTCATTTGTGGAATACTTAATACCTGACAAAAACTTACTCCCAAGACCGTATTAGATTAGTGCCTTCAGAAACATAGAACATAATCTTATTACTTGGTGAAAGATATTCAACATCTCCCCCAAATATCATCCCATTTATTCTACGTAAAACATTTATTTATATCATAGTTAAAATAAAACATAAAAGGGTGAGCTCAAATGCTTATTAAGGGTATATATGGAAACATAAAACAAACCATAAAAATAATAATGTAAAAACATGAACATAATGTTTAAATATCAAAATCATGATTCATAAAATAAATATTGGAAGTTCATAAGGCATAGATCATAAAGGAACATTAACCATGATAAAACACCATTGGCATAAAAAATGTAATTGTGGAAAACAATTAATCACATAATATGATTTCCATAGTAGCCAAGTCATTGTTTACAAGACCATCATATTGGAAAAACTCCATTACTGAACCAAGTTTTCATGTCGTTCCAGCCATGTATTACTGAACCTAGTTTACTTGTCATTCCAGAAATTTCTATATCATGAGATATAAATCTTTACTTAATTCATTTGAGGAAGATATAGGTCTCACATATTTCATAATTAAATCATTCTTACATGTTCCACAAAAACACAAATAATTCATCATAGATTAAGCCATTAAATATTATGGGTTTCTTAAACATCATCCCATCATAACATATTCCATACAAGATAAATGGATTTCATAATAACATAATAAACACAATCAAAAAAAATTAATAATGGGGATAGAAAAATAACCTTGTGTCATCATAGATAGAAAAGAATTTTGATAAAACACTTGAACTTAATTCCTGAGAAAAATGTCCTTTCTTTTTAAAAAAATGTTTCTTTTCTAAAAATGCCACCTAATTTTAAAATAATATAATTTATTTAAATGTAATATTGAAATAGTGTAAAGTAATCTTTATGGAAATAAGGTTTCATGAAATTGTAAAAATCCATTCATATTATATAAGTTATAAAACATTCTCCTCGTACTTTTTCAGGAAAAGTCAAAAAGTACCTCGTATGGTAAAAAAAGAAAGATTAATTCCATACCATGTAGTAAAAGTCAAAAATGGGTAAAAATGACTTTAAACATTTATAGAAAAATTTTAAACATTTTATGATAACATTTTTAGAAAACATGGACATAGATGATAAATATATCCTAAGTTAATACTTAGGTATAATCTCAGATAAAAATGAGATTGAAAAATTATCACTTACCTTGTATTTTTCATTAGTTGAGGGCATGGTAACCTCTTATATAATGGTTAAATAATGTTATTAAATTATACTAATACTATATCCATATTTATGATATCATATATGATCCTATTACAGTGATTCAATATTACCATTATTTCGGGTGTTAACTACTTCATTTTCCCATTCCTGTTTTTCCATGTTAGTCATGTTTTTTATGCATAAGATATATTTTATTCATGAAATTAAGTTTATAATTATTATTTTCACTCATAATATAAATTTTTTAATCATTATTTATTTGTTAATGTGGATAACAAATCCCACCACATCGTGGAGATGGTAGGTCGTACGTACGTATGAGCGACGATATCATTCTCTTGATGTATAAATAGTATATAATTGGATGGTATATTAATCATAAAGAATAATTATCATTTAATATTAATTATTTAAATATATTATAATCATCATTATACCCATCTTAATAAAGTATTTTTTAATAAAAAATTGCACCACAACGTGGAGATGGTAAGTCCTACGTACGCACACATGGTGATATTGTTATTGACAAGATGGATAAAAGGAGGTATAAGGTATCCCATAACTATAATAACATCTTAGAGTTTATAATATACTGTATTTATTAATTTAGTATGTAATAAACATAGAAATAGAAAGTATAATAGAAAATAAATTGAATTTAATTGGAAAAGTAGTTACCTCTTATTAGTTGGACTTCCTTTGGATCTCTTCTTACGGACACTAGGGATGGACTTTTTGGAAAACGAAGACCTATAAAAGTTAACTAAGAATGTGTATAGGATAATTGGTTAGGTTTAGGTTGAGATATAAGGCTCAAGTATTTTTGAGGAAATGTGGGAGGAGATGCCTTTCTATAAGAGATGAGAAGGGGAATTTAGGAAACTCTGAAAATATTAAAATATAATAATACTATTCAAGATCTAAATAATTATAAATGGACCAAAAATGAAATTTTTAATAAATTTTAGACCATATATTATCCACTTGTATTATTATTTAACATTTTTTATGATTTTAAAATAAAAATTAATAATAAATTAATTCAATAAGATATTATTATTGACAAATTTAATATTATTCAATTAATTTCACTTTTAATACAACACGAAAAATTGTAAATTAGATTATAATGCTTTAACACATTTATAATATATATTATTGATCTTTCAAATTTCTTTAGACACATTAAATAATCAAAAATATTACAAAATTAATATTATTAAAATAATTTATTCTATTTTTACATTAATTGAATAAATATTGTTTTAGAATTGAATAAACTTTTAAGGTAATTATATAACTTCTAAAAATTCAAAATAAATTTATATAATGAAAATAGTTTCATTTATTTTAAAATAGACATTTATATTCATTTATATATTGATTTTGGCCCTATGCGGACACATAAAAGATATTAAAATACAAGATAGTCATATTTTGTAACTATCTATGATTTAAATAATATATAATTTATTTTCTTGTACAAGTTTACATTAAACAGCTAAAAATTTATCATATTATGGTAATATCTAATCTTATTCAACCAATAATTTTTTTGTACATGTTTTGGTTTTATTTTAAACCTTCTAATTTTTATTTACCCTTAATTAATTCCTTTAACTCTCACCATGGAAGCATGCCTTTTTATTTACAATGGGTTAATATAGTCATTATAAAATGCCAATGGAGCCATAAATGGACCATTGGTTAAATATGTAACTTTATCCCAATTATTTTTCTGAAGATTAAATTTTTAGGAATTTTATATAATTTAATAAAATATTATTTATTTAAAATATCAATAGTGTCAATTTCGACTCTATTCATCAGTTGACTGTTTAGAAATATTATAAAAAGTGATATGTTAAAAAAACTCCCCTAAACCATAAATAACATGTCAAATTCATCCATAAAAGTTTTTTATGGCATTAATTCAGTCTAAATATAGTTATTGTAATATTTTTAATATCATTTGTTTGGTATTTCTATTAATAAATTTTTTTTGCATCGCTATTGAGTCATCATTACTGATAATTATTTAATATCAAAAAAATATAAATAAATTTATATGAATTAGTTAATTATATTATCTTTCTATACACTACCTATAGTTGATTTCATTCCCTAGATATCCCAGAATTAAAATTAGTATACTTATATAAAATGATAGTGTGACATTTTGTCACATTCATTAATTTTTTATTATATTGATGTCATATTAATGGGAAAGTGGCCATTAAGTGATTAAATTTAGAAAGATATATGAAAATGGTAGAATTTATTCATCCAGTATGATTTTAACACATGTTAAGGTAATTTTATAATATTATTTTTACCTTTAATTACCTGATTTACCTTTAACCATAGTAATAAAAATAATTACTGAAGTTACTATTCGCAATGCCCAAAAAACCTATTAACATAATTTGGACCCACTTAATCCAAATATGGAATCTATTATTCATAATTCAAAAGGCAGAATTGGTATAAAATATTTTAAAATTAATTCCCGTTGATAAAACCAAAAGGCGTATTTTTAAGAAGTAAAAACTTATCAAAAGATTGTCATGTGTTTATGTCCAATTTCAATAGGAAATTACTTACAATTATCAAGATTTTATTAAATGATAAAAAATTTCAATTATACCTTAAATCCAATAAAAAATATAATCTAACTATATAAATAAATTAGTTGAAAAGGTAGTTTAGAATTAAAATAATGTATTTTTCACTATTAATTAAAATATGAATTTTATCAGAAAATACTAAAAATTGAAAAAAAAGTAAAATTTTTTGTTCCTCTTAAAATTAAGAAGTTTATTTTATCAAATAGAATATATAATAGTTTTAAAAACAAAATTTAAAATGGGTAGTCCATCAAAAGGTAGCAAAACTGCATTTTTTGAGAAATAATTCTTTAATCTGAAAAATTGAATTAGTTCATATATAATGTCTAGAAAATACATAAGATGAATTTTAATGTTATATAAAATTCAAAATTTGGTTAATAATATTCATAAAGGATAGTTTATATCCCATTTAATAATAATATTTTAATAATATATCGTTGTTTGATTGAACTCGGTATTGCATACAACACAAGCTATCGAGGAAGGCCACTCTTGTATGTAACGCAAGCCAAGAATACTATTATGTATACTGAAAGATAATATGGTGTTATGTATAACACAAGATAATATTGGCGGAGCGTACAACACAAGACATCAAATAAATAAAAATTAACCCATCTCATAAAATCTCAGGGTGTCACGATTTTTCCTTTCTTTATGAAACTATTAAGTTTAGGGTACCACGAAGTGGATATTATTTCAATTTATTAAAATATTTATTTAATTTAAACACCTCGGTTCAATATCAATCATGCAAGAACCCACAAGGTTTATGAATCTAAACTTATTCTTTTATTTCCGCATTTAAGAAATATGACTTAACATCCAAATAATAAAATTTGTAAAAATGATGTACAGAAATTTCCAACAACATTATTATAGTTTCAAATCTCACAATGATATAAAAAGTTTCTTCAAAATCTAAAAATTCCCTCTATGAGTAACATTTGAAAACAAGACTATCTTTTTTTCTTGAAATTTCTTCATGTTCACTCAGCTTGTTTATAATCCCCCACTATGTACCAATAATATTATTTCTTGTTGGTTGTGGAACAAGTTCATAAGTGTCATTTTTAATAATATGATCTTACTCTTCATTCATAGCATCAACCCACTCCTTTTGTTCAATTACCTATGAAATTGATTCTAGTTCAACATGTGATATAAGTGATCTTTATTTCCATGGTTAAGGGTTAATCAAGTAATTAAGGGTAACAATAATATTATAAATACTAGAAAAATATCATAAAACTTGATAAAATGTTATTTTATGGATTTATTTTTACCCATATCACATAAGTATTCGAAATTTAATTATTTAATTTACACTTGTTCATGAAAATGACTTAGATATTATTAAAATCCAAGAGAGTGAAAATGTCACACTTTTACTTTTAAGAAGTATAATATTTTTAATATGGTGACCAATAGAAGATATGTTTGACTATATATATATTCTTATGAAATATAAAAGGTTTATCTACATCATGGAAATTTATTTTTAATTTTTTTTAAAGAAATAATTTTCATAAATAATTACACAATGAGGATGCAGTAATTATTCAATTAATGAAACAATCAATTAAATGATATTATAAGTATTAAAATTAATATAATTTGACTCGATAAAGATGTTACATCAACTTTATAGTTGAATATGTCCTATGAAGGGTGTATTAAACTACTTAGTTCAAAGTTATCTTGTTGTATTTATTTTCTTAAAGTCAATGTAATGAAATATTGTCAAAATTGATACTAATGGTCTTTTATGAAAATAATATATTATTAAATTATTTAGTGGTACTGTAGCAGTGGTGATATTATATTAACGGAGGTACTGTAACAGTAGTAGGGAACTATAATAGTGGGGAGAACTGTGCGGGTATTGTAGCAGTATGGGGTACTCTAGCAGTATTATTCACAGAATGGGCTTTGGGCCAAAAATTTGGGCCTATGGTCTATGTAATGGGAAACAAGCCCAATGGGCCTTTGTGCTATGTAATGGGTCTCACTTTACCCAGTTAAAAGAGGTCTTTTCTTTGCATTAATAATAAAACGAGTCTTCGGCCCAAACCTTTTACAAAAAATATTATCAAATTATTTAAAAATCATAAACAATTTTTAAAAATAATATTAAATTGTAATATAGTAAAAAATTAAAAAATATTCACTTATTATTTAATTAATATTACATTATAAAAACTTACAACCTTTCAATATTGTAGAATTTATTACCTTATTTAAAATTAAAATAGGATAACTAAGAGATAAATTAAATGATAAGTTGCAGAATAATATAAAAACTTATCTATAATCTATTATCTGATGAGATTAAAATCTTATCTCATATTATCATTTAATAAATTTCATTTTCTATATATTTTTATTGAGATTAAATTTATTATAAATTAATATTTTTTAAGAAATTCTAAAAGTTCCTTTCACCTCTCTTGTAAAACGGTACCTCTTCTATTCTTTTATTCACACTTCATAACCTACTTGGTTTGGAAAAAAATTGTCTAAATATATTCCCAACATCCCAAAATTAATCATATAATAATATATTTGGGCATGATGACAACCAAATAACCCCTTTGGTGAAAACTAAGAGGAGTTACCCAAAGAAAAGCTAACATCATTTCACAAGATCTTTTGTTTTATTTTCATTATCCACCCCCTCAACTATTCTTATTCCAGGATAATATAATAAAATTAGTTTCATAAATATATTGAGTTTTTTTCTAATGGTATAACCTACACCCACACACACTTCCATAAAATGGGTGACAAACATAGGGTTCTTGTGTATGGAAAACTACCGCCTCACAAAATGATGTTGTTCGTTTTTCTTTAACCACCTCTTACAGGTGGGAATTATGATGTAAATTATATATTTTATGATATTTATGATATTTATGATGTATTTATTCTTTTTTAATAATTATATAATATATACCTTCATGATTTCCATTTTTTGAATATATGACAACTTTGTTTTTGGATGTGTGGAGTACCGCCTCCGAAAAGCGATGTGATTCATTCACACTCTAAATAAAAAGTATTAAGGATGGGTTTATTAAACTTTTATTATATATATGATATTATAATTATAAGAGAATTATTATATATATATATATATAATTTACTTAACTTTCTTTCATTTAAAACAATAATTAAATTAAAACAATGTTCATGCGTATGTGCGGTCTACCATCTCTATGAACAGTGTATTCCATTTCATATTTATATTGTTTATATATTATTTTAAATATTTATATAATTAATATATATGATATTTATATAATTTTTTACATCTATAAAATAATTAAATCATTATCTAAGTAAGAGGATCCGAATTAATAATTCAAAACAAGAAGATATTACCTATAACGTAACACTAACATGGAATGGTTAACAAACCGGTAATAGGTCGTAAGAAAATCATATATCATATGATGTAATTGAATATGGGTTTGTACTATATTTATGATAAACTTATATTTATTATGTAGGTGGTTTTAATGAATATGAAGAGAGTCAAGACATATGGTAAGGGGTATATGTCTCACTTTTATTTCTAAGGGACACTTTCTTTATAGACTACTTGTTTCTTCTACGTGGTGTATATAGTTCTCATGGTTGTATATTATGAGTCTTATACAAGATATTATGGTATTTTCATATCCTTATAATTTACATTCTTTCATGGGGTATATGATTTTATGAATTATAAATTCATGAGTTTTTATTTCACAATCTCATCAATATTTTGGATTGTTTCGTTTTAAGTATCTGTTGGGGAATATTTATCTTCCATGTCCATGTTTTCTAAAAAAAATTCAATTTTTTTTTACTATTATCCGATATATATTTAAATTCATTGCTAATTTTTTACTTTTTACTACACAGTTTGGAAATGAATATTTTATTCATTTTCCAAATGAGGTACTTTATGAATTTTCTAGAAAAAGTAAGAAAGTTATGTGTTTTTTAACTTATATAGAATAAACATAATATTCCTCTGCTATGGTGCCATAATTATTTTAATTTTATTTTAAAATATTCTAGTTTTATTTTAAAATAATGTTTTTTTTTAAAAAATTTCATGTCATTTTAATAAATAAAAACATTTTCAAAGAAGAAAGAATAGTTTCCTCAAGAACAGTTTTCAAGTGATATCTCAAAATTATTTACCACCTAAGAAAAAATTATTTGATGCTACTTCTATTTTACTGGGGAAATGATTCAATGATACCATTATTGTTCAAACTATGAATCGTTTATTTTTATGATGGACATATATTTATGAAACCCATTTCTTTTCCATGGATTATGTTATGAATTAATTATGTTTATGAAACCCATTTCATTCCATGGGTTCAGATATGACGAATAATTTATGTTCTTGTGGTACACATAGGTATGGTTTTCATTATGTGATGGTTGGGACCTATATCTCCCTCTAATTCATTTGTTAAATATTTATATCTTATAAGATAATCATGGGAATCAAGTCAATAGGCTTGATCTACTTTGGAATAAGGGGAAACCTACTCCACTTTGGGAAGATGGGTAAAATCGATCCCTTATAAGGAAAGGACTATGACTGGAGACAATGGTGTATCCCAACCATTAGTTTTAGTCCTCATCTTTTTTAAGTTTCGGAAATGAGGTTTAATTTATAGGGAATTATATTACATGTTTGTGTTTTCCATAAATTATATGTCTTATTCGTATTTTATTCTTTCTTGGATTATGCTCTTGATTCCCTTATGATTATTGTCTTATGAACTGACAATATTTACTCCATAACTATTCTTTATGATATTTTATATGTAGGGTATGATATTATATTTTCACAATCATGTTCTCATACACTTATGGTCATGATATTCTTATATATGTCCCTTATTTACCCTTACTGAGGATTTCAGCTTAACCTTTTTTATGTTTCCTTTGCCCAGGTTATGAATATATTTATTATGTATGATGTGTCTAAGAAGGGTGATGGTTATTAAGAATCTAGTGGGATATAATGTAGCTCACTTATGTATCAGTTTTTATGTTTCCATGTTTCCAAAGTCACTAAACTAATAACGTCTTTGGGAGTCTCTTTTTATAACATGTTTAGTATTCCAAAAAAATGATGAAATGGTAATTCATGAAAAGAAATGGTTTATATAGTTGGTATAAGAGAAATTTTTTAGTTATCCTTTGGAAATTCGTAGGATAAAAATTCGGTGATATCCCTAGAGATATTTATAAGAATATTTCTAGGGATGTCTTTAATGATAAGCATAATGTGTCATAGTTAATGAAGGATTCAAAATTTAGAAAACATATAAGTTATTTTTCTTGATTATGTGGTTCCTCACTACGATAAATATTTCTTACTCTACGATATTTGGTTTTAGTCAATGGATGGTACCCAAAGGAACCTTGTAAATAGAAATTGTGATGGGAAATGAAAGAATTTTCCTCTTTAGAAATTGAATGCTATGGGAGCTAGAGTGAAACATCTTGTTGTTATGATCACTGTAATTTCTTAAGCAACAAACCATGTAATAATTCAAAATGCGAAAAAGAGGGAACAATATTCTGTTGAGTCCTTCATGAGGAAGAATCCACATTCTTTTAGTGGTTCTTCTGATCTACATGTTTCAGAATAATGGATCATTACCATTGAAAATATATTCTCCATTCTCCATTGTTTAGAATAGGATAAAGCTATTCTGGATGTTTTTTAGTTAGAAGGTGAAGCGTGCCAGGGGTGGAATCAAATAAAGAATACAAGTCAATATGTTGAAATTGAATCCATGGATTTGGATGATTTCAACAACATATTCTTCAAAAATTACTTTCCTCATGTTGTTCATATGAAGATAGAAAATGAGGTCCTTGATTTGAAGCAAAAGGATAATAAACCCTTTGGTACCTACGATGCAAATTTTAAAATAATTTTGAGGTACGCTAATGGATTTATCATCCAACTAGAAAGTAAGGTTGACTGATTATTCAGTGGGCTAAATCCAAGTCATAAAAGGGATTTATATATAAGAGACTTTATTAGATATGAAGAGATTGTGCATTGTGAAATCAAGGATGGAATATAGGTTAGAGTTACATATCAATATCATGGTTTTAACAATAAAATGAAGATGGTGTTCAAAGGAAAATCTAAAAACCATGGTGAAAATAATATGATCCTTCCTTTATTCTCTAAGTGTGGAAATAAGTGAGGAGTAAGTTGTAGTATGGAGTCTAATAAATTCTTTATGTGTGGAAGGGAATTCCATCATGAAATTTATTGCTCAAATTATGGGAAGTATTCGGACAATGATGAAAATAGAGGGAATTATTCAAAGAATTCACATCCCACACTTCAATACATCAAGTGTGTGGAGAATGTTCATTATGATAACCAGTTCCCAAACCTATGGGTTAGTGATGATGATCAGAGTCAACAACCTCTTAAGAAGAGGGAAAATGATAAATCTCATGCGGACACTATTTCAGATGAGGGGTGCAATAATGACATGGAGAAAGGTACACTTACCATCCACTCTAGAACTGCTAATGTATTATTTGATTTTGGATCTACCCACTCTTTCATATCTAAATAATTTTATAAGGGTGTTAACCTTCCACCCAAATGATTATATGTAAACATTTTAGTGAAAACCCAAAATGGTATGATGATTGTATCTCAAGTATATGATTCTTCTGTGGTTGAAGTTTTTGGGAATGTGTTTCCTGAAAATATCTTCATTCTTTCCCTGGTTGAATTTTATGTCATATTAGGAATGGATCATATCTCTCTATATAAATCCCGCATAAATTATCAAATAAGGGAAGTTATGTTTGATGTTTCAAACAAACTTATGACTGTCTATCAATGTGTCAATAAGTATGAAATTCCAATGGAGATTATATCTAGTGTATGGGTATTAATTCCCATTATTATTGGATATTTATCTTAGATGGTTGGGGAGAAAATCAACATCGATGATATGCCTATTGTTTGTGAATTTGTTCACGTCTTTTTTGAAGAATTTCCTAGTATTACACCAAAATTTGAATTTGCATTCTCGGTAGAACTCATATCTGGTTCAACACTAATATCAAAGTCTCCCTATAGAATCGATCCAATTGAGTTGCATTATTTGAAGAAGGAACTCCAAGAAAAGCTTGATAAGGGATTCATTCGTCCATGTTTGTCATCTTGGGTTGAACCAGTTATTTTTGTGAAAAAAAAGGATGGATCAATGTGAATCTTCATTGATTATTGGTATTTGAACAAGAGCACAATCAATAACATGATTCATCTTCCCTATATTTATTATTTGTCTGAACAAATGCGTGAAGCTCAATAATTTTCCTAGGACAACCGTCGTTCCGGATATCATCAATTGAGGGTCAAGAAGAAGGATATACCCAAGTCAAAATTCCATGCAATGTATTGGAACTATAAATATATAGTGATTCATTTTGGTCTTACTAAGACCCCTACTATCTTCATAAATTTAATTAATATAGTCTTTAGAGATTACCTCGATCAGTTTGTGATAGTCTTTATAGATGATATTCTTATCTATTCAAAGACCATGAAGAAAATGAATACCACTTGAGAAATTTACTAAAGACCCTAAGGAAGGATAAAATTTATTCAAAATTTATAGAGTGTGAGTTTTGGTTGCAAAAGGTTTCATTTTTGGGTCACATAATTTCAAGATATGGTTTAGAAGTAGATCTATCACAGACAGAGGCTATTGAATGCTGGCCTAGACCAACCATGGTGACATAGATACATAGTTTTTGTAGTTTTTCTAGATATTATAAATTGTTTTTTGAGAATTTATCACGACTATCTAATATTAGGACTAAGTTAACTCGATAGGGTTCCAAGTTTCTCTAGACAGATGAATGTGATGAAAATTTCAAGGAACTAAAGAGAAGATTGGTCATCACACCTATGATAACGTTACCCTGTAATAGAGAAGGGTCTGTAATATATAGTGATGTATTCAAGAAGGGATTGGGGTGTTCCCTTATGAAAAATAACATGTTTATCTCTTATTCCTTACTATATTTGAATATTCATGAGAAAAATTACCCAACTCAAGAATTTAAGTTGGTTTTGGTAAATTTTTCATTAAATATACAGAAGAATTATCTATATGGAGAAAAGTGTGATATATATACCAACCATAAATGTCTTAAATATATATTCCCATAGATGTAGTTGAACATGGTCCAAAGGAGATGGTTAGATCTGATAAAGGATTTTGAATTATTAATGCATTACCAGCCTAGGAAGGTGAACAAGGTGGGTGATGATTTTAGTCAAAAGGATCGTGCTAGCTTATCTAAGATGTGGTTCTCAAAAGATCCAATATTACTAGATTTTCAAATGATAGATATGGAAATCTTGAAGGACGATTAAAATCATGTCTTTCTCAATTGAATGTTCAAACCTTCATCCCAGTGAAGATTAAAGAGGAATTGAAGGAAGATGTGGAGCTGAAAAACAAGGTTATAAATGTTCCTAAGTTTAACATTGATCAGGATGGAATGATATGATTCATGTACCGTCTATGTGTTCCTGACTTACCGGATTTAAAGAAGGATCTATTTGAGAAATCTCTTAGATCTTCATTCTCTATTCATCATATAATTACGAACATATATAAAATTTTGAAGGAATACTTCTGGTGGAATTCCATGAAGAGAGATATAATAGAGTTTGTATCTTGATTCTTGGTATGAGAGCATGTTAGGATGAAATACAAAAATATAAGAGGATGTTGCATCGATTACCCATACCAAAATGGAAATGGAAGAACATCACTAGTGATTTTGTTGTTGGACTCCCCAAAACCACTAAAATGTTTAAATCAATATGGGTGGTAGTTGATAGCCATACTAAGTCACCACACATCATTTCTATCAAATAAGACTTCTCTATGGATAAAATTTTTAGTATATATATTAAGGAATTGTTATGTTTTCATAGAGTGGAACATTCTATTGTATTTTATCAGGACCTGAGGTTTACCTCATAATTATAGTGAATTATTCAGAAACCACTTAATACGAAATTATTTTAGAACTTCTTATCAACCTCATATGGATGGTTAGTCTAAAAGAATAATTTAAACCCTAGATGATATGTTTAAATCTTTTTATTTAGATTTAAAAGTTGGTGGGTATCTACACCTTCCTCAAGTTGGTTTTTCTTACAATAATAGATTTCACTTAAGCATTCAAATGGATCCTAATGGATCCCTATAAGGGAAGAAATGTAGAGATCTAATGTGTTAGGATAAAGTTGGGGAATGAAATCTATTGGTACATAAGCTAACTAAAGATATGGATGAGGAGGTTATAATTATTCAAAATAATTTCAAGGAATCGCAGAGTCGGTAGAAAATTTATGATGGTAACTGATCACATGATGTATAATTCAAAGTTGGTGATAAGGTGTTTTGATTAATTTCTCTATGGAATAAGGTTATGAGGTTTGGGAAGAAAGGGAAATTAAGCCCTAGGTATATCAGAACCTTTGAGATTCTTGATCATATCGAGATGGTAGCCTATCACTTGGAACTTACTCCAAATCTCTCTCATGTACATGATGTGTTCCATGTATCTATCTTAATGAAGTCAATATCTTTCTCTTTACATGTATTGAAATCAGAGGTCATACCACTAGAGAAGGATATTTCTTATGGGTAAAACTAATTGAAATTATGGATCCTATTGAGAAATTTATATGAAATAAGACCACTCATCTGGTCAATGTTTTATGGAGAAAGTACCAGTTAGAAGAAGCTATCTAGGAACATGGGGATATGATGAGGTAGAGGTATCCTCGTTTTTTGTATCAGAATGATGAATTTTGAGTACGAAATTCATTTCAGGGGGGTAGAATGTAAAACCCTGAGTTATTATGAATTTTTTTTAATAAATAAATATTCTTTGATTTCATTCGTTGCATGAAACAACAAGTTAAGTTTTCTTTATACACAATACAAATTTAAGTCTGTGCTACATAAAACAACGACTTGGCTTGTTTTACACGCAACACTGAGTTTCTATGAAATGATTTTTTTAATTATTTAGATAATAAAATTAAAAAATAGTTTTTAGAATGGTGGGTATGGATATAATTAACAGAAATTTGAAAGTATGTTGTATACATGTAAAACCCTTTTAAAATTAGAAGGAAGTTTTTTTTATGAAAAGCTATTAAATGCACATAAGTGATTTTTATTCAAATAAAGTAAACAAGTCACTCATGATGGATTATATTAATGATATATATATTCAATATAATTTTTAACATTCATCTTATGTGTTTTATAGATAGTATCTAAGAACAAACCCGATTTTACACATAAAAAAATATTTCTCTAAAAAGGTCATTTCACCACCTTTTGATGGTACACTGGTCTTAAATAAAGTTATTTATAATTTTATAAAATATATTTTACACAATAATTTTTTTTAATCAGTATAAAAAAATTTACTTTGGTTTAATTTTTGGTATTTTTCTTATAAGTTTCATGTTTTGATGAATAGTGCAAAAAATTGAATTTTAATTGAAAACATTATTTTCATCGAAATAATATACATTGTAAAATTATATATTTGATAGGTTTTAAAGTATAATTAAATAAAAAATTTATCAATTAATCCAATATAGGTCATTGTATTCAAATTCACATTAAATTTGGATATAAAAGCATTTTAGTCTTTTGGATGTTTTCACATTAAAAACACATTTTTCTCATTCAGTCAATGCAATTAATTTTTGCTTAAATTTATCAAATTCTATGTTTTGAATTGTGAAAAAAATGATTCCATATTTGGAATCATAAGTTCCAAATTTATTAATTTTTTCCCCTCTATTTTTGGAAAATATGAATAGTAACTTTTGTAATTTTTATTACCACGAATAAGGGTAAATCGGGTAATTAAGGGTACAAATAATATTATAAATACTATAAAACAACTATAACATTTGATAAAATTATATTGGGTGATTTTAATTCGGCTCATATAACCTAGTGATTCTAAATTTAATTATTTAATGCACATTGTTCCAAGAAAATGATTTATATGTTATTAAAATCCAAGAGAGTGAAAAAATGTCACATTCCTACTTTTAATAAGTATAAAATTTTTAATATGGGGATAAATAGGAGATATAAATGAATATATATATATATATATATTCTTATTAAATTTAAATAATTTATATAAATCATGAATTTTTTTTAAATTTTAGTGAAGAAATAATTTTCATAAATAATTACACAATGATGAGGCAGTAATTATTCAATTAGTGAAACGATCAATTAAATGATATTAAAAATATTAAAAGAGATTTAATTTGACTCAATTAAGGTTATAAAAGAATTTTTAAGTGAATTTTACATATTAATGGTGTATTAAATGAATTTTTTTGAAGTTATCTTTCTGTATTGACTTTATTAATGTCAATGTAATTAATAGTGTCAAAATTGACACTATTGGAATTTTAAGAAAATAATATTTCATTAAATTATTTAAAAATAATAAAACAAATTTAAAAATACATATAAGTTACAATATGGTCAGAAATGTTATAAATTATTCATTTATGATTTAATTAACATCACATATGTAAGAAATTATGTTCTTTTATTATTGAAAATTTTGTTACCTAATTTAAAATTAAAATTGGATAACTAAGGGATAAACAAAATTATTTGGTTTAAAATGATACCAAATATTTTCTAAAATATAATGGTTGATGATATTACAACCCTGTATCATCTTATATTTTAATAAATTTCATTTCGAAGGTTTTTTTATTTAGATAGAATTTATCATAAATTAATATTTTGAGGAAATTCTAAATATTCCTCTCGCCTCTCTTATAAAAGGGAACATATTCTTCTCTTTTATTCACAATTCAAAACATATTTTTTTCCAAAAAAAAATATTTCCAAATCTCCTCATAACTCCCATCCATTGATATTTTTTTAATGTGTTTCCGATTTTTTTAAATATGTCCAGGTTAAATTTTTTAAAAAAATGCTTGAAAGGAGACAGTGTGCCTACTGCCTTTCTTTTAAAAAAATTATTTATATATGGTATTATATTTATAAATATATATATTTTTATATTATGATATATATATATATATATATATATATATGTATATATTGTGTCTGTTTTATGTTTACAATTATATCAATAACATTTGAAAGTGAAAATATTGTGTTTTTAAGCATTAGCTTTTGTGGCACTAAAATTTGAGACATTTTTATGAACTAAGTAGGGGTTATTGTTGATATTCAAATTGATATAAATATCATTGGGTGAAAATGGGTCTTTAATATTTAAATGGTTATGTATGTTAAAGTCAATAGATATAAATAAAGGCTATTTACTAAAGGGTTTAAACAATAATAAGGCATTGGATACAATGAAAACATTTCATCCAGGTTGTCCACCTAGATTGTGCTCAACCCTTGGTTTGTTCATCTGTGGCTCGTTGAATTTTCTAGTTCATATGGGTAATTTCACTAATACCTCATTTTCAAGGGAATTTATTATGCCACAATCATTCTCCATATTTTTTATGCGATGAATCTATCATTTTTTATTTTTATCCTCCTCAGTATTCCTTCTTTTCGCTCTCACTTCTAAGTAACCCTAGAGTGACATCAAAGTTTTCATCCACGTAACTGCTTCTCAATGACTTCCATTAGAGATCCCCTCACTGATCCATAATCCTAAATGAGATCTCATCTCGGTGTACATTTCTGATAGAGATCTAGTTCTCATCTTCAGTGTGTAGTCTTTGACATGCATTCATCATATCTAGAGCTGGTTGTCACCAAGGAACATCAATGTGAAAATGTTATGTTTTAAAGAAATTGCATTTTTTGTGCACAAATTGTAAACATTTTTAATAACTAAGTATATTTTTTGGTTGAACTTAAAGTTGATATAAATATCATTAGGTGTAAATGGGTCTTTAAGAGTGAAATGGTCATGGAAGAGAAAATGGGTATTTAGCAGGGTTCAATATCTAGGGTTAGTTTTAATCTAAAATGTTCCAACTTCATCAGTATTTTATTAAAAATTAAAATTTTAGCATTATTTTATACCATTACAATGGTATTTATAATAATTTTTTACATTCCTTTCATTTTCATTTATTTATTTTATTTATGAACCTCATTTTATTTTCAACAACTTTTTAGATGTTTTGTATATCTTTCAAATTTTATTTTTATTGTTTTTAAAATATATATTTTATAATATTTTGAAGTTAGCTACTTGAAATTTAATAATTTTTCCTATGTTTCAAGTAGTCAACTTTGAAATCTGTAAAATATAAATTTTTCCTAAAATATTAATGAAAAATGAAAAAATGGATAAACATCTAAAAAGGGAGGATAATAAAAACATTATCTTCATTTCAATAGACATACAACATATACATGAACCAGTACAATCAATGTCTGTGTCTATGTCTAAGGGGATCAGATTCTATCCCACATGGTGTTCTGTGAGTAGTACACTCATGTCAAGTTCTCTAAGCTCTGTGATGAGGTGGAGTCTGATGACATGGAGATGGATGATCCTAGGGAACTGGAACATCGACCATCACATGCTCCACCTGTGTGTTCGTGGGAAGAGGTGTCAAATTAATTTTGTATTGTCATCCCCATCCTTCTCCCACTAGGGTGGTAGAAGGACCTACCATAATCGTAGTGGGAAACCAAGCATGTGATGGATCTGGACCCCAAGGCTATGATGGATTTGGACCCCAATTTGTTTAGAATTGAAAATATCCTATCAAGAAAGATATAACTCGTGCCACCAGAAACACATATCTGATAGGCAGAGGTTGGACTGCTAAAGGGTTGACCTATTCTTGAGAAACAGATGAGGCCTTGTGTGCGGCAGGATGTTGTCTATGTCATCAACGTTATGGCTCCACATCACTAGAAGCTATTGGAGGATGTTCCTCCAGGGTAGGATCCTCCTCTCTCTAGGCTAGACTCTTGAATATTATCTCGGAATTCACCTGATAATATGACTTCAGATCCAACACTTTAGCATGGACCACTGCCCATATAATGACCCCCTACTCCAATTCATCACTCACGTGAACAAGATGCTCTATGTGAGTACCCTATATATATATTCAAAACGAATTAGAAAATATATCAATAAAAAAACTAATTGAAATTTATTAACTTAAAATGCTATAAATCTCTCTATCGTGTCGGGTAAGTACAATTATAGACTTCAGTCTATACAATAGCTCATAATTGACCTGGTGTGAAAGAAAGAATCACATTGTAGGGACACCTAGGATATGAAAGTATGGATGTCTTCCCCAGTGACGGAAATAGGCATAATGTACTCAGTTCCAGTCCTCATGCAACATCCCTGTCAGATTCACACCATGAAGCTCCCATGTTTGGCTTGGTCGTAATACAATCGGCTAAACACAGCAAAAATGACGCAAGATTCTATTAGGATACAACCACTCAATAATATGGAAGTGAATTAGAGGAACTATAGTCATAGCATCATCATGTCTAGCAATGTAGTATGGTGGAGACTGATCTAGTATAGTCTATTATGGAATCCATGTAATGTGATATGAATTTTACCATTTTCAAAAATGCTCCTTACTAGAGACCAAAATTGATTCTATTATTAAATTAGTTAGACAATAATAGATTGAATATATATACATGGTCAGGTAAGAGACCGTACAACATGAGGTGATATGCACCCAAAGGGTGTGTCTGAACCGTGATAAAATTGTGTCTCTGATACCACCTGTAAAATACCACACCAAAAGTGAAAATTAAAGAGAAATTAAATTCAATAACTCCTAGTAGAATTAGACACCAATAGAGATGAGGGATCATACAAGAATCAATACTAAGCATCATGTAGTATCTCTATAAGGAGAGAAAGACAAGAAAGCTAAGGGAGGAATAAGGGGATGTGCTCCCATGACCACATATGAAGAAGGAAGACACATCCCCCGAGATCTGTGCGATCTCTACGGGATACCCTTCATAATGCTCTATATGTGTATGCCAAATAGGATGATCCCCAACTGTATGTCCCATCCCAATTAATGTCCTCCAATAGGAATAGATACATAATGTTCATTTGCACCCTCAAGTGATCAGTAAACAAGGTCCCTACAATGAGCCGTAATATATATGCACAGGCATAATACATGATAGTCTGGTTATCAGTGTAATCAGGTAAATGTGGAATCTACTCCTCCAACCAGGGCATAGATATCGACATGCCATCTATAGACCTACGTTCGAACAAAATGTTGATGCCTAACAATCACTGAGAAAGTTCAGGAAAAGATGCATGAGTGGGTCCAATAATATCCTCCTCTGGATAGGAAGACCAAAAAGCACTTCTATACCCGCGAGGTTGATGGTCACCTCTCCCTTAGGAAGGTGGAATGTGTGTGTCTCTGGTATCCACCTCACCATTAGGGTAGCAAGTAGGTGATTATTGACAAATGTGAATTCCAATACAAGAATGTTGTAGAAGCAAGCACGATGCAAGTATGGTCAAATGATATGTGGAGGCTCTGTGTGATGAAAATAGTGTGCTCGAAACACCTTGATCAGTTGAACCTCACCACCGTCTAACACGACCTGGGAAATGTGCCTATGCTGCTCAGTGAGTTGTATGGTATCCTCCATCTATATATAAACAACTGAAATGAGTTGTACGTACAAAATGTAAATATAATTTTATGGTCAGAAATATTTAATGACTTGTAGAATGTAATACATTCCATGTTTATTCACATTGTTTTACAAAGTTATTTCTTACCAAAATAAAATGGCATGTCTTCATGTTTTTAAAATAATATTACTAAAAAAATTAAGATATTATTTTACCAAGAAAATGGTGTTTTTTATTATATTGTTTTATATATTTATATATATAAACATTTTGTATTTTTTATGTAAAACATTATTAGAAAATGGTGTTCTTTGGAATTTATGTATGATTTTCAACATGATGGTATGTTTCATGATTATTTTATCACATGTATGATTTATGGTTTTTCCATGGATAGATTGATTATGTGTTAATGTCACCTCAAATTCTCTTGTCATATTAATTTTAATATGGGTATGAAATTCTTATTGTTATTTGATGGTAAATGTTTTGGTGAAGTCATACATTTATACGAAATGAAGAATCTTATTCATAGATGCACATGGCATGATGTCAAGGTTAATTTCGAACTTATTGGTTCTTGAAGTTCACTTGGTGTTATAGAGTAATTTTTACTAACCATTGTTGTTGGTTGTGTACTATAAGAAGCTTCTTAATCAGTATGAATAACCTCCCCATAGTAGTACATGGAGGTAAAAGATGACTCTCGGCGTCAAAAATATTTTCTGATCATGGTTATGATAGAGTAACTATTATTGAAAAATATATTTGAACATATAATATTTATTATACTGTAATTTTATAACATCTTTTTATACCCTAACATATGATACTTTTTTTTGTTATATAAATGTTTATTAGATTATCAGTCACAGAATGTTTTGGAAAATAAAGTAAAAAGGAAGAGATAACAATATATAATTTACAATATGATAATATCACAATGAAGACAATACATCATTTTGGATGAGAGTTTGAACTTGACCCAACAATGTTAGAAAATCATTTTTGGTTATGAAATTCTTCATGACATATGATGCATCTCAAAATTTTCCCTTGTTCTTGAGGACAGTGTATCTCATTCCACATCCTACTAGCATTTGGTATCCCATTGTTAAACAACCGATTGATGTCAGGTATCACTATCAGTTGGCCTTCAGGCATTGGCAAATAACGAAACATTCCAATAGGCATCCATTCTATAGCATAACTATTAGAAATGGTGTAGATCTAGTACATTGGATCAACATTTTCTTCCCATTATATGTTCACAGATGCATATGTTGCGATTGTTTGTGGGCATGGAAACTATAAGTTGTTAAAGTTTCCACATTGACATTGTCCTGCTTCTAGTAATACCACCATTTTTTCACTAATTCTATTTTTCATGGGGTCTGAACACTCTTAAAATTTAAATTGAGAGTCTTCTCAGTGGAAAATTATGACATGATAACCATAAGCTTCTTTAATTTTATATTCAATCTCTCATTGAAATTTACTTTACCTAAGCCCCTGATGAATTTAATCCGAGGCTAGTTTTTGTTTATCAACAAATTAATTCACACAAAATTATAATTCCTCGTGAACTAGGGAAGTTATAGCTAACTTGTGAATCCCCTTCAAGACATAATTAATGATCTCCACAATATTTTTGGTCATGTTTCCATACCTCTTCCCCCATCATGTGCCAATGTTTATTTTTCTTTTGGAATATGCATCATATAATAATACACTTCTTGATTAGAATTCCAGATTTTTTTGAAATGTTCTTCAAACCACCATTTATCTGACTCATATACTATAGATAATTGATCATATTTCACATCAATTGTTTTTATCTTTATATGGAAATAATAAAAAATAACAAATACATTTCATACTTATCCTTGTGATTTAATTATTCATATATTTTTTGTTTAATTTTTTCCTCACATTTCTAGTAATGTTTCTAATGAAGAACTGATGATATGAATTTGGGGGTCTCCATCTATCAGGGTCTGCATTGATAGACTCATTGATTTCCCGATGCTGATGAGATATTAAATAGACACCCTGAATGTGGGTGAAATAGTTTCTCATACATGCCAAAAACCAACTCCATGATTCATAGTATTCCCTCTCCCCAATGGAAAGGGAAAGGAGAAGAGGTGAACAGTTTCTATCTTTGGTTTCTGAAATCAACAATACACCCTTGTATTTTCCATATAAAAAAATTTCCATCAATCTGAATGAACTATTTTCTAAAACGAAATGAGGAGATACAAGGGAGGAAGGCCCATAAAACCCGATTAAATTGAACACGAGATAAATCAAGTGGGTTATCTTGAGACACATGTTCTTTTGTACCAATATTAAAGACTACTTGGTTATGGTTCCTATGTTTGGATAGAAATTACGTCGACACCGAATACAAGTCATCCCAATCACCACAGACCTTCACAATTGCCTTCTGTTTTTCCATCCATATATTTTTATAGGAAATCATATAACTGAATGTTTGATGTATCCTCTCTTATACAAGGGATATAGGAACATTTAGGCATTTCAAAATCATCTCAACGATAATGGATGACAAAAATTCAGCATACAATGAGGTATGATATTGTATCAGGCTCAGCTGAATGTATGTATGAGTTGCCTCAATTATCAAGATTCTCCAACCTCCAAATGAAATTTTTGGAATTGCCCTCAAGTGGAATCTAAAATCATACCCATACTTCTCACACTGTATCAGATATTTATTATGGATTGATTCCTAGACTATATATCTCCATTTCCAATCATTGTGATGTCTTTTTAACATGATTTTTAATTCATATTTACTTGTAAAATTTCATCTGACATATAAGGTTTGGTCCATATCATTAAACTTATCTAGTACATATCTGTGAAACTCAGTTGTGGGTGGGAGAACATTGTAGTAGAATTCAAGAACATGTGTCACTACTTATGACCCAAATTCAAAGAATGCTGGTTGATTTATTGTGGGTCAAGGCTTCTATAAAACTAATTCATTTCTTGAACCTTCCTCCCAAACTTCCGTTACTCCCTCCTCATCAGCAATGTTTTCACCATATGTTTCATCCTTATGATACACCTCATTGGAAGTAGTATTGACATGTATATCCAAGCGATCATCTAGTATTTCCTCTTCTACATCATCCAGAATAGGCTCAATTTCATGGGGAATATCTTCAACCAATCTTGTAAGTCTACATCTTCATACACCTAGATGTTGTTTTTGTATGGTAGAAACATCAACATATAACTCCATAATGGTACCATATGTCCATTGGGAAAATAAATTTATTACTTGGAACCACTGTGCATCCGCAACCAATGGACAAGCTTGAAGACTTAGTGTAGAGGTGAATTTCAAATGTCTATAGATCATAGACTTGATCTCTTGATCAGGTCTCAGATTTAAGGAACCAAAAATTCTATCTTGATGATCCGTTAGGGTTACACAATCAGTTGTACTAGCCACAATTATTGGTTGTGTACTATAATAAGTTCCCTTCTCAGTTTGAATAACCTCCCCATAGTATTACACATTTGAAAACATGACTCTCAACCTCAAAAATGTGTTTTGATCAAGATTCTGCTAGTGTGACTAATATTAACCATGATTGTTGACCATGTAGTATTTATTATACTTAAATTTTAGAACATATTTGAATACCCTAAAATATGATATTAATATTTCATTATATAAAATTTTATTAGAATATAAGCGACAAAAAATTTGGAAACTATGCTAAAAAGAAGAGAAAAAATCAAATCAGTTTAATTATCATTGATAAAATGACAATTATGATCATATAAAGTGAAATAGAGGGGAAAAGAGACATTAAATAACACATGAATACGTTACAACATACAAAAACCTTGAATTTTTTTAATAGAACATGGTTTGGATGATATGAGACTCACTTTGGACATGAGGTATAATCCATCTTATTTTCACATGGTAGCTTAATAACATATTCGAAAGGTATATACTTAAATTTAGAATTTTTAAAATATTTCAGCCTTTTAATAAAATATCTTATATGTTGTCTAAGGGTGAAATATTTTATAAATTCCAAAGTTAAGTACATATCATTAAAATATGTTATTAAGCTACCAAGTGAAAATAACTTGTCTTTTACCTCATGTCTGAAGTGAGGCTCATCTCATCCAAACCACAGTCTACTAAAAAATGTCAAGTTATTTCCTATATGTTGAAGTATTAACGTGTTATTTAATGAATTTTTTCTTCTATATTTCACTTTATATGATCACAGGTATCATTAGCTAATCATTATATATATTCATTTTTTAATCCTATGTTGTTCATTAATTAATCTATAATTAATCATTACAAATAATAACTATTATTTCTAAACTAGATAATCTTTACGATACTAAAATTTTAGAAAAAATTTTCATATCCTAAACTATGATATTAATGCTTCTTAAGAAAATTTTAACTTATTTAATTATTCTTTAATCACTAGTTAATCATTTCTATGTTATTAATAAGTTAATCATTATTCAATCACTCTATAATCATTCCTTATTCAATCATTAATCATATGATATTCATTAGTTAATTGTTATTAGCTAATAATTATACGTATTAATTTTTTAATCCTAAGTTTATCATTAATTAATCTATACATAATCATTACTAATAATAAGTATTATTTATAAACTATATATAAATTACTAAACTACTTAATTAATAACATCTTTAAAACTAACTAAAAATAATTCAATTACTAATAATAAATTTCATTCTTAATTCTATTTTCCCTTGTCCATTTCATTTTATATCATCATAATTATCATTTTATCATTGATAAATATACTGATTTGAATTTTATTTTCTTAGGTATTTTAGTAGTTTATAAAGAAAATATGAATTATCTAAAGCATATCAACTGGGAGTATCAGACCAGGAGTGTTGCAAGGCCTATTTTTGTGCACCAGTTCCCGTTCGAGTCTAGATAAAATCGGTGTTTTGGGGCATTAACCCGAGGTACATCTGTGCTAGAGCCACATCCACTTGTGTGTATCCAGACAGGGATTTGATTTCTTAGATAAACACATAATCCTTATACTACCAAAATTTTAGAACATTTCATTCTATTTTATTCTATAGTTAATCTATACATAATCATAAATAATAATAACAATTATTTCAATCTATATATAAATAAATAAATAACTTAATAAATAAAATATATAGAACTAATTAAACATGTTACAAATGAAATATTTAGAACTAAAAAAATTAAATTAAATAAATAAATAACATTAAATTAAAAAAAAAATACATCTAAATGATTCTTTGCAAAAAAAACTAGGACTTCTTTTAGAACACCGAATCCACTGCACGTGAAAAGGAATTTCATTTGAGGGAGAACTATTGGAATGAAGAGAGATGATGGAAAATGGAAATGAGGATAAGGTAGTGACCATTAATAGGGCATTGAGGAAAAGACCGCAGTGGGGGTGCCTCATTTCACCTAACTTAAAAGAAAAAGGTAGCACCCCCACTGCCACCATTTCCATGTCATCAATCCAGACCAAAATCTGTGGGGGGAGGGAAGGTGGCAGTGTTCCTGCCGCCTTTCAAGCATATTTAAAAAAAAGTAACCAGAAAATATTTAAAAAAAATAAAAAAACACATTAAAAAAACTCTTCCCTTAATTTTAGAATCCTATATTTTGGCTTTAATCCATCTAAGTAATCCCTTGGGTTAAAACCATGAGGAGTTACCCAAAGTAGAGGTAACATCCTTTCATAATATCTTTTGTTTTATTTTCATTCTCCACCCCCTAAACTCTTATTATTTCATGATTATATAATAACCTTAGTTTCATAATTACATTTATATGTTTTTATTCTAAGGGTTCAACCTACTCTCACACGCACTTCAATCAAATGGGTAATGAACTTACTATTCTTATGAACGACGAACTCCCGCCTCACAAAATAATGATGTTTGTTTTTACATTACCACCTCTCATGGTTGGTAATTATGATGGAAAATCTGTTTTATATGTTATATATTATATTAATGATGTATTTTTTCTTCTTCAATTGTTATATAGCATATACCTTCGTTCTTTCCATTTTTTGTAAATATGAAAACTTCGTTTGTGGACGTATGGATTGCTGCCTCCTCAAAGTGACGTGATTCATTCACACTCTACATAGAACATATCAATGATGGGTTTATTAAAAATTTAGGACACATATTACATAATAATTATACTAGAATTAGTATATATATATATATATATTTCATTTAATTTCTTTCTTTCTAAATGATAATTAAAAGGAAATAGAGTTCATGTGTACGTATGGTCTACCGTCTCCAGGAATGGTGTATTCCATTTCATAGTAATATTTATTATGGATTATTATAAATATATATAAACTGAATATATATGGCATTTATATCATTTTTTACAATCTATAAATAAGTAAATCATGATCTAAGTAAGTGGTTCAAGAATAACAAGTCTAAACAAGCAGATATTACCTAAAACGTGACACTAACATGGAATGGTTAATAAAAAGGTAATAGAAGGTCATAATTAAATTATAAATGTTATGATGTAGTTGAATATGGTTATATTTTATATGTCTAATAAAATTATATTTATTATACAAGAGTTTTGAATGAATACGAAGAGAGTCAAGGCAAAAGTTAAGGGATTTATGTCTCACTTTTATTTCTATGGGACACATGCTGTATACAATATTTTTTTCTTCTAAATGGTGTATATGCATACCTTGAATTTATTTTATGAGTATTATCCAAAATATTATGGTCTTTTTATATCCTTATAATTTTATTTCTTTCATGGTGCATAGAATTATATTGATTATAAATTGATGAGTATTTATTTCACAATCTCTTCAATATTTGGGATTGTTTCGTTTGAAGTCTCTATTAGTGAATATTTATCTTCCATGTCCATGTTTTCTAAAAAAATAAAAAAAAATGATTTTATTATTATCCTATGGACATTTGATTTTATTTTTACTCTTTTTTTATTTTTTACTACATGGTTTGAAAAGAATATTTTTGTCATTTTTAAAATGAGGTACTTTGTGACTTTTTCGACAAAATAATGAAAGGAATATTATTTTAACTTATATGGAATGAAAAAAAATTCTTTCATGAAATCATAATTATTTGAAGATTCCATTACAATATTCCAATATTATTTTAAAAAAAACGTTTATTTTAAAATTTTATATGATTTTAATAAATGAAAACGTTTTCAAATAAGAAAGGATGTTTTCTACAATAAGTTTTTTCAAGTGATCTCTTAAAATGTTTTTCCATCTAAGATAACATTATTTGATGTTACTTATGTTTTAATAGGGATATTATTCAATGATACCATTCTTATCCTTTTTAATAATAGCTTATGTTTATGATGGAATGATATTTTTGAAACTTATTTCTTTTCTAAGTGTTTTGTTATGATTGAATGATACTTATGAAACCCATTTCATTTCATGGGTTATGATATGAGGAATGATTAATGTTTTTATAGAACACATATGTATGTTTTTCATTATGGGATGGGTGGGACCTATATCTCTCTCCAATGCATTGGGTAATGATTTATATCACATAAGATAATGATGGGAATAAAATTGACGGGATTAATACACTATGGAAGATGGGGAAACCTGATCCAATATGGGAAGATAGGGAAACCTGATCCATTATAAGGAAATGAATACAACTTGGGATGGTGGTGTGTCCCGATTAGTAGGTGTAGTCCCATTGAAGTGCCTTATTGTGTTTTGTAAATGTTATCTAACTTATAGGGAATGATATTAAATATTTATGTGTCTACCACAAATCCCATGACATATTCTTATATTAAAATTTCATGCATTCTTCCCTTGATTACCTTACAAGAGTCTTATTTATGATCTTCGATATGCATGGAATGATCTTATATTTTCACGATCATGTTCTCATACCCTTATGCTCATGATATTCTTACATATTTCCTTTTTTTTCCATAATGAGTATCTGAGCTCACCCCTTTTTATGTTACATTTCCCTATGTTATGGAGATATGTATTATGTATGATTTTACTAATAAGGGTTCTATTCATGAATAATTTAGTTGGAGATATGTAGATAACTTCTTCACCAATTTTTATGTTTCAATTTTTCCAAATTCACTGTACTAATATGGGTTTTGGGTGTCATTTGTGTAATGTATTAAGTATTCCAAAAAATTGATGAAATGTTAATGTATGAAAGTAAAGTATCACTATAAAAATACATTTTTATTGATTTATGTCTCATCAACCCAAAAATATTATTTTATATAAGCTCAAGAGTTCTAGTGGTTCTGATTTCAACTTTAATAGATCTTCCACTAACTATCTTCCCAATCTAACATGTTATACAAATATAATCTTCTTTTTTTTATTTGTGGTATGCTTTAAAAATTATGTACATTGGATTTTATTACATACTTTCCTATCCAATATTCCCAGGTTTTTGGTGCCATAACTTATTTTCATCCTCATCACTCGAGTAGAATGAGTTACAATGTTCTCCAATATGAAAAATATTTCCACTAGTTCTTTCTTCCATGGTAAATTTTTTTCTATGTTCTGTGATTCTAATAATACTATAAACGTTCTTGGAGATAAATTTCTTTCCACCATTATAATATTGTATAAAACATAGTATGTTTTGTTTGATCCCATCAACATACGAAACTTCCTTATATTTCATTTTATGAGCTTCAATATCATCTATTCTTATTCCTCTAATTTTTAAGGATCTATAATTTACAAAATTAACAGCTCCACCTTCATGTTTATCAATATTTTTCAAGATCTTTATATCACATATCATATGTGAGGAACAAACACTGTCAAGAATCTATGGATTGTTCATTCTTCTAGATTTTAGTGTTGTTTCAATAATGAAGTCTCTTTTCTCAAATATCTTCTTTCCTATTTCCTTTTATTTCCTAGTATTAAAAACTTTCCGTGGAAGAGTTTTCAAACATTATTCAGTAAATTAAACCATTTGATCACATCTTATAAAAACTTCTTCCTTGTAGTAAAACCATTTTTTCATTGGAAACATTCTAACATCTTGTTATTTTTCCTTTTTTTCTTATTATTTTTTAAGAAAGTTTATCTCTTTTATTACACTATTTATCCTTATAATTTCATTTCAATTTCCATGGGGATACATTTTATACCAAAATTTATAATCTTGTTACCCAAAATTTCTATAGGACTGAAAAAATCAATCGAATTTGATCTTATATAGGAGTTGGATCTTTCTCTATTGAATGTTTGGGGTTTGTCACATCTTTATATTTTTGTTTCCTACTATCATAGGGAAACGTTATTATGAACATTAATTTGAAGTTTCATTGATGTGGTATATTTTACAGACTCTTTCTCAACCATGGGTTTACCAACATTTTTCTACCACTATCACGATTAGTAAAATTAGATGAACTTTTACATTTAGTGGGTAAAGATTTCACCTAATTCTCAGACTCTGTTTTCTAAAAAACATTAGATAATTAATCCTTTATCTTTGAAGCCTTGTTGAAATTTTCACTCATTATTTAAAATAATTTCAACCCCAATAAATCATGATTTATTTTTACAAACCCTACTTCTTTAGTATTATGTTCCTTTCCATGACATTCCATCATCATCTCCTTATTCAACAAATCATTGTTTGAGGTTTATGATTTTATTGATATACTAATCATCCAATTTAAGGACATCATTCATTCGTTCATTAATATTTCCACTTTAATTCTTCTTCATTATGATGTCTTTCTTGTGTTTTTTTAATTCATGCCATAATTTTTTATCTGAACTGATATTTTATGTAAGTTTCTTCACATCCTTCATTTTAACTACCATGGAATCTTTATTTTTCTTAATTTTTAAAATCTAGGTTATGAACTTCTGTTTATTTTCATCTTATAATGAATTATTATCAAAATATTCATTCTCAACTTTATTACTTACCATAATTTATCTGTTTTTAGTGAAATTTTTCTTTCCACTAGTGGATTTAATTTATTCCTTATAAGTTTCTTTTATCTACATCCATTGACTTTTTTATTTAATATTATATTCATATAATAAAACTTTATTCTTAAAAAAATACAATGGTAAATGTAAAATTCCTCCATTCACAAAATATTTAAGTGGTATTTTTACATCATACTTTCCTCTACCTCTTTAGTAATTTTTTGAGATAAGAGACATGGTCTTTTCATTCATTTCATAATCTTCTTTATCTTTTGAAACACTATGTTCAACAATATTAGAATCTTGTATTTTTAACATTATAATATCTTAAAAATATATTTTATCTTTAATCTTATTTTTCAATTCTATATCTTTCCTCATCTCATAAGTAATAAGAGATTTATTTAATTCATCAAGATATAAATCATCTTTATCTTATAAAGAATATATTTTTGAATCAAACCTACCATGAAAGTTTCTAATGAGTTTCTTAATAATTGTTGAATCTTTTAAGACATATATGAAACCTGTTATATTTCAAAAAACTTCATTAAATCTAGTTAAGTTATAATAAATAGTTTATCAATATTCCATTATAATATATTCTATTTTCATATTCCCTACTTGTAGTTTTTCCTCCTTCACTTTGGTGTTTCCCTCAATGATAATTTTCAGTTTATCCCATGTTTCCTTAGATGTTTTGATAACCATCACCTTCATAAAAATATTTTTTGAAAAAGACATAATAATAATATTTATAGATTTCCCACCTACCTCAATATTTATTTTTTTAGAAAATTTCATAGGACCATCTTTCTGAATAGCTGGAAACCCAATTGTTTCTATATAAATTACCTCCTACCCAAGAGGTTAAATATAGGGTATCATTATGTTTTTCCAACCATGATAGTTTTTTCCATTAAAGTTTGGTATACCTTTGATGTTAATTGAATTGAGATTTTCCATGTTAAGGATCAAATAGGGTAACCTTGTCTCCGATACCAATTTAATTTACTTAGGATCATTAGAACCACTGAGATGAGGGTGTTGAGTAAGTGGTTAATTTTTTTTAATTTCAATTCTATGATATTAACACCTGTAACCTATTAGTTTTATTTTCCTTATCAAATTTTATAACAATGTCACAAGAATTCAAAGATAATAAATTAAACAATGCACACAAGATTTACAAGTTTTGGTCTTAGTGTGAGAACCTTAATCCTTACTATGGATACTCTCTTCATTCAATGGAAATAAACTATTATAATTAAGTGAATACAACTTGACCCAACTCCCATAAGACACCTCATATATCCCTATATGAATTACTATATTCACTCTCATCAGTTTATAAATTTTTTCTTATAAAAATAATCCAACATAAAATTTTTGAATCTCTGTAAAACCAGACCCCACAAAGTTCATCTTGAAAACTCCATCTATTTTCTTCTGTCTGGTTGTAACACACCACCCCTACCTCATTTTCTTGAGGAGGCGATGAGGGTTTCTTGGCCTTAAGCGATGTTCCCAAGGCGCCAAAGGATGGAAATAAATATCGAGGGCTCCAATAACAATTGGGGAAAAATTTTACCCTAAGACAAAACCAACCAAGTCAACCCACAATTTTTTGACTCATGTCAACAAAACCAACCTCATACATTACGAGGACAACCAAATAATCCATAACGATCTTACATGCTAACACAACCCAAACAACATTAGAGTACAATGCAGAAGACTCAACAAGAAACTCCACGAGCCATGACACCACCACAGCTCCACACCGAGCTCCAAGATCCAAGCTCCACAATGACCTCACAATGCTCCACTAAAGGAGGGGGATGCCTTACCTTTTCCCATGTCATGGTACACGACACCTGCAAAGACACTGACGTTCCAAATCAGGGGGTGTGTTCTAAAACACAGTATGTTTTTCCCAAATGACTTCCCTACACATGCCACAAGGATAAAACCATTAGCACATTTATATAAAACAGTTTATATAAAATAAACACCAATGAAACCCATACCAAGAGGCAACATGCCTTGCCAAGACATCACACCCCAAACCAAACATTCAAGGGAAAGCCAACCAAACATTCCACAAGACATATCATCATTACACATTAGCACAACAATATCCATCTTGCAAAGCAATGCACAACAACAACCAAAACAACCAAACGTTGGTGCTTCTATCCAACCCGTTCACCCATTCACAACTGGTGGTTCTTCCCGTCTACATATCCTTTGATGGTGGAACTTCCATCCACTATCCATCCCCCTTCATTGTAGTGGTACTTCCCACCCACTTCCACACAACATTTCAAACAATCACAACCAAGAATACAACCCACCAAGGTCACAACATCATGCAATCAACGAAATTCCATTTCATAAAAATCCACTTCAATAAATCACCCATTTATTGAAAACAATTTTCCATTAATAATTTCCCAAATCAACCATAGAATTCAATTTTAAAATCCCCCTTTTAAAATTTACAACAATAGCATTTCATCACAAACCCCCTTTTCCCAAAAACCCCCAAATGGATTTCAAACCAAATTCACACATCAACAAACAATTAATTCAATCACAACTTATTAATTATAACGTGAAACCACTAGTTCTGACCATGTGGATTCGAGAGAGAATCCACCTACCTCTAGGGTTCCGACAACCTTTACCCACAACCAATTGCACCTCCAATCCGGCGAATGCACCACCGAAACTTCTCTAGATCCCTTCCCCCGGAAGCAATCACCTTCAAACCACCTTGAATCCTTTTCAAAATCCTTCCAACCCAAGTGGAAGACCACCCTAAACCCCTGGGAACCCAAAAACCCATGTGAGGCTCAAGTGGGAGGCATAGGGGAGTGAAATAGGTCAATCCCGAGGGACCCCGGAACTTATAACCCTATTTTATGTGGTCGCACGGTTAGCCCACACGGTTTGGAAAACCGTGTGCTAACCGTGCACACTCTACTGCCTTGAGATAAAGGGTCCACACGGTTTCCTCGCACGGTTTGGAAAACCATGTATAGGCCGTGTGTAGCCTACTGTCTCCCCCTACACGGTTTCCTTGAGCATCTTCACGGTTTACACTAATCGTGCTTAAACCGTGCACCCCTTTAAAAGCCTCTGAACTCATCCAAAACCATTCCAAACTCTCCCAACCTCTTCCTAACCCATACCATGTACTTTAAACACATAAAAATGAATAAAAAATTCCATATACCTCAAATTGAGGGTTCTACATTCTCCCCACCATTGGAATGTCCGTCCTCGGAAAGTAGAGAACCCACCCTTTGCCGAAAGAGCTCGGGCCACTGCTCGACCATTTCTTTCTCCCGCTCCCAAGTCTCCTCTTGAATCTCACCATGTTTCTAGAAAATCCGAAATAAACTAATGAGTTTACCACGCAAGTCTTTATCTTGCCTATCCACAACCCGCACTGGAACATGCACCAATGAAGAATCTGGTTCTAACTCAACATGATCCCATAGAATCACATGATCATGATCTGGATGATACTTTTTCAACTGAGAGACATGAAACACATTGTGCACCACACTAAACCGTGGTGGAAAATCCAAATGATAAGCCACCTCACCAATCCACTCAAGAATCTTAAAAGGCCCAATATACCTCGGAGATAACTTTCCCTGCTTCCCAAACTGACGATGTCCCAACCTATGAGAGATCCCCAAGAACACATGATCACTCACTTCGAATGACAATAGCCGTCAACGATGATCCGCATACGATTTATGATGACTCTGAGCCATCTCCATTCTCTTCTTAATCAACTTGATCTTCTCTGTAGTCTCCTGGACAAGACTTGGACCAACCAGTGAGGACTCACCTATTTCCACCGAATATAGTAGAGAATGACATGAACACCCATACAATGCTTCAAAAGGAGCCATCTGTATGGATGCTTGATAACTGTTGTTATACGAGAACTCGACCAACTACAAGGGCTCCTCCCATGAGCCACCAAAATCCATAACACAAGCTCGCAACATATCCTCCAGAGTTTGTATCTTCCTCTGGGATTGACCATCCGTCTAAGGGTGATACGCCGTACTCATAGTCAACTACGCCCCAAGGGTTTGCTGCAAGGATTACCAGAAATGAGATTTAAAACTCAGATCTCTATCTGTTATAATCGAAACTGGAACACCATGCCTCTTTACAACCTTCCGGATATAGATTTTGGATAGATCGTCCACTGTATGAGATTCAAGAATTGGATTGAAATGGGCCGACATCGTTAGCCGATTCACTATCACCCAAATGGCATCGTGCTTTCTGACCGTTCTTGGGAGACCTGTAACAAAATCCATCGCTATCTGCTCCCACTTCCAAACTAGGATTGGTAAAGACTGCAACATTCCTTCTAGCCTCTGATGCTCTGCCTTGACCTGCTAGCAAGTCAAGCATCTCGAAACAAACTCAGCCACTCTTCTTTTCATACCATCCCACCAGAACTGTGCTTTAAACGATTTATACAATTTTTGAATTCCAGGATGAACAGCCCACCAGGAATTATGATATTCCATGAGAAGATCCTCTTAAAAAGCAATTGGTATAACCATCTGATTCCGAAAACACAAAATTGAATCTCCATTCATTTGCCAACCCTCAATGGTCTCCACACCATTGAGTCTCGAACCCGAGGTCACACACTCAGAATCGGATATCTGTGACTTTCTATCTAGGAAAACTAATTTAGGAATAAAAAAACCAGAAATAAGACTACTCTATCACCCTGGTCCTCACGTTCCAACCGCATCTCAGCTATAACCGACATCAACTGCCACTGGTCTGATGCCTGTTTCACCACCTGAGCATATGATTTCCTACTTAATTCATCTGCCACAAAATTTCCCTTACCTAGTGTGTACATTAAGTCAAAATCAAAAATCTGGAGATATTCCATCCATCTCCTTTGCCTCAAGTTCAAATCCCTTTGTGAGAAAATATGCTTCAAGATCTTATGATCTATATATACTGTGAATTTCTCACCGAATAGATAATGACGCAACAATTTCAAAGCATGCACCACTACTATCAACCCCAAATCATGAGTTGGGTAGTTCTTCTCAGGCACTCTCAAATTTTGTAAGACATACACAACCACATGATTCTATTGCATGAGAATGCACCCTGGCCCTGATCCTGATGCATTGCAATACACCACATACGCTCTTCCAGGTTCTAGAAAAACCAAGATTGGTGCTGATGTAAGGTGACACTTTAACTCTTCGAAATACTGTTGACACTGCTAATTCCACTGGAATGGAACATTATTTCTATTCAAAGCTATCATTGGTGAAGCCAAATGTGAAAAATCACAAACAAAATTCCGATAGTACCCAACTAGACCAAGAAAACTCCGTATCTCAAACACATTATTTGGCAGTTTCCACAAGATAACAGCCTTTATCTTTTCTGGATCCACTGAAATTTCCCTTTTAGAAATCACATGGCCAAGAAAATGAACTTCCTATATCCAAAAGTCACACTTTGACAATTTGGAATACAACCGATGATCCCTCAAGATCCCCAGCACTATCGCCGAGTGCTTCTCATGCTCCACCCTTGTCTTTGAATACACAAGTATATCATCTACAAACACCACCATAAATGAATCCAGATAACTCTGAAATATCTGATTCATCAATGTTATAAACACCACTGGTGCATTCGTTAGACCAAAGGGCATAACCACATATTCATAATGGCCATATCTACTTCTAAAATCTATTTTAGGAATATCATCCTTCCTCACCTGCAATTGATGATATCCCGACCTCAGTTCGATCTTGGAGAACCATTGGGCTCCCCTCAACTGGTCGAACAAATCGTCAATTCACGGATGTGGATATCTATTCCTTATCGTCACTTGGTTAAGTCTACGATAATCAACACATGGCCTCAAAGTTCCATCCACCTTTTTCACAAACAACACCGGTGCCGCCCACGGAGACGTGCTAGGTCGGATAAACCCTTTGTTTTCTAACTCTTCCAAATGGACTATCAATTCCCACAATTCAGCTGGTTCCATCAGATAAGACGGAAGGGAGATAGGACTGGTCACCGGAAGGAGATCAATCGTAAACTCCACTTCTCTCACGGGAGGTAACCCATAGAATTCATCAGGAAAGACATCCATAAACTGATTCACCACTACTGGAAGAACACTCTTCTCAACCTATTCTATGGATTTCAATGACAACACCGCCAACTGATATGATAACGTACCCACTGTTGGTGCCAACAAACCTATTGCACCCTGCCTTTCATGCCTCTCCCCTCTAAAGAGATGTCTAACACCATCGTGTGTTGTAAAAGCCATTGTTTGCGCATCGCAATTAATGTGAGCCTTAAATGCCCCCATCCAATCCATTCCCAGGATTACATCACACCCATCCATCTCAAGCATTGAAAAATTCCACACTATTTCAACCTCGCCCATAACGATGCAACATTCTATACATATGAAGGCTCGGCACTCTCTTCGACCAAGAAGAGTTTGAAGTTTAAAAAACGAGGGCATGATTTCTACCTTCAAACCAAGAAAATCAACCACATGTGCAGCAATAAAAGAGTGTGAAGCACCCGTATCAAATTGCACTTGTATCAAGGTAGAACTTAAAGGAATAGTACCTCGCACTGTGGATGGTCCCGACTGATCATCCACCACAACCTGCTCAGCTCCGAACACATGCTTGTTTTCCACACTCATCTCTTTATTGCTCTGTTGAGGCGTCGTGGTATTCCAAGAATCACCATTACCCACTTTACTGTAGTGTCGGGGGGTATGTTGCTACCCCTGGCCCGTCGAAGCATACGACGTCTGCGATCCCTGAGGACTGTAACGCACACCCAACCTTAGAGAATTCCGACAATAATGCTGCAGATTCCCCATCTTCTTACAATTATGACATGCCCGAGGTTGTGTTGTACAATCCCACTTGATTTGGCTTGTCGAACCACACTGAAAACATCCCAGCTTGCTCTGGGGATTCGGAGGAAGATTCACCAATCCTACCATCGGATTATATGCCATATTCCCACCTTGGGAATAAGTATCCCTCTTCCGCTTGAACCCAGCATTACAGTTCCCACTATTCGTCATGCGTACCACCATGCTTCCTCCGCCCGGAGTGCCAAACAAATCCCACTCAGCCACCGAGGCTCTATTCACCATCTCTGTATAATCATCTATACATAGCACTGCTATCTTTGAATGGATTTCTTTCCTTAACCATGATTCAAATATTCCTTCCTTCAACGATGTGCTACCCACCACCTCGGGTGAAAACCATACTATGTTCATAAACATAGATGAATACTCCGTCACCTACATAAGCTCTTTCTTTAAACTGAATAAATTAGTCATATACTGAATTCTGAACATATGTGGGTCGAATTATTTGTTAAACAATTCCTAAAATCCTTCCCACATCATACCCTGGTCCGCCCTAGCTTGACAACCAACTCCCACCACTGAAGGGCATGATCTTCTAATATATACGTGGCCAACTTCACTTTCATATCTATTGATGTTCCTAAGAACTCAAAGATCTTGTTCATCTTATTCATCCATGCTTCTCCCCTCTCTGGCTCTGAATCACCCCTGAATATGGGTGGATTCTACCTTTTGAACTGAACTACATGATCCACATGACTCAGTTCATCTGCTTTATTTCCACTTCTCACAGCTTGGAAAGCTTGCACTATGCTTTGCACTAGTTGCTGGTTCACTTGAGGTTCAGGTGCTACCATATTCTCAGCAGCCTCCTCTGGTTGGTCTCTACGATGCCTACCCAGTGGCATTTTTATAAACAGAAAACAACCCATGAGTCACACTTCCGTAGACATCAAGAATTCCCCTTTTTAAATCACATTACACAAAACTATCACAACTAGTATTTCCACAAATTCGCATTTCCCATGTTTCCCCATTTTTTAAAACCAACCCATTTTCAAAATACCACCAGTTTCCATGTTTCAAATCCTTCCATTTTGAAACCCAGTTTAGATTTTTCAAAATCCACACCTTCATATCATACCATAAATCATTATACCCCAATGAAATACGAATCCTAGTGGGAAGTCATTTCCACCATGCATGTCATGCTTATCTCATTGGCTACACCCACGAAAATGAGATTTCCAATGCCAATAAGTGTCTCAAAAACACTTATGTACCCAACTCCCTAGAAACATGAATTCCAACATAAAAGGGTTATCTATGTCCTTTTATACTATACATTACATGTTCCGACAATTCTACGCCTTGCTACCACCCCGACTCATGGAATATACCACAATGAATGTCAACTCCAAGACCAATGATCAACACCAATGATCGAACAACAACTCTCACTTGAAAGCCAAGGACCGAAAAATCTGATACCACTAGTAACACCCCGCCCCTAACTAATTGGCTTGAGGAGGCGATGAGGGTTACTTGGCCTTAAGCGATGTTCCCAAGGCTCCAAAGGCAGGAAATAAATTTCGAGGGCTCTGAGAACAATTGGGGAACAATTTTCCCCTAAGACAAAACCAACCAAGTCAACCCACAATTTTATGATTCATGTTAAAAAAACCAACCTCATACATTATCAAGACAACCAGATAATCCATCATGATCTCACATGCCAACACAACCGAAACAACATTAGAGTACAATGTGGAAGACTCAACAAGAAACTCCACGAGCCATGACACCACCACAGCTCCACACCAAGCTCCAAGCTCCAAGCTCCACAATGACCTCACAATGCTCCACTAAATGAGGAGGATTCCCTACCTTTTTCCCATTACATGGTACATGACACCTGCAAATACACCGACGTGCCAAAGCAGGGGGTGGGTACTAAAACTCAGTAGGTTTTCCCCAAATGACTACCCTACACACGCCACTAGGATAAAACCATTAACACATTTATATAAAACAGTTTATATAAAATAATCACCAGTGAAACTCATACCAAGAGGCAACATGCCCTTGCCAAGACATCACACCCCAAACCAAACATTCAAGGGAAAGCCAACTAAACATGCGACAAGCCATATCATCATTACACATTAGCACAACAACATCCATCTTGCAAAGAAAAGCACAACAACAACCAAAACAACCAAACGGTGGTGCTTTCATCCAACCCGTTCACCCAATCACAACTAGTGGTTCTTCCCGTCCACTTATCCTTTGATGTTGTCCCTTCCATACACTATCCACCCCCTTCAATATAGTGGTACTTCCCTCCCACTTCTACACAAAATTTCAAACAATCACAACCAAGCAAACAACCCACCAAGGTCACAACATCATGCAATCAACGAAATTCCATTTCATAAAAAACAACTTCAATAAATCACCCATTTATTGAAAACCATCTTCCATCAATAATTTCCCAAATCAACCATATAATTCCATTTTAAAATCCCCCTTTTAAAATTTACAACAATAGAATTTCATCAGAAACCACCTTTTTCCAAAAAACCCCCAAATGGATTTCCAACCAAATTCGCACATCAACATATAATTAATTCAATCAAAACAAATTAATTGTAACATTAAACCACTAGTTCTAACCAAGTGGAGTCGAGAGTGAATCCACCTACCTCTAGGGTTCTGGAGAACTTGACCCACAACCAACTGCACCTCCAATCCGGTGAACGCACCACTGAAACTTCTCTAGATCCCTTTCCCTAGAAGAAATCACCTTCAAACCACCTTGAATCCTCTACAAAATCCTTCAAACCGAGTGGGAGACCGTACTAAACCCCTGGGAACCCAAAAAACCACGTGAGGCTTGAGTGGGAGGAAGAGGGGATTGAAATAGGTCAATCCTGAGGGATCCCAGAACTTATAACCATGTTTTTAAGTGGTTGCATGGTTAGCCCACACGGTTTGGAAAACCATGCGCTAACTGTGTGCACTCTACTACCTTGAGAGAAAGGGTCCGCACGGTTGTCTCACATGGTTTGGAAAACCGTACGTCGGCCGTGTGGAGCCTACTGTCTCCCCCTGCACGGTTTCCTGGAGCATCCACACGATTTACACTAACTGTGCTTAAACCGTGCACCCCTTTAAAAGCCTCCGAACTCATCCAAAACCATTACAAACTCTCCCAACCTCTTCCCAACCCATCCCATGCACTTTAAAAACATAAAAATGCATAAACAAAGGCCACATACCTAAAACCAGGGGTTCTACACTGGTAATGTCCATCTGATCTGTTCTTCCTCCATTTGGTGAAAATCCATTTTCTACTCATCACTAAAACTAAAAATATTTTCTAATTGTTTTTATATTCATCAAATAAAACTATTTCACCACTAAAACTCTACTTAAAAACTCTATTCGTTAATATCTATCTGGTTTCTCTGAATTGAAATATCCATATGAAGCTCTAATTGAGCCTTTTTATAGTAACACTTCTTCAACTAGAATATTAACTTGGTTAAAAACCCAAATATCATAAAACTTTATAGTTGTGTCCTTTTGTTCATATGAATAGTGATAAGTACAGTCATACTTTTCACCCCTTATTTATTAGTACTCCCAAAATAAAAAAGTCAAGAAATCATTTTTTTACCCACTCAACTGAAACTTTCTTGAAGATTCTTGAGTCTTCTAGAGTATTATTGAACATTCTTGAACCTTCATGATGAATCTAGTGATTCCAACATTCTATAAAAATTATTAACCTCATATGTTGAGGAAGTTATTCATACTTCCTTATCTCAACTAGATAAAAAACTAATTGTAAAACATAGTACAAAATCATTAGTCTTTAAAAATAAACTTCACAAAGTTCTATAAAGTTTCTTGGAAAACTCAGTTCAGTAGAATGATTATCTAGTGTGTTCTTTAGGAACTCCTCTATCTGGTGAAAATACCCAATTTATCCAATTTTAAATGTCTGGTTGACTCTATATGGCTATCCTACCTCAGCTTAGACCTAATATATTGTTATGATTCCTAAAACTCACTCTACTTCAACTTCTAGAAATCATCCATTTAATTACATCAATAGTGTTCATCTGATTTCCATCCTTCTAATGAATGTTCATATAATGTATATTTTTCCTTTGGTATTATTTTACTAGTGTAGATCATATATTCCCAACAAAAAGCTTCATATAGAATCTAACATAATACTTTACCAATTGAACAAATATACAAACTGCATATCCCAAAACTTAATTTCCCTCTATCTGTTCCACAAAAGACATTAAATATGGTTGACTTCATTATTGAAGAATCTAGAGACTACTATTACATTCAACATCTCTACCCAGTGACCTACTAAAATTTATCCATATTTTTATTTTTATCAATAAAATCTCTTATTCCAACTTCTTTTTTTTGAGATTCTACCCACTAATACTTCACATTGTTTATAGAAACTTTAATATTGATAATTTAATGAGACTCTCTGTATATAAATTGTATTATACATTTATCTTCTTGGACTACATATATAGTTTCATCTATTTCCTCTTTACACAATCCATTTTGTTAAGTTTGGTGATCAAAATTGGGTAGCTTATGTCCAGTGATCATTTTCTAGAGGAATATATCTAGAATTCTATATCTAAAAACATGAATCCAAAAAACCTCCCTATTCCATCCAGAAAACTGTGTTTGAAACTCTGGTGAACTCTTTCTAGTAACAAAGTTGTTCTCTATCTATTTGACTTTATCTAGTGGCTCAAAATTCCTCTTTGAAAAAAAAATTCTTGCATTGTTATATTTCCATGGTTTTAGGAACATTTCGATCAACTTAGAATCATCTAACTTTTTTATAAATATTATAATCAAAGGTAAGGAAACTTCCTAACTTCCTCCAAGAACATCACAAAAAAACTTTCCTAACAAGATTCAAATATATTATTTCTAACATGTTTATAAAAAACATTCCTAACAAAAGAAAGTTGTCAAAAAATACAAAAATTTATTATGAAAACATCATAAAGGATCTTCAATGTGAAAAATATTGTTGTAATAAAACTAAATAAGAGGAAGGTCTTGATCTCAACCACCTTTGAAATTTATAGAATAAGATATCATCATATCCTCTATGGATATAATGTCTCTCTTAGATTGACCATCTATCTAAGGATAATATTTAGTGTTAAAACAAATCTCTGAATCAAGAAATTACAGAAGAATTTTCGAAAACATCGAGGTAAACCTTGGATCCTAATTAGATAAAATATAATGTTTTAATCTGTAAAACCATTCCACTTACTTAATCTATATTTAAGAAATCTAATAAAGAGGGAAATATAATTTGATATAAATTAAGTGAACTAAATTCGTAAATCAATCTACTAAAAATCAAATATAATTATATCCGTTTGTTTTTTTGGGGCGTCCAATGACAAAAATCAATAGTGGAATTTTTCTCACTACCATTATATTATAGGCAATCCTTATAATAGCCACTTATACTTATATCTCTTTGCCTTAAAATTTAAATACAGAAACCATCAAGAAACGTACTCTGTAATATCCCTCTTCATGTTGTCCCTACAGAAATACTATTTAATATATCAATACATCTCTGTACTTCCTGTAAAAATAGAGAATAATGAACTGTGAGATTCATATAATAGCTTATTCTTAAATTATGGTATTGACTTGATAAAAACATGGTTCTTAAACCTTACCATTATATCCCAATAAAGGTTGATCTAAGGAACATTTCTAACCATGTTATATATATCCACATCTTCTTTCTGTGCCTCTTTAATCCTCACATGGATAAATGGTTAAACACTCATTTGAGTAAGATATGATTTTTCCCATTCCTTAAAGATTACTATATCCATACTTTACATATCCAAAAATATTAGATCTTTTTTATCCTTATCATAGATATTCTAGAATTATCCTTTTTACTCAAAGAATTCACCACCTTGTTTTCCTTCCTAGGGTGGTAATGTATTTATAATTCATAATATTTAATCACCTCCAACCATCTTCTCTTGATAATTTTCCGTTATTTTAAAGTGAAAATATACTTGAATATTTTATGATAAGTATATATATCACACCTTCATCTATATTGATAATTCATATATATATTTAGTAAAAAAAGTTATGTAGCTAAATATAAAATCATGAGTTGGGTTTTTTTCATGAACCTTCATTTTTCGTTGGGCATAAGCTATCATAATATCATTCTTTATGAGGATGCATCACAATCCCTTCTTTGATGAATAAATTATAATCCCAAAACATTATCCATTGTAGGGTAGTGTAAACATAGGTGCACTGACTAACCTTATCTTTAGTTCTTTGAAGGTTTCCTCAAATTCTTCTGTCTAAAGGAACATGGATCTCTTTTGAGTTAACACTTTGAGTGTGTTGGACATCCATGAGGAATTTTTGACAATTTTTTTATTATATCCTATAAAACCATGAAAACTATGGATATCGGTTTCCATAGTTGTTCTAGGAAAACATTCAATAATTTCCATCAAATACGGATCCACCAATACACAATCACCTGAGATTATATAATTGTAAAATGAATCTTTCTATATCCAAAAATCACAATTGATAAATTTTGAATACAGATTATCCTTTCATAAGGTCATTATTAAAATTATAAATTAATCTTCATGATTTTTCTTTCTCTTTGAATATATAAGAATATCATCTATAAAGTCTACCACAAACTGATGAAGGAAATCTATAAATAATCTATTCATTTAATCCATGATGACAGCGATAAAATTAGTAAGAACAAATGGAATCACTAAAAATTCGTAGTTTATATACCTTATAGAAAATGTTATCTTCAGTATATCCTCATTCTTGACCCTAAATTGATGATTTATAGAATAAAGGTCAGTCTTAGAAAACTATTGATTTCCTTGTTGTTGGACAAATAATTCATTAATATAGGGAAGATAATAATTGTTCTTGAAACTGATCTTCTTAAGTTCCTATTAATAAATTTAAATTCCTATAAAACTATATTTCTTATAAAAATAGAATAGTTGCACCCCAAAGTGATGAACTTGTCCAAATGAATCTCTTTCCAAAATTCTGCTAGATTTTCTTCTTCAATTCTTACAACTCAATCAGGGTCATTCTATATGGATTCTTTGAAATAGATGTAGCTCCATGTATGAGTTATATTGAAAACCCAACTTCTATATTCTTGGGAAGTCTATTAAACTCTTCCAAAAATATATCAACAAACTCCCACACAATATTAATATCTTTAATGTTGAGTTTCTACATAATGATCTGAGATAAACACACCTTTTTAATATGAATCAAAACCTATATAATGTATGTTATTTCAATTGGACGTTCATTTTTATCATCACATTGATAGATGATCATAGTTTGGTTTGGAATATCAAACGTGACTTCCCTTCCTCAATAATTTATGTGAGATTTATATAGATAAATCCAATCCATGCCTAAGATAACATCAAATTCAACCATAGGGAGAATAACATGATTTATAAGAAGCACAATCTTGCACACTTCAAATCTATATGAATCATAGACTTGAGATTAGGTCATCATACCATTAGATTTTTTCACTAAAAATTAAATATATAATCATTGAGGATATGAATTAAATTCCTTGATATTATTCCTAGTATATAGGAATTCATATAACTATGCTTAATTAGGATACTTTAATATTTTATCACACCGATAACCACCTCAAAATTATCATTTTATCTTCAATACCTTAGTAAAACAAAAATTATTAGCATGACCATCATGCATCTTTGATCAAGGTGATAAATAATAAAATATAATTCTAAGGATTTATAAATCACAAAACCTTTTAAATCTATATCACCTTAGGTTTGACCTAGTCTATTCATGGTCATCATCTGTTAAAAACCTTCATGATTTTTCATAAATAAAATGTGATTTAACACAAGTATATCCCCTTGGAATGTCATACTAGGTAGGGTACACTCACTGTGAACCAAAGTGATGTCCAAGATATAATCAACCTACTTTTTTAGGGTTATTACCCCTAGATTCATTTGTTCCAAAACCATGTCCACTTGTAGTATCCAGACTAGGATTTTTTATAGGAAACCCACACTCCATTATTTACCAAAACATAAGACATTCTTCCACACATATGATTCTACTGAGGGTACTCACCAAAGTTTTATAATCCTAGTTTACAAAGGTAACTAAACCGTACTGTGATACCAACTTTAGAAACCCATATTTTTCATACAGAAACATTACATCATTTTAGATTAATATTCAACAAATAACATTATGATCCATGATAAAACCAAATAGTTTTAATTTCATTGTATACAATATACATAATCCTATTATTTAATAAAATATGGTCAATGTTTCCCAAATATAATGATTCTTATGTTTACCCTACTTAAAAACTTTCTTCTTAACCATGGGAAGTAAAAAACATAATAAAGGATGATATCTGATGCTCAGTATGGGTAAACCTAGGATATATTAATAAATTCTCATACATGAGAATAATATAGTCATAAGGGTATGAAACTATGATAATAAATTAAAAATTACATACCCAATATATCATAGATCATAAACATTTGTCATGGAAGAAAACTTTCTCATAATAAAAGATAATATTAAAATGTTTTTTAAATCATCACTCATCAATAATGAGTTATGAGTTTATAGCATAGACATAGGAATATAGAAAAAAATCTTATAAAATTATGAAAATGAATTCAATCATAAAGTTAAGTACATGAAATCGGGTCCTCACATAAATTTATGGACATGAAAATTAGCACCACGCATAATATTATAGACATGAAAACCTGGTCCATGAATAATCTTATGAACATGAATACTAGGTATATGTGTAATATTAAAGACATGGAAACAATTTCCAAGAATAATCTTATGTACATGAAATTCAGGTGCACACATAAAATTGTCAACATATAATTTTGTTCACACTTAACATATTTATCTCATGAGTTATACATCTTTACCCAATGCATTAGTGGACTATATAACTCAGGCCCACCCATCACATAATCATGAATCCATTCATATACATTCCAAAATAACACAAACAAATCATCATATATCATAACCCATGGAAATGAAAAAAGTTCCATCAACATCTCATCATCATGATCGTATACCATATCAGAAAATAATAAGGATGGTATCATTGGATTATAACCTAAATAAATCATAATTAACATCCAAGGATGTATTTATATATAAAAATACCATTAAAATATCCTGGGAATATTTTTTTAGGAAAATAACCTTTTCATTTTGAAATCAATTTTTTAAAATCTAAAAAACTACAAAAATATTATGGAAAAAAAATATTTGAAAATAACGATATGAACTTGTAAAATATTCTTCAAAACATTTATCATTCATGATATTGGGAAATTCTATTCATGTTGAGTATATTATAACTATGATTTCATTCACATTTTTGTTAAAAATTCAAAAGTTTCTTTTTTTGAAAATGATAAGAAAAATCCTTGGAAACATTTTTATAATATGTAAAACATGGTTATAAATGAGTTTAAACAATAACTGGATAATATTAAAAATACATTATTAAAAACAATTTAAATAAAACATAGACATGGAAGGAAAACATTTCTAACCAAATTGTTAAACAAAGTTGTTTCTCCTTAAAAAAATTATATCTGTCACTTGAATACATAAATTAATAAAATTAAAGTAAAACATGTAGTCCATAGAAATAACCAAATTATAAGAAAAATTAAATGCATTTATGATATGAGTATCATATAATTTCATTAATGGAAATTCAAGAATAAATCTTCCTGAATAAAATGGTATTGAAACACATATCCCTTACCACATTGGTAAATTTCAAATGAAAACTTCATGAAAGAAATAAATTATATGGATATTTATATCACTATAATTTTCATTATAATAATCATAAAATTAATCTATGAGTATTATATACACCATATAAAATAATTATGTGGTGAATATGGCATGTGTCTCACAAAAATATATGTGCGATGAAAATCTCTTACCTTAAGTTAGACTTTCTTAGAAGGCCCTCTAAACTGCTATATAAAATATTAAAATTTATTAAAATTCTATAATAGGTTCATTTACATACTTATAATTTCATATATTATCCACTTATAATATTTGAACACCCATTTATTAGTAAAATATTAAAATTTTCATTTTCATGTGTTAAATATTTTGTTATTCAAGATAATTTTGGTTCAGTAATTTCATTCCTTATACTTTGATCAGGGTTACATAATCTCAAAAATAATAATAATGATATAAATATCATATATATTCATTATATATATTTATATTCATCTATAAATTATGAATATATAAAAAATTAATTAGACCATTCAAGGAGATAGTGGGTTCTATGTATGCATTAACATCATTTTCACTTTTCGACAAATGGAACCAAAAAAGGAAAATAATAATTCATATTTGAAAAATGATTATTATATAATATATATTCATTAAAATATAATTAATATTATCCATGTAAATTAGAAATGAAAAATAAATTACATCACATTGTGAAGGTGTTATTCAACTAATACGCACAAGCGATGTTATCGTTTTCTAATAGAATGAATGTTAAGAAGGTAGATATGATATTATAATTATAGGATAGTAAAAATATAATAAATATACACTTGTGAATATAAGGTTTTTCATGTTGGTTTTTTATCATTTTTCAAATCGGTTTATAGGCGACGTGGTTATAGGCAACATATTAAATAATGTTTTTCACTCCAGTTACTTAAAATTGATGATAAAAATAATTTCTACGTGGTTTTTCACATCATTTTTCAAATAAATGATGTGAAAAAACAGTTAAAAACAATTTTTCATGTAGATTATTTTAAATAATTGAAGTGTTAAATGGTTTTTCACATGTGTTATCCCATAACTGACGTGAAAAACTTACGAACCATTTATCACATCAGTTGTCAAATAATCAATGTTTTAAACAGTGATCAGGAATTTTTAACGTCGTTTGTCAAATAACTGACGTTAAATATATGTTTTTTTAATGTAAAATGCATCATATCCTTCACCAGTAGTAGCCAAAAAATATAAGAAAGAGGCACCACAATTTTCAACAGAAATCAATAGAAAATAACATCACAAAATCCATAAAAATACAGCAATGCACATTAATTCATCTCCTCCACCAACAGCACCCAAAAAACATCACATAGGAAATAGAAGAGGCATCCCAAAATCCTCCACAATACACAATACATTGAACATTCAAATAAACTAAAAACCAATCAAACCTGTAAAATTATTTTTCCATTCAATTTTTAAATGCCTCAACTCTTCTCACTATATGACCGTTCGTCCTCAAAAATCTTAAAAAATAATACAAAAACCATTTGAATTAAATTTTTAATAAAACATATTAAATATTATGGAATTGTTTACAAAAAAATATAACCTTATAGAACTTTGTAATAGTCTCAGTTGTATTTATTTCATACATGAATCTCAAAACATAATATACATATTCAGTTCCACCTTATTTTCTATAACACTGTTTCAAAGGGATTTTATTACAAAATAATGTTTTTAATTAATATATCCAAAATTTTGTAAATGTAAATGATAATTCACATTATCTTTTACAAATTTTATTTTTTCCCTCTTACTGCTCTTCTTTCTTGTCATCTCTATAATGAAATCCCATGCCCTGTTTGAAAATAATATGAACATAATAAATTTTATTAATTATAATGTTAAAAATTATTTAAATAAGAATAAAATACATGTTTAATACATTCTTGAAATTTTCTTTCACTTCACCATGGATAGAGCATATCCAATACAATGTCTTCTCTCTTATACAAAAAACACCCAATATCCATAGACCATTGGTTTAAAATAAAATTTAATATGAGTTGTTAATATGATAGGTGATGTTTAACACTTTTTGAGAAAAAATATTTCATACCTTTCAATATATGGTAACATCTAACACTGAATGATGACATTCTTATAAAATATTTCAGCTATATAAACTATTCATTCCACATTAGTCATTGTCAATGTTAATAGAGAAATAAACTATTGGTATATAAATCCATATACATCTGTCTTGTAATGCTCTATACAAATTTTATATAGATACCTAATACAAAGTAAAAATAATTATAAATTTTCAATAAATTAAAGGAACGAAAAAAAATTGTTAATCGACTTACATGGAAAAAACTTGCATCTTTTTGATACCCAATTGATCTCTTGCTACAAGCTCCATGATATCATTTTTCAAAAGTCTTGCATTCATTGGATTCCCAAAGATATGAGCATGAAATAGAATTTCATATGCTCCCAATAAAAAAAATTAGTTTGTTGACAATTGATCAAGACCAGTAGAATCTATATTGGAGGTCAGGTCTCTTTGAATTTTTTTGTCTATAAAATATATCTTTACCTTTAAAGTATTACTAAAAATATTACAGAAATATATAAAGATTAAAATGAGAAAAATAATTACTAAAAAAATAAATTAAATATAACCTATATACCTACATATATGGTAATATGTCGAAGTACTCTAGATGGCCAAACCAAAAAATGATCGCTGCTTTATCCAACTGTACTCACTTTATCTGGAGGACATGGTATTTTATCTGATAAATCTATAATATCTTTTATAGTGACCCTATGATTCACTATCTCAATCTAGAAATGATTGATGGTATCACTGGTATAATATATCATCCCATATGCAACAATATAATGAGGATCATCAAAAAATAACTCACATTAACTAGGCAGTTGTGGAAGAGGAGTGTTGGGGTAGGATAATAAGGAGTGGGGTATGGAAACACATATTTGTGAGTAGGATAAGAATGAATGGGATCTTCTAGCAGAGGTGTAGGAGTCAGATCTGTAGGGATAAATTTTCCTTGCATGATAGAAAACATATCATGTACTGAATCTTTAATTTTTTCATCCATCGTCGCTTGAATATCCTAAACTTTGGATTCCAAAGATTCTATTTTTTTTATAAAATGATCCTTGGAAAAATCTTTTGAATGTGAAAAAAAAAAATTCGACACACCTGTCGGGTATCCTCATACACGAACCAGGTGTTCTAGATTTTCCAATGTTACAACTAAAATATATTGTCTACCCTCACAAATAAAGAGCCTCTATGTGCTCTGCTCCTCTAGAGAATCCTATATAGAATATTTGAAAAAATCTATAATGAATCACAATATGCAATTTTTTTTAAATTCAATAAATAAATAAATATATTTCAATATTATCAGCTACAACTCTTGAATATTGCATAATATATGGTCCTTTTTCTAATTTGAGCCCTCTACCATTTTTCTTGTTTACTGGGGGAGGAGGGGATATCTCTGCAAATCCTGAAGACTCAGCACTCATATTTTTAAGCTTTCTTTCTATCATGTGTTCTTCTAATAATTTATACCCTCCATGAGATAACATATGAGGGTATACATTTTTGTCTAGAATCTTCTGATGAGATCTCCTTGATTTATGTAAATTAAGAATTAAGAATAAATATATCATTAACATAGTCATTAATATAAAAAATATCTAAAAATTTAACATTACATTTACTAAAAAGTATCCTCATCATCTACTTTAAAAAAAATTCCATGTATCCTCATCAATAAATGGATATTTATCAGATGGATTTTTATGTTTTTTATTCCCAAAATTGAAATGTAATGTGAGGGATGATTTAAAGTCCTTCCATCCCCTAGTCTCCAATACTAAACATTTCCTCTCGACTCCTCCAATGTCAGATATATCATATGTCATCTGATAATAACAGAAAACATATATTACTATAAAAATTTCAAGATATGTAAAATAATAACAAACAGGCTTACAAAAATGGTCACCCACAATAGTGATAGTATCACTTTGTCAAAATGTCTCCAATTTTCAAACAAAATACTAACGTTTCTTTTAGCATGTACCGATACAAAACTCTTGAACTCTTTTTCAATTTGAAATATTTTAATTTCATTATCATCAAAGGCTATCGGTAACCCATGTTCCTGCCTATAGGCAACTGATAATTTTGGTAAAAGTGTGGTTCCATGTTTTCCAACCCTTGAACTCTTTTTCCCCCATGGAAGTAGATGTCTCAAGTAAATAAGTATGTAGAGGAAAATCAATAGGAGTGTGTGTAAGTTTCTCCCAAGAGGTATGAGTATTATCATATCTAGAAATATGTGGTGGATAAAAGGATTGATATGTCATTATCCTAAAAATAAAATCAACATCAATTAGTACAAAAATATAAAAATCCAATAATTATATACAAATATAAATAAAAATTACCAATTATCAAACAAAAAGATAATTGAAATAAACATTGAAAAATTATTCATAATTTTTATAATTAACTAGAATGATAAAAATATTAATGAGAGATCAAATGGAATAAATTAATGAAAACCACACAATATTCATGAGAGATGAAATGAAATAGCAAAACTTCACTAACCTGATAAATCACTTTTACAACAAAAATGATTCTTTTATAATATACTCATATACAATATTTTTTTTATTTTAAATTTTAGATTTAAAATAATTGGTTTTCAACACAATAAATTAATATATAAGTTACTTAATGATAAATATGGAAATCTAGAAAAAAAAATAAACAAATATAAAACAAATAATTTCACTTATAATATGTGTTTTAATAAATAAATTTAAATTAAAATATCTAACTTAGGAAATTTGAAAAAGTAAAGAAAAATTAAACATATGTTACCTGTAATATTAGTAATGTAGTAGACTGTTTCTCCAAATCCCTTTGTCATGATCATTATATATGGAACAAAACATTTCTTTAACATGTTCATCAATATTATTTGTTAATCATTCCATGGATGTCGGTATCTTACATAAATCCGCATCTTTATCAAGTTTTTCATAACCAACATACTATTTTTTCCTGGTAAAACAATATCCCACTACATATAAGATTAATCAAGAACATAGAAAATTTGTTTTTATTGTGTTTCCATGATAAAAGGATCATTTGTGTAATCCAATTTATTCAAATTAACTAGTTTCATTCCAAATTCATCTTGTTGGACACTATTGTTATCGATAAACCATTGACACTTAAACACTGGAACATGAAATTTAGTGTAATCAACCTCTCATATTTCTTTAATGAATCCATAATATACGGTTGAAGCAGAGATTGGGTTTTTGTCTTTGGCACTTGAAAATTGCATTCCTTCTGCGAACACCGACACACTACTATTCTGAACAACACTTCTTCTATCCTGATCATTCATATGAAAAGTATAGTCATTAATGTCATACCCGGACCATGTTATAATATTCAAACTAAGACCTCCCACTAAACATCTAAATGTTTTTTATGCATCTAGTTTCATGATCTCTTTAAACCATGAAAATAGTTTTGTTATGCTCATTCAAAATCCACATATCTTTCTTCTTTGGAAAAATTTGTTTCAGCTCATTAGTATGAAAAGTAATATATGGTTGAGCATAATCTATGTTATTCAAGATGTATAAATGTACCTTATTTATCTGTTCACCTATCAAGGATTTGAATTTCAAGCCATGAATACTCTTTCCCCAAAATTTAACTCATTTATGGGGAGATGTAAGAAAACCAATGTGCTCCATATCATACAAATAGCTTGTAAAAAAGACTGCAACCTCCTTTGAAATATACTTCACAACAATTGATGCTTCAAGTCGATATGGATTCTTAACCTACCCCTCTAATATATTCATAATTTGTTCAAAAGGATACATCCAACGTAGATATACAAGTCTGAAAATATTTTTGTCTAACACCAAATTGACCGTTAAATGCACCATGATATCAAAAAAGGTTAGTGGAAAATACATTTTTAATTAACAAAGTATAGAAACCAATTTTCTCCCCAAAATGTTAAAATCTATCAAATCAATATACTTATTAGAAATTGAATTCAAAAAATAACACACCTTCATGATCGTCATTCTGACATGGGTAGTAAATATTCCACACAATGAAACTAGTAGGATTTGTTGCATGACGACGTGACATTCATGATATTTCAAACTTGTCAACTTCAAATCTTTTAAAGACACGATTTTTTTACAATTGAAGAATAACCATGTGGCACTTTGATATCATAAAGACATCGAAAAAATCTGGTTTTCTCCCTCTTAGATAAGGTATGATAATCTAAAGGTAGGATTGGTCAACTTTCGTGAGGAGGGGGAGCTAACTCCAAACATATTCCCATTTAGTGTAAATCCATTCTTGAATTAAACCCATTTTTAGTCATTCCTTTAATATCTAATAATGCTCCAATCAAAAATTCATAGATATTCTTCTCCACATGCATGACATCAATGTTATGTTTCACCTCATGATATCTCCAATTTGGTATCTCAAAAAAAATTGACCGTTTCTTCCAAATATTTCTATCATTACCAAATTTATGTGTCTTTATAAATGTCACATCAATTTTCTCATCCTTTCAAAAATACTAATCAGTGGATAATGGTTTTAGAGTAATATAAAATTCATGTGAGCCATTAGAAGCATTTTTTAATATTCTATAAGAGTGATCCATAGCCAAAAACTTTCAATGACCCATGTATACTATTTTTCTCCCATTATGAATTTCCAAATATGAAGTATCTTGTTCATAAATTAGAAAATATTTATACCCCTTAACACTATATTCAGAAAAATTTCCATATGATGGGAAGTCATTTATTACGAACATAATCATTTCATGAAGTAGAAAATATTCCATTTTATAAGACTCATACACCCTTATACCTTCCTCCCATAATAGTTTCAAATCATCCATTAATAGTGACAGGAAAACGTCAATATCATTTTCGGTCTGTTTTGGTACATTGGTAATTAAACTCAACATGATATATTTTCGCTACATACAAAATTCAGGAGACAAGTTGTAAATTACTAATAAAACATTCCATGATCTATGTGTTCTATTAAGGCTTCGATATGGATTCATTCCATCTGTGCATAGTCCATGTCTAAGATTTCGATATTCTTTTACAAATGTAGGAAATTGGTGATCAATGTTATTCCACAATGAACAATTAGTTGGATGACGTATTTTTCCATCACATATATACTCATCATCATGAAATATTAACCTTTTTCGTCATTTGAATTAGTAAATGAATTCCAAAAATTATGATTTATATGAGGATACCAATATGATTTGGTCGGGGTCTCTAAAACTTTTGAATCAGCCTTTCATTTTTCTTTCAAATTATACTTTTATGTCCTACATTTAGGACACTCTTATAGAAATTCATATTCATTCCTATATAGCACATATTCATCTAGGAAGGCATATATTTTCTTATACCCCAATCGCAACGGGCATAATATTTTCTTGGCATTATAATATGAATTTGAAAGATCATTTTCTTTAGGAAGAATGTATTTCAATAATTGTAGTATCCTTATGAAACTCCTATCACTCCATCAATGTTTCTCCTTTAGGTTTATCAATATTAACACCATCGATAAAACCATATATTCTGTACAACCCGCATTACTATAAAGACACTCATTTTCAGTTTATCTATTTCCTCTAATTCAATATCATGAATCATTTCATCAAGTTTTTCAAATTTATCATATTCAAAATCATTTTCTTCAATAGATCTAGAATTTTTCTCGATTTCACCATGCCAAATCCAAGGGTTGTAGCTCAAATTAAAACCATGAAAAGTTAAAATATCTTTGATCTCTATGCTTCTTAACTTCTTCAAATTTAAAAATTTCTGGAACAGATAGAAAAACATGTTGTTATTTGGAACATTGCATTTATAAAATTCCAAAAAAGCATTGACACCTTCCACATATTCAGAACCTATTCGAGGTACATTAATCTGACTTCAATTAATTATCTATAAAAGATATAAAAAAAAGGGAATAATTTATAAAATATTAATATTATAAATGAAATAAAAAAATATAGAAAACGAAAATGGAAACATTAGAAGGAAAATAGAAAAATTTGATAAGAAAATTCATTACTACAGAAGGAATTACAAAATATATTCCTTTAAAAAATTTCTCAAGTAAAAATAAATGAATATAAACTTATGTAATTATTAAATAAATATGTACAACAATATCCAATAAAAGAATATTTATAAATATATGAATATATATATATAATGAGAACAACTAATTCATAGTTGATTATTTATAATATTAAAAAATTTCATCTATATTTTATTTAACAATATAATCTAATCATAAATTGAGTCTTATTTTGAAAAAATGTCACATTAAATAAAATCAGAAATTATTAACACATTATGAATTCATAAGTAGAATATACAGTCTCAATCATGTGAGGCATGCACTAAGAATCTGATATTAACTTTTTCCAATAAGTTGAAAACCTAAAATATAGCTACCACATTTTATTTTCTTATTATATTAAATTATTATAATTTTACTTTATTATGATTGAATAAATCAACAGGGAAAAAATGGAATTATAAATTAAAATATTATTTATATTACACTATCAACAATTTAGGGGATACACTATAATACTGAAACTTTGAATCCATCAGAAATCAAAATCATCTAATGCCAAACCAGGATAAGAATTTTTCACCTAAGTTTATTTACAATGAATTATCATGTTTGATTCAAAAAAATTGAAGATTAAAAATATTGAAAACCCTTTCCAATCAATTCAATAGAACCTAAAATCACCCAAATTTATTTTGAAATTCAATGATAATATGTTATTTGGAAATACTAACTATATATACTTATAAAATTAGATACACTCAAACAAATTTATGATCATTATTTAAAAAACCATAAGGTCTACTTCTAAATACAATAACATTTTAAAAAGGTTGTTTTTAATAAAAAAACAATTTTGATAACAATGGTATAAACATCAACATACCCAAAAAATCAAAAAATCAATCTAATGTCATCAACTCATCATGAAACCAATCGTTACATCACCTCATTAAAGGATAAACATCAGTAGAATCAACTTGAGAGTAGAAGGAGGATAATGGAAAAACAGAATAGGATTGAATAATTGTGTATGTATTGGCCACATATTTTGATGGATCGTGTTGAATAATATTATAGCCTATGAAATATTTGAAGAGTTGTTTTTCTGGTCTCTGTATGGTTTATCTGACCATGTAAGATAAAAAATCACCTCTAATTCAACCTCTATTTTTGACCCAAACCTCATGAAAACTAAAATGTTTTTTGTATAACATAATATGAATCAAACACCATAAATCAAAATAAAAACACCTAAATAACCTAGAAAAATGTATATCAATTTCAAAATTCAATCCTTCAGGTGAGATAGTTAGAGATGAGCATATCTATAATCGAATGTTCCATGATGAAGCTGAAAAAAATCCAAATGTATGAAGTTGGTAATGCGAGAAAGAATAATATATTGTTGAAAAATAGTTGGTTAGATATTTGAATCCAAATAATGGATGAAAAGAGAGAAACTAAAATGTTAGGGTCTTACATCATAAGTGTAACCTAAGGCCAATGAAACATTATGGTTTGATTTAGATATTAATTCTAGATTTCAAACTCCAAAATGAAGAAAACAGAAATTTAGGGCTTTGGTAAGAGAAAAAACGAGAGCTCCGTTGTGAAACAGGCATACAGCGTAATGAAACCCTGATCAATACATAAAATTTTAAAAGGTTTTTTAGGTCTCTTATATTATAAATGATGTGAAAAATGATTATTCAAAGTCTTTTTACATCGATTATACTATAACCGACATAAAAAACCGCTCTATCACATCAGTTATATTGTAGAACCGATGTGAAAGGGTGGCGAATACATACTTTTTCACATCCGTTTTTATCAAACCTGACGTGAAAATGTAATATGCCCAAATTTTCACATCGGTTATAAGTAATTGACCTGAAAATTACGCCATAAAAAATAGTTTTTCTACTAGTGATCATATATAAACACTAAACCATTAATAATAACTATCCATGAAATATGGTGATGGAAAATAAATTATATCTTTATATGGAGTTGGTAGTGCACACTTACGTAGGAGCGATACTTTCACTTCCATTTGATAGAATATAGACTGATATTAGTGGTTACATAATAATAATTACATTTTTTATATTTTGGATATTTAATTTATTATTTTTGTTGAGACTGTAAGTGAGTATGATATACTCTATAATACCAAATGTAGGATCGAAATAATAGAGATACTGAATAAAGTGTCTAATGATGCTCAAAAAACAAGAGGGGGTGAATTTTAATCTTTAAAAAAATCCTTTGGAACTTTTAAAGATAGTTATGTTTAACAAGTTTAAACAAGGTAATTCCCAAAACCTCTAAGTTCTTCACAATTTCTTGATTCAGGAAATATGATTCTGAGAAAGTCATTCCAGAAAGATGGTTCTGGAAAATGAAACTTAATGAATGTTTACAAAGGAAAATATTCTACCTTAAATTTTATAGAATATTACTATATTAGAGTACAAATATAAGGAAGTATAAGATAGTTAAACTTTCCTCAACAAATAAAATTCAGTGGAAAACTTGTAACAAAACAAGTAACAAGTACTAAATCGTTTAACCCAAAGAGTAGGGTATCCAACAACCTTGGATAAAGGTCCACTAATTTATACATTCAAGAAAGTCTGTCTTACCCACACAAGGGTAATCCCTCAATACGAATATTGGAGCCTGTCTTGCTATCCCCACAAGACCTCAACTTCAAGGTATTCAGAACCTCTGTCTTCCTATCCCCGGAAGCCCTTGATTGTACACAGCAACAATTGGAGTCGCACAAAGAAAATCTAAACAAGAACTTCAGTATGCACAAAGTAGTGAGATTCTCTCTCTAGAAATCACTTCAACAACATGTAGTTTCTAGAGTCATAGAACATTGTTGAGATCTTTCAAATGAGCTTCTATTTATAGCCACAGCTTCAACAGTCAGTTCCCTCCTCCAATGGTCATATTTTTCCTTGAATTTCAGAGGGACCTATACATGTGTCACTCAAACAATGGTTGTATAGTAACTGAATGAACATCATTGTTTTATACCAAAAACAAATGTAATAAAAAATATGGTCACATAACCAAAATAAAATGTTTGGAATGTAAGCAAGGAAAAATTCAGAGTCTAATAAAAAATGCATTCAGAGTCAATAATACAAGGATATTCAGATTCTGTTTTTTAAGGAATTCAAATCCTAAATTCTATATAATTACGGAGTCTGAATTTCAAGGAAATTTGGAGTCTGGATTCACAAGAATTCAGAACCTGAACTTAAAAAGTTCAGAGTCAGAGTTCATGAGAATTTGGAGTCAGAACTTACAATGTTTGGAGCTTGAATTCAGAGAACTCGGAGTCATAACTCATAAGAGTTCAGAGTCTGAATTCAGATAACTCGGATTCAAAACTCATAAGATTTCGAAGTCTGAATTCATAGAACTCGGAGTCAGATTTCATAAGAGTTAGGAGTCTGAATTCATAGAACTCAGAGTCTGACTTCGGATCCTGAAAATAGAATTCTATTTATCTAATCATTATATGATTCCGAGGTCTTAGATATGAAACTGAATTTTTCACTTAGACAAGATAATGAACAATGAAAACATGGTAAGGATAAATTTATTTGGTGAAGAAAAATTTCCCTTATAGAAGTAAAACACAGGGTAAAAAAGAAATTTTCCTTGAGATAAGGTGTTTGTGATTTTAAAAACAAGAAGTAATGGTAACCTCATAAGGAAACCTTATTGACTTAACAATATACCCCAAGTATGAAGGAATGGAAAAGTCATAAGGAAAACCTTATTTACTAAACAATCTCCCCCTTTTTGGAAATCACAAACATCCTTACGAAAAAGAAAATAAGGACCTAGAAATTGTTTCTAGACTTTGAAATAAAACTTATCTCCCTTTATACATGGACAATAATGAATACGACTAACTCCCCATTAGGTTTTGGAACTCTAAGGATCATATTCTAGATTTCAGGAATGGGATTTTTCATTATCTTGAGTACAGAAATCCTTGTAGTGAAAACTCCCCCTTAGATAAACTCCTCTTTACTTAGGGATATATCTTATTTTCTTAGTATTCTTCTTCCTTTATCCCCCTTTGTGATTTTCAAAAAGAATTTGAATGAATGGAAAAGAAATTATATTACCTAAAATATTAGTACAAAGTATCCAAAAAACGAGCAAACAAAATTTCATTAAGATAGGAATAATATGTACAAGGAAAGAATACAACAAAAGATCGGATGGGATATAATTTCCTTCCTTCTCCTTGGGTATCAATTTCTTCACTATGGTTTTAATCTTTTTTAGTTCCTTGTGGTCTTCCTCCGCTTTCTTTAGGATCTGACCCTGATCCTCTACTTTCTTATCTAAAGCTTTGATCTTCTCATTATGAGTCTTCAGAGCCTCTGCCTGAGCCTTTAACAACTCATCTTTCTTAACTAGTTTATATTCGATCTTGATCAGAAGATCCCTTTCCCTCTTCCAACTTTGGGCAACAAAATATAGCTTCCCATTTAGATCCTTTACCTCTTGAATCCAATTATTTTTATCAATGGTTATATTTTCCTCAAAGCTAGTCATGAGATCCTTGATTTTACTATCTTCAATATCAAAATCTTCCTTAACCTCATGTTGAAATTCATCATGATCTTTCTAATCATCAACTTTTTTCTTTGACCAGCTAATCACTTTCTTACAAGATTATTTGTGGGCATCGTAGTTAATGAAGAAATTCTTGTAATCAACCTCAATATTTACACACTTCTCCATTACCATAGATACAGAATCCGATTTATGATTCTAGCTGTGTTGAAGCATCTGACATCTAGAATCAATGCTTGGGAAAATCAGAATGGTAGCTTCTTCAATGATTGAATGACGAAATCATGTCCTAAGGATAATGATTCCGAATTTGAGACTTTTCTTGGTGAGTAATCTTTCTGTATCTCAACAAGTTTTCTCATGGAAGATCCACCAGATTCCTTCTTCTTTAGAACAAATTTAGTAGGTGTATCCACAATCACATGTTTCCCCTAATCAGTTCTCAGAACAGCTTCCTCATCCGGAGATTCTTGTTCACTGTCAGACAGCTGAACAATTCTATCTTCATCTACCTTCTCTTTCTCAGCTCCCACCTCAGCATCTTCAGGTTGAATGAAATTTTGATTATAACATTCTTCCTCGGAGAGCTTATTCACTTCATCTTCATCTTTTTCATCTACCCCAGGAGTAGAAAGTTTCGAAGAATCGGCTTGGGAATTTCGGATTGACAATTTTTCGGATGCACTTTCCTTATCATGAAAGTCCTCAACTTACTTAATCAAATATTATGTATTATCACTACTTCCAGCTTCTTCTTCTACTCCTTTGACGTCTTCTTTCTCTTCAGAAACCTTCTCTTGAGATTTTTCTAGAGTCATTAACTTCTTCCCTGGAGTCTTAGGTAAGGGTTCTACCAGGAAGGATTTTGGTATAGGGATATTCTCAAATGCTATTTCAGTGGACTTCAAAAGAGATTGGACAATTTCAGCCTTAGAAATTTTCTTCTTCTGATTCTTTTATTTGGATAGCTTCTCAATCTCATCAGCTGCCTTCTCTTTTAAATCATTGGACTCTGCAGAATCCAAGACAAACTGTGGCTCCCCTTCTTTCCAGTATTTCTTATCATCCCTCCACTTTGCAACTACCTCATCTGGATAAGCTTTCTGATTCTTGGGATTCGGAGGTGCGGACTGAGATTCCTTAGCAATAGGGGTTTTCTCTAATTCTTATACCTCTTTAAATTTCCTATTCCTTACAGCTTTTTTCAATGGTTCATCCACTTCTTGTTCATTCAGAATAGATTCAGCCTCTTCTACTGGTAGATCATAGAATTCTTCTGATTCCTTAGAAAAACAAAATTTCATCCTTTTGAGAGTATCATCACTAATAAGTATGACTTTGCAATTCCTCGGCTTGGAACTGCAAGGAATCTTGAAAGACTCAAGAAACAAAACAATCAACTTAGAGAGGATAATAGAATACATTATAATCTGAGCTTTCAAATTTACAATCTTGATATTCTCAATATTAATGAGAATATGTTTCATCAAGATGATCTTCCTTAGATTCACTAGAAAATCTAATATGTACATGTCGCTCTTTTTCAAGGTTTCCTTATCACCCTTTCTAGGAATGATGAAACATTTAAACCATAATTCAAGGATCTGATTATTTGTAGACAAATGAGCAATATTCAAAGTCTTGACATCTGAAATTCTAAGAGACTCCATAGCTTTCACCTTAATAAAACTTACTTGAACATCTGGAAACTTGTGGGAATAGAACTCAGCTTCCCCTATAAATGGAACTCCAACCAAACTAGCTTCCTTTGTATACAATAGATGATATTTCTTTCCATAACATTAGAATCAAAACTTCTCTCTGCCTTCTTATTTATAGAAACTTACTGACTCATAAAACTCGATAAGAAGATCAGGACAAACCAAGTCTTGAGCCCCTGGCTTTGATATGCAAAAGCTTTCCCATCCATTTAGCTTGATGTTCTTAGAGATTATAGAATCATACTTGTTGAAGAAATTCGGATGCACCAACGTTTCTCTATATACTTTCCACTCCAGAATCGGCTTCACAGTATACATGTCTTTCTGAGATGATTCTTCTGCAGACATTCGGAATTGAGTAAGATTTGAGAGGTTCAGAACAGGATTTTGAAAGTGGGCAGAGCTTCGACACGCAAAATATTGAAATCGATGTGGAAAAACCCTTCAGGGTTCCTTTATATAGGTGTTTGATACGACGGTTCATCTTCCAAACTCGATCCAATGTCTAAAAATGATTCTGATCAGATCTGACGGTTGATATGATTGCCTCAAGGAAAATTTTGTAGGATCATATATTTTGAGGTTTTTAAAGGAAAACGTTCATATTTAAGGAAAATAGAATCCAAAAAATTTAAAAACACAAAATAAAATACCATCAAGTAAATTATGACTACAAAAACATAAGAAAGGAAACATACATTTTAGATTGTCAGGAAAATTATTGGTAGTGAGGAAAAACTCTTCATGATGAACCTTAGATTCTGATAAACTTGACAACAAAAAATTTAAAAAACTGACTACAAAAAGTTCCATTACGAAAGACTTTGAAAAAAGAATTCATTACAAAAATTTTGAAATGGATTAATTACGAAAATTTTAAAAAAAATCATTACGAATATTTTGAAACACTTCATTAAGAAAATTTTGAAAAACCTCATTACAAAAATTGTGAAAAATTACATTATGAAAATTTTAAAAAATATCACTAAGAAAATTTTGAATTTTTTTTTTGAACTAACAAGAAGATGTACTCCCCCTATAAAAAGGAGTTTATTACTATAAGGAGATTGATTTAAAAAAGTTAATAAGGAAGATTACCTTATGTTTATCATTCCTAACCTCTATTTAATGCATTCAAATCTATCGTATGGTAAATATTTTGTGAAAATATCAGCAAGTTGATCTTCCGTTTCGATAAACTAAAGAATGATATCTCATTTTTGTGTGTGATCCCTAAGAAAGTGATGCCTAATATCTATGTGTTTTTCACGAGAGTGATGTAGAGGTTTTTTTCTAAGGTAAATAGAAATTTATTGTCACACAAAATTTATGTTTTGGTAAAACTCATACCATAGTCTGTGAGTGTGTGTTGCATCCACAACACTTGAGAACAACAACTTCCAGCTGCAACATATTCAGCTTCGGTAGTGGAAAGTTCTACTGAGTGTTGCTTCTTTCATGACCAATAAACTAATGAATCTCCTAAGAAATGAAAAGTTTTATATTTACTTTCTCTATCCATTATACATCCACCAAAGTCAGCATCCGAAAAACTTTTCAAAACAAAATAATTTCCAGAAGTATCAAAGAGTCCTAAATCCATGATTCCCTTTAAGTAGTGAAAAATTCATTTCACTACCTTTAAATGAGATTCCTTAGGATCAGATTGATATCTTGCACATAAGAATACTAAAAACATTAAGTCTAGATGACTAGATATCAAGTAAAGTAAACTTCTTATCATACCTCTAAAAGATGTTTGATCTACTCGCTTCCCAGCTTCATCTAGATCAAGTGTGTTTGAGGTACCAATGGGAGTACTAATACTCTTAGTGTTGTCATATGCATACTTTTTAAAAATATATTTAATATACTTATGTTGTTATATATAGATTCCTTCTGGTTTTTGTGAAATTTGAATCCCAAGGAAATATTTTAACTCACCCATCATACTCATTTCAAACTCATATTTCATTATATCCGCAAAGAAATTAGTTAAAGATTGCAGAGTTAAACCAAATATAATTTCATTAACATAAATTTGAACAATCAAAACATTTTTCTTGTCTTTCTTTATAAAAATGGTTGAATCTGCATTTCCCTTGACATTGTTATTTTGAGGCAAAAATCTTGAAATTCTATCATTCCAGGCTTGATGGGCTTGCTTAAGTCTATGCAAGGCTTTGGTAAGTCGAAAAACATGATCAGTATGTTTTTTATCTTCAAAACCAGGAGGTTGTTCAACAAAATCTTCCTCTAGAACATAACCGTTAATGAAGGCACATTTCACATCCATTTGAAAAGGTTTGAAATTGAAGAATACTGCAAAATAAAGTAAAATACGAATAGATTCAACTCTAGATACTGGAGCATAGGTTTCTTCATAGTCTATTCTCTTTTGTTGATTATAGCCTTTAACAACTAATCTAGCTTTATTTATGACTATGATTCCATTTTCATCACACTTATTTCTGAAAACCCATTCTACTCCAATAACATAAGTTTCCTTAGGTCTTGTCAACCAAGGTCCAGACTTTATTCTTTTCGAATTCATTTATTTCAACTTTCATGGATTTAATCCAATCATCATCACCTAAAGCTTCATCAGTTCTTTTTGGTTCTAATTGGGAAAGGAATTCTAGATATTCTACATCATTTCTTAAGGAACTTCTTTTTCTTACAGGTCGATTCACATCACCAATGATACTATCACTGGGATGATTCTTTAGAAACAACTGGTTTGGGTTTTGTAAAACATGTTCATCAACATAGGGTAGGAAATCTTCATGGGTAAATGCTTTAGAAACATTTTATTAGACATTTTCCTTATCAGAAGGATTTTCTAACAAAATTTTATAATCAATTTTTGAAAATACATCTGAATATGTAGGTTGGGGTTGTTTAAAAACAAAAGGACCAGTTTCCTCAAATTTGACATGTACTGTCTCTTTAACAGTACATGTGTTTTTATTGAAAACTCTATAAGCCTTAGAAGTTGTGGAGTAGCCTAAGAAAATTCCTTCATCAGATTTTGGTGCAAACATATGTAGATTATCTTTAGTGGTTAGGATAAATACCTTGCAATCAAAAACCTTGAATTAGGAAAGTCTAGGTTTTCTACCATTTCATAACTCATAAAGAGTTTTATTAAGAAAAGGTCTAAATAAAACTCGATTTGTAGTATAACAAGCAGTACTTACAGCTTCAGCCCAAAAGTGTTTGGCAACTGAATACTCACTCAACGTGGTTCTTATTATCTCTTGAAGAATTCTATTTCTTCTTTCAATAACACCATTCTGTTGAGGTGTTCTGGGTGCTAAGAACTTGTGAGTAATGCCCTTTCTACTACAAAAAGTTTCAAAATCAGAATTTTGAAATTCTCCACCATGATCACTATGAATAGTTTTCAATGGATGGTTTTTCTCATTTTTAACTTGGGATATAAATCTATTAAAATATGATAAGGATTTAGAATTATTTTCTAGAAAATAAACCCATTTAAATCTAGTGTAATCGTCAACTAAAACGAATACATAATACTTGCCTCCAATGCTTCCAATTTGTGTAGGAACAAAGAGATACATATGTACTAACTATAATGCATCAGTACTTGAGACTTCAACGACTAATTTAAGACATGATTTATGTTTCTTTCCATTTTGACAAGGGTTAAAAACTTTTGATGAATCAAATCTAAGCTCCGATAGATGCTTAACTAATATTTTCTTAGAAATTTTACATAGGTTCTTAAGGATACAGTGACCTAACCTTCTATTCCACAACCAAGAATGATCTTCCATTACACTAAGGCAAGGTAGATCTTGGATCCTAAGGTCTTCTACATTTAGTGTGTATACATTCTCTTGCCTATGGGAAGAAATAATAAACTCTTCCTTGGAATTATGTACTAATCACTTGTCATTCCTAAAATTCACAAGGTAAAATTCATCACATAATTGGCTAATTCGAATGCTATTGTGCTTAAGACCCTTAAAAAATAAAACATTTGAAATCAAAGATTATCCAGGAAGAACGATGTTACCTATACCAATAACTTCACCTTGAGCATTTTCTCTGAAAGTTACTTTTCCTCCTTTTGTCTCTATAATCTTTTCAAAGTAGTTATTGTTACCAGTTATTTGCTGGGAACATACATTATCCATGTACTACGTATTCCTATTGGTACTCTCTCTATTTTTCTAAATATAAAAAGGTTAGACTTTCGGAACCCAAACTTTCTTGGATATGTAAATTTCAAAAAGAAAAATTTTAGGCACCCACATTTTCCTAGAAAAATAGGCTTTATGAAATCCTAAAGACTGTGTTTTATTTAAGAAACAATTTTTTGCCTAGTTTACACCACACTGACACTTAGTGCAGAATGGAGCAATTTCAAAAAAAAATAATTATTGCTAAAAATCGGTTTAGAACTAGTATAACCAAAACCAGAATTATTACTTAGAGGTCGGATTTGAGAATACATCTTATCAAAATTTTCCTTACCTAAGGTAATGTTTGAAAAACACTTCCTCAACGTAAAAATTTCGGATTTCAGTTTGATAACTAAGTTCTTATCTTCTAAAACATTTGATTTGGAACTAGAGTTAGGCTCGAAAACATTTTTCATAGAAATTTCATTTTCTATATCCTTATAAAGTTTATTCTTCTCCGAATTTACTTCCTAAAGATTTTTTGAAATAATTTCAAAATAAATAATTTTCTTATCAAGATGTTTACTAAGATATGATATTTACTTAGAAAGAATATTATTTCTATAATTTTCCTTATCAATATTTTTCATGAGTTTTGAATTCTCAATATAAAGGAGATTAGAAAACCTAGAAACTCCTTCATAGGAAGGTAAAGTATTATCTTCATCAGAAGAAGATTCTTCATCCGAAGAGTGATAATATTTATCATTACTATAATTTTCATTTAAAGAAACATTGGTCATTGATTAAACATTGTGTACCTTAGCCATTAAAAAATAATTTTCAATAGGTATTATGGCTATTAGACCAAGATTCTTCTGTCCAGGAGATTCATAATCTGAAGATTCATTTGAAGAGTCACCACCACTGGCACTCCATGTGTCATTAGTATGACAACCCTTCTTTTATTACAATCTTAAACATGATTTATTACATAAAACATCACTTGATACAACAAATGATATCAAGAGGTTTAGTGTCTTTGGGGCTTAGGACCATTACATAAAAACTTAAAACATGAAATACAACATTTTTATTGAAAACTTCCTTTATATGACCACTACATTCCCTCATACATAGCATTGCATGGGATAACCTTAGGACATGCCTAAGAAAAGGGTGAGTTATAAATCCCAGTAAGGGAGTACACATGGAATAACATGAGGAGTAAAATACATGTTAGAAAATAGGCATATCAATAGAGCATATAAGAAACATGAACATAAAGGCATGATAAAGCATGATAATCATAACATGGAAATTTGGCAACAACACTTAACATGGAATTAGCATTAGCCAAGGCTCATTGAACATGGAGCATGAGTAAATCCTCATTGCACATAAAGCATGAGTAAACCCTCATTGCACTTGAATTATCATGATTCAACACTCATTGCACATGACGTATCATGATACTATACTTTACCCAATGCATTGGAGCACTATAAGGGCGCACCCTTCTTAAACATTTCATTTCATGCATAAGTGTGCCACATGGATCATAAAACATGGATTCATAAAACATAATCATTTATTCCCCGATAAAGGAATGTAGAATTCATACATGAAACTTTACAATCAATAAGGAAATGTGCATAAAGGTGAATACCCTTGATGGAGAAATGGCCATGGTATCCACTACACAATGACATTGTCTTAGAAAATCGGTGTGATTTCAGCAGCGTAACGGTGTGACATAAGAATTCATAAAAAATGGTTGATGAGAGATAAAGTGGTTCCTCATAATATTTACATGTAATGGACATGAAGGAGGTCATATAGAACATGTCCCAACAATTGAAATGGAATTTAGATTCATGATACAAAAGTATTGCTTGAATGTAAAAGAAGAGAGAGAAGTTCCTTTCGAAATTTTGGCATAGTAACGGGTGTACATGGGAGGCATTTAATGAGAGAGAAAGGGGTCAACCATCATTCAAAAAATAAGAGGGCAGTATGGGGGAGGTGCGAAACCATACCCAGACATTCATAATTGAACTTAAAAGGGCAATACAACTTAATGAAAATTCACAATAATTAGAAAGGAAGAAAAAACCCTTACTTGGAAGTGTGCTTCCAAAGGCTAGAGAGAGGCTTGTGAGAGGATTATTGGGAGCTTGGGGCACCTTGGGAGGATTCTAGAGAGAGTAGGGCAGAGGTTGGACGAACTCCAAAGGCTTTGAGTAAGGACGAAGTGGGATCTTGGGTGGGTTTATATAGGAAAGGTGAGGGAATTCTTTATTATTTAGGTTTGGGACACCTTATATTAAATTAATCCAAACCACAAACCATATCATCGTTTTTCCCATGGTTTTTTGAAAAGTAAAGAGGAAAACAATATTTTATAAGGCCAAAGTCCGAAAATCTTAAAATATTAGGGTGCTTATGTGGAGGTGAGTCACACTCCCATGGAAATTAATTTAAAAAGTCAAGGTGTTGAATAAGTCTTGAGGGGTCCATTAATGCTTTGAAAAGTAAGTTAAAAAAACACAAAATCAAATTATTTTAATGTTAAAACATATATTGGCCGAACATAAATATTATATTATTTTATTACATCACTATTGGGTCATTATGATGTCATAAAACACATTATATATTTATATGGTATTTAATTTTTACTCAAAAATTTGATTGTCTCGGAAAATTATGAAAAATTCACCGTTGGATAATTTCGACGTCCTGATTCCAAAAATAACATTTATTTTATCTAAATAATTTTCTAAATATGTTAATTTTCACTTTTAAAATAAAAACCGACATTTATCGAAAATTCACAGGTTTGGACAGAAATGGCTTTCAAACCTTAATAAAAATTATAATCGCATTCATAAAATTATAAGATCATTTATATTTAATAAAAATTAATTTAATAATAATAATAATATTTTATTAAAATATTATTTAATTCAAAAATCCCTTAATTTAATAAAATATAATTCTTAGTTAAACAATAACTAAAAACACTATTTATACTTTAAAAACTATTTACTATGTATCAAAAATGACTAGAAATTATATTCATTATTATATACAAAACAAATAATGTAGGTGAACATAGTACTACTTATTTGTTACATAAACCCTTACAACAGCTGCATAAGACCTAAGGGTAAGGTGTGCGATGGTGATAGACTCTTGGCATGTATCGGATAGCATCGCTCGAGTGGTTATTTCAATCCACTTCCACTTTTCTCGTAGACGGTCACGTTAGAGCTTGACAAGATGAATCTCACCTTGGGCTTGGTCAAGGTCAAAGCCCATAGATGCCACCTCTTTTCCGATCTCCAACAAATGGGCTTCATACAGAGTAATTCTACTGGACGAGGCCATCGCTTCTTTGGTCTAAGTAAAATTGGATGTGTTAAAGCCCTATATTTATACTAATCATATGATCATTGTTCAATGGCTATATTAGAAACGGTCAGAATTCATAACATAAAACCAATAAAGTTGACATTTTATATAAACATAAAGAGAAATTTAATTAGATCAAGAGGGATTTCCATTAATGAAACTTTGGGTCGTTACAATATTCCCCCCTTAAGAAATTTCGCCCTTGAAATTTTCCTTTTCCCACACTAAAACAAATGTGGGTAACTCAGCTTCATCATATCCTACGATTCCCAAGTCGCTTCTTCAAACTTGTGGTTTCTCGACAACACCTTAACAAGGGGCATTGTCTTATTTCGTAGAAATTTTTCTCTACGATCTAAGATCTTCACTGGTTGCTCCTCATAAGAAAGATCATCTTCCAATTGTACCACCTTAGAAGAGAGTACATGTGAAGGGTCCGGTATATACTTCCTTAAAAGGGATACATGAATGGCATCATGTACTTTGTCCATAGTAGGTGGAAGTGCTAGTCGATAGGCCACAGCCCCGACACAATCAAGAATCTCAAAGGGGCCGATGTACCTTGGACTTAACTTCCCTTTCTTTCCAAACCTCATGACCTTCTTCCATGGAGATATGCGTAGAAAAACCATGTCTCCAACTTTAAATTCAAGGTCTCGTCGATGGTTATCTGCATAACTCTTCTGTCGACTCTGAGCTGCCTTGATATGCTGCTGAATGGTTTTCACCTTCTCCACAATTTCCTCGACCATTTCTGGTCCAAGCAGCTTACGTTCACTGACCCCATCCCAACATGCCAGTGTTCTGCACCTTTTCCCATACAGGGCTTCATATGGTGCCATTTGTATTCTCTAGTGGAAACTGTTATTATAAGAGAACTCAACAAGAGGAAGATGTTGATCCCATCCTCCTTTAAAGTCCATTGAGCAGGCTCTCAACATATCCTAAAGTGTTTGGATACCCGCTCAGATTGGCCATCAGTTTGAGGATGATAGGTCGTACTGAAGTTCAGTTCAGTATTCAGAACATGTTGAAGACTCTTCCAAAACTTAGAGGTGAATCTTGGATCTCGGTCAGACACAATAGATAGTGGTACTCCATGAAACCTTACCACTTCCCTTATATATATCTGTGCCAGTTGATCCAATGAGAAATCCTCCTGAATAGCAATGAAGTGTGCAGTCTTTGTAAGACGATCCACAACAACCCAGATGGCATTGCTGCCTTTGGATGTCCTTGGAAGTCCGGTGACAAAGTCCATGGTGATGTTCTCCCATTTCCATTCTGGTATGGGCAATGGTTGCATCATCCCCTTAGACTTCTGCCTCTCTGCCTTCACTTGCTGACACACCAGGCACTTTGATGTATATTCAGCGATCTCCTTCCTCATATTATCCCACGAAAAGTTTTCTCGGAGATCTCGATACATCTTTGTGCTCCCTGGGTGAATAGAGAAATTTGAACTATGTGCATCATCCAAAATTTCCTTCTTCAGCTCCGGACTTGATGGAACACATAGTCTTTTCCCAAACCGCACAATTCCTTATTCATTAACATTAAACTCTGAGGATTTCCCCTTTTTGATAGCTTCCACTTTTTCCTGAATTCCCAAATCATCCTTTTGAGCATCCTTTAACCTTTCCAAAATATATGGTTGAGGAATCATTTGTGAAAGGATTGATGATGTTCCATTCTCTATGATTCCAATGTCCATCTTCATCAAGTCTAAGAATATTGGATCCTTCTCAATTCTCATCATTGATAGAATCGCTGGATCCTTTCTACTTAGGGCATCTTCCACCTTGTTCGCTTTCCCAGGGTGGTAATGTATTGAACAGTCATAATCCTTGATGAGCTCTATCCATCATCTATGGCGCATATTAAGCTCTTTCTACGTGAATATATATTTAAGACTCTTGTGGTCAGTATATACCTCACATTTCTCTCCATAGAGATAATGCCGCCAGATTTTCAAGGCAAAGATCACAGCCGCCAACTCCAGATCATGTGTTGGATAGTTTCGCTCATGTATTTTCAACTGTCTTGAGGCATAGTATATCACTTTATCATTCTGCATCAGCACACAGCCAAAGCCCTTCTTTGAAGCATTACTAAATACCACAAAACGTTCCCCACTTGTGGGTAAAGTGAGCACAGGCGCAGTGATAAGCCTCCTTTTTAACTCCTTGAAGCATTCTTCGCATTCATCACTCAAAGAAAACTTTACTCCCTTCCGAGTTAGCTTGGTAAGAGGGTTGGACAATCGTGAGAAATTTCTCACAAATCGTCGATAATATCCAGCTAACCCCAAGAAACTATGGATATCCCTTACCGATGTTGGCCTCGTCCATCCCTCAATTGCATCTGTTTTGGATGGATCCACAGATCTCCCATTGCTTGTGATGATATGGCCCATGAATGAGACTTCCTTCAACAAGAACTCACACTTTCTGTACTTTGCATAGAGCTTCTCCTTGCACAAAGTCTCCAGTATAGTTCTTAAATTCTCCTCATGATCCTCCTTGGTTTTGGAGTATATTATAATATCATCTATAAAGACTACCAAAAAATTTTCTAGGTAATCTCTAAAGACTCTATTCATTAAGTCCATGATGATTTCTGGAGCATTTTTGAGTCTGAAAGGCATTACTATGAATTCATAGTGCCCGTATCTTGTTTGAAAAGCAGTCTTGGGGACATCTTCCTTCTTCACCTTTACTTGATAATATCCCGATCGCAAGTCCACCTTGGAGAAGTATTGTGCTCCATGCAGCTGATCAAAAAAGTCATCGATTCTTGGGAGAGTATACTTGTTATTTATCGTGATTTTGTTAAGTTCACGATAATCGATGCAGAGTTGCATTGACCCATCCTTCTTCTTGAAGAAGAGGACTTGTGCACCCCATGGTGAAGCACTTGGGAATATAAACCCTTTATCCAGATTCTCTTGTAGTTGTTTCTTTAGCTATTCAAGCTCAACAACAACCATTCTTTATGGAGTCTTGGATATTGGTAGCGCCCTAGGTATAAGTTCAATTGAGAACTCAACATCTCTTCTAGGAGGAAGACTAGGCAGTTCCTCAGGAAACACTTCAGCGGATTCCCTCATAATAGGCATTTCTTCAAGGATGGTTTCTTCCTTGGACTCAATCATCGGAGCCAGATATGCGTTCTCATAAGACAGAAATATCCATGCTTGAGATGATGGAGCTAAAAGATATTCATCTTCCTCCTGACATTTGTAAAGAATCGGGGGTCGATTCTCCATATGGAGTGTGATTTTACTCTCCCAACAATTTATATTGGCTCTATATAACGAAATCCAATCCATGCCAATAATTGCATCAAATTCCACCAGAGGGAGTATGACGAGGTTCGCCGGGAAATTCAATCCACAGATTATAACAGGGGAGGAGTTATATTCAAGGGATGCAATGATTGCCCCATTTTCCGTACTCACCGACATCTTTACTTCCATGATTTGTGGTGGTGCTGGGATTGTTCTACTAAACTTTCGAGATATAAAAGAATGCGTAGAACCTGAATCAAAAAGTATGTTCACTATTCTTGAATGAATAACTAGCGTACCTGTCACCACTTCATTGTCGGGGTTCACTTCGGCAGAAGTGATGGAAAAAGCTCTTCCTTGTTGCCTTGGAGGTTGTTGGTCACCTCCGAAAACCCTTGGATTAGGGCACTGATTTTCAAAATGACCCGGTTCTTTGCATTTGTAGCATTGAACAACGTGTTGAGGTTCGAACAGAGTGTTCCTCTCTTTTGTCGCAACCGTGGGTCTTTCTTGCCGACAGTTAACATCTAGGTGCCCTTCTCTTCCACACCGGAATAATTTTCTCGTCCCCTTAAGGCAATTTTCAGGGTGCTTCTTTCCGCACATTTGGCAAGTGGGGTGCTGGATCTTCTTAGTACTGTTTGATTTATCAATCAGACCACCATCATTGAAGTCCACCTTACGCTTCTTGTCCCCATGATACATCTGTGATTCCCCGACCTCCATTTTGACCTTGAGGGCACATCGGACAATTTTATCATAGCTGTCGAAGTCACGGATCGCTAATGCTTTCCGAAAGCAAGGCTTCATCCCACCAAAGAAGCGGTCAACCTTGCATTCGGGGGTAACGAAAAATCCGGAAGTGTATCGTGAAAGCCTTGTGAAGTTTTCCTCGTACTCTCCAACAGATTATTCATCTTTTTGCTTGAGGGAAAGAAAGTCCCTTTCCATCTTAAGCCGGAGGGTGCGCGGAAAATATTTATCGAAAAACATCTTCTGGAAATCCTTCCATTCCAACGCCTCGATCTCCTCCTCAATCTTTGTATTTTTGATCAACATCCACCATTGATCAGCTTCACCCTCCATACGATAGGCAGCCAGGAGAACCTTCTCTTGTTCATAACATTGAAGGATGGAGAAGATCTTTTCAATGGAGTTGATCCATTGTTCAGTGATCATGGGATCGAATGATCCACTAAAAGTAGGAGGCCTTTGTCTCATGAAGCTCTCGATAGTGACTTGTTCTTTCTTAAGGGGGGTTGAACATTCCTCTTGACCTGTGTTTCTATTCAATGCTTGAGTTAGCTGAGAGAGAAGCGTGACAAAATTCACGATTCCCACTCCCATTGGATTGGGCATCTCATTAGTACAGTCATCACACTGATCTTCACATCGATTGTTAGCCGAGTCCTCCTATTACTGGACATTTGCTGGAATAAAAAGAATTTTAGGGTTAACATATAAAGAGTAATCCAAAGACAAAATTTGATGACTTATGAATAAACATTCATTTCCTTAACTCATGAGTCTATATGCTTCAATCTAGGCTTTTCATGATCTACTTTCTAACATATATTCTTAGGGGAATTTTTTTCCCTTAATAAGGGTTCATACTAAGATTGTGAATTTACCAAAACATATCCCCCAGGAGTGTCGTAACCAAGAGTGCAGCAAGTCCTTTTGTCGTGCACCATTTCCCATTCGAGTCTAGCTGAAAGTTGTGTTTTCGTGTTTTACCCCTAGGATACATCTGTGCCAGAGCCGCCTCTACCTGCTCGTATCCAGACAGGGATGTATTTGTTTGATAAACCACTTACTCAGTACTTTCCAAAACTTAGGGATTTTTTTATTATACTTAGTCTTGTCTCTAAGGCTTTACAAGGGTTTCCTAATATCAAAAATAACTAAACCTATCCTCTGATACCAACTATGAAAACCCTACTTTTATTACAGACTTAAACATGATTTATTACATAAAACTTCACTTGATACAACAAATAAGATCAAGATGTTTAGTGTCTTTGGGGCTTAGGACCATTACATAAAAACTTAAAACATGAAATACAACATCTTTATTGAAAACTTCCTTTACATGACCACTACATTCCCTCTTACTTAGCATTGCATGGGATAACCTGAGGACATGCATAAGAAAAGGGTGAGCTATAAAGCCCAGTAAGGGAGTACACATGGAATAACATGAGGAGTAAAATACATGTTAGAAAATAGGAATATCAATAGAGTATATAAGAAACATGAACATAAATGCATGATAAAATATGATAATCATAACATGGAAATGTGGCAACAACACTTAACATGGAATTAGCATGAGCCAAGGCTCATTGCACATGGAGCATGAGTAAATCCTCATTGCACATAAAGCAGAAGTAAACCCTCGTTTCACTTGAATTAGCATGAGTCAACACTAATTGCACATGACGTATCATGATAATATACTTTACCCAATGCATTGGAGCGCTATAAGGGCACACCCTTCTTAAACATTTCATTTCCTGCATAAGTGTGCCACATGGATCATAAAACATGGATTCATAAAACATAATAATTTATTCCACGATAAATGAATGTGGAATTCATACATGAAACTTTAGAATCAATAAGTAAATGTGCATAAAGGTGAATACCCTTGATGGAGAAATGGGCATGGTATCCACTACACAATGACATTGGCTTAGAAAATCAGTGTGATTTCGGCAGCGTAACGGCGTGACATAAGAATTCATAAAAAATGGTTGATGAGAGAGAAAGGGGTTCCTCATCATATTTAAATGTAATGGAAAGTAAGGAGGTCATATAGATACATTTCCCAACAAATGAAATGGAATTTAGATTCATGATACAAACTTAATTCTTCAATGTAAAAGAAGAGAGAGAAGTTCCTTTCAGAATTTCAGCATAGTAACGGGTGTACATGGGAGGCATTTAATGAGAGAGAAAGGGGTATCCCATAATTAAAACAATAAGAGGGAAGTATGTGGGAGGTGAAAAACCATATCCCAACATTCATAATTTAAATTAAAAGGGCAATATAACTTAAAGAAAATTGACAAAAACGAGAAAGGAAGAAAAACCCTTACTTGGAAGTGTGCTTCCAAAGGCTTGAGAGAGGCTTGTGAGAGGCTTATTGGGAGCTTGGGGAACCTTGGGAGGATTATAGAGAGAGTAGGGAAAAGGTTGGAAGAACTAAAAAGCCTTTAAGTGAGGAGGAAGTGGGATCTTGGGTGGGTTTATATAGGAAAGGTGAGGGAATTCATTATTATTTAGGTTTGGGACCCCTTATATTAAATTAATCCAAACCACAAACCATCCCATGGTTTTTGGACATGGTTTTTGAAAAAGGGAAGATGAAAACAATATTTTATAAGGCCAAAGTCCGAACTTCTTAAAATATTAGGGTACTTATGTGGAGGTGAGTCACACTCCCATGGAAATTAATTTAAAATGGCAAGGTGTTGAATAAGTCTTGAGGGGTCCATTAATGATTTGAAAAGTAAGTTAAACAAACCCAAAATCACATTATTTTAATGTTAAAACATATATTGTCCAAACATAAAGATTATAGTATTTTATTACATCACTATTGGGTCATTATGATGTCATAAAACACATTATATATTTAAACGGTATTTAATTTTTACTCAAAAATTTGACTGTCTCAGAAAATTATGAAAAATACACCGTTGGATAATTTCGACATTCTGATTCCAAAAATAACATTTATTTTATCTAAATAATTTTCTAAATATGTTAATTTCCACTTTTAAAATAAAAACCGACATTTATTGAAAATTCACAGGTTTTGACAGAAATGGCTTTCAAACCTTAATAAAAATTATAATCGCATTCATAAAATTATAAGATCATTTATATTTAATAAAAATTAATTTAATAATAATAATAATATTTTATTAAAATATTATTTAATTCAAAAATACCTTAATTTAATAAAATAGAATTCTTAGTTAAATAATATCTAAAAACACTATTTGTACTTTAAAAACTATTTACAATGTATCAAAAATGACTAGAAATTATATTCATTATTATATACAAAAAAATAATGTACATGAACATAGTACTACTTATTTTTTACATAACCCCTTAAAACAAGTGCATAAGACCTAAGGGTATGGTGTGCGATGGTGAAAGACTCTTGGGGTGGCTCAGATAGCATCGCTCGAGTGGTAATTTCAATCAACTTCCACTTTTCCCGTAGATGGTCACATTCGAGCTTGAAAAGATGAAGCTCAGTTTGCGTTTGGTCAAGGGCGAAGCCCAAAGATGCCACCTCTTTTCCGAGCTCCGACAAATGGCCTTGGTACGGAGCAATTCTACTGGACAAGGCCATCGCTTCTTTTGTCTAAGTAAAATTGGATGTGTTAAAGCCCTATATTTATACTAATCATGTGATCACTGTTCAATGGCTATATTAGCAATGGTCAAAATTCATAACATAAAACCAATGAAGTTTACATTTTATATAAACATAAAGAGACATTTAATTAGATCAAGAGGGATTTCCATTAATGAAACTTTGGGATGTTACAATTAGCTTTCAAGACATTCTTAGCTTTATCTTTATAGTACTTATTTCTGTTTCTCTCAGAATGATTTTCCTTTATTTTCTATTTAGAATAGGACAATCAGGTCTTATATGTCCATCTCCCTTGCATTCATAACATGTAACTTCTGAATCTTTCTTTTCATTCCTTTATTTATTTTTATATCTGGATTGGAAGTTCCTCTGTCCAGCTATCTTGTTCATCCTTCGAGCAAGATTTTCTAACTCATTTTATGAAGATTCACTTTCACTAGAATCAGATTGGATAATAATATTCTTAGATTGAATCTATTAACTCTCTCAGGAGTCTTGGATTTCATATTATTTGAAGTTGTAGTAAAAGAAACACTGTCATTCCCATTCTTCTTATTTACATTATCAGCATCTCTCTTCATTCTGGTCTCATGTTGAAGAAGAGTTTCAAAAGTTTCTTCAAGAGAAATCTAAGTAACCTTTCTGTTCTCATCAATAGTAGTCCTCTTGGATTCCCACTCATTGGGCATGATATCTATGATCATATCAATAAGATCTTCATCATCTAATACTTTCCCACCCATGGATTGAAAACTATTAACAATAGTCATGAATCTTTGTTGAACCTTACATATGGGTTCTCCATAAGGAAAGAAGAAACCAGCATATTCAGCTCTTAGCATGGATCTACTTGTTTCAACAACTTTGGAAGTTCCAAAGTGAGTAACTTTAAGTTTCTTCCAAATAAAATTTTCTTCTTCACAAGATGAAATTCGGCTATATATATTTCTAGTCATGGAACAAATAAAGGTATTGTGTACCTTATAATTCAGTTAATACTCATGGTTTTCTTGATTAGTTAAGGTACTAAATTCCATGTCAGGGATTTTATATCCTCCAGAAAGCATAACAAAGTTATCAACTCCAGTATTGATAATAAATGTCTTCATGAAATATCTCCAATATTCGAAATCATTCCCATCAAAAATAGTTGGTCTTGTTGGATTGAAATTGTCTATGGAACCAACATTGATTCTTGCAATCTTAAAAAAACTTTCCATAAAAACTCATTAATATAAAAAGTCTGTAAACAAGGAAAATATTCGTCAGCAAGAAAAATAAAACCAAAGTGTTTCTAAGAAAAATATGAATCCGAACATTATGAGTCCAAAAATATGATTTCGAAAAAAAAAGAGAAGAAGAAGAATTATCTTCAGAATATAATCGTGACATTAATTCAGATTGAACCAATCCTCTGATACCAAGTGTTGAAATGGTATGTGAGTATGATATAATCTATAATTCCAAATGTAGGATTTAAATAATAGATATACTGAATAATGTATCTAATGATGCTCAAAATACAAGAGAGGGGTGAATTGTATTCTTTAAAAAAATTCCTTTGGAACTTTTAAATATAGTTATGTTTTACAAGGTTAAACAAGGTAATTCACAAAACCTTTAAGTTCCTCACACTTTCTTGATTCAGGAAATATGATTCCGATAAAGTGATTCTGGAAATATGGTTCTAGAATATGAAACTTAATGAATGTTTACAATTATAGAGATTCTACCTTAAAGCGTATAGAATATTACAATATCAGAGTACAAGTATATGGAATTATAAGATAGTTACACTTTCTTACACAAATAAAATTCGTCGGAAAACTTGTAACAAAACAAGTAACGAGTAATAAATATTTTAACTCGAAGAGAAGGGTATCCAATAACCTTGGATAAAGGTCCCTTGATTTATACTTTCAAGAAAGTCTATCCTACACACACCTGGGTAAGCCCTCGATACAAAGATCGGAGTTTGTCTTGCGATCCCCACAAGACCTCAACTTCAAGGTAGTCGACACCTCTGTCTTCCTATCCCCAGAAGCCCTATATTGTACACAGAAACAATCAGAGTCGCACAAAGAAAATCTGAACAATAAGTTCAGTATGGAAAACGCAGTGAGAGTCTCTCTCTAGAAATCACTTCAACAGCATGTAATTTCTAGAGTCATAGAATAGTGTTGAGATCTTTCGAATAAGATCCTATTTATAGGCACGACTTCAATGGTCGACTCCCTCCTCCAATAGTCATATTTTTCTGTGAATTTTTGGGGGACATATACACGTGTCACTCAAACAACGGTAGGTTAGTAACTGAATGAATGATATCGTTTTATACAAAAAATAAGTGTAATAAAAAATATGGCTACATAACCAAAATCAAATGTTCAGAATGTAAGAAAGGAAAATTTTGGAGTCCAATCAAAAATTCATTCAGAGTCAATAATACAAGGATATTCGGATTCTGTTTTTTAAGGAATTCAGAACCTAAATTCTGTAGAATTATAGAGTCTAAATTTCAAGTAAATTCGGAGTCTGGATTCACAAGAATTTGGAACCTGAACTTACAAAGTTTGTGGTTAGAATTCATTAGAATTCGGAACCTGAACTTACAAAGTTTGGAGTCATAGTTCATGAGAATTCAGAGTCAGAACTTACAATTTTCGGAGACTGAATTCATTAGAATTCAAAGCCAAAACTCAGAAGAGTTCGGAGTCCGAATTCAGAGAACTCGGAGTCAGAACTCATAAGTGTTCAGAGTTTGAATTCAGTGAACTCGGAGTCAAAACTCATAAGATTTTGGAGTCTAAATTCAGAGAACTCGGAGTCCGGACTCATAAGAGTTAGGAGTCTGAATTCATAGAACTCAGAGTCTGAATTTGGATCCTAAAAATATAATGCTCTTTATCTATGTATTATATGATTTTGAGGTCTTAGATATGAAACCGAATTTTTCACTTAGACAAGATAATGAACAATGAAAAACATGGAAATGATAAATTTCCTTGGGGAAGGAAAATTTTCCTTATATAATTAAAACACAAGGTAAAAAATAAATTTTCCTTGGGATAAGGTGTTTGTGATTTTCAAAACAAGAAGGAATGGTAAAGTCATAAGGAAACCTTATTAACTTAACCATCTCCCCTAAGTATGAAGGAATAGAAAAGTCATAAGGAAAACCTTATTGAATCAACAATTTTATGATGAAAACCATATATCTATAGGAGTTTTAAGAAGAAATCAATTGAAATCAGTTGGGAAAGATGATTACCTATCATTTGGTTGGCCTCTTTAGATCATTTTATAAGGGCCCTTAGAATGGTATTTTAAGGAGATAAAAACATATAATTTTTGGATATAGAAGTTTAAAGGAGAATTTGGTAGGTTTTGTTTGAGATATTATCCTCAAAGTGGTGTACAAAAAATAATTTAGGGGTGTCCTTTTATAAGTGGGGGAGTGGAAACACTTGGAATTTATTAAAAGATTAAAATATAATAAAGTCATGCGTAAGAAAAATGCTTTAAAATTGCTAGATTTTAAAATTTTGTATAGGTTGAGTTAAAAATATGGTCATATAATGAGATTTATAAAATTTTAATAATAAAATTTATCCTTATCACATGGTTTAACCCCCTATTAAACCTATTTTAACTTTAACCATGGTAAAAATTTTACTATTTTTACAATTCATTTTGAAAAAAAAATAAAAATGATATCACTAAAAAAATTATATTATAATTCAAAATAAATAATCCATTTATCAAATTAAATATATAAAAGTGAAAAAAATTACATTTAAAAGAAACTCACAAAACATAATGAAAACAAGTTTTCAATAAAACGTTTTTCTTAACTATACAATGTTTTTGTCCCAAATTAACATAAAATTAGTTCCGATGACCATAATTGGATTATTAATAATTTAAAAGAACTAACTTTTCTTTTAATACCCTTTTAAAATAAAATGAAACTTCATAAATTCTTTAAATGAAAATCTAGTATTAAAAAAATCAGTATATTTCACTATTCTTCAAAAAATTAATCCTTTTAGAAAATTATCCAAAAATCAATCTAAGATAATTGTAAGATTCTAATTTCAAAAATAATTTTCATTTTTTCAAAATAAATTCCTATAAATTATAAAAAAATAATTATATTTATTTCTCAAAAAAAGAAATAAAAACCATTTTTGAGGAAAAATTATTTTTTGAAGCCAATAAATTCTTTACTACAAATATATTTTCTTTATATAAAACCTTTATAATTATTTTTCAAATTTGGAAATTCCTATTAATACTAAAAATTTAATGGTTATTTTATAATAGTATACTATATTACGGTTCATTTAGATTCAAGTTTTCATGTATCACAGGATATAAAATAAATTTTAATTTAAAAACTATCATAAAATATAAGGGTGTTACATTACTCCCCCATTCTATGATAAAAATTGCTTCAAATTCACAAAGATTAAGTAAAAAGTTTCACTTTTTCCCCTATTTAAAATATAATCTAAAGGAACATGGGTAAACTCAAGAACTTTCTTAAGGCAGTGGTAGAGTTTGAACATTTAGTTTCAACCTTAATTCCTCAAATCATTCCCTTAGAATAACTTTGGTGAAAACATCATCAATTTTATCTTTCATTGAAATATACTACAACATGAAATCTTCATTTGAATATTTCTCCTTGATGAAATTATATTTTAATCAATTTTCATATATCTAGAATATTGTAATGGATTTTTAGATAATTCAATTTCACTTTGATTATCAAAAATAATTTTCAACTCCTTTTCAAAATTTTCCTTGAAATATTCTAGTTGAAATTCCATCCACATTATTTGAGTACATGCATAGGTAGAATAAACATATTTAGTTTAAATTGCACTCAATGTTACTATTCTTTTATTTTCATTATTCTAAAAAACACAACTCTCCCCAAAGAAAATTATTCCCAAGATGTTTACTTTTGATTGCTAGAATCACTAGCACAATAAACATCCCTGAATCCAAGTAACTTCATCTTATTACTTTTCTTATATAGAAATCCATAATGTAATGTTCCTTTAGCATACATAAAAATCATATTGTAAGAAATAATAAAATGTTATTTTGGTTCAATTTTATACCTAGAAATTCCTTCTGATTCACACATAAGACATATTTCTATTTACTCATATTCACACCAAAATAAATTATCATAGATACTTTATTTTAATATGTCATCCCAAACATCATTAATAACTATTTGTAATATTTTTATTATGAAATAAAGATGTGTCTTTCCTTTTGTTGAACTTATAGTCACAGAAAGAAATTCAATTATCTGAGTATTGATATCTCAATGGTCCTCTTCATCTATTCGTAAAACTATTCATAATCTCTATACCTATCACTAGTAAAAATTATATCATAAACATAAATGAATAAAATAATGGTACCTGTACTCATTTCCTTCATATAAATGTTTCTATAAACTTTTCCTTTAAAAATTTTCAACTGCTTCAGATAATCGTCATGATTTGAATACTAGGAATAGGGAGATGTTTCAACCCATACAATGCTTTATTATTTTTACAAAACATGGTATCATCATTGTAAAGTATGAAACCATCATGTTAATAAATGTAAACTTATTATTTTATTTATCCATTTAAGAATGTTCACTTAACACCCATATAATAGATTTTATAGTTTTGATGAGAATCAACTACAAAAAAAACATTTTGATAGTTTTAAGTATTTTGAAAAGAGAAAATATTTCTTCAAAATAAACACCTTGTACTTGTGAATAGACCTTTAGAACTAGTCATGATTTATTCCAAGATGCTTCTTGATTTTTTGAGTTTATTTCTAAATACCAATTTCATTCCTTTAAAATGCTTACCTTCTGGTCGAGGAACAATATACCAATTATTATTTTTCTCAATTTGACGCAACTATTAATTCATTGCATTCATCTACCTTGTATGTTTAATTTCCTCCAAAAATATATTATGTTTTCACTCGAGAGATAAGTGACATTATCTAAAACATCAATTTTTTCTAGTCTAAATTTGAGATTCTTGATTTATGATGATATTATCTAATTCCACAAATTTTTTAAAGTCCATAATTTTTTTAGTCATTTTCTATACTGACATTTCTCATCATCATACTGATCGGAATCGACCAATACAAGATTAGGCTTGCATTTATCATCCTCTTATCAATTTTTTTAGAAGACATCATTTTGTCTTATTTTAAATAATTCATATCATTTTCTATAACTTTAATTAATTTGGAAATTTTTTTCAATGGTGTTTACATAAAAGGAATCAACCATATTATGAAAATTTCTATTCCAACACCTTTAAAATTTTTTATTGTTGAATATCCCAGAAAACACCTTCTTCTACTTTTTCATCAACTTTTCCTAACGTTGGATTTTAAATTTTAATTAATTATTGGATCTCAAAATCCTTAAAATATCTCACTATAGGAATATTCTTATACCACATCTCCTAGGAAGTAATTTTTTATTCCCATTGAGGAAAACATCTATTTTGAATGTGTACAGCTGTACTTATAGCTTCTTTCCATAAGAATAGTGAAATTTTATATTTTCAAAAAACAATTCTTCCCAAATTAACTAAACTTTTATTTTCCCTTTCTAGTACTCCATTTTATTAAGGATTGTTGGGAGAACTATATATATGGTTAATTATATGTTTATTCATGTAGGATTAAAAATATTTACTTGTGTACTCCTTTCCATTTTTGATTCTCAAATTCAATATATAAACCCCCAATTCCTTCTCAACTTCCCTTATAATGCATCTAACCATCTATGCATCCTCTAATTTAGGTTTCATAAACATTACACTAGTCATCCAATGAAATCATTAATGAAATAAATAAATTAAAAATCAATATTTTTAGATTTATGAATCATTGGCACACATAGGTCTGAATGTATGAGCTCAAGAGGCCTGGTGGATTGTATTTCAACTTTTTTATGACTTCCACTAACCATACTTCCATTTTAAAATGTTTTGAAAATAACATAATATTTATTCTTCTATTATGGTAAATCTATTGCATCATATTCCTTTAAATTATTCTCATGATTTTCTTACCAATATGGAGAGTTCTCTAGTTCCATAGGTTTTTTCTTCCTCATAACTCAAATAGAAAGGATTATTAGGATCTCCAATTTAGAATATATTGTAATTGGTAATTTCTCCCTTGGAGAAATTTTTTTTATCCTTCAAACATTGGATGATAAGATAACTTCCATACCATAACCATAGATTTTTCCAACACATAGGAGGTTATGTTTATGTTTTTCAAAAAATATAACTTCCTATTAATTTAACTTCTGAGTTTCTATCTCATATGTACCAAATCCTTTTATTTTCAAAGAAATACTATTTCCAAATATGACTCCTCCTTCCTCATGTTCATTAATGTTTGTCAAGATTTTTTCATTACCTATCATATGTGAGGAACAAACTTTCTCAACAATACATGGTTTGTTATTTTTTATATCTTTAAGAGAAAAATCAATAATAAAAGCATTGTATTCAATCATTCTTTTCCCAGCTTTCTCTTATTTTTTGGTAAAACTGATTTCCCTAGAATATTTTTCATAAAATATTCGGTATAGTGAGCTAGTTGGTGAAATATTCGACTAATTTCTTCTAGATATTCAAATTGGTTTTTCCTTTAGATATTTTTAAATTCTAATGACTTCTATTTTGTTTATTCCTTTATCTTAATTGAGTTATCTTTTCTTATCCCACTATTTCTCTCCCTCAAATAATATCTACTCCTAGTAAAGACAAGGTTTGATAGAAATTATATGATTTGTGTATGAATATAACATAACACTAAAAAAATATTTTGAACCTAAATCTTATTTATAATTATAGTTTTTCTTTGGGATATGTTTTTTGAGGTTTAGAAAACTTCTTAGCACCTGATTTCCCAGGGAATAAAGAATAATTCTTCTAGAATTTATTTTTAACTTATATTGATGAGATGTGTTTCTTACATACATTCACAACCTAAGATAATTCACTATAGATTCATAAAACAATATGTTTATTATAATGAAATTAGCATTTATGTTTAGTGGATATATATTTCAGTTGATGTTTTGGATAATTGTTTCCAACAGCTTCAGATTTTTTTGCAATTACCTAAAAACTCTTTATTAAAATTATCATTCATTTTATTCAAGTTATTTTTTAATTAAATACATATTTATTATGTTTTTCATAACTCTTCTTCTTTATTGGTGTGTTTTACATAAAAATATTTCACTATTTTACCTTGTTCAACAACTTTATTCTTGAGTTTTTTAATTACCTCAATGTACAGATCTTTCTTCTTGATAAAATTTTCCTTTTCTTCATTCTTCATCCCACTTTTCATATTTAATATTCTAGATTATTTCTTGATTTTTTTATTGTTTTTCTCAAGACATTACTGAAGCTCAAAAATAAACATATGTTCCATGTAATTTTCTTCACCTTATTCATCTTTACTATTTGAAGTATATTTCATTCTTTCAACATAGGATATAAAGGTTCAAAACATCTCAGGAGATTCATCTTCCAATCATCTTCCATCAGTAGAATCATACTCTACCTTTTTTCTCAACTTAATTCCTTTTTTAGTGAATCTTTTCTTACTTCTAGTGGATTTCTTAACTTCCTCAGAAGTTTTCCCCACTTCCTCTATTACTTTTCTTCAGATTAATCACTATCATAATCTCCATCTTTCTTCCTTAACTAATTTATTGAAAAATGTATGATCCCCCACATTCAAAACAGTTGATTGGTAGTTTTACTATGTACTTGACTCTACATTTTCTATAATTCCTTGAGAAAAGGGATATAATCATCTTACTTTATTTAACAACATCTTCATTATTTTCTGATTCACTGTGGCTTATTACCTGATGTTCTAGTTATTGTATTTTTAGCTTCCTCTTAGCTTCAAAATCTATCTCCTATTTAATATTATTTTTATATGTTCGATCCTTACTCATTTCATATGAAATATTCATTTTTTGTAGTTTAACAAGGTAAAAACACATATATCTTCTAAAGTGGATACTTTAATATCAAACCTATCCAGAGAGATCCTCATCAATTTTTTAATATTAGTAAACTCTTCCAAGACATCCCTAAATCATCCTATGTTTTTAATAATTTCATTAACTATGGTAAAGTAATCGTAAATAGTTCTCTCTTACACCATCCAAATATCATCAGAATTACTTCTACAATTTTGATGCTTCATTTAATTTACTTTTACATTCCCTCAAGGATTATTTTATGTTTTCCCCAAGTTTTTTTAATTGTTTTGAGACACATCACCTTCATATAAACATTTTCAGATAAGGATATTAGAATATCATTCCCAATTTTACCATCAACCTCAAGATTATATTTTTCATCAAATAACATAGGAGCATATTTATCTATGGGTGGAAACCCTATATTATTTTCATAAATCAACTCTAGTCTAAGAGAAATAATATTGGGTATCATTATATTTTTTCAACCATGATAATTTTTCCAGATAAAGTGGGAATACCTTTGTTATTGACTATGTTGAGATTATACATGATAAAAAAGTATAAGTATATAGCAGATAAGACCATTATTTGATACTAATTGAAGTTATATGGATCATGTGGATCACTAAAATGGGGGTCGAATCAGTGGTGATATTATAAAATTTACTTTCACCTGAAATTAACCTCAAAAACGTTTTAAAGTTTTAATCCTATAAACTTTATATCTCTTCTTTACTCATATCAAATGACAAGAAAATAATGTATGGAACATAAGATTTTTCAAGGTTTGGTCCCAATGTGCATATCTAGTCCTTTCTATGTTAACTACCATTAATCCATATATATCCACTAAATAATGAATGTGCATACAAATGAGGCAACTACTATTAAACTCCTTGTATCCCCTGATGGGAAACAATACTGGATATCACTAGTTAAAAGTTTGTTTCTTCTTCAGAGCCAATGAAATATTAGAAACTTGAGAGTAACTCACATTGAACAATATTTGGTTCTTCTCCATTTGGAACCAGTTGGTTCATTGTACCTTTTTCTAGTGTGGCTTAGTCTAGTATGTATCTTTCTAGTGCCATGGTCTGATGATGCTCTATCTGATGCAGCAATGTTTGGTACACCTCTTCCCATTTATTTTTTTTCTAGTTCATTTTTTTCAAAACTCACAAACATACATAAAAATCTATTTTCCTTGTCTCTTTGGTCTTCTTCCTTTCAAGGGGATCTCTTAAATAATCATAAATCTCAGATAGTTTTATAATAATTGAATGTACATCATATAATCATCATAATTTTTTGAGTATAAAAACAAAATGGAATCTCTATCTAGATACCTTAACTTTTCTTCATCTAGTGATCTTCGTATGAAATTATCCACCAAATAGACTCAAAAAAATTATATATAGTAATATTTATATATTTTCTCCATTCATTGTAACTTTTTAAATTTCTATCTGATGAACTTAATAATTATACATGTAATGAAATCATATTACTCCATCCGATGAATTATCTTTTATCCATTTGATGACAAATAATTTCTCTATCATGTGTAGTTTATATAGTAATCTTCAATTTTTCCCTTTCTGGTGATCTTCAAAATGTTTTTCTAATAGAAATGTATTTTCATGTCTATTACAACATCATAGCATTCTCTATATGGTAGAGTGAAAAACTCTTCATCTACTAGAGTTATAAATTATATCTAATAATTCTATTTTTTTCACAAATATAGCCATAACTCCATATCTTCATCACCTTGAAATTTATATAGTCTTCAACTTCATCATTTTAAATCTTAAGATTTTTATTAACTATCTCTATCCAAAAACTTCAAGTTTTAACTCAGTTTGAATCATGGTAACTTTAATAAACATGATTTTATAAGCTTTTAGGATAAAAAAAGAATCATCTAACATACCATGAGAAGTAACATAAACTTCTTATGTTAATTAAACATTCATTTCCACTTAAAACAAAAAATCAACCAAAAAAAATGTTTGCAAAAAATACATAAATCTTTACAAAATCTTCCCAAAGGATCTTTAGATGGAATTATCATATTTAGGGATTTTAAAACATGATATAAACATATCCCATTAAAAAAGGCCACTAAAAAATCTTATTGGAATTAATATATAAGAAACATCCTCATTTCAATATAAATCACACATTACCCAAATAAAATATTTAACTATATATACTATAATCCATCTTCACTTAATCAATGGATATGATCAATACCCTTTGAATATAATATTTTTCATTCTCAATCAATTAGCTAATACACTATTCTATTATAATGTAATATTACTTAATCTCATAACTTATATGCTTATTGAGGTATAAACAGAATCAAAGACTATATTGTTCCCCAAAAAATGGGGTAATGGAATCCTTTATACCTTAATAAATTTCTAGAAGAGAATAAAAAATCATATTTCATTAACTTTAAACAATTATTTTAAAATATTATAAATATATTTTGAGTTTGATAAACACGTACTATGGTTTCACCTGATATCTGATGGAATATCTTATTCTATTAGATTTGATTTGATGTCTCTTGGAGCTAAAACAGATACCTGGATCAAAATTTAAGATTGTTTGAAGTTTAATTTACACATTAAAATTAATTTAAAGCTTCTTACATCTTATAGGAAATTAAATTATATTCTATAGGTATTTTAGTGTAAAAATTTGATGAGACGTGATGTTTTATACAAATCATGATATACTAAGTCATGTTACATATTTCAAAACCCATGTTGCATCTTTTGAAGCCTTTTTCCAACATGAATGACTTATATACACAATTTATAAACCATAAAACAAATTTACATGACTAATGATTTAATTTTAAAAAAATTCATGAATTAATGGAAAGGTTTATGAACCAAAATAATAGAATTTCATAATTCTGAGGGAAGGGCATGATGCGGGGTGTCTCTCCGAGCAGCTTAGCAAACCCTCAAACCTCAATCCCTAATCTACAGAAAATTGGATATGTCAGGATCTCTCCTTGATAAATTATTTGACTCATGGACTCCTTTGACACGGAATGGGAGTGTTCCTTCATCTTCACTACTTCTCAAATGAAAGAGAAAAAAAATCCTTGATGAGACTGGTTCGGGACAAGCGAAAAATACAAAATATAGGGGGATTTACTTCCTCTAGGCTTTGCGTGGGTCAGATCTGCACAAATAAAAACTGATGAAACCACCCATGTTAATAAATGGATGATGGAGGATTCTCTGTGGAGTTCGATCCCAAAGTTATTCAATAGTGGACTCAAATGTGTAAGTTCTCTATCATGGGTCTCATTGCTTACTTAAAGGGGGAAACCCCTGGTCGTATCTTGATATTAAGCCTCACATTTCTCACTATAGGGATTTTCTAATTGGAAACTAGTCCCACTGGTAAGGGTTATTTTCATATTTTGTTCTCCTCACAAGAAGACTCAGATATGGTATTGGGATAGGTAATCGACAACTCAAAACTGGTCTGCTGCGTATCTCTAAATGGGAATTTTGTTTGAATCTGTACACTCATAGGAACAATATGGAACAAGTATGGGTTAGACTGCATAACCTCAATTTGTGTTTTTGGTATCTTAAGATCTTAAATGACTTAAGCTCTTGTATTGGTAACCCGCAGAAGATTGATCAAATAACCTTAAATGGTGAGTAAATATTATTTTCAAGAGTTTTAGTAGAAGTGAAACTATAAACTAAACTACCACATTCAATTTCATTTAATTCTAATGATTATAAGGCTGAAGTGAGGATTTAGTATGAGACAAAACCCCCTTTTAGTGAGTACTGTAAAATCATAGGTCACTTGATACTAAACTGTAGGGTAGTGCACAAACAGGCCTCACAACCAAGTGGTATTGAATGGACTGAGACCAAAAAACCAAAGAAAGATAAAGCTCATCCCTTTGATAAACCCAAAACATCTAAGAAGAACACTGAAAAATGGGTTATCAAATCCAAGACCATGAATCCATTAGGGGTTGAAGTGGGAAAATCTTGGGCTGATTTAGTGGAGGAATAGGAAAATGAAATTGAAGACCAATGTATAAAAAATGACATTGAAATAATTGTTATGGAAATACTTAAACACTCTCAATCATATTCAGAAGCTAAAATATTATAATACAATCTTCACTATCCTAGAAAATATGTGAAGGATTTTGATCATGCACGAACACCCCTTATAATGTTGGAATTCACATCACATACTTCAGTGTTACCTACTGGGACCATGAATGACTTGAATGCTGACCCCCTAAAATTCTCACAGTGTGAGGAAAAAGATACACCTATGGACAATAATGTCCAAGCATAATTCAATAGACCTCCCCCTGCTACACTTAATGTTGAAAATACCAATACTAACTTGATTATTCATTAATCTTGTTGTGATAATAAATTAGATGAGAAACTAAAAATTGTAGTCTCAAGAACTACGTTGAATGGGGAACATAACATCATTACTAACAGTACTACCTATACTGATACCTCGGTGGTACAGGAACCCTTATGCAGAAAATAGTATGAGAAAGACTGTTCTACTGATCTGGTTGTTTCAGTTAACTATAGTAATTTAAATTCTAGCTCTCACCATGGCAAGAAGTAGGTACTGATGGCATAAAGAACACACACCTCATTATTGCTTCAAATGTTTCCTCAATAAAAACAGAACTCATTGGACAGAAGCAGATACCATTGACTACTTCAAATAGTTAATTGGTTCCACCTTCAAACATAAAAATGGGTGATACTACACCTATGTCTAAAAAAGGCTCAGGTACTCTTGATTCTACCTTTATAAATCATTCTTTCGGTGTTTCTCATACTGTCAATCATAATTTTATTTAGGTGAATTATGAAAATCTAATTACTACTCATAATGTGGTTCATACTAATAATTATATTAGGAACTCTGTAGATTCACATATGAATGCCTCCTTGCATGACTTTCCCATGGATAATTCTAAGGAAATCTCAACCAACGACCCCTTGGATACTTCTAAAAATAAACAGAAACAGAATACTAGCCCATGAAATGATAAAAAACATAGAACATCTTCTAGGAAAAAGGGAACAGGGAAAAAAAGGGGGAGTTATATCTTCAAACCTAGATCTAAATGAAGATTTTCTTCTGGAACTATCAGGGTATTTACAACTATGACACTCTTATTATCCTAAAAATAATGACCAATATTCATTGCACAATTTTTTTTGCTATTGATGAACCCAAAAATAATTTTTCAATCAATTTTTCCAACTTATGCCAACATGATTATTCTTTTATAGGTGAAACTAAAAATTCCTCCAATGTTGAAACCCTTTGGGTGTTTTCACACACTTCACTTAAAAATATTAATGTTTTTAATGTTTCTGAGCAAGTCTTTACTTGTCACTACATAATTGATGGCACTCACTCCTTCTTCTCCTTTATTTATACTAAAAATAGATAGCAAGATAGGATTCCCTTATGTAATTACCTTACCTGTTTAGGTACCAATATCAATACTCCTTGGTTTTTGATTGGGGACTTTAATGCCATTCTAAACGCAAGTCAGAAAATTGGTCTATCTCATGTTGTTATTTCCATGAGAGAATTCAAAACTTCTATTGAATACAACAACCTTGTAGAAATTACTCAAACAGGTGCCAAGTTTACTTGGTATATAAGGCACTACAATATGGTGGTTTCCTCCAAGTTGGATAGATAATTCACAAACGTCCCTACTTTGGACAAATGGGACACTATCTCCATCATCGCCGTCCACAAGCTGCAATCTGACCACCATCCCATTCTTGTCAATGTCTCCAACAAAAATATGAAACCCTCGCTTCCTTTTAGATTAAAAAATGTGTGTTTTTATAATTATTAATGCTTTGATATCATCAAAAAGTTTTGGTCTTCTGCGTCACACTTCAATGATACCTATTCTTGTTTTGTTAAGTTCAAAAACCTCAAACCGATTCTCAAATGTTGGTGTAGTTCTAAAGCCAAATAGTTTAATAATGAAATCCTTCTTCTTGAAGATGATCTTAGTAAACTTAAAAAAATAACTCTATCTCTTAATTCAACACTAATCCAACTCAAGAAATCAATCTTTTTATAAAACTCAATTCTTTGCTCACCATTAAAGAGAACATGAGGAAAAGGACTTTTAAAGTTAAATGGTTAACTGATGGTGACAGAAAAACTAAGTTCTATAACTTTATTAATAAAGTCAGCAAAGCTTACAGACCGCTATATTTGTTAAAATATGGGGAAAACCTCTTAGATAATGAGTATGATATTGCTAGTCATATTGTCTCTTACTTTGAATCCAACTTTAATGGTCCTGACACGAACAAAGACCTCTTACATAAGGTCCTTCTGAAGGTGGTTAATGATGAGGATAACTCTTTCCTTCTAAACATACCTCTTGATCATTAAATTAAAGACACTATCTTTATTTTGAATCCAGATAGTGCTCTAGGTCCTGGTGGTTTTAATAATTGGTTCTTTCAGCATTATTGGGATGCTATACATTTGGATGTATGTAAACTTATCAAATATTTCTTCATCAATGGTGTCCTCCCTTGTGGTCTAAATGCTCAATTTCTTTCTTTGATTCCAAAAGTAAAAAATTCTTCTGTGATCCATCTTTTTAGAACCATTTCTCTCATTAATACCCTCTTTAAAATAATCACCAAATTCATTGTTAATAGTCTTTCAACTATCACAGACAAAATTGTCTCCTGGAACCAATTTGGATTTATCAAGGGTATATCCATGAAATATTGTATTTGTCTTGCCTCTGAGTTTGTCAACACTCTTAACAAAGTTAATATAGGGGATAATATTGTCATTAAACTTGACATTAAAAAATATTTTGATACCATGGAATGGAGCTTCATCTTTAAGGTTCTCCAAGGCTTTGGTTTTAATGACTCCTTTATTACTACAATCTGAACCCTTTTCAACTCGGCCTCTATTTCTATCCTGATCAATGGTTCTCCCAAGGGATACTTCAAATTAACCAAATGTGTAAGACAAGGAGACCCTCTATCTATCATTATTTTCTCTATTGTGAAGGATTATTTTAGTCATCTCCTCAATCATCTTGTGGATCAGACCAAACTCAAACTCATTCATGTTTCTAGGAATGTGAATGATCTCACACATTTTCTATATGCTGATGATATCATCCTTTTTTTAGGTGATAAAATAAATCTTTGAAACCTAAAAAATGCTCTATCTCACTATGAAGAGGTTTCTGGTCAAACCATTAGCTGGAAAAAATATTTTATCTACTTCAGAAAAAAAAATCCCCTCCCAGAAGGAAAGGTAACATTATCAGGGAATTAGGAATTAAAGAGGGTTCTTTTACTTTTACTTACCTTGGTGTTCCCATATTTTGGGGTAGACCCAAGTCTTCTCACATTTCTACAATTTTGTACCATGTTTGTAACCAACTATCTTCTTGGAAATGTAAATCCTTTTCATTAGAAAGAATATTCTGCCTTTTCAAATCCAATATTTTTTCTAAAATGGTTTACTCTATGATGGTTTATAAATGGCCTATTGGACTTATCAAAAAAATGAATACCTAAATAAAAATTTTCATTTGTACTGGGAGCACATTGGAAAGAAATATCGTGACTGTCCCCTGGTCGACTTGTTTCAAACCTATTGATAAGGGTGGGATTGGCATAAAAAATATTAGGTACTTTAATGAGTCCCTTTAAGCTAGACTCACTCAGAACCTTATTTATAATAACTTAGATTCTATATCTTTTCTCAAAAAGAGATTTCATGGTAAACATAAGGAAGAAAAATTAAACTTCCTCATCTCCTCTATCTGGCCATCTATTAAGCAATCCCTTTCCACCATCATGAATGATTCCATATGGATGGTTACCACGGATTCCTCCATAAATTTCTGGTTAGATAACTGGACTAGAACCCCCTTTATATATGTGATTCATCTAGATCAAAACCCTGAAATTACCACCTACTCAATTAGAGATATTCTATATTCTCATAATGATAATCTCCATGAAGCTATTATGAACATCATTAACAACTACCCCTTCTCAAACACTGGTGACTTTTTAATTTGGAAACCTTCTCACAATGGTATTCTTAATTAAAAAAATATTTATAATCATTTTTTATATAATTCTAAAATTGATTTTTGTTGGATAAAACTCTTTGAAAAACCTTGGATAAAGCCTTCATGATTCACAATTATTTTGTGCCATGCTCATAACAAGATTACCATAAACAGATGCCTTCAATCATTTGGTATTAAAATTTTCTCTAAATGTAGGCACTGAAATCAACATAGAGAAGACACTAACCACCTATTCCTTTCTTATCCTACTGCCTCTGCTCTTTGGAACTATATTTTTGACATTTTTAACTGTAGATGGTTGATTCATGACTCTGTCAACACTCAACTAAAGAGATGTGTGGAAATCAAAAATTCCCAGAAAATTAAGAACCACTTCCTTGTTGTTATTTCTGAGCTCCACCATGTGATATGGTATGATATAAATACTATTACATATAAAAAATTCTCACTCAATCTTAATGTAGGTCGGATGTGGATTCTTATTACCACAAGTGAAGCTGCATTGATGCAAAGGGTCGCTGCAACAACACTGTTAGGGACATTAAAATTCTACAAATTCTTCATATTGAAGGAAATGTTTGTAATACCCCAAGATTTTATGATAAGTATTCTTTTTAATTTATTTTATGTCATGTGTTTTATGCTACACCAAGATTATCTTGGGCTATACGCAACACCGTATTAGCTTGCAGTATACGCAACACAATTCATGGATCGTGTTACACACAATTTCAAGTTCATTTGATAGAACTTATTCTACGCAACATTGAGTGTATATATATATATATATTCAATGTATAAATGAAATATGGTTGGATTTTGTTATACGCAACAAAAAAGGAGTCTTTCACTACACGCAACCCTAACTTGGCTTTCATTACACGCAATCAAGACCATCCTTGATAGCGTGTGTTGTACCCAATACCAGGTTTCACTAAACAATGATATATGGTTATAATATTATCAAGAACTAGCCGTTATGAATATAATTAACCACATTTTTAATTTTTTAACATTATTATTCATCTTATAAATTTTATAAAACATTTTATGTGAACAAAATAAATTTTCTGGGTAAAATAAGTATTTTTCAAAAAATGCAGTTTTGTCGCCTTTTGATAGCGCACCCACTTTAAATCTAGTTTTTGACATGTTTATAAGATCACTTTTACAAAATAAAATTATTCTTTCGAATAAGGATATAACATTTTACCTTGGATAAAATTTTCATGTTATTCTGATAACTTTCATATTTTAATGAATAGTAAAAACATGCTATATTTTAATTAAAAACAATTTTTTTCATCGTAATAATTTATGTGGTTAAATTATAATATTGAATGGTATTAATGTATAAATATAATATATTTTTACCATTTAATATAATTTATGTCATTAGCATTGATTTTACTTTGAATTCGTAGGTTAAATCAATTCTATCTTTTGTAATGTTTTAAACAAAAACCCATTTTCTTTCGACAACGGGATTAATTTTAATTTAATTTCTGCAACTTCTATGTATTGAATTTGAAAAAATGGATTCCATATTTGGAATCAGTGGGTCCAAATTATATTAATCGACTACTTTTTATTTTTGGGCATTAGGAATAGTAACTACGGTAAATTTTATTTACCATAGTTAAAAGTAAATCGGTTAATTAAGGGTAAATATAAGATTATGAAATTACCCTATCACCTTCCAAAATACTATTGGATGACTAAACGTCAACCCATATCACCTAAGGGTCGGATTAGAATCATTTAATGGACTTTTTTCCATGAAAATAACTTAATTATTATTAAAACCAAAGAAAGTGACAACATGTCACTCTCTTAAATCTTATAAGTATATTAATTTTACTTTAGTGATAATCTTCCTGAAACTTAGAACATGAATAGTCTACAGAAAGATAATGAAATTATCTACATCATATTAATTTATTTATAATTTTTAGGGATTAAATAATTATCATTAATTGTAACACAATAGTGATGCAGAAATTGTTTATCTAGTGAAAAATCAAGAATATAGTTTTTATTAGACTAATAGTAACCATAAATGCCCAAAACCCTGACCAAAACTTAATTTTCATGTAAATATAAACCTTAATCATCCAATGGTAGAATATGTGACCATTTGGAGCCTTATAAAAGCGATTATGACACTTATAGTTTTTTATTTTAAATGATGCCAAAGTTGTCACCTTCATTATTTAATAAATATAACAATTTAAATATTGTTATTTTAAGATTATAAATTCGAGTAAAAGTATTATTGTAAAAGTTAATAGATTTATCTTCATCATAGGATTTTATTTTTAATTTTTTATTCAACAAATAAGTATATTAAATAATTATAAAAAAATGATGTAGTAATTTTTTTATTAAGAGATAAACAAAATAAATGGTTTTAAAAATAATAAACTAAATATTATATGAACTATTTATTGTGCTCCACTAATTTTATAGATACATATGACCTTTTATGAATCTATTAAAAATTTTACTTCTAATATATCTTCTGTTTATATTTTATTTAAATTCAAATAAATGAATAGTGTCAAAATTGACACTATTGTTATTTTATAAAAATAACATATTATAAAATTGTTTAAAAATAAAAAAAAATATTTAAAAATTATAAATTTTAATTTATAAAGTATAAAATGTTATAAAGTATCCAATTATGGACAATTAACAACAAATAAGTAATTATTTGTTATAATTTAAAATTTAGAATGTTATTACCACAAATAAAATTAAATAGATTAAATAAGGATAAATGAAAATGATAAGGTTTAAAATAAGATCAAAACATGTATAAATTTGATTGGTTGATGATATTACAACCCTATATCATCTAATATTCAGATATGAGTCATTGTTGGTGGTTTTTATGTGGGGTTAGATTTATTATAAATTAATATTTTTAAGAATTCCAAAGGTGCCCCTCTCCTCCCTTATAAAAGGGCACCTCCTCCCTCTCCTCCTCACACCAATTTGAGCCTTCAAGCTCGGCCAAACCCTACCAAATTATCTTCTACACTTCCCTAGAAACATCCTATAGGTCCTGGTCTTCTTCAAAGACCAAGTTTAGTGCCCTAGGAGGAGGTCTCAAAGAGGCGCTTCAAAGAAGAGGTAATGTCTATTACCGATTCTTTCAACTTTATTTCTTCTTCCACTTCTTCTTCTTAGGTTGTTTCATTATGAAGTAATAACATAAGTATCACTCATATACTGATATGTTATTATAAGTATGAAACAACCCTATTTCACCATCTATCCATCCTACGGAAAACGAAATCACCGCGCGTGCGTACGTACGGAATACCGTCTCCACGCCGTGGTGTAATCTATTTTCCACCACCACCTTACATGGATGGGTCTAATGGTGTAAATAATAAATATAAATGATTATTGTAAAGAGATATTGATTATTTAATAGTATACATACACTCCAATAAAATTCCTCTATCATGGGAACGATATCATCGCTCGTGCGTACGTACGGAATACCGTCTCCACAACGCGATGAGATTCATTCTTAATGATTAACCATTCATAAATGATTATAAAGTATATATAATAAGTAAAAATGAAATATATGACATAATAATGATACTGGATTTATTTATATATATATATATATATGTATGTCATCCAATTAATTCCATTCAATTCAATGAGGAAACGAAAACAACGTTCATGCATACGTACGGCCTACCATCTCCATGAACGGTGTATTTCTTTCCATTTATAGATCTATTATATATATTTATATTCTGAATATATATTATATATAAATCATGTTTTATATTATTGAGTTAATTAATCATGATCTAAGTAATCATATGAATAATTACAAGTCAAATCACGGATGGCAAATGAAACGATTTTACCCAAAATGCTCTTTAATGGAATTTACAAAAGATCGGGTAATACAAAGTCATAAGTGAACCATATATGATATCATAACCCTGAATATGATTCTGTAATAAGTCAATAACATTATTTAAAATCATTATACAGGAGGTTCAGACACTTACGAAGCAAATCAGACCTAAGGTAAATGGATAATGTTGCAAATCTCAATTGTTTTCTATCCGAGATTTCTTATACGTAAGTATTTACTGGGGTTATATTTATCTTCCATGTTACTATTTTCTAAAAATGGTTTCATGTATTTTTAAAGTCCTTTTTACCCATTTTTGACTTTTACTACATGATATGTATGAAATCTTTCTTTTACGAGGTACTTTTTGACTTTTCTGGGAAAAGTATGAGAAGAATGTTTTTTTAACTTATACAGAATGAACGGATTTTTACGGTTTTATAAAGCATTATTTTCATAAAGCTTCCTCCAAAATATTTCATGACTATTTTCGACAAAATCCTTTTCTTTTAAAATTGCATGACATTTTGTGAAAAGAAAATGATTTTGAAAAAGAAATGATATTTTCCTCAAGAATTCATTTCAATTGTTTTATCAAAACCATTTTTCATCTAAGATGAAATTATTTCATATTTGTATGTTTCAAGTATAATGTATCTATGATTTACATGGTTTCACTTTCCTTATTATGAAATGATATCCATTTATTTTGTATGGATTATGTAATGATGGGATGATGTTTATGAAACCCATTTTATTTATTGGGTTATTATGAATGATGTATGTTTATTTTGTGGCACAAGTAAGAATGATTTCATTATGAGATGGGTGGGACCTATATCTCCATCCAATGCATTGGGTAAAGATTTATATCTCATGAGATAGACATGGCTGGAACGGCAAGTTAAACTGGTTCAGTAATACCGTACTGGAACGAGGTGTGTACTCGATTCAGAAAGGGACTTTGTCCACTAAGATGGTCTTGGCAGCAAAGCCTTGGCTACTATGGAAATCATATCATGTGCTTAATGGTTTCCACAATTACATGTTTTATTCCCATGCTATTTTATCATGACTTATGTTCCATTATGATCTATTCCTTATGTACTTCCATATTTTATGTCGTTGCTCAAGATTTTTATTGTTCATGTTTTTTTTAAGTTCAAATGTATATGGTATGTTTTATTTTATCCATGATTACCCTTACTGAGCATTTTAGATCACCCTTTTTATTTTTTGTTTTTCCCCCAGGATTAAAAGAAAGATTTTAGGTAAGGAAACAAAGACGGGAAGATCTTTATGGGATATGTTGAAGATCTTTCACCACGATTAGAAGATTACGTTTCAAGTTTCCAAAGACACTAAACTATTACGGTCCTTGTGTGTCTGTTTTTGTTATGTACTAAGTATTCTGCAAAAGTAATGTAATGTCTATGTACGTCAAGCTTAGGGTCTCTAAAGTTGGTATCAGAGGAAAGGTTTAGTCGAACTTTGGAAACTAGGATGAAAAAATGTTAGTGAGATCCCTAGAGATATTTCTAAGGTATGTCTAGGGATGTCCCTAAGGATAAGTATAAATATAGAATATAGTCCTAGAACTAAGGTAACGATATTAGAATTTAACCTAATATGTTAGATATTGACGGTAATCCCCCTTTACTATGTTGTTTTCCCTAGCATGATTTTTTCCTCTCATAGAATTCTTTTTTTATTTTAGTCAATGGTGGGAACCAGAAGGAATTCGGTTAACATTGAATCCAATGGACAAATTGGTGACTATGAGCAACAAAATTGTGTAATGCCTAGAGAGAAAGATATTGTGATTATGCCGAATCAGTAATCGTGATACATGATTAACAAGGTGAAATTTAGTGGTATGCCTAATTCATCAAATAAGAGGAAGATAGACTTTTATACATGTTCGCATGTTGAGGAGAAAAAAGAAAGGAAGATTCAGAATTCTAAGGAAGAGAAGAGGAACCTTGAGGAATAACTCAAATGGAGGGACCGATGTTATCTGTGTGGAGAAAATGGTCATAGAGTGACAGACTGTTATGGAGTTCAATGTCTTATTTGTGGAGAACATGGGCATTACCCAACTCAATGCCCTGACCTAAAATGTTACTTCTAAATCAAGGAAGGACTTATTCCAGGACAATCATTGAAGAGGATGGATTGAATTTTTTATGTATTGGTATTCAAGAATAATGTTGTTGAGGTACTTTTATGGTGTATTAGAATATTTTTGTATTAGTCTATTGTGGTTTTCAATAATTTTATGGTACCGATAACCATGAAAAGTGATTAAAATATTTGGTAAAGCAGATGTTATACGCATAATGAAGGGATAAGAAGATAATGAGATGTTTGATTGTATTAATGAGCTCATGATTGATATGAGGACTAAGTGATATCATGGTTTGAGTATATAGAATTTTGAGGATTTTGGTATGTGGAAAGTGTTAACTTTTAACAGCATTCATGTTTTCAATAAGATTCAATGGGTATGCATTTTTTCAAGATAATACATGATTAAGGTATTCACCTGATTGGAATGTGACCAAAAAGATATATGAGGTATAAATGATAGTATTCACATGCTTGTTATATGACCTTTTTAGTAATCGTTCTCTTTATACTATGAGTTTAGAAAGCTGTATTTTGGATAAGCCTAAAGATTGGAGTGGATTATGTTGGACAGAAGTTAGTATTGTTTAAGGATCGACCTTTTTTCGATATTATTGATGGGATGTTATAGTAATAGAAAAAGGACAACCTGTAGGATGGGCGACATCCCATCGCGTCAGAAAAGGATGTGGGAATCGAACCCACAACCGAAGTGTGACTGGCCTTTATCGCCTACAACTAGCCTACAGGAAGTCCCTGGTTTGTATAAACTAGTTTTATTTTATTAAGTGGTATGACAGATGAAGTATATGTCCATTTTTGGAACGATATAAAATAGATGGACTTATGTATATAACTATTGCTAACCTTTTGATTAAGACAGATGGAATGACCCATCATTATATCACATGATCTGCTAACACTTCACGAATAACAAATTCAACTTCATTTATTTAAGAGATGAAGTGGAAATTGTTCAATTCATTAACAACATTGAGATTGTACCAAAATCAAGTATGTATTTCTTCTAATTCAAAATTTTCAACTCTATGGAAATGATTTTGAAAACCCAAAATGTTTTCCAAGTTCTCTTATATCCGATGAATCAGATGGTACCTTATATCATTCCAAATCTATGGCTTTTTGATTGTTGTCTTTTTCATAGCCATGTTCTCTACCACTCGCCATCAGAACATGATGGTTAGATTTTTCTTCCATATCCATATTTTCACCTATATTCTCCTACGTGAAAACCCAGTGATGAGTTAATTTGGGTAACTGTTACGTTTCATACTTTAGTTTTTAAAGCCAAGTTTTGGTATTCCTTTTTACGATGTGGGTTTCTATTAAAGAAACTTTCGAGTAGTAACCCATTTATAACCCCGACGAATTTCGAGGGCGAAATTCATTTTAAGGGCGGTAGAATGTAACACCCCGAGATTTTATGATAAGTATTCTTTTTAATTTATTTTATGTCATGTGTTTTATGATACACCAATATTATCATGTGCTATACACAATAAAGTATTATCTTATAGTATACGCAACACAATTCATGGATCATGTTACACACAATTTCAAGTTCATTTGATAGAAGTTATTCTACGCAACATCGAGTGTATATATATATATATATTCAATGTATAAATGAAATATGGTTGGATTTTGTTATATGCAACAACAAAGGAGTCTTTCATTACACGCAACCCCGACTTGGCTTTCATTACACGCAATCGCGACCATCCTCGATAGCGTGTGTTGTACGCAATACCGGGTTTCACTAAACAATGATATATGGTTATAATATTATCACAAACTAGACGTTATGAATAGAATTAACCACATTTTGAATTTTATAACATTATTATTCATCTTATGAATTTTCTAAAACATTTTATGTGAACAAAATAAATTTTTCGGGTAAAATAAGTATTTTTCAAAAAATGCAGTTTTGTCGCCTTTTGATAGCGCACCCACATTAAATCTAGTTTTTGAAAAGTTTATAAGTTAAATTTTACAAAATAAAATTATTCTTTGGAATAAGGATATAAAATTTTACCTTGGATAAAATTTTCATGTTATTCTGATAACTTTCATATTTTAATGAATAGTAAAAACACGCTATATTTTAATTAAAAACCATTTTTTTCATCGTAATAATTTATGTGGTTAAATTATAATATTTAATGGTCGTAAAGTATAAATAGAATATATTTTTACCATTTAATATAATTTATTTCATTATCATTGATTTTACTTTGAATTCGTAGGTTAAATCAATTCAATCTTTTGTAATGTTTTAAACAAAAACCCGTTTTCTTTCGACAACGGGATTAATTTTAATTTAATTGCTGCAAATTCTGTGTATTGAATTTGGAAAAATGGATTCCATATTTGGAATCAGTGGGTCCAAATTATATTAATATACTACTTTTTATTTTTGGGCTTTATGAATAGTAACTACGGTAAATTTTATTTACCATAGTTAAAGGTAAATCGGGTAATTAAGGGTAAATAGAAGATTATAAAATTACCCTAACACCTGCCAAAATCCTATTTGATGACTAAAAGTCGACCAATATCACCTAAGGGTCGGATTAGAATCATTTAATGGACTTTTATCCATGAAAATAACTTAATTATTATTAAAACCATAGAAAGTGACAACATGTCACTCTCTTAAATCTTATAAGTATATTAATTTTACTTTAGTGATAAACTTCATGAAACATCGAACATGAATAGTCTCCAGAAAGATAATGAAATTATCTACATCATATTAATTTATTTATAATTTTTAGGTATTAAATAATTATCATTAATTGTAACACAATAGTGATGCAGAAATTGTTTATCTAGTGATAAATCAAGAATATAGTTTTTATTAAACTAATAGTAACCATAAAATGCCCAAAACCCTGACCAAAACTTATTTTTCATGTCAATTTAAACCATAATCATCCAATGGTCTAATATTTGACCATTTGGAGCCTTATAAAAGCGATTATGACACTTATATTATTTTATTTTAAATGATGCCAATGTTGTCACCTTCATTATTTAATAAATATAAAAATTTAAATAATGTTATTTTAAGATGATAAATTCGATTAAAATTATTATTGTGAAAGGTAATAAATTTATCTTCATCATAGGATTTTATTTTTAATTTTTATGCGACAAATAAGTATATTAAATAATTATACAAAAATGATGTAGTAATTATTTTATTACGATATAAACCAAAGAAATGGTTTTAAAAATAATAACATAAATATTATATGAACTATTTATTGTGCTCCACTATTTTCTAGTTAAATATGACCTTTTATGAATCTATTAAAGCTTTTAGTTTGAACATATCTTCTGTGTATATTTTATTTAAATTCAAATAAATGAATAGTGTCAAAATTGACACTATTGTTATTTTATAAAAATAACATATTTCAAAATTGATTAAAAATCACAAAAATATTTAAAAATTAAAAATTTAAATTTATAAGGTATAAAATGTTATAAAGTATCCAATTATGGACAATTCACAACAAATAAGTAATTATTTGGTATAATTTAGAATTTAGAATGTTATTACCACAAATAAAATTAAATAGATTAAATAAGGATAAATCAAAATTATAAGGTTTAAAATAAGATCAAAACATGTATAAATTTGATTGGTTGATGAGATTACAACCCTATATCATCTAGTCTTCTAATATGAGTCATTTTTGGAGGTTTTTAAGTGGGGTTAGATTTATTATAATTTAATATTTTTAAGAATTCCAAAGGTGCCCCTCTCCTCCCTTATAAAAGGGCACCTCCTCCCTCTCCTCCTCACACCAATTGGAGCCTTCAAGCTCGTCCAAAACCTGCAAAATTCTCTTCTACACTTCCCTAGAAAAATCCTAGAGGTCCTGGTCTTCTTCAAAGACCAATTTTAGTGCCCTAGGAGGAGGACTCAAAGAGGCGCTTCAAAGAAGAGGTAATGTCCGTTACCGAGTCTTTCAACTTTATTTCTTCTTCCAATTATTCTTCTTAGGTTGTTTCATTGTGAAGTAATAACATAAGTATCACTAATATACTGATATGTTATTATAAGTATGAAACAACCCTATTTCACCATCTATCAATCCTATGGAAAACGAAATCACCGCGCGTGCGTACGTACGGAATACCGTCTCCACACCGTGGTGTAATCTATTTTCCACCACCACCTTACATGGATGGGTATAATGGTGTAAATAATAACTATAAATGATTATTGTAAAGAGATATTTATTCTTTAATAGTATACATACACTCCAATAAAATTCCACGATCATGGGAACGATATCATCGCTCGTGCGTATGTACGGAATACCGTCTCCACGACGCGATGAGATTCATTCTCAATGATTAACCATTCATAAATGATTATAAAGTATATATAATAAGTAATAATGAAATATATGAAATAATAATGAGACTAGATTTATGTATATATATATATGTATGTATGTATGTCATCCAATTAATTACATTCAATTCAATGAGGAAACGAAAACAACGTTCATGCGTACGTACGGCCTACCGTCTCCATAAACGGTGTATTTATTTCCATTTATTGATCTATTATATATATGTATATTCTGAATATATATTATATATAAATAATGTTTTATATTCTAGAATTAATTAATCCTGATCTAAGTAATCATATAAATAATTACAAGTCAAAACACGAATGACAAATGAAACGATTTTACCCAAAACGCTCTTTAACATGGAATTTACAAAAGAACGGGTAATATAAAGTCATAAGTGAACCATATATGATATCATAACAATGAATATGATTCTGTAATAATTCAATAACATTATTTAAAATCATTATACAGGTGTTTTGGACACTTACGAAGCAAATCGGACCTAAGGTAAGGGATAATTTTGCAAATCTCAATTGTTTTCTATCCGAGATTGCTTATACGTAAGTATTTACTGGGGTTATATTTATCTTCCATGTCCATGTTTTCTAAAAATGGTTTCATGTATGTTTAAAGTCCTTTTTACCCATTTTTGACTTTTACTACATGGTATGTATGAAATCTTTCTTTTACGAGGTACTTTTTGACTTTTCCGGCAAAAGTACGAGAAGAATGTTTTTTTAACTTATATGGCACGAACGGATTTTTATGGTTTTATAAAGCCTTATTTTCATGAAGCTTCCTCCAAAATATTTCATGACTATTTTCAACAAAATCCTTTTCTTTTAAAATTGCATGACATTTTGTGAAAAGAAAATGATTTTGAAGAAAAAAGGATATTTTCCTCAAGAATTCATTTCAAGTATTTTATCAAAACCATTTTTCATCTAAGATGAAATTATTTCATATGTGTATGTTTCCAGTATAATGTCTCTATGATTTACATGGTTTCACTTTCCATATTATGAAATGATATCCATTTCTTTTATATGGATTATGTAATGATGAGATGATGTTTATGAAACCCATTTTATTTATTGGGTCATTATGAATGATATATGTTTATTTTGTGGCACATGTAAGAATGATTTCATTATGAGATGGGTGGGACCTATATCTCCCTCCAATGCATTGGGTAAAGATTTATATCTCATGAGATAGACATGGCTGGAACGACAAGTTAAACCAGTTCAGTAATACAGGGCTGGAACGAGGAGTGAACTCGATTCAGAAAGGGACTTTGTCCACTAAGATGATCTTGGCTATAATGCCTTGGCTACTATGGAAATCATATCATTTGCTTAATGGTTTCCACAATTACATGTTCTATTCCCATGCTATTTTATCATGATTTATGTTCCATTATGATCTATGCCTTTTGTACTTCCATGTTTTATGTCGTTGCTCAAGATTTTTAATGTTCATGTTTTTTTAAGATCAAATGTATATGGTATGTTTTATTTTATCCACGATTACCCTTACTGATAATTTGAGCTCTCCCTTTTTATGTTTTCTTTTCCCCTAGGATTAAAAGAAAAATTTTAGGTAATGAAACAAAAATGGGAAGATCTTTATGGGAGATGTGGAAGATCTTTCACCACAATTAGAAGATTACGTTCCAAGTTTCCAAAGACACTAAACTATTACGGTCCTTGTCTATCTGTTTTTGTTATGTACTAAGTATTCCGCAAAAGTAATGTAATGTCTATGTATGTCAAGCTTCGGGTCTCTACAGTTGGTATCAGAGGAAAGGTTTAGTCGACCTTTGGAAACTAGGATGCAAAAACGTTAGTGAGATCCCTAGAGATATTTCTAAGGTATGTCTAGGGATGTCCCTAAGGATAAGTATATGTATAGGATATAGTCCTATAACTAAGGTAACGATCTTAGAATTTAACCTAATATGTTAGATATTGAGGGTACTCCCCCTTTACTATGTTGTTTTCCCTAGCATGATGTTTGCCTCTCACAGAATTCTTTTTGTGTTTTAGTCAATGGAGGGAACCAGAAGGAATTCGGTTAACATTGAATCCAATGGATAAATTTGTGACTATGAGAAACAAAATTTTGTAATGCCTAGAGAGAAATATATTGTGATTATGCTGAATCAGTCATCGTGATACATGATTAACAAGGTGAAATTTAGTGGTATGTCTAATTCATCAAATAAGAGGAAGATAGACTTTTATGCATGTTCGCATGTTGAGGAGCATAAAGAAAGGAAGATTGAGATTTCTAAAGAAGGGAAGAGGAACCTTGAGGAATACCTCAAATGGAGGGACCGATGTTATCTGTGTGGAGAAAAGGGTCATAGAGTGACAGACTGTTATGGAGTTCAATGTCTTATTTGTGGAGAACATGGGCATTACCCAACTCAATGCCCTGACCTAAAATGTTACTTCTAAATCAAGAAAGGACTTATTCCAGGACAATAATTGAAGAGGATGGATTGAAGTTTTTATGTATTGGTATTCAATAATAATGTTGTTGCGGTACTTTTATGGTGTATTAGAATATTTTTTTATTAGTCTATTATGGTTTTCAATAATTTTATGGTACCGGTAACCATGAAAATTGGTTAAAATATTTTGAAAAGTAGATGATATGTGCATAATAAAGGGATAAGAATATAATGAGATGTTTGATTGTATTCATGAGCTCATGATTGATATGGGGACTAAGTGATATCGTGGTTTGAGTATATAGAATTTTGAGGATTTTGGTATGTGGAAAGTGTTAACTTTTAACAGCATTCATGTTTTCAATAAGTTTCAATGGGTATTAATTTTTTCAAGAGAATACATGATTAAGGTATTCACCTGATTGGAATGTGACCAACAAGATATATGAGGTATAAATGATAGTATTAACATTATTGTTATATGACCTTTTTAGTAATTGTTCTCTTTATACTATGAGTTTAGAAAGATGTAATTTGGATAAGCCTAAAGATTGGAATGGATTATGTTGGACATAAGTTAGTATTGTTTAAGGATCGACCATTTTTTGATATTATTGATGGAATGTTATAGTAATAGAAAATGGACAACCTGCATGACAGGCGACAGCCCATCACGTCGGATAAGGCTGTGGGAATCAAACCCACAATTGAAGTGAAACTGGCCTTTATCGCCTACCACTAGCCTATAGGAAGTCCTTGGTTAGTATAAACTAGTTTTATTTTATTAAGTGGTATGATAGATGAAGTATATGTCCATTTTTGGAATGATATAAAATAGATAGACTTATGTATATAACTATTGCTAACCTTTTGATTAAGACAGATGGAATGACCCATCATTCTATCACATGATCTGCTAACACTTCATGAATAACAAATTCAACTTCATTTCTTTAAGAGATTAAGTGTAAATTTTTCAATTCACGAACAACATTGAGATTGTACCAAAATCAAGTAAGTATTTATTCTAATTCAAAATTTTCAACTCTAAGGAAATGATTTTGAAAACAAAAAATGTTGTCCAATTTCTCTTATATCCGATAAATCAGATGGTACCTTATATCATCAAAAATCTATGGCTTTGTGATTGTTGTATTTTTCATAGCCATGTTCTCTACCACTCTCCATCAGAACATGATGGTTAGATTTTTCTTCCAATTCCATATTTTCACCTATGTTCTCCTACGTGAAAACCCAGTGATGAGTTAATTTGGGTAACTATTACATTTCATACTTTAGTATTTAAATCCAAGTTTTGGTATTCCTTTTTACGGTGTGGGTTTCTATTAATGAAACTTTCGAGTAGTAACCCATTTATAACGCCGATGAATTTCGAGGGAAAAATTTATTTTAAAGGGGGTAGAATGTAACACCCCGAGATTTTATGATAATTATTCTTTTTAAATTATTTGATGTCATGTGTTTTATGCTACACCAAGATTATCTTGTGTTATACTCAACACCGTATCAGCTTGCAGTATACGCAACACAATTCATGGATCGTGTTACACACAATTTCAATTTCATTTGATAGAAGTTATTCTACGCAACATTGAGTGTATATATATATATATATTCAATGTATAAATGAAATATGGTTGGATTTTGTTATACGCAACAACAAAGGAGTCTTGCACTACACGCAACCCTGACTTGGCTTTCATTACACGCAATCACGACCATCCTTGATAGCGGGTGTTGTACGCAATACCGAGTTTCACTAAACAATGAAATATGGTTATAATATTATCACAAACTAGATGTTATGAATAGAATTACCCACATTTTGAATTTTATAACATTATTATTCATCTTATAAATTTTCTAAAACATTTTATGTGAACAAAATAAATTTTTCGGGCAAAATAAGTATTTTTCAAAAAATGCAGTTTTGCCGCCTTTTGATAGCGCACCCACTTTAAATCTAGTTTTTGACATGTTTATAAGTTAAATTTTACAAAATAAAATTATTCTTTGGAATAAGGATATAAAATTTTACCTTGTATAAAATTTTCATGTTATTTTGATAAGTTTTATATTTTAATGAATAGTAAAAACATGCTATATTTTAATTAAAAACAATTTTTTTCATCGTAATAATTTATGTGGTTAAATTATAATATTGAATGGTATTAAAGTATAAATATAATATATTTTTACCATTTAATATAATTTATGTTATTATAATTGATTTTACTTTGAATTCGTAGGTTAAATCAATTCAATCTTTTGTAATGTTTTAAACAAAAACCCGTTTTCTTTCGACAACGGGATTAATTTTAATTTAATTTATGCAACTTCTGTGTATTGAATTTGGAAAAATGGATTCCATATTTGGAATCATTGGGTCTAAATTATATTAATAGACTACTTTTTATTTTTGGGCATTATGAATAGTAACTACGGTAAATTTTATTTACCATAGTTAAAGGTAAATCGGGTAATTAAGGGTAAATATAAAATTATAAAATTACCCTAAAACCTTCCAAAATCATATTAGATGACTAAACATCGACCCATATCACCTAAGTGTCGGATTAGAATCATTTAATGGACTTTTGGCCATGAAAATAACTTAATTATTATTAAAACCAAAGAAAGTGACAACATCTCACTCTCTTAAATCTTATAAGTATATTAATTTTACTTTAGTGATACACTTCATGAAACTTCAAACATGAATAGTATCCAGAAAGCTAATGAAATTATCTACATAATATTAGTTTACTTATAATTTTTAGGAATTAAATAATTATCATTAATTGTAACACAATAGTGATGCAAAAATTGTTTATCTAGTGAAAAATCAAGAATATAGTTTTTATTAAACTCATAGTAACCATAAAATGCCCAAAACCCTGACCAAAACTTATTGGTCATGTAAATTGAAACCATAATCATCCAATGGTATAATAGTTGAATATTTTTAGCCTTATAAAAGCGATTACGACACTTATATTATTTTATTTTAAATGATGCCAATGTTGTCACCTTCATAATTTAATAAATATAACAATTTAAATATGGTTATTTTAAGATGATAAATTAGATTAAAAGTATTATTGTGAAATTTAATATATTTATCTTTATCATAGGATTTTAGTTTTAATTTTTATGCGACATATAAGTATATTAAATAATTATACAAAAATGATGTAGTAATTATTTTATTAAGAGATAAACAAAATAAATGGTTTTAAAAATAATAAAATAAATATTATATGAAATATTTATTATTCTCCACTAATTTTCTAGATACATATGACCTTTTATGAATCTATTAAATCTTTTATTTTGAACATATCTTCTGTGTATATTTTATTTAAATTCAAATAAATGTATAGTGTCAAAATTGACACTATTGTAATTTTATAAAAATAACATATTATAAAAAAATTTAAAAATCACAAAATTATTTAAAAATTATAAATTTAAATTTATAAGGTTTAAAATGTTATAAAGTATCCAATTATTTAAAATTCACAACAAATAAGTAATTATTTTTTATAATTTAATATTTAGAATGTTATTACCACAAATAAAATTAAATAGATTAAATAAGGATAAATCAAAATGATAAGGTTTAAAATAAGATCAAAACATGTCTAAATTTGATTGGTTGATTATATTACAACCATATATCATCTAATATTCGAATATGAGTCATTTTTGGTGGTTTTTAAGTGGGGTTACATTTATTATAAATTAATATTTTTAAGAATTCCAAAGGTGCCCCTCTCCTCCCTTATAAAAGGGCACCTCCTACCTCTCCTCCTCACACCAATTTGAGCCTTCAATCTCGGCCAAACCCTGCCAAATTCTCTTCTAAAATTCCCTAGAAATATCCTAGAGGTCCTGGTATTCTTCAAAGACCAATTTTAGTGCCCTAGGAGGAGGTCTCAAAGAGGCGATTCAAAGAAGAGGTAATGTCCGTTACCGATTCTTTCAACTTTATTTCTTCTTCCACTTCTTCCTCTTAGGTTGTTTCATTATGAAGTAATAACATCAATATCACTCATATACTGATATATTATTATATGTATGAAACAACCCTATTTCACCAACTATCCATCCTACGGAAAACGAAATCACCGCGCGTGCGTACGTACGGAATACCATCTCCACACCGTGGTGTAATCTATTTTCCACCACCACCTTACTTGGATGGGTATAATGGTGTTAATAATAACTATATATGATTATTGCAAAGATATATTGATTCTGTAATAGTATATATACACTCCAATAAAATTACACGATCATGGGAACGATATCATCGCTCGTGCGTACGTACGGAATATCGTCTCCACGACGCGATAAGATTCATTCTCAATGATTAACAATTCATAAATGATTATAAAGTATATATAATAAGTAATCATGAAATATATTACATAATAATGATACTGGATTTAGGTATATATATTTATATGTATGTCATCCAATTAATTCCATTCAATTCAATGAGGAAACGAAAACAACGTTCATGCGTACGTACGGCCTACCGTCTCCATGAACGGTGTATTTATTTCCATTTATCGATCCATTATATATATGTATATTCTGAATATATATTATATATAAATAATGTTTTATATTTTGGAATTAATTAATCATGATCTAGGTAATCATATGAATAATTACAAGTCAAAACACGGACGACAAATGAAACGATTTTACCCAAAACGCTCTTTAACATGAAATTTACAAAAGAACGGGTAATATAAAGTCATAAGTGAACCATATATGATATCATAACAATGAATATGATTCTATAATAAGTCAATAACATTATTTAAAATCATTATACATGAGGTTTGTACACTTACGAAGAAAATCGGACCCAAGGTAAGGGATAATGTTGCAAATCTCAATTGTTTTCTATCCGAGATTGCTTATATGTAAGTATTTACTGGGGTTATATTTATCTTCCATGTCCCTATTTTCTAAAAATGGTTTCATGTATGTTTAAAATCCTTTTTACCCATTTTTGACTTTTTACTACATGGTATGTATGAAATCTTTCTTTTACGAGGTACTTTTTGACTTTTCCGGCAAAAGTACGAGAAGAATGTTTTTTAACTTATACGGAACGAATGGATTTTTACTGTTTTATAAAGCCTTATTTTCATGAATCTTACTCCAAAATATTGTATGAATATTTTCAACAAAATCCTATTCTTTTAAAATTTCATGACATTTTGTGAAAAGAAAATTATTTTGAAGAAGAAAGGATATTTTCCTCAAGAATTCATTTCAAGTGTTTTATCATAACCATTTTTCATCTAAGATGAAATTATTTCATATGTGTATGTTTCAAGTATAATGTCTCTATGATTTACATGGTTTCACTTTCCTTATTATGAAATGATATCCATTTCTTTTATATGGATTATGTAATGATGGGATGATGTTTATGAAACACATTTTATTTATTGGGTTATTATGAATGATGTGTGTTTATTTTGTGCCACAAGTAAGAATTATTTCATTATGAGATGGGTGGGACCTATATCTCCCTCCAATGCATTGGGTAAAGATTTATATCTCATGAGATATACATGGCTGGAACGGAAAGCTAAACCGGTTCAGTAATACAGGACTGAAACGAGGAGTGAACTCGATTCAGAAAGGGACTTTGTCCACTAATATGGTCTTGGAAGCAATGCCTTGGCTACTATGGAAATCATATCATGTTCTTAATGGTTTCCAAAATTACCTGTTTTATTCCCATGCTATTTTATCATGATTTATGTTCCATTATGATCTATGCCTTATGTACTTCCATGTTTTATGTCGTTGCTCAAGATTTTTAATGTTCATGTTTTTTTAAGGTCAAATGTATATGGTATGTTTTATTTTATCCATGATTAACCTTACTGAGAATTTGAGCTCACCATTTTTATGTTTTCTTTTCCCCCAGGATTAAAAGAAATATTTTATGTAAGGAAACAAAAATGGGAAGATCTTTATGGGAGATGTTGAAGATCTTTCACCACGATTAGAAGATTACGTTTCAAGTTTCCAAAGACACTAAACTATTACGGTCCTTGTGTGTATGTTTTTGTTATGTACTAAGTATTCCGCAAAAGTAATGTAATGTCTATGTACGTCAAGCTTCGGGTCTCTACAATGTTTTTCCACCGTGTTATACCTTTGAAGTGTTTTGGCATGCTCCCTTTCCCGGTTAGATTAAATTAAATTTGGATAGTGCCTCAAAAGGAAATCCAGGTCCCGCAGGTTATGATGCTATCATTAGGAATCACCTTGGTCAGATCCTCGAATTCTTTCTTGGGAACTGTGGCATTGGATCTTCTCTAGAGGCCGAAATGACGGGTATGATACATGTCGTTTCTTTTGCAAGGAATCATGGTTGGAACAATCTCTGGTTTGAAATCGATTCGACTACCATGGTGCACGAAATTTGGAACAGTGTGACACACCTTGCATGGTCGATCACTACCCGATGGATGGATTGAACCCGCTCACTTCTCGACATCAACTACATTATCAATCATATCTATCGTGAAGCTAATATAGTTTCTGATGTCCATGCTAACAAAGGAGTAAATCAAGACATTATCGAGCTAGATGATCTCCATGCTGATCTTCTTCATCTTCTTGATAAAGATTGTAATATGATCCTATCCTTTAGATTCATGTAATATTTTTCTTTTAAATAAATTTTTATGGCCTTCTAAAAAAATGGAAAGGTTTACAAATATTTAAAATTATATAAAAATATATTGCCTATTTTTTGAAATTATGTATGTTTTATAATTCCTGAAACAAACTATACCACAATTACATAAATCAAATTACTTGCTACAAATACTAATTTGATGCCCAATTTTCAAAATTAACCCCAAAAATCCTTTGATACCATTGAAATATTTAAATCTGATAATGGATAAAAAAACATTCAAGATTTTTTTTAGAGTTTTTTCATTATTGTTTTTGAAAAAGAGTGTTTAAAATGATCTAGAGCATTGGAGGTCAGGAAGTTTCATGAAACGGAGGCTATGGAGGTGTTTTGGAGATTTTTTAATAATATTTCATAGTGTTTTGAAAAAAATGATGAATTATCATGAAAGTTAAGCATATGATCATGGAACTAGGATAAATTTTGAAGGAGAAATCAATGAAGGAAGGATTCTCATGTAAGTCATGTAAACTTCGGTACGGGTGTAGTTTCACAAACATGTTGTATTAGTTGAGTTATAAAAGTTTAGTAAGAACAGAAGTGATGTGTTTATTATACACCATTGTTTTGAAATATATATTTCTCTAAATTAACACCATGTTCAATATCATTGACTACATGAAACATGAAACTAAAACAAGTTACAATATATTATATGAATATTATTATGAAAATTATAATAATAATAAAATCTCTAGTCAATAAAAAGATATTACACAACTAAAATTGCATACATTTAGAGGATTAATGATGGTTTTGGTCAGAGAAGAAGTTCATATTGGACCTATGTCCAACTCAATGTTTTTTGATTCAATTGATTATTTTCAATTTACATGGCATGAATTCAATGACCAATTCCAGAACCAAGATATGGGATCTTTCACATTAATTTATAAATAATTTAAAAACATAAGAAGAAATATTACCAGATTCATGATATATTTCTTCATTGATGATGTTGATCTTCTGACCCCAGTATTTTTTTTGTTTAGTTTCAAGAAACTAGTGTATTGTATATTCATAATTGATCTATGAATGATCCTTCAATCTCTAAACAACATAGATGAACCAACGGGTGTTAGTGTGGCTGGTTAATTGTCTTGTGTTTTTTACCTTGACCACTTCATGTTCATTTGGGATTGAATGGGTTTCTATTATTCTTTTTGATCTTGATAGGAAGAGTGGAGGAGAGAGATACTAAGAATTTATTATTGTTCAAAATTATTAAACATTATCTAATTTACATAGAAGTATATTTATATAATTAAGGGTAGGGTTTAACATTTAATTATTTTCACAATGGCCCTTAAAAATATATTAAAACCAATTAGAACCATGTGTCATGTAATAAAATTATATTATTATTTTCTTTTATGATGTGAGGTCACCCATTGTTGGGGCCCATGGGATTTGAAATATTTGGAAAGTGTTGGTAATAGATTGTGAACCTACAAAGATGATCAACCACATGAAAATTATAGTAGATCTTGGAAAAGGAAAAAACCTAGAAAGTAGTTGGGATATTTCATATAGTATCAAGGAACTATCCTGAATATTATTATTTTCATAAAGGACAGAAGGATTTGCGAATCACCCCACCCCCAAAAAACGAATTTCATTTGTGAAGTGAGGAAGTGATTCCCCCGCACCCCATTACAAATGAATTTTTTTACAGAACATGGTAGATATATATGAACCTCATATAGTATATCAAGTCATATGTGTTTATCCATTTCAAAAAAGAAATTTCTTTGATACCACCTATAAATACCCAGTTACTTACCAAAGTAAAAAAAATTGGGGACACATAGAGAGACATATATAGAGAGTGTGATGAAGAGTAACACAAAGGAGAAAGATCACGAGTGAGAGGAAGAAATTTACATTCTTAGAGAATCTCAAGATTTTAATCTTACCAAAAACCGTGGGTAATCTTCTCATCATAAAGGTAAAAAATTCCAATGTAAATGAGTCCTTTACAAAAGTATCTGGTCTACAAAGAAATAATTTATGGACGAAAAAGTTTTCTTAGCCCTGTATGAAGGATACATTCTCGTTCATGAAATAAGAACTTCATAAAGGACCCCCTTTGTAGTTCCCAATATTTCACATAGCAAGACCTCTATGTGAGATGGGGCTCCCCATGGTGTTTTTATTCCTGCTCTCAATACTATGCACCCACATAGAATTTGGATTTATATTAGCCCCTACATGAAGTATCTGAATGGTCCTCTCTCGTCAATGCCAAAATCCAAGGAAGGATAAATTAAAGCCTCCCTCAAAGCCTCTAGTTCTGAAGATTAGTGTATAATTCACACTAGTGGGCCCCCTTTCAGTCATACATTCATTTTTTAAAGGCTATTAGTAACATTTCCTCCTTAACTAATGATGTCCTCAGGGTGTTAACAATAATTCATCCCCTTTGTAACGAGGGTACCAATATTGGGGATAATGTTGGGAATTTTCATAGATTAGGTAGTGGAACTTAATTCCTTCCTTTTTCTTGAAATAAGAAATGAGATAGTAGAACTTGTGCTTTTTTTCCAATCAGTGGATGCATAAGCCCAAATATTGGGTTTAGAAAAAGGTATGAAGACGAGCTTGGTTATCCTTTATGAATTCATCCCCCTATCCTTCTTTACAGGACACATCATCCTTCTTGCATTCCATAGCCACTCCCTCATCCATCAACAGATAGTGAGTGAATTAATTTTGGGAAATCTTAGTGTGTAAGACCCATTCAAACCCAGTTTTACCCTCATGTAATGTAAAAAATTCATGTTGTTTTCAATTTTTGGATTTTTTTTTATAACGGAAAATTTGATTGCTAAGAATTTTATTAAATATTTATGGTTTTTTTTAAATTAATAGTAAAATATTATTTTAGATTTTGAATATTTCGTGGGTGGTAAAACATTAATAATATGATTATTATTTGTGATATATAATTGAATTTGTATATTATTAGATATTTTTTAATTATTATAGAAAATGGTATTAATTGTGTTGAATAAGTGAGAACATGTAATTAACTATAAGGACATGGCCTTAAACATTAAATAATCTTGAATTAAGTTAGTAATTCGCATTGAGGATCTTTTCAAGTTTATAGCTTTAGATAATTAGTTTATAACACATACATAACAACTTAAATATTACAAGAAGACACTTATACTCACTATCCATTTTTTACATAAAACAAAAACTCTTTAAAAAGTGACATGTTTTAGTTACATGAATTAAACTGCATGAATTTTCCTTGATCCAATCCTTGACCCTATTCATCTTTAAGTCCTGTGAAAAACATTTCAAAAACTTTGGTTGAGCAAAAAAAGATCAGTGAGTGTTATAATATAAAGAAATAAAACATTAGTCCATCAATATATACAAAACATAAGATCTTTAACACACCTCATGAAATCATAAGATTTATGAATAAGACATAGAAATCATAAATCAAAAAGGTAACTTATGGCATTAATATCATACTTAAATTGTAGCTATCACAGCTACAGAGGGTGTTACGTTTGGAATACCCATAACAGTATATTCCCTAAATCTCTTAGGAGAAACATTAAAGTTTACATCCATCACATTACCCAATTCTTTCGAGAGCTATCACAGGCTCACCTTCCCTAGGTTTATCACGAAACCACCTGTATTTGGTTTATCACATAACCACCCATCAAATTTCCAAGTATCAATACATAATAATATCACATAAAATAATCATAAAATAAATATAACATTTCCACATTGCAATCACAATATATCTTTCAATATATTGACATAATAAATGCATTCCAAAAATCATTTTCAATACCAAAATATATAAAAAGAGTATATGGTATTTATTTTCATTTTAAAAAAACACTACGACACGTTAAGGAATCCAAATGTCAAATAATGCTCAAGGAGGCGGAAAGTTCATTGTCACCGCGTCCATTAAAAAGAAACATTTCTTTTTTTATTCAGTAAAATGCTTCGTAGAAAAATATTCCTTTCGTAAACCATTTGAAACATTTAATAAATATATTTTTTAATAAAAGTATCTCATACCACTTTGAAAATTTTATCATTTTAAAAAATTAATATCCATATAAATAAATCCTTAAAATTATTTTAAAAACATCGACATTAATGTGAGTGATTTATAAGAACAAATCTTTAAAATGATATTTTTGTTAAAGAGTTCCTAACCAAATTAGAGACGCTTGAATACAAATAATTGTGGAATAACATTAATAAAAATGTCATAATATCATGAGAATAAAGTGATTAATGATATAATATATCAAATTAAATATATACACCATATAAAATTGAATTGTATCATAACAACAAAGAAGTCTCAATGGAATGTAAATTGAGACGAAATCCCTTATAAAGACTATATACTAAGATTAAATACAAATAAATGACATAATTATCTATGAAAAATATATGTACACTCAATATGATTGGATATTCAGTGTAAATCAATCAGAGTACATTGACACAAATTCTTGTAAAAATAAAACCAATGACATGGATGTTTAACTCAATTAATGGTAATTGAGTTAAGATTACCCTTAACAAGGTCATATCAATGACTTGAGAATTTATCAATGGATTTATTATGTATATAAATATTATATCCACATAAAGGGGAGTGTAAATTACTACATAAATAAATAAATAGTGATTCCACACATAATCATGGAGTAAAATAATCAATAAAGTTTGCGTAAAACCCAATGAGTGGAAATGGAAATTTGAAATTCCCTTACTGATTTGGTATCTTAGGAAACCTACACCCCGTGAAATAAGGATCATACAATAAAGATTTAAATACCCAAAAATTAAATTATATTACCTAAATAATACAACAATGGGAATTTCATACACTACACAAAATGAAATAGTGTCAAATATAGCATGAATCTCATGGGAATAAAAAGTGAGATGAAAACCCCTTACCTTGAGACTGACTCACCACATATGTTCCTTGTTCTTCCTGAATAATAAACTTAAGTTAATTTATAATTTCTTAATAACCATTCTAATGTTTATTATTCCTTTTATATTAGTTATTACCTTGTTATAACAATCATGTAATTATTCATGTTCATATCGGTCTTTTTGTTGTTGTTCGTTACTCGAGTTAAAATGAACTTGTTATAATTATAAATTGTCCATGTAGTCAAAAGTCAATTATCTTCAAAATTATATTCATGGTTTAGATATAATTTATATCATATATATCCAGTATATATTTATTTATAATATTCTATATCATTTCTATATATGAAAATGAAATGCACTGTTCATGGAGACGGTAAGCCGTACGTACGCATGAACGTTGCATTCATTTATTTTTTTCATTTTTAAAGGATTGAAAACCAAATGATACATAGGTATATTATAATTATAGTATAATATCATATTTTATATATTTTACATAAGTTCATTAATACCATCCTTTATACATTCCATTTATGGCATGAACGAGTCATATCACTTTGAGGGGGTGGTCATCCGCACTTCCTCAAATGAAATTATCGTATTTATACAACGTGAAAAGAATAAAATAATGTTCTAAAAGAGAATTACAGAAGCATAGAGATAAAAATAAATATCATATATATCATATATAATTTCAATTCCATCATAATGGCCACCATGATAGGCGGTATGAGATAATTGAACATTCATCGTTTCGTGAGGCAGTAGTTCGTCGTACATAGAAACAGTATGTTCGTATCCATTAGATAGAGGTGTGTGTAAGTGTAGTTCAAATAATTCTCATAAAAACAACCTAGTATATTTATTATACTGTTTTTTTTATATAAACAAATAATAAGAATATCATAGGGAGTGGAGAATGAAAAATAATGGAATAAAACTTGAGAGAAGATGTTACCTAAAATCAGGTAACTTCTTTTGATTTGAGCCAAAGGGCTCTCTTAAATTTCCTTATGCCTAAGGGAAGGATTTTAGGAGGAAGATATGCATTTTGGGAGATTATTTGTGTAGATCTTGTATGATCCAAGGGGCTTTATAGGTTTGAGTAATGGGTTAGAGGTGGGGTCCTTTTATAAAAGGGAGGAGGGGCTCTTTAGAAAAGTTTGAAAGTATTTTTTTATTATAAAATCATTTTCAGTTTAAAAAGGTCCAAAACTCATTAAATTAAAATATAAGATGAATATAAGTCAAAATAATATCATCCAATAATAATTGGACTGGTTTTGGATATTTTTTAATCCTTATCTTTTTTATTTAACCCTTTGTTAACTTATTTAACTTTTACCGTGTCTTCTTTTATATTCATACTATATGTTTAATATATTTAATATAAAATGAAAAGCCTCCCAAAATGGATAATTAATGAAATTTTTAACTTCATATATCTCATTTGGACGAATATTATATTTTTAAGACTATTGTATCATTTAATAAAATATTAATTTATTTAAAAACTCAATTATGTTAATTTTTATACTATTCATATCATGACTTCTTAAAAATCCATAAGAACTTGATCAATTCGAAAAAACTTCATTAATTCAAATATAACAAGTCATAATTATCCATATAAATTTTTTTGTCATAAAAAGTTACAAAATAAATTTATTTTAGTATTTATAATCTCATTTATTTAAAACAGTCATTAATGAGGTAATTATTACATCATCATTGTGTCGTAAATAAATTTATTTATTTGATGTATAAAAATTATAAATAAAATACCATGATATAGGAAATAATTTTATATTTTTAATGAATTTTTATAGTCAAATATATAACTTATATAACCCCACATTAAAATTGTTTTATCAAAACAATACATGTTTATGATATTTTTATTTTTTCATTAAATAAAAATTTATTAATATAATTATCTTACCCAAGTGGATTACAAAGAAAAAAAGTTATACCCAAGGATTTTATTGGTCTTAAATTAATCATAAAATATGGTTAGGACAAGTGTTAAGGTAATTTTATATTATTAAAATATTATTTTTACCTTTAATTACCCTATTCACCTTTTACCGCGGTAAATAAAAATCAAAAGTTATTATTCCAAAAAAAATATTTTCATCCCATTGAACCAAATTTTACTTATTTATGACAACCATTTATTTAGTAATTTTTAAATTCAATTCACATAAGTAGTACAATTTCATTTAAATGGAAAAGTCCGTTTTTTAACTACTATGTAATGTTTTTCACAATTCATCAAAAATTGAAGGTTTTCATCAAAATATCAAAAACTCACCCTAAGATAATTTTTATATTATGAATTAAAAAATTATTTCCATTTTACCAAATTATAAACATAGAATTTTCATTAATTAATTTAAAATTAATTCTCGTTGTCAATACTAGAAAGTGAGTTTTTAAGAAGTAAAAACTATCAAAAGATTGACCTTTGTTTTTGTCCAATTTAAAAGTGAAATTACTTCCAATGAACAAAATTGGATTAAATAGTAAAAATATAATCCAATTAAACTTTAAAACAATTTAAAATTTTAATAAATCCATATAAATAAATTAGATGAAAAGACAGTTTTGACTAAAAATGCAGAATTTTTCACTATTCATTAAAAATGAACTTTATGAGAAAAATACCAAAATTTTACCCAAAGTAAATTTTGATGTCTTGATTCTAAATAATAAGTTTATTTTTTCATTTATAGTATATAAAAATTACACAAACTATATTTAAAAAGGGTTCACCATCAAAAAGCGGTAAACTGACTTTTTAAAAATAATAGTGTTTTCATGCTTTAAATTGGATTTATTCTTATATTAAGTCTCTAAAACTTATTGGATAAAATTAAAAACATTTAACAAACATGTGTAATCTTAATATTTTTATTTCTATTCATTCCCACCAATAAAACGGTTAGGCGTTAACTACCATTTATAATAATAATATTATATTATTATTATTTTCAGTATGACTCAGCATTATGTGGAACATAAAATTTAGGAGAAACTCATTGTTGCGTGTTGGGTATGAAATCAAACATAGAATCCCCTTTAAATTAAAATTAATATTTCATTCACAAATATTAATAAATATGAAAATGTCATATTCTTTATTTACTTGGGATGTTATATCAATAATAGTTTTATTATAGTTGTTCTAATTATAATTGTGGAAATTATGTGAAATATTTATTAATAATATTATTTTTTGTTGTTGTTAAAATTATTAAAGTAGGAAATAATTAGTGTGTGTATATATATGATATATATATATGTGTGTGTGTGTGTGTGTGTTCTTATTGTTATAAATACATATAAATAAATATACAAATGGGTGTATATATTTATTGGTTATATATAAATATATATATATATATATTATGGTATATATATGTATGGTTGTTTATATATATATACAAATGACATTAAATATATATTAAGTTTATTATTTTAAATTAATGAATGTTAAATGTGAAATAAATGAGGTTTATGGAAGATATAACAAATGGTGGAAAAAAGGTAAATGAATGAAGGGAAAAAAGAAAAATGTGTTAGAGGGATTAGGCAAGGTGCACCACATGAGAGAGAAAAAAATAAATGAGAGTTATAAATGAACAAATAGAATGATATTAAATGGAATAAAAAAATATAATAATATAAAGTGAGGATGCACCTTTTTGGATGGGGAAACATGTGGTGGAGAGTTGAACCTCTATATCTTCCCTCCCTTTCCATCTCTCTCATATTCTTTTTCTCCCCCTAAATTTAGCAAAACTTATGTATCTCCCAAAATATTGATCTGAATAATGCACCTTTAGAAGCGTTGGATTCATCTTGATAAGAGTTTGGTATGCATAAAATTTTTTTTCATAGGTGATGAGGTATTTTGTGAATATTTTTATTAAACTGTATATACTTATTTATTCAATTTCCCCTTCGATAGTCGTCAGAATAACACTCCGTCAGTGATGTTGGATTTATATCACATGTTCATCGTATTTGAGGTAGGTGGTCTAAAACTAAATCCCATAGTCCTGAATTTTGATTAAGTTTATATAATTGTAGAATTTCTATTTGATATTTAGAGATTCAGTTCTTGATTAAATTAATTAATTTGAAAAATTAATTAATTAAAGTAATTGTGAAATTAGTAATATTGAGATTGTTGAACTTGATTAATAGATTATAGAATTAATTAATGGGAATGAATGTGATTATGAAATTTTGCTTTTTGAATAATTAGTTGTAAACTAAATTAAGACGAGATATAGATTTTTGAAATTGAGTAATTAGTTATTGTTATTTTGATGTTGACGAATTGGGATAATTAATTACAGATTTAGTTATTGTAGATTATTATGATTATTGAATTAGAACAATTAGTTGAGGAATTAATTGGGGATATTAAATTGATTAAGGTGGAATATTTAACTGGAAAATTAATTAGGGTTATTGAATTGTTTAAGCTTGAATAATTAAATAATTAATGTGTGTAATGAGATTAATTTTATTGTTAAATTAAATAATGATATTAATTAATTTATTAATTAATTAGTGTTTGCAATTTCATTATTTTATTGTTTAATTGAATAATGCTATTAATTAATGTGTGTAATTATATTATTTAATTATTTAATTAAATAAATAGATTAATTAATGAAAAAGTAATTAATGTGAGTCATATGATTATTTAATTGTTTAATTAAATAACATAGTTAATTAATTGATGAATTAATTAAAGTGAGAAATGTGATTATTTAATTATTTCATTAAATAATTTGATTAATTAATTTATAAATAAATTAATGTGAGTAATGTGATTATTTAACGGTTGAATTAAATAATGGTATTAATTAATGGGTGAATAATATAATGTGAGTAATGTGATTATTTGATTTTCGAATTAAAAAAGGGATTAATTAATTAATGAATTAATTAATGTGGGTAATATGATTATTTAATTACTGAATTAAATAATTGTGTTAATTAATTTATGAATTACTTAATATCAGAAATGTGATTATTTAATTCTTTCATTAAATAGTTAGATTAATTAATTCAAGATTTAATTAATTCGAGTAATGTGATTATTTAATTGATGAATTAAATAATGGTATTTATTAATTGATGAACTAATTAATGTTACTAATTAGATTGTCTAAATATTGAATTAAATAAAGGGGTTGATTAATTGATGAATTAATTAATGTGATCAATATGATTATTTAATAGTTGGATTAAATAATGGTGTGAATTAATTGATGAATTAATTAATTTGAGAAACGTAATTATTTAATTATTGTGTAAAATAATTAGACTAATTAATTGATGAATTAATTAATGTGAGTAATGTGGTTATTTAATTGTATAATTAAATAATGGTATTAATTAATTGATTAATTAATTAATGTGAGCAATGAGATTATTTAATTTTTGAATTAAATAAAGGGATTATTTAATTGATGAATTAATTAATGTGAGTAATATGGTTATTAATTGTTAAATTAAATAATGGTGTTAATTAATTGATGAATTAATTACAGTGAGAAATGTGATTATTTAATTATTGAATTAAATAATTAGATTAATTAATTCACTAATTAATTAATGTGAGAAATGTGATTATTTAATTTTTTAATTAAATAATGGTATTAATTAATTGATGAATTAATTAATGTCAGTAATGAGATTGTTTAATTTTTGAATTAAATAAATGGAATAATTAATTAGAGAATTAATTGATTTGAGAATTAATTAATTTGAGTAATATAATTATTTAATTTTTGAATAAAATAATGGTGTTACTAAGTTTATGAATTAATTAATGTGAGAAATGTGATTATTTAATTGTTGGATTAAATAATTAGGTTAATTAATTGATGAATTAATTAATGTGAGTAATGTGATTATTTAATTGTTGAATTAAATAATAGTATTATTTAATTTATTAATTAATTAATGTGTGTACTGAGATTATTTAATTATTGAAATAAATAATGGCCCGAATGGCCCGAAGACCTTCATTTTCATTGATTTTTTAATAACCCCCCTTTCAAGGGATGAGAAGGAACCCTTACAAGGCTCGTAGGCTTAGTAATTACATAGCCCTTAGGCCTAAGAGACCTTACATGACCCTAAGGTCTTAATGAATTTAATCAGATGATAACTACAAGGAACTGCCCCTCCGATGGCATAACAATACACTATAATTCTTCCAAATCCATTGGTTCTGCTCCAGTGAGTGCACCTGCTCTGAATCATCCTCTAGGGCTTCTCCTTTTTGTAGAGTCTATCTGGGGCAACTGCATGTGGCCCAAAGGCCTTGAGGTGGCCTGAAGGCCCTAAAGTGGTCTGAAATCCCTACTCACCCGAAGGCCAGGGTGGCCCAAAGGCCTTAAGGACACCAAGCCCAAACCGGTGGCCCTAGGTGAATAGTTCTGGCTGTTACAATACTGAACAGTACCTGTTATAGTGTCTGCTGCAATACCGCACAGTGTACAGTACTGCTACAATGTACAGTACTGCTACAGTGTCCATTACCTGCTACAGTACTGCTACAATACTCAGAAATGTGCCTCTACCTGGTTTTGAACATGGGTCTCATGGATGCACTTAAGGATACCTCACCAACTCGGTTGATACTCGTGTGCTAAATAAAGTGATTAATTGATTGATGAATTAATTAATATCAGTAATGTGATTATTTAATTGTTGAATTAAATAATAGTGTTAATCAATTGAATAATTAATTAATGTGAGAAGTGTGATTATTTAATTGTTCAATTAAATAATTGATTAATTAATTTAAAAATTAATTAATATAAGTATGCGATTATTAAATAGTTAAATTAAATAATGGTAAATAATTAATTGATGAAAAAATTAACTTGAGTAATGAGATTTATTAATTGTTGAATTAAATAACGAGATTAATTAATTGACGAATTAATTAATGTGAATAATGTGATTATTTAAATGTTTAATTAAATAATGTATTTAATTAATTTACAAATTAATTAATGGGAGTTATGTGATTGTTTAATTGTTTAATTAAATAACGTGATTAATTAGATTAATTAATTGATAAATTAATTAATGGATGTAATATTATGACTGGTGAGTTTTGATTAATTAATTGATGACTTAATTACTGTGAATGGTTGTGTTTATATAGTTATTGATTGAATAATTAATTGTTGAATTAGTTATGGGATATTGATATTTCTAATTGAATCATTAATTTTTGAATTAATTATTTTATTTTGGGATTGTGAATCAGGAATAATTAATCATTGAATTAATTATGTGAAATTGATTGATTCTTGGCTTAGGCTTTTAAATGGTAATAATAATAACTGCTTGTGGATTCTTATGGTAGAATCCCCTTGGATGAAGGGGTTAATTAATATATTACTGACCATAGGGTCAAATCATTAATTAAATGGGTTTGATATAACTATGATTATAATCTGGAACCTGGATTATGAAATGAACTGGTTAGACAAATGGTAATTTTTATAAATTGATCATTTTTCATTGTGATGATAAATATGGTACGTTTTATACTGGCCTTATGAATTTTCTTAATTAGAAAATGATCTTATGTGTTATTGATTCGATTGATACCTAAGGGTTTGATCCTATTTAGCATGTTGAGTTGTCTGGATATGACTATTGGTTTATGTTGGCATATGAGGGTTTGGTGCATGTTTTCGTACAGCATGGGGGCTTGGTACACTGGTACTAGATGCCTGTGGTAAAAGTATATGATTATGTTATATTCCTAAGGTCTAAATGCATGGTCAAATGATTCGTGATGGTAAGATTGTACTTATGCATGAGGGTGAGACTTTGGTTAGCATGAGGGAAGAAGTTATATGTTTATGGTATTTTCTGAGTGATTCGTTCTTGATAAAAGAATCAAACACTATTTTAGGTGATCCATCCTAATTCAGGATGATCTAACCTAAGACAAGGATACCTAGAAGAGAACCAAAAGTAGGTTTGGATGGCCTTGTGAGTTAACCCATAACCTGAGTTTCATAAGGTTTATTTCTTATACAATATTAAAGTATTAAATCAATACCTTGTTTATATCTATATTTCATGCACTATATCTCTCATATTAGATTTTTCTATGGATGGTGGTGTCGAACTATTTAGTTTTACTCACACCCTATGTAGGTCACCATTTTCTACCCAAGTTGATTACATGGATGCGGGTTTGGACAAGGGAAAGAGACCTTACAGTTGATTGATAGCTTATTGGTTGGGTTGGTGCTTGGAGATGGGGCCAACATGGGGTTCATGTATAGGGTTTGGAGTTTTTATTTGATTTTTATTATTCTTTTATTTTTATGAATTTCATCATTTCATTTAGATACATTCATATTTTCATTAAAATATTCATTTATTATTTGGGTTTATTTAGTTTTTACCTTTCTTAGTTTTGCATGTATGATTATTTATTCATATTGTTTCTATTATTCCTGAAACTCTATTTTTATTTCTAATTTCATTGTAACTCTTAACATAGGGTATAGTCTCTCCACTATATTTATTATACCCTAACTGCTATTAGTCAGCCTCTCACATATGAGGAGACACGCTTGAGGTCACATAGCCAACCGACTCGGTCACTTAAGGGAGCACGGAGCCGGGGATGTTACATGTAATCTATTTGATCCTCCCTTATCTCATGTTTCTCACATTGATCATGAATCATGTGGGATTAGAGATATGACCAGATCACTCCATGTGTGTGACACATCTCACGTTGGACACATTAATAGGCATAAGCCTTGATAGTTTTTTCTCATTCTCAAGGGGATATATTCCCTATGATATTAGGAGAGGTATTTTTTACAAATTCATCACTAATAATTTTTATTAACTAACAATGTAGCATAGTGTACACCCTAGGGTTGATCTCTTGAGGTGGATTCTTATACATACCATTATCCTATTTTGACTATTTAAAACTATAATTTAAAACTATAATAAAATACTAATATAATGGTGCTTTTATAAAATCATGTTATATATCTATATATTGATATGAAAATAAAAAAAACAAAAATATGTTAGTGATCGAAAAGATATCTTCCTAGGGAGTTCACAATGATTAAATCATTGTTATTTAAAATATTCTCTCTATTTTATCCATTGATGAGATCAACCTTATCACTCAATACCTTCCCATTGAATTTTTATTATCCAACACTAACCCTATTCATGTGGGATAATACTCCCTCACATTATCACCATAATTCTACTCTACTCTATATGTAGCATTACGACGACGGTGGAGAGGAATAAAAATGAATAGGAAGATGAATAAAATATTATTGAAAGTAGGGTGAACCCTACACAAAAACCAATTTCACCAATAATGAAATTATTAGAATAAAATAGAGAGAAACATTGAAACACAAAGAACTCAAAACATCACCACCCCTTCTATTGAAAATGAGGGTTGATTCTCTATTTTCATAGAGATTAGAAAGAGCATGGTGGTGGTAAACTCAAAATAGAAAATGAAAAGAGAATAAAGGAAGAATAAGAATGATAAAATAACTAAAATATATTAAACATATAAATGAAAATTACAGTATAGAAACTCCACCTTAGACCCCTAAAAATTTCTATCCATTGGAATGGAAGGGGAGGTGAATATTTATAAGGAGAGGTGTGTTCATTTTCACTCCAAAATGTTTCCTAATTTTTTTTCAATTTGTAGGATAAATAAATGTATGAATATAATAAAGTTTCCATCATTGATTTTTTTTTCTTAATTATTTATTCTATCCACACCTGAAATTTTAACTCTATCGGCATGTGTATCCTGAGTTATGATTGTATTACTCGAAAAATATTTTCCATCTTGGAGACTGTTGGAATTCTAAAGTTCTGATTTCAAATGAATTTATGGAATTTAAATAAGCTAAATAATTCATGTACTCTATAATGAAAAATCTTCCACTATATATTTTCTATATCCATGTGAATTTTCAAATCATTTGGACAATTAATTTTTGAGATATGGGCCCGTCTTGAAAATTATCTAGATCTAGGAACATATTTTGAGGCCTTGATTGTGAGATGGTTTTGGGCCCAAATATAGTGGATTGAGCTTCAGATATAATTTAATGAAATGAATCTCATCATGTTATGAAGACCAAAATAATTAATATCATAATTTTTAGTTTCTATATAACAATTCATGGTCGAAATACCAATCTGATATTAAAATATTTAAATTACAAAATTATGACATTTACACAATTAAACTCAAAATATTAATAAATCCTAAAATTGTTACAATTAAATATAAAATGTGAACTAATTTTTTGACTAAACATTTAATTATAAAATTATATATATTAAATTATGAGTTCCATCACATGATTCTCCTTAAAAGGGTCATATTCTCAATGAAGCATCTTGGGGAAGCTTCAAGGAATAAGCCTCGTTCAATCCTCTATTGTCATTCCTTTCACATTATAGGTGTCCCTATAAGATGATGGTAACCTATGTGGATAATTTCCTAGACACACAACCTTAAAATTTGGAACTCAAACAACTTGGGATTTTATTTTTATCTCAACGGGATATATATCACACTTCTTGAAAGTTCAAACCCAATATCATCACCCAATTACTATCCTTTATGTGTTATATTCCTAATAGTATTATTACTCCCCCATCTGGAAGGCTATATTCCATCTAGTTCATTCCATATCATCCTCCTCAGACCATACTCCTAGTAGGATCCATCTTCATAGGGCCATAATCCTTTTGATAACAATCCAATATTGTTGGGCCATATTCCTTGTGAGATCAATAAAAATGGGTGGCTCATCTATAAGTCCCACACCAACCATTTCTAGTATCCTTTAAGATAGTTTTCCGTACCACATGATGCTAAACAACATGGATTGGTCCTTGTAACATGACCATAAAAGGTACGATGTGTCCCATTAAGTGTCACCGAACTACATAGGTTCTGATTTCTTTTATAATTATATGTAGGAATCCAATTTATTAGACTCAATCCTAACACCAAAAATACATACCACCTTCCTAGATGGAGGTAAACTCTATAGTGGCCAACTATGTGGCTTTAAACCATAGTTTCTTAGAACTGGGAATCACCAAGTAACAATTAAATGATATGGGGAACCTTTGATATATATATATATATATATGGTTGCATTCATGAATAATTTTTGATACATGTAGATTTTCATGTCAATGAGATACCTTTGATATGTACAGATGTTTTCATCAACACATTCTAATAACTAATTGCTAATGTAGGGGTAATCAGTCTTATACTAGGATTTATGAAGGATTCATAAACATGACATAAATCTATAAGAGAGTTCTAGAGTATGTAATAATTCCCACAACAGGAGGTGATAAGACTGACCTCCCATCCTCTCGACTAATGTGAGTTCCTTGGAATCATTAATAAGAAACCCCAAGGGCCACCTTCTATTAGAATGTAGGCACATATATCATTATGGATGTGGGAGTAGTTGGGTATTTATGGTTCCAAAAATAAACTATGTCGGAAACCATATGAGATTCAAGTAATTCCTCATGAATGAATGACATATTCCATAGGTCGAAACACCCATGCAATGATAAATATTTATTTTACAATATGGTAAATAAATATTCGTCATGGAAAAAATTTTGGCATGCTCATCCTCCTCAAATTTTATTTAATATTTAATTCATATTTAAATAAATATTATTTATTCTATAAATAAATATTTCATATTATGGAAAAAAAATATTTATTTAATATTTTCATAACTAAATAAATTAGTATTTATTATAGTGAAAATAATTATATATGAATTAATATTATATATGTACATAATTAAAGAATTACCGATAAATATTTATTTAATATTTGCAATCATTTAATAAATCTTGAATAAATATTATTTCTTTATTTCAAGAATAATATTTATTCTAATTGTTAAATATAAATAATATTTAATCAAGATCAAAGGAAATGCTTTTGTGTGAGCCTCTAGTCCTCTTCCTCCGTGGAATTAGGTGGGATTCCCTTAAGCCCAAGATTACTGTCTAGAAATGGGTCAAGGCACCCAAAAAGGAAGAAGACACGTCACAATGATAAAACCTCATAAGGACACACAATGTGAAATATAATCTCTACTTTGTGATATCTCTTCAAGAAGGTTTCACACCTATGTCCTCAACATATATGCTTGATACATCTTTTTTTACTATCTGAAATGAACTCATCTATACACTATGGGCATGGAATTTAATGTGATGGTTCCATTTCAATAAAATGGTTGAGAAATAAACTTCTATAAATATAAAAAGTAAAATTCCTTTCTCGACTTATTCATTAATAATATATCATTCATGATGCACCCAACATACCCAACTTCAACATGATCATATATCATCACGGTTTATGGTAATACATCATAATGAAAAATCCATTACATTCATTCATAATAGTCTTAAATCCTAAAGATCATTAAAAAAGTCCATAGAAAATAATATCCAATGAATCATAAACATGTGGATTTTCTACGAGTACATTTGTACTTATAATCTTCTGTCTTAGAGATTACCAAGTGAAAACTTCATGAGACGAAGTCTCATATTCTTATGAGTACTCTCAATTGATATTAAACATACTATATTCCTCATTATATAATGTTATCTGACCATAGAACAATGTTTAAGAATGTATTCATGGAATTTCAAGGTTCTCATCATAGTAGGAAAATACTATTCCCCTTTCAATGGAACATATACTCTATGAAATTATTATGTTAAAGTCACATATAATTATGAATGATATATAATAATATTTTTTAATTAATATTCACTTATTTTAATATATATGAAATATAAATGAAAAATAGTTGGTTCTGGGACACAAACTCTAACAGAACCCCACTTAGACTAGTTACCACTACTAATGAATTTATGTCCAATAACTTTCACATGATGACCATCGTAACACCCCAATAATTTATAATATTTTCCTTTTAAAATAAATTTAATATATTATATATCTTTTAATGCACACAAAAATGAATTATCTTATGTTTTATGCAAGATAAACTTTCTTCAATAACTTATGTTATAAGCAAGACCGAGTTTTACCAAACAGTAGTATATTATTAAAATATTATTATAAGAAATAACCTAGTCATTTAATTAGAGGTTATGAGTTTTATTAACCACATTATGAAATTTATATATATTTCGTATAATTTTTAGATTCATCTTATGTGTTTCCTAGACATCATATAAGGACAAATCAAATTTGTCTGCATAAAAGAAGTATTTTTCAAAAATGTTAATTTTATCGCCTTTTAATGGAAAATTCATTTTAAATATAATTTTTGAAAATTTTATAATTTTTATATGAAAAAAATAATCATAATATTTGAATTCAAAATGTCAAAATTATTTTAGGGTAAATTTTTGTTATTTTTCTGATAAATTCCATTTTTTTATGAATAGTAGAAACTACTACATTGTAGTTAATAACTACCTTTTCTATTAAATATTTTTTATTTTTTTATTTTTTTAAAGTTAAAATATAACAATAATATATATATTATTCCAGTGTAGTTCATTGGAATCCATTTTATATTTAAATTAGATATAAAAACCTGTTGAACTCTTGAACATCTCTTTTACCTTCCTTCTTGTCACATCTGTAGAATTAGCATTAAACTTAATTTTTCTGCTTCTATAAATTGAATTTCAAAATTTAGATAGACACTATTGTAATTAGTATGATATTTAGAGTCTAATAATATTAATTTAGTATTTTGTTACCATGGTTAAAGGTAAATCAGGTAATTAAAGGTAAAAATAATACTATAATATTATAAAATTACCCTAACATTGGTCCCAATATAATTTGATAAGTGAGTTTCGACAAAATTAAACCATAGGAAGAAATTATAAACTTTTTAATCTTCATGGGTAGGAAAATGATATTTATTTTATTTTATTTAAAGGTAAGTTAAAAATATCATACTCATATTTTTAATAACTAAATAATTTTTAATATAGGGTTATACTGAATATAAATTCAACTATAAATAGTAATTTTAAAACTAATAAATTTATATTCATCATGATATTTTTTTTATTTTTATATAATAAATAATTTAATTAAAGGATTCATAATAATGATTCATTAATTATATAATTAATGGAAATATCAAATAAATGATATTAAAAATATTAAAATAAATATAATTTGACATAATTTATGAAATAAAAAAATTATAGATAACATATACAAGTTAGTGATATATTAGAAGTGTTTTTTATAGGTTATCATGTTGTTTTGATAGTTAAAAAAATTAATAGTATAAAAATTGACAAAAATGATAATTAAAATAAATAATATTAAATTAAATTATATAAAATTAATTAATATCTAAAATTAGGAAAAATAACTAGAATATGGTTAAGTATGTCATCAATGATCCATTTTTGGGTTTGTTTGGAATTTTATAATAAATATATTAACCCTAAAGAGTAAAAAGTAAAAGTTGTCATGGTAAGAGTTAAAGGGTTTAACTAAGGGTTAAAGCCAAAAGTAAGGTTAGATTATGACCTAAGCATGTATAAAAATAATTGGTTGATATTAATTAGCCCTATAATAATATTATATTCTAAATAACTCACTTTGGATCCATTTTTAATTAAAAATTAATTTATATTAATTTAATATTTTGAGAGTTCCCTAAAGTTCCTCTCACCTAAAATATAAAAGGGTACCTCTCCCTAACTTCCTTACACCACATTGAGCATTATAAATTGATAAAAACCTATTAATTTACCTTATCAACTTCCCTAGACACATCCTAGAAGTTATAGTATTCTCAAAATATCAACCCTAGTATCCCTAAGAGGAGATCTAAAGGAAGTCCACTGAAGAAGAGGTAATTGTTTTAAAAAATCATTTAAGTTCATTTCTTATTCTATTAATTTTTTATATGTTTTTTCCATACTAAAATAATAAATCACATATAATATATATGTTGAGATGTTATTATGATTTTTGGATAAAAATATTTCTTCTTTTTATCCATACTACAAACAAATGTATTACAATGTGTGCATATATACAGCTTACCGTCTCCACGTTGTTGTGTAATATGTTTTTCATAAACAATTTATTTTTATGGGTATAATGATAGAATTAATAGATATGAATAATAAATATGACATGATATTTATTCTATATAATTAATATACCATATAATCCCTTACCATTTTACCATTAAGGGAATGATATCATCACTCCTGCGTACGTACGACCTACCGTCTCCACGATGCGATGAGATTCATCTTCCACAGTAACCATTCATTAATGATTATAAAAATGTATATAAAAAATAAATATGAAATATATGAAATAATAATTATAATTTGATAATATATATATATACATATATTTCATTTACCTTATTCCATTCTGTACGATAAGAAAACAAAAACAACATTCATGCGTATGTACGGTTTAGCATCTCCATGAATGGTGTATTCTATTTCATATATCTATCAGTTATATATATTTATATACTAAATATATATGATATATAAATCATTTTTTAAATTCTTGATGTAATTAAAGCATGATATAAGTAATAGGATCAAGAATAATAAGTAAAAACATGTACGATAAAAAAGCGGTTATTACCCGAAATGTAGCTTTAACTTGGAATTGTTAATAAACATGTAATATAAAGTCATAAATGAATCAGATATGATACCATAAATATTATTATGACTCTATTAAAAGTTAATAATATGATTAAAACCTATATACAAGAGTTTTTGAATTGTACAGAGGGAATCATACCTAATATAAGAGTTAATTTTTTAATCTCATTATTACCCGATATTGTTTATACATAAGTATTTACTGGGACATATATATCATCCATGTCCATGTTTCTTAGAAAATATAAAAAGGTGTCTTTTTATGGTTTTAGGTAAGATACTCTTTGACTAAAATATCATTTTAAATGTTTTTAATATTTATTCTTCTAAATCTTTCTCATTTATGTCTATGTTTTCAAAATGGGTTTTATAGATTTATTTATAATGACATGAATATTTTAAAACGATAATTATTGAATTTATATAAAATGTTTCAAAGTGGTATGGGATATTATGATTCAATAATATATTTTGTTTTAATTTCTTATTTTTTAAACGTGTGGCTTTTAAATAAATTATTTCAAATAAAAATTGTATTTTTCTCAAGATATTTCAAACGATTTTATTAGAGTATTTATATCTATATCAAAATCCTTTGTTGAATTTTATATTTGATTGAGGTTGATCTATTATGATACAATATGAAATATTTTATATATGTTTTTATGATATGATTGACTATATATGTTCTATTTTGATACCACTCATGTTTTATGGTTAATGTATTAACATTTCATATTCTATTTTTAATATGAATGTTTATGTTGGTTATGATTCATCCATTGCATATGATGAATTAATTTGACATATTAAGTGAACTTTTGGGCCCTCTATAACCCATTTACGCATCGGTAGGACTCATGAGACAAACTATTTTGGGTTTTTACCCATTTATGTATGATGCCTTCACTGAAACCTTGATGGTGTGTTTATGATGTCTGACATTATGCATTCCCTCATTATGAGATTAGTTATTAATATTCCATGTGATTATTTGACTGGTAGAATAAACTCTGTTATGTTTTTCTATTATATTTTATTTCCATATTATTCTAAAGATTATGTTTAAAGGGATCGTGTTTTATTTATACACTATTCCTTAAGGTTTATGATTATTTATTCATAATAGCTTCTGTTGTACACTTACCCTTATTGAGCATCTAATCTCACCCCTTTATTATGTTTTATTTTCTCAGGATTCCAATATGTGTATTGTGACTGATATTTAGGGTTAATCTAGGATAATAACGTTTTTTATCATAGGATTATCTATGTTTTATTTTATGTTTTTAATTGTAATGTAAGGTTAATGGGTATAATCTATTTTCCAAGACTGCTAAACCAATTTGTCCTTTGGGAATAAAGTATTGTATCTATTACAATGTAATAAAGTAAGGCATCAGCTCTAGGATTCTGGGGTTGGGGTAATTATAGTTGGTATTAGAGAAATTTTAGAAACAACCATGGAAATTAGATTTAGAAAACATAGAATAGGGAACATAGCCCAAAGATAGACTTGAGGATATGTATAGAAGAACAGAATAGAATTTTTTAAGATAGATATTGTGTGGGTATTCAAATAAATACATCTATTTCTAGATACTAAAAGTGGATGTGGTTCTAAAATAGATGTACCTAGGGGTAAAATCTCCAACAAGGTGTGTTGGGACTGACTCCATGTAACCTGGTACATAACAACGGGCCTTACTTTGCAACTAGTTTGACGCTACCAGGGGATATGCTTAAGATAATTCACATTCTCTTTACAAACCATTATGAAGGATTTAAAAGTAAATATGTCCCCAAAGAATCCTTTTTTATGATTATGGTATTAGATATGCATAAATTTTTAAATTTATGTTAATCATTTTGCTATTTTTTAGAACATAAATTATTATATGATCTAATATAGTGTATGTTTTAATTTATAAATGGTTCCTAGTAGAAGGAATGTGAACCTCACTGACGCATGTGATCCAAAAATTATGATGAATCATATCATTCATGGTCTTAAGCCACAATTTATAAGGTAAATAGTCCCTCATGCATTCTCATCATATGATTACATGGTATCAAGTGACAGTGGGGTAGGTTAAGAGTACTCTAAGTATTATGGATTAGGAGGGAAGAATGATAATAAGAGGAAAGATGGAAAAAAATATTGATAAAGGGAATACGAGAAAGAATTATTTTCCCACATGTAATAATTGTGGAAATAGTGTAATTTATTAAAAGGAATGGGAGTTTTCTACAAGTGTAGAGAGAAATTCCACCATGCTTGTGATTTCTAGGATAATAAAATTGTTTCTAATGTTCAATGGTACAACTACAAGGAGATGGGGAACTGTTCAAATAAATATCAAATGTGTCAAAGGATTATACCCCAAAAGAGGCTAATGGATCATGGTTAATATTTTTCTACTACCACCAACAAAGAGGAATGATTAATGTGCTTATGTTGGGATTAAAAAATTACATTATTTGAGTATTTTATCAATGATGTATTGGTCATAAGAATTTTGAAATATATAATAATTTTACAACAGTGTTATTTCATTAAGGATTTGAGATTGTGTGGTACTAATAAAAGTGACTCAGTAACACGTTAAATTGTTTTGATAAAATATGTTTCAGGGAAAGATAAACCTTAATATGTTTATGATACGGAGATAATGATGTCAGAATAAATATATGATTGATTCGGATAAATTAAATTAGATAGTACAGATTATCTTGGAATTGATTAATGGTTTGTTTAAAAATTCTTTTAGTACATCATTAATGGAGTTTAAAACATTATTATATTTAATAATTATATCCAATAACCAATTTTCTATTTAAGTAATAAGTAAGAGTGCATGTTTTCAATAAATTTTTATTGTAATAAGTTTATTACCATGTTTTAAGGGAATACATGATAATGTTATTCACATGTTTGGAATGAGACAAATAAGATATTCTTCATGTTGCGAAAAGATTATAAGTTAATTTTGGAAAAGTTAACCATTTATGAAATGGTTTAAGATGATATTTAGAAAATGTTTTAGAGGTTAACGTATTAGTTCACCCTATGATGCAACTTTTACTTAGAAATGAATTATAAATAGTTAATGACACAACCAAAGGATAATATTGTGTTTATAGAAACATATCAAGTAATAACATTTTCTTATATTCTTATAGAGTGAAATAATTACTCCACTGTAGGAAAAGGATCAAAAGACAAAAAATTGTTAATTTTTGTTGAACTGATGGTATTAAAAATCATCGTAGATTTAGGGCTTTGAGGCCTTTAGTTTTCTATTGATCAATCACTTTTTTGTGATTGATGACCCCAATCACTAAATATTTACATTTTTTCTCCCTGTATATATCTCTACTTTCCACTAATGTTCTTCTATTCGAAAGGCTAGTTTTAAGATGACCTTCACATTTACATTTCGTACTTATTAAGAATAAATTTAATTAACCCTATTTTCAATGCAGGTTCTTCAACAATAGTATTTTTAAATATCAAACTCTTTATTACCAAGATCATGTTTAAATTTTGAGGATGAAATTTAATTAAGGTGGGGAGAATGTAACACCCAAAGAATTCAAAATATTTTTCTTTTTAAATACATTAAATATATTTTAAAGCTTGTAATGCATGAAACACTGACTTATTTTTTGTTACACGTAAGAGAAACAATCTTTGATAGCTTAAGTTATATGGAAGACCAATTTTTACGAAACAATAGTATATTATTAAAATATTGTCATAAGATATAAACTATCCATTAAATTATCAGTTATGAGTAGTATTAACGACATTATGAAATTTATATATATTCCATATAATTTTAACATTCACGTTATGTGATTTCTAGACATGATTTAAGAACAAATCAAATTATTTCGCATAAAAGAAGTATTTTTCAAAAACGGTAATTTTACTGCCTTTTAATGAAAAAATCAATTTAAAAATTAATTTTTTAAACATGAATAATTTTTTATGAACAAATAATCCTTTTATTATAATTTTAAATGTAAAAATTATATTAGATTGAATTTTTGGTATTTTTTTTTGAAGTTTCATTTTCTGATCAATAGTGAAAAATACTAAATTGTAGTTAAAAACTGTCATTTTAATTATATAATTATTATATTATAAATTTTTTTAAAGTAAAAATAGATCAATAATACATATATTATTCCAATTTAGGTTATTGGAATCCTTTTTATATTGAATTTATAAATATAAAAATTATTGAACTTTTGAACGTCACTTTTTCCCGCCTTCTTGTCACGTCTGCAGAATTTGCATTAAAAATAATTTTTCATCTTGTGTGAGTTGAATTTAGAAAAAAAAACACACACAGTTTTAATATTTATGATATTTAGATTATAATAGGATCAATATATTTTTTGGTGAATAGTAACATTAATATTTTTTTACCATAGTTTAGGGTAAATCGGGTAATTAAAGGAAAAAATAATACTATAATATTATAAAACGATCCTAAAATTTTTCCCAATTTAATTAGATAAGTGGTATTTTACCAAAATCAACCTTATTCTAAAATTATAATCTTTTTAATCTACTTAGATAATAAAATGGCATTTATTATATTTTATTTAAAGATAAGTTAAAAATATAATACTCATATTTTTAATAACTAAATAATTTTTAATATAGTGTTATACAGAAGATAAATTCAACTATAAATATTCATTTGAAATATAATAAATTTATCTTCATCTTGATAAATTATTTTTATTTTTTTTAAAAAAAATAATTTAACTAATGGCTTTCATAATAATGATGTAGTAATTGTTTAATTAATGGAAATATCAAATAAATGATATTAAAATATTAAAAAATATATAATTTGATATAATTCATATCATCAACAAATTTTAGAGATAAAATAGTCTTGTTAGTGATATATTATAAGTTTTGGTTAGAAGTTATCATGTTTTTGTGATATTTAAAAAATAATAATGAAAAATATCAAAATTGACATAAATGATACTTTAAAAATAATAATATTTTATTAAATGATATAAATTAATAAAATTATAAAATTAGGCCAATAAACTACAATAAGTTTAATTATGTCATCAATTATCCATTTGGGATTTTTTTTTGAGTTTTATAGTAACTATATTAACCCTAAAGTGTAAAAAAGTCCAGTGGTCATTGTAAGACTTACAGGGTTTAACTAAGGGTTCAAGCAAAAATATTTGGTTAATATTGTGACCTAAACATGTATAAAAATCCGTTTTTGAGATTTTTTTGTCCTATACTCATCTTATATTCTAAATAACTCACTTTGGAGCTGTTTGGAATTAAAAATTAATTTATATTAATTTAATATTTTGAGAGTTTCTTAAAGTGCCCCTCACCTCAAATATAAAAGGGAACCTCCTCCCTCACTTACTTACACAACTTTTAGCCTTCTAGATCAACCAAACCCTACCCATTTACCTTCTTAACTTCCCTAGACACATCCTAGAGGTTCTTTTCTTCTCAAAATACAAACCCTTGTGTCCCTAATAGGATATCCAAAGGAAGACCATTGAAGAAGAGGTAATTGTTTTACCAATTCATTTAAGATCATTTCTTATTCTACTTATTTTTCCTATTATTTTTCCATAATAAAATAATAAATATAGTATAATATATATTCTGAGATGTTATTATGATTATGTGGAAACCATATTCCTCCTTTCTTCCATCCTATGAAAAAAAATATAACCATTTGGGCATACGTACAACTTACCGTCTCCACACGGTGGTGTAAAAGGTTTTTCATCAACACTTTATTTGGATGTGTATAATGATAGATATAATAGATATAAATAATAAATATTACATTATATTTATTATTTATAATTAATAAACCATATAATCCTTTACCCCTTTACCATTAAGGGAATGATATTGTGGCTCGTGTGTATGTACGACCTACCGTCTCCATGACGCGATGCGATTCATCTTCCACGTTAACCATTCATGAATGATTATAAAACTGAATTTAATGAATATATATTAAATATATTTCATAATAGTTTTAATTTAATAATATATATTTATATATTTATATATTTCATTTACCTTATTTCATTCGATATGATAAGAATATAGAAACAGCGTTCATACGTATGTACGGTTTACCATCTCCTTGAATGGTGTATTCCATTTAATATATAAATATTTTTTATATATTTATATATTAAATATTTATATGATATATAAATCATTTTTACATTTTTTATTATGTAAATCATGATCTAATTAATACTATAAAGAATAATAAGTCAAAACGCATACGATGAACAAAGCGGTTATTACCCGAAATGTTGCTTTAACTTATAATTGTTAATAAACGGGTAATATAAAGTCATAAATGAATCAGATATGGTACCATAAAAGTTATTATGATTCTGGTATATTTTAATAAGATTTTTAAAACAACTATACATGTGTTTCGGACACGTATGGAGGGAATTAGACCTAAGGTAATAATTAATTTCGTAATCTCATTATTATATGAGATTGTTTATAGATAAGTATTTATTGGGACATATTTATCATACATGTACATGTTTCTTAAAAATGTCTTCAAAAGGAGTTATTTTATGGTTTTATGTAAGGGAATATTTAACTAAATCGTCATTTTAAATGTTTCTAATACTTATTCTCTAAATCTTTCACATTCATGTTCATGTATTCAAAATGGGTTTTATGGATTTATTTATATGGAAATGAATATTATAATATGTTAATTTTTGAATTTATTTCAAATTTTTTGAAGTGGTATGGGACACTTTGATTCTAAATTTTATTTTTTTTAAGTATTCCTTAATAAATTCATATCTTTTAAATAAATTATTTCATTTAAAAAGTTCATTTTTCTCAAGATATTTCAAATGGTTTTATTAGAGTATTTTCATCTATGTCAACATCCTTTGTTGATTTTTATATTTGATTGAGGTTGATCCCTTATTATCAAATCTAACTTATTTTATTGAAGGTTTTATGATATATTGGACTTTCTAAGTTCTATTTTGATACAATTCATGGTTTATGGTTAATGTTTTAACATTTTGAATGATAGTTTTAATGTGAACACTTTTGTTGGTTATGTTTCACCCTTTTATATGATGAATGCATTAGACATAATAAGTGATGGTTGTGGCCCTCTATAGCCCCTCGATGCATCGGTAGGTCTCATGAGACAAACTAGTTTGGGTTTTTACCCATTTATGTCTAGTGTCTTGTCTGAAGCTTTAATGGTATGTTTATAATGTCCGAATTTATGCATTACCTCATTATAAGATTAGTTATTGATATTCCATGTGATTATTCGACTATTATAATATCCATGGTTATGTTTTCTATCTCATGTGACTGTTTTATATGTTATTATTTGTTATTTCTATATTATGATTATGATTATGTTTAAAGGGATCATGTTTCAGTTATACACCATACCTTAAGGTTTATGATTAATTATTTATAATAGCTTATTCTATTTTCTTACCCTTAATGAGCATCTGAGCTCACACATTTCATATATTTTATTTTCCATGCATTCTAAGATGTTTACTATGACTGACATGTAGGTTTAATATAGGATAGTAAGGGAATTATCAAAGTATTTTCTATGTTATATTTTATGTTCTGAATTGAAATGTAAGCTTCATGTATGTAATCTATTTTTCAAAACATCTTAATTGATCAGTCCTTTGAGAATCGGGTATTGTAACTATTCCAATGTAATAAATTAAGGTAGTGGCTCTATGATACTATGGTCATGTAAAGACCCGGAAATTCGGTGGAAATTTTTTTCTTAAATACATGGGAATTTTAAGAGTCTACGGTTTCCAATGGCGCTTGATTCTGAGGACTGTTGTGCCCAGAATCAATTTCTGAAGTTTTTTTCAGGTAAGTTCAGTAAACGTATGTGTGGGTTTTTCTATCTTTTGAACTGGTGCTCGGAATTGAAATTTGAAGACATCAATGAACTCGCAGCACCGGCATTCGCTTAAGGATACCTTTACCGCAGTTGTGTTTTATCGGGAGTGGTAGTTAATTTTTGGGGTTTTAAGTAAAATTTAAATAAAATTATGTTTTGCATAATTTTATTTGGATGGTAGTTAAAACCTCCAAAGGGAGGTTTGTGTTGGGGCCCACCCCCACATAACCTCCCATGGGAGGATATTATGTGGTGGGGCCCACACAAGCTCCTAACCCCTCAACTCTTCTTGAACCCCTTTAACTCCCCTTGAATTTATTAAAGCCACCACTCTTCACTTAATTTGGGTGAACTTTCCACATTCCTTCTCTCATTAAGTGTACCAACCATCTAATTAATGAATTGAACTTATTCAATTTAATTAATTCTATCACTTGAAATCTTTTGAAAATATTTTCAATAATAAAATAATAGGAGAGCCTATTATTTTATTTTGGGAGTGGAACTTTGAGAAGAATTGTGAGGAACTCTTGGAGAAATAATATTCTCTCGAAAAATAACGCCTTTCTCCAACGAAGAAAGCTCCACGTCTCGATGAACGTGAAGCAACACCTTCTACCTTCTTCAACCAGAGCAAGGAAGGGAAGCACCGCCGCCCACGAAGTACACCTACGGTGTTGACTCGACTCGACTACATCGGGCTCTACTCCTTCCGATGTTGAAGGAACGACGTCCGTCTTCCGCGATGTCCGTCTTCCGTGACTCGTTAACTTTCAAATCAAAATACAAGGTAGGGGTTACTTTTATGTTTGATTATACCCTCTGTTCTACATCGTTAAGTTGGTGTAATGATGTGCTGATTGATATCATATGACAAGGAGGGTTCGGACCGCACGAACACGGCAGACCCTCTGCTTTGTTGTTTCCATTTGATAACGCCGGAGGCAGATCCAAAAGGGTGCGCTGCCGTCACACCGTGCTGGAGAATAATCCCAGCTGGGAGGACTGCGGCAGACGGAAGAGGAACCGTGACTGGGAGGACCGCGGCGGATGAAGAGGCGCGGCTCCGTCGTGCCATGCTGTGGAGCCGAAGGCTGAGGCTAGGCTGACCCACAGCGGTGGAGGACCGGTGCCGCCACGCCGGATGCGTGGAGGGTGAGGACGTGGCCCACATCTGTGGGCCACTCAGCCGAACCTAACCGGCTAGCCTTCTACCGGCCGGGATGAAGAACCGCGGTGCGCAAAGGCGTCGCGTGGAGGAGGACCGTGGACCACAATCGTGGGTCGCTTTGCTGGAAGAACCGTTCGGCCGCCTGCCGACCGGGTTGGAAGACCGCGGCGCCCGCTGGCGCCGCGTCGGAAGAACAGCGGCCCGCTATGCGGGGCGCGTGCGCCGGGCAGAACCGACCTACAACAGCTGGCCGGGCAGGGAGAGGTGTCACCACATGGTGCAGTCGGGCGAACCGGACAGGCCCGCAGCACGGGCCGGGTCCGCGGGTGGGCCGCACCCCACTGGGCCAGGCCGACCCTCCATCCGGGTCGGACCTACCGAGCTGGGCCGGGCCAACCCCCAGCCAAGTCGGACCTGCTGAGCCGGGTCTGGCCAACCCACCAGCCCACTGGGCTTGATGGGTCGGGCCCGACTCCGCTTAAATATGAATATCTTCTAGACCGCGCATCCGATTGACGCGCTGTCTGTAGCACTGGGACCCTCACGATGAGGTGGTCCTTTTGCGATAATCTAAGGGATTTTTGGTCAAATTTAGAAAAACAGATGGGTTTGGATCGAGCGTAAATCCAACCGGGCCCTTGAACGGAAATACCAATAACTCTCAGACCGGGCATCCGATTGACGCACCATCTATCGCATTGGGTTCCTTCTTATGAGAAGGAACAACGGGATACATCAACTTAATACTTAGTGATATTTGATGTATCGACACTTGACTCGAGGAGTGGACCCTCCTGGAATCGAGCGTGTTGTGTGTAGGAACCCTAGGGCTGGCTGCGACTGAGTTGACAGAATCCTTCATGGGTTCTACTATGACACTAACATACCAGAATCCTTCGTGAGTTCGACAGTGGTTAATACTTTACTAGAATCCTCCATCGGTTCGACAGCGATGACTACAGTACTGAGATCCCCCGTGGGTCCGACAGTTCTAACTTCTCTTCTTGTATCCTGTGTGGGTCCTACAGAATAGATGCTCCTGTATCCTGTGTGGTTCTGACAGTTTAGCCGGTCCTGTATCCTATGTGGGTCTGACATCTTAGATAATCAGTGACTACATATGATCATCTCTATCACTTTTAAAAAGATGTATACCTGTGTGAGCTGAGTCTTGTCTTTTAATCATTATCATTGATGTGATTGACTTTACTTCCTGTGTGGACTGGGTTGTGCTTCGGCTTGTGAGTAGGAGTTGGACTGTAACTGGTAAATTAGGTATATGTATGGGAATATACCTAAGTAGGGATGGTTGATACTTCGTGATTGTATCTTTCTACTGTTTTTATCCTTTGTGGATTCTCGGAGACCTCCGGGGGTCTCGGTGTCCCCTACTAAATAATGTTATACTCACCCTTACATGGGATTTTCCCGCACCTTGTTGTGTTCTTTGGAGATGATAGATAGTAGTGATCGAGGCTGAGGGTGTCGGTCGGAGGCTGCTCAAAGCTGGACTAGACGGGACGGACCGCAGGGACGAGTTCTTCGAGTTCTGCACCTACCCTTCTGGTAGTATTCCGGGGTGGATGATCCAGGAGCTGTTTCCCTTTTTACTTGTGCTTGTAATTGTTGTTTAGTTGGGTTTTTATATTGGCCCACTTACTTTCATCACACCTTACTTTCCTATTTTAGTACTTGTTGCCTCTACTGCTTGTGTTCGGACAGTGTGTGTGTTATAGGTTAAAAGGAAATTCCTTCCCTTTTTATCAGGGATTCGCCTTGGGTTCTAGTCTCCAGCCCCTACCCTATGGAAGGCGGGCTTGGGGTTGTCACGACACTGGCCCCGAGGATGGTTCGTGACAAATTAGTATCAGATGAGTTGATTCTACCGCAAAACTTGGACTCTGGTTCTTTTAACAGCAATAGTGTTAAGTGTTTTGGGTGTGTTTATCAGTTTAGGGAAACCGGTGTTGCTGCGGCGGCCGACGTATCCATACACGAGGACCCTGACTTCTGATCTCCAACTCAGTGCAGGAAAACACTGATTGTGGGTGTGTTTCCTTTGAAAAAGTTTTCTTCCTGATTAATTTGTGTCAGCTCACCAGGTATACTGTTTTAACCATGACACACCTGTTTCTTTTCAGGATGGCCCCACGAAAGAATCCTACTAGGTTTCTGAGTTTCGTATGACATGGTAGCCCTCCGAGTAATGAGGCCTTGGTGTAGGGCCCCCTCATAGCAGAGGTACCAGTGGTACCACTACCCACTGGGCCACCGATACCACCCGCTCCAGCAGTAGAGAGTTCACGCCGCCTGATTGCATTGCACGAGTCCAGTGACAGAGGCCTCCAAGGTTCTGAGGAGAGACGGACCCACAGGCAGTAGAGGATTGGTTGGAGGCTGTCGTGAGAGTTTTCATATTGGTAGGGACACCAGCCGACCTCATAGCGATCCTTATCGCGAGTCTTATGCATGTAGAAGTAGGCAGATGGAGGAGCCTGATGCTCCAGGTGCATGACGAGTCATCATTACTCTGGACATACTTTGAGAGTCTCTTCTGCTTGGAGTTTGTTCCAGCCACCCTTCGTGCGCTCTAGATTCAAGAGTTACTTCGTCTGCAGAAGGGCAGCATGACAGTAGCTCAGTACTTAGAGAGGTTCACCGACCTCTTGCGCTACTCCATGGATATGGTACGGGACCCGTACTTCAGGGCTCAGACCTTCGAGCAGGGACTCAGGCATGAGATCAGGGCTTCGAGGATTCCCCTCAGCATCCCGACGCAGGTGGTGGTGCTGGAGTGGGCCCTTTTAGTGGAGAGTTTTCTCATTGAGCAGTCACTAGCGGCGAGACCCACCACAGAGCGACACGTAGCAAAGTCTTATGTAGCCGGCAGTAGAAAGATGATGCAGAGGTCCAAGAGGACCAGGCCACCAGGTGGGCGACCCCAGGATATAGGTTCGGTTGTGTGGGGCACACGAGAAAGAGCCAGCTATAGGAGGAGCAGGCAGTCTTATGCATGCGGCGGGCAGGGCCACATGGCTCATGACTGCCCGACCCACCATGAAGATGAGAAACAGACCTTAGAGGGACCTCCCAGGTAGAGGCCGAGGTTTGACCGTGGTCGTTTTCTAGGAGCAGGTGGATGTGGAAGAGGATTTGGTTGAGCAGTGGGTGGTGGACGACATTTTGAGACTCTACCACCACCACCATCAGGAGGTCCACCCCGACCACAGGGAGCTGGCAGAGAGAGGTGGGCTTAGCTCCAAGAAGTCAAGGTCTACGACCACGGTGCACCTAAGATAATTCTAGGTACTATCTGTGTCTACTCCACCTTTGCTGCAGTACTTATAGACACATGTGCGAGTCATTATTTTATTTCCACTACCCTCGTTCGGAGCTCGGAGATTCTGACAAATCCATTGGCTCGATCCTTACGACTAGAGACTCCTACGAGAGCAGACTCGACGATTATACACTAGTGTCGGCAGTGTGAGCTTACTCTAGTAGGTGAGAACTTTGGCTGGGATCTTCTTGTAGTAGCATTGAGGCCTTACGCCGTCATCTTGAGTACGGACTGGTTATCCACAGTTCATGCTCAGATTGACTATATTAGGTGCAAAGTGTGGTGCATCCACACAGATGGGACCAGGTTCACCTTCACTGGTGAGAAGGGAGTCTTTTTAGTGTAGTATGGACATACATAAAGGAGGGGGCAGCCGATCACACATCAGTTGGCTAGTCTCATCCTCAGAGCATTTGATGTGCAGATTCTGAGTTTTCCTGTTGTGGTGGATCAGTACGCGGATGTTTTCCATGAAGACGATCTAGGACTACCTCCTCGCATAGAGGTAGACTTCTACATTGACTTGTACCCCAGGACAACACCGATATCTACTCCATCATATTGTATGGCTACCGCCGAGCTTTGTGAGCTGTGGATATAGCTAGAGGACATGTAGGGGAAGAAATTTATCCGACCCAGTGTTTCACCCTAGGCATCTCTGATTTTGTTTTCCAAGAAGGTGGATGTGAGCTTGCGACTTTGTGTTGACTACTGTCGCCTGAATTAGGTGACTGTGAAGAAAAAGTACCCATTCCCTAGGATTTACGACCTCTTTGATCAGCTCAAGGGAGCACGATGGTTCTTGAAGAGAGACCTCAGGTTAGACTATCACCAGCTTAGAGTTCGAAACGAGGATGTGTAGAAGACGGCCTTCAAATGTCGGTATGGAAACTATGAGTTATTAGTTATTCCCTTCGGCATAACCAATGCTCCAGAAGTGTTCATGAGTCTCATGAACATGATCTTACAGCCTTACCTCGATCGATTTGTTGTAGTCTTCATCGATGACATACAAATTTACTCGACTACTGAGGAGGAGCACGCCTACCATTTGCGGGTAGTACTGGATACACTCTGAGATCACCAGCTATATGGTAAGCTCTCGAAGTGCCAGTTCTGGGTTCGAGATATTCACTTCATGGGACACATCGTCTCAGAGGCTGGAGTTGTAGTGGATCTAGCGAAGATCGAGGCAGTACTTTCTTGGGAGCCACCCAAAAGTGTGATGGAGGTGCGGAGTTTTCTGGGACTAGCTAGGTACTATCGGAGATTTGTTTTAGACTTCTCCATAGTTGCAGCACCACTTTTAGCATTGACAAAGAAGGGTAAACCCTTCGTGTGGTTAGAGAGATGCCATTAGAGATTTTTGGAGTTGAGGAAGAGGTTGACAAGTACGCCCATCTTGAGGCTACCGGAGGAGGTCGTAGGGTACGTAGTTTACTATGACACATCAGGGATCGGAATCTAGTGTGTCCTGATGCAGGAGTGAGTAGTGATCGCGTATGGATCACGACAGTTGAGATAGCACGAGTAGAACTATGCTACCCATGACCCGGAGTTAGCAGCAGTGGTCTTTTCCATGAAGATGTGGCGACACTATCTGATTGGTGAGTGTTTTACTGTCTACTCTGACCACCAGAGTCTCAGGTATATCTTATCATAGAAGGACCTGAACCCGAGATAGCGGTGATGGCTCGATTTCCTCCAAAACTGTGACTTCATTAGATTCTATACTCCTAGGAAGGGGAACGTTGTAGTAGATTCTCTCAGCAAGAGATCAAGCATTCAGCTGCTTGGAGAGGCGACAGAGCAGCTGGCCGCGTTGCAGATATCCTTTGTGGATAGAGATGGAATAACCTATCTAAAGTATCTCACAATCACTCCTCGGTTACTTCAGTGAGTCAGAGAAGCATAGCATGGGGACATCGACTATGAGATGCGACATGCTCAGATATCCTCTAGGTAGGCACCTGATTGGTTTTCTGAAGGTGGGGATCACTTCATCTTCTTTAAAGGATGTACCATGGTACCAGTTGCACTACAGGATGAGGTGTTGAGAGAGTTCCACACTTCCCCTCTAGCGGTACATCCAGGAGTGTAGAATATGTATCAGGACCTCAGAAGATAGCACCGGTGGCCGGGTATGAAGAATGCGGTAGAAGAGTTTGTCTCGTGATGCCTCATTTGTCCGCAAGTGAATTCGGAGCACCAGGTTCCATCAAGATTGGTTCAACCATTAGAGGTACCGGAGTGGAAGTGGGATGGGATATCCATGGATTTCATGATGGGACTTCCACATAAATCCAGAGGACACGACTCTATCTAGGTGATTATCGACCGACTCACCAAGTCTGCCCACTTCCTACCAATCAGAGAGCAGGGCTCAGTAGAGAGCATGGTACACCTCTACGTTCCAGAGATCGTACGGATTCATGGTTTACCATTGATGATAGTCTCCGATCAGGATGCTCGTTTCACTTCCCATCTATGGAAGGGGTTGTAGGAGGCTTTCAGGATGCATCTTTGCTTGAGCACCACCTTCCATCCTCAAACGGATGGACAGACTGAAAGGACGAGTCAGACTCTAGAGGACATGCTTCGTGCATGCATCCTTGACTTTGGTCGTAGCTGGGAGGATCACTTACCCATGGTGGAGTTTGCGTACAACAACAGCTACCACTCCACCATTGGGATGGCACCTTATGAGGCATTGTACGACCGACCTTGCAGATTGCCTCTGTGATGGACTGACCCAGGGTGGTCAGCACTTCTAGGACCAGAGATGGTGCTGGCTACGATAGAGAAGGTGCAGATCATCCAGGAGTGGATGAATACTACACAGAGCAGACAGAAGTCCTATGCTAATAGGAGACATAGATCATTGGAGTTCGAGGATGGCGACAACGTATTTCTTCGGGTCTCACCTAGAAGTGGTCTACGGAGATTTTTCTGAGGCAGAAAGTTATCTCCACGATTCATTAGACCATTCCAGGTCCTCACCAGGGTAGGTGAGGAGGCTTGCTGCTTGGCCATTCCACCTCAGTTGCACCGGGTGCACGAAGTCTTCCACATATCTCAACTGGGAAGATATGTGCACGACTTGTCCCACATCATCGACCACGCGGATCTAGACATTGATAATGGGGTGACTTTCACGGAGGTTCCAGTGGATATTGAGGATTGACATGAGCAGGTCCTACGTGGATGGTTGATTCCTCTGAGCGTGTTCACTGGCAGCACAGGAACCTTCTGGAGAGCACATAGGAGCGGGAGGCTCAGATGCGTGCTCAGTACACCCATTTGTTTCCTTAGTGTGTGTTGTAGCTTATGGGGACATAAATCAATGAGGTGGGGAGAATTTAAAGACCCGTAAATTCCATGGAATTTTTTTCTTAAATACATGGGAATTTTACGAGTCCACGGTTTCTGACGACGCTTGATTCCGAGGCCCGGTATTCCCATAATCAATTTCTATAGTTTTTTCAGGTATATTCAGTAAACATACATGCGGGATTTTCTATATTTTGAACCGGTGCTCAGAATTGAAATCTGGGGGCACCGTGAACTCACTGTGCCGATATTCACTTAATGAGACCTTTATCGTAGTTGCGTTTTATCGGGAGTGGTAGTTAATTTATGGGGTTTCTAAGTAAAATTTTAATAAAACTATGTGTTGCATAATTTTATTTGGATGATAGTTAAAACCTAAAAAGGGTGGTTGGTGGTGGGGCCCACCCCCACATAACCTCCCATGGGAGAAAATTATGTGACAGGGCCCACAAGAGCACCTAACCCCTCAACTCCCCTTGAACCCCTTTAACTCCCCTTGAATGTTTTAAAGCCACCACTCTTCATTTAATTTGAGTGAACCTTCAACCTTCCTTCTCTAATTAAGTGTTCTTACCTTCAAATTAATGAATTGAACTTATTCAATTTAATTAATTCTAGCATTTGAAATATTTTGAAAAGCTTGTCAAAAATAAAATAATAGGAGAGCCTATTATTTTAGTTTGGGAGTAGAACTTTGAGAAGAATTTGGGGGAAATCTTTGAGAAATAATATTTTCTCGATAAAGAACGCCTTTCTCCAACGAATAATGCTCCATGTCTCGAAAAATGTTAAGCAACATCTTCTACCTTCTTCAACCGGAGCAAGGAAGGGAAGCACCACCGCCCACGAAGTACACCAATGGTGTCGACTCAACTTGACTACATTGGGCTCTACTTCTTTCTATGTTGACAAAATGACGTCCCTCTTCTGCGAAGTCCCTCTTTCGTGACTCGTCAACGTTCAACGTCAAAATACAAGGTAGGGGTTACTTTTATGTTCGATTCTACCCTCCGTTCTACAATGTTAAGTTGGTGAAATGATGTGCTGATTGATATCATATGATGAGGAGGGTTCGGACCGCACGAACACGGATGACCCTCCCCTTTGTTTTTTCCATTTGATAATGTCAGAGATGGAGCCGAAGGGGTGTGGTGTCGTCACACCGTCCTGGAGAATAATTGCGGCCGGGAGGACCGCAGCGGACGAAAGAGGAACCACGACTGGGAGGGCCACAATGGATGAAGAGTCGCGGCGTCATCGCGCCGCGCTTTGGAGCCGAAAGCCACGGTCAAGTGGGGCCGCAGTGGTGGAGGACCAGCGTCGTCATGCTAACCGTGTATAGGTGGAGGATGCAGCCCGCGTCTGCGGGCCACTCAACCGAACCGAACCGACCGACCTCTTGTCGACTAGGATGAAGAACCATGGCGCCCAAAGGCGCCGCGTGGAGGAGGATCGTGGCCCGCAACCGCATGCCACTTTGCTAGACGAAATGATCAGCCACCTGTCGGCCTGGCAGGAAGACCGCGGTGCCATCTGGCACCACGTGGGAAGAACAGCATCCCACTGTGCGGGTCGCGTGCACCGGGCAGAATCGGCCGGCTACGTCCGGCCAGGCAGGGAGAGGTGGCATCACCGGGCGAACCGGACCGGCCCGTGGTGCGGGCCGAGTCCACGCGAGGGCCACACCCCACCAGGTCGGGCCAACCCCCAGCTGGGTGGGACCCACCGATCCGGGTCGGGCCGACCCGCCAGCCCATTGGGCTTGACGGGTCGGGACCGACTCCGCTTAAATTCGAATATCTTCTAGACCGTGCATCCGAACGATGCGACGTCTATGGCACTGGGACCCTCGCGAAGAGTCAGTCCTTTTGAGATACTCTAAGTGAGTTTTGAAAAAAATTGGAAAAACGTATGGGTTTGGATTGAGTATAAATCCAACCAGGCCCTTGGAACGGAAATGTCAATAACTCTCTGACCAAGCGTCCGATTGACGTGCCATATGTCGCGTTGGGTTCCTTTTGGTGAGACGGAACTATTGGATACATCAACTCAAGACTTCGTGATAGTTTATGTATCGACACTTGACTCGATGAGCGGACCCTCCTGGAATCGAGTGTGTTGTGTGCGGGAACACTAGGGCTGGCTGCGAGTGAGTTGACGTAATCCTTCATGGGTTCGACTACGACGCTAATGTACCGGAATCCTCCGTGGGTTCGATAGTGGTGACTACTATACCAGAATCCTATGTGGGTTCAACAGTGATGACTACTGTATCGAGATCCTTCGTGCATCTGAAATTTCTGACTTGTGTTCCTATCTCTTGTGTGGGTCCGACAGAATAGCTGGTCATGTATCCTGTGTGGGTCCGACAACTTAGCTGATCTTTTATCCTATGTGGGTCTGATAGAATAGATGAATCAGTGACTACATCTGATCATCTCTATCGCTCTATGAAATATGTATACATGTGTGAGTTGATTCCTGTATTTCAATCATTATAATTGATCTGATTGACTTTACTTCTTGTGTGGACTGGGTTGTGCTTGGGCTCGTGAGTAGGAGTCGGACTGTGACTGCTAACTTCAGTATATATATGGGAATATACCTAATTAGGGTTGGTTGATACTTCGTGATTGTATCTTTCTACTGTGTTTTATCCTTAGTGGATTCTGGGAGACCTTCGGGGGTCTTAAGGTCCCCTACTGAGTAATGTTATACTCACCCCTACACGGGCTTCCCCCGCACCTTTTTGTGTTCTGTGCAGACGATGGAGAGAAGTGATCGAGGCTCAGGGTGTCAGACGAAGGCTGCTCGAAGCTGGACTAGACGGGATGGAATGCAGGGACGAGTTGTTCGAGTTCTGTACCTACCCTTTAGGTATGATTCTTGGGTGGACGATCCAGGAGTTGTTTCCCTTTTTACTTGTACTTGTACTTGTTGTTCAGTTGGGTTTGAATACTGGCCCACTTACTTTCAGCACACCTTAATTTTCTATTTTAGTACTTATTGCCTCTACTACTTGTGTTCGGACTGTGTGTGTGTTTCAGGTTAAAAGGTAATGCCTTCCCATTTAACAGGGATTCGCCTTTGGTGCTAGTCGCTAGCCCCTGGCCTATGGAAGGCAGGATTGGGGTAGTCACGGCACGGGCCTCGGGGACGATTCGTGACAGGTTAGGGTCATTATAACCATGTTTATGATAAGTTAAGTATTTAGTTAATAATTCTTTCACATTTTCTTCCATGGAAAATAAACTCACAATAACGTCCCCTCTTTGAGAAAAAATCTCTTAAGAGATGATATTTATGAAGTATGTGTTTCACCTACTAATGTGAACTTTTCTCCATTACAAGATCCACCACTATACTATTATAAAAATAGAGTGTGATTGGTTCTTTAATCATATGAACCACAACAGGATATTAAATGAAGTTGGGCATCTGAACTACTTCTATAGCTTCCTCAAAATCCAGAATATACTCTGAATATGTTGTAGAATCAGCAACCACAACTTTCTTGGAGCTATCCAATATCACAACACCTCTATTTATAGTGAATGTGTATCTTGACAATGATTTTTCATCATCTTAATCTATTTTGAAACTCTCATATTCATATCCCCTAATAACATGATCCTTATCTTGTCTATATATAAGGAAAATATCTTTAGTACACCTCAAATAATTAAGGATAGTCTTGATTGTCATCTAATGGAGGTCACATAGGCCATCCTGATATATATCTACTACACTTAGGGAATAGGTGACATCTATCCTTATCAACCTCTATCTTTTATACTATTTTTGAGGAAACATCTTCATGGAAAGATGAATTCCATGTAACACTGGTAACAATCCTCTCTTGTATTATTCCATATTTAATATCTTCAGCATCATGTCAGCGTGTGTACTTTCAATCAATCTAATAATCTCTTAGATCCATCATAATAGATCTTGATATAAATAATATATGATTCTTTACTGAATTACTTTATGTAGAATAATGTTTCTAACCAAGACTTAATAAACTATAAGGCTTTTATTTCACTTCTAATAAGTAGTATTACATTAATATAAACTATTAGGAAAATTAGTGCACTCCCATTAAACCTCTTATAGGGACAAGTCTCACATCATTCTTTATAAAACCAATAATTTGTTATTCCTTCATAAAACTAAATGTTTCATGACCTAGATTATTTCTTTAATCCATAAATGGAGATCTATAACTTTTATACCTTGATGTAACTTTTTGGAGTCACAAATCATTTTGGTTGTGTCGTATAGACATCTTCATGAAGGTTCCCATTAAGGAAAAATGTTTTGAAATCCATCTTCCAAATCTCATAGTCATGGTAATTTGTTATGGAAAGTAGAATTATGAAACATTTTAACATAGAAACTGGTGAAAAGGTTTTGTCATAGTATACTCCTTGATACAGTTTGAACCATTTTCCAACCATTCAATCCTTATAGCTTTTGACTTGTCCATCCTTTTCTGGTTTCTTAAATATCCATTTATAACTATTGGGCTTTACATCCACTGAAGTATCTATCAAAACCCAAACTTGATTTTTGTTTATAGAATCCACTTTAAAGTTCACAGATTCTTACCATTTGGAAGCTTTTATTCCACTTAATACTTCCTTATAGGTTATAGCATCATTACTATCAACTAATAATGAGTCACCATCCTCAATGACTAAAAAACTACAACATTCTAGTTCTATAACCTCTCCCATACTCCAATATTGTACTTTTGTCTCCAAAATATCCTTTTCCATGGGTATTTATGGAATCTATTCATGTTACACCTCTTGTTTATCTTGATCCTAGAATTTATTAAATTCTATCTCACTATCATTATGTCCTTTAGATATGTGACCACTTTCAAGAAAGGTGGGATGTCTTTTAACAAAAAATTATTATCTAAGGGGTCATATTGGTAATATCCCCTTATTTCCTTATGGTTTCCTTTAAAAAATAGCTAATGCATAAGGTTGTAAGTTTTTTTCTAGAAATACCCATCACAAACACTTCATAACCCCATGCTTGTAAATTCTACAATGAGGGTTTCTTTCCAACAAAGTTCATATGGAATAATATTTGTTGCTTTAGTTGGAACATGGTTTAGTATTTGTGTCATTTTCTCTAACACGTATCCCCAAAAGGATAATGCAAGACTCACATGAATCATCTTTGATCTCACCATATCTAATAAGGTGTGGTTTCTCTTTTCACTTACCCCATTCCATTATGGTGTATAAGGAGGTATGAGTTAGGATAGAATACCAAACTCCCATAAGTAATCAATGAAGTATTTATTAAGATATTATCATCCACGGTGTGAGTGTAGTTTCTTAATATCCTTTAAAAGATGGTTCTCAACTTAATTCTTATATTCCTTTAATTAATCAAAGTTATGTGACTTATAACTCATTAATTAAACATATCTATATCGACTACAATCATCAGTATAAGTTATTAATTATGAGTACCCACCCATGGATTTAATTAAAAATGTTTCACATGCATCGGTATAGACCTACTCCAGAAGCCTTTTGGCCCTTTAACCTTTTACAGTAAATGGGGTTTGGTCATTTTTCCTTGTAAAAATTGTGATATAAACCAAGTGGTTTTAGTTCAAATAAATCCAAATATTCATCTAGGTTTAATTTGGTTAGAAAAGTTTTGCTTTCATGACCCAGCTAGTGATTCCATAGTTGGTCATGGCATAAGTCATGTGAAATACTTTCTTTATCAATTTCCATTACTTGGTTTGTGTAATCTGACACATAATTACCATTATTTAAATATTCCTTGTGATAAAATATGATTTCTTTATAAATAAGTAACACTTATTTCCAAATTTTGTAAATAAATCAATTTTTATCTAGTCTTGAAAAAGAAATAATGGTTTTTGAAACTAAAGGAACATAATATAAATTTTTCCAAACCAATATCATTTTATTCGGCAACATAAGGTGGTGGTCCCCAATATCCACAGCTGTAAGTATGGATCTATTAGTTTCTCATAGGTCTACCACACCTGGGGAAAAAATTTAGAATCTACATGGTTCTTGTATTTGAATAGCTATGTAAGTACCACATGTTGTATCTAATACCCAATTTATAGAAATGGATAGATTACGCTTGATAAAAAACACACATAGAGTTTTCTATTTATTCTTTTTCTGGGTGTACTTTTTCTTCTAGTGACCCTTGTTTCCACATGAAAAACAAACAGTGTCTTATTCCCTTACTTTCCCCTTCATCCTTCTATGCTTGTAAGGGTGTTGAGAAGAATATTTTGACTTAGAGTTAAAATTGGAACTATTTTCCTAGAATTTCCTTTTATTCACTATAAGTATATAATGATTTTCACAATTTATATCCTTATCAACATAGATATGTAGAGTGAGAAGATATCAAAGTGACTTCTCTATGTCATTCATATTTAAATTTACAAAAAAAGGATAATCTATAAGGTAGTGATGAAGTAATGCGATCGGAGAACAATTCCTTAGGAAACTTAAGCCCTATAAACCCTAAGTACTCAATATATCTAATGAGTTTAACTATATTAGGCCAGGATGATTCACCTTAAACAATTTTTAATTTTAATAATACCTTAGATATATCAAACATTTCCTATGTTTCTCTCTCCTAATAAAGATTGAAAAGATTTCAGAGCATACTATAGGCATCCATATTCTTATGTGACTACATGGGTTCATTAAAAATGGATGAAAGAATCAAAAAATGAACATCTGGAGAATCATTATTGTTCATTTCATAGAAATAATTCTCATCGTCACTTGGTTTTGTAGTTGGCAAGTCAGAGATTGAAGATTCTAGCATGTAAAATTCATGTTCATAGCACAACACACTCCGCCGTAATTTAAAAAATTACTATAAGTTAATTTTAGTTAGGATGTAGTCTTTCTCTATAATCTATAGCATGTATAATGTGGTTGATGAACTTTTCATTATTATAAAATAAAAATAGAGCACATTGATTGTACTTCACTTAATTACAAATTAGGTGATACATAAAAAATTTTATTTTATTAAATCTCCCATTAGTTTATCAATTCATAAAATCCCTCGTATTAAACATAGAATTTTCCATTACATTAGACATCCTAAAGAAAAGGTCCATATTTCCCTTTTTATAATTCAGAAAAACCCCATGAAAATTATAAGACGTTTTTTATGTAGTTGGTTTTCTCAACTATGGACATGCAGATCCTTACTCTATTCAGGGGACTCCCCAATCTGAAAATATTTAGTCGGTTTTCATTAACACTTTATTCAAAATTTTCATTGAAAATAAAAAAGGTCATTAAATCCAATATAGATTTGGTTAAGTCAATCTTCCATATTTGTTTAAATTTATTTATATTTAAAATTTCCCCTAACAAAGGCCTGAAGTGACACTTTAACTATGGGTCCATATTAACTCAAATAATAAAAGGTATAATGACTTAATATTAACTTGATGGATTTTTTTTATTATGACTAAATTTCATTATTTTATCTTTTACAAGTATTGTTAATATAAATTTTATGCTACTTTAGTGATTAAATGTATGCTGATAAAAATATTTACGAATAATCCTTTTTATTTTAATTATATATTTGTATATTAATCTATTTATTTATGTGATAATGGTCTTGTACCCATAAATAAATCATGAAATATATGGAAATAAAATAAATAAAATGTGGCATGATCATGACTATTAACTAATGGGTTTTTATTAAGAGGAAAATAAACAAACCATTTACCCTATTGGAAAACTCCTTGATCTGGTTTGGGATTTATTTTTCATCATTCCGCCTATATCATTTGAATCTCCTTGGTTTGGTTTCGCCTCATATCTATCTCGAAAAAACTTCATATTCCTGGAAGCTTCATCCTTACAATTCTTTTACTTCACTCAAAATTGAATAGAACTATAAGATGGTTTACATATAATAAAATATGGATACATAGTCCCATACATAATGAGTGAGGGGTGAATCATAGGCCCTCAATTTAAGTAATAAAATAATTATAAAAAACCATTGAATAATTAAATTAAAAGAAAAAATACACATGCACAAGTTGTTCTAATATCATGATCATTCACTAGTGCAAAAAATACGTATTTAAAATAATTATCTATCATTCATTTTGTTTTTTTCTTTTATTAAGATAAATGAACATGAATTAATTTGATTAATGGTCAGATTAATCAATTGAATAAGTTTATGTTAATATTCATCTAATCTGTCCTAGAGATACCCATCCTATGTGATTTGAAATAAATTAAAATTTTTAATTTAATTTGAAATTTTATAAAATAAGTGCATATCTTGTACTTAGAAGTATATCTATGAGTACATTTTAAAACCACTTGTCTTGTATAGATATTTTGTGTAGTCTATTCATGTGACATTTAGAATACATGTTTTATCACATAATTACATGGTTTGTAGGAGTCAATTAAATGACACACAAAACAAATGTTAATTTATGTCATTTCTAATTCTATTAATGCTCGTAGAGTAGTAAAATTATTATGATTGTAACATCCCAAGTAAAAAAATAATAATAAATTTACATACTTATTAATATTTTTGAATTAAATATTAATGTTATTTTAAATGGGTTGCTATGTTTGATGGCTTACCTGATATGCAACAACGGGTTTCTTTGAAGTCTAATGTTACAGACAATGCTGAATCATACAGAAAAATAATAATATAATATTATTTTAAATGGTAGATAACGTCTAGCCGTTGTATTGGTGGGAATGAATAGAACTAACTACAATATGATTATAAATGTTTTTTTAAATTTTTTTACATTTATACAATAAAAGTTAGAGGCTTAAAATGTGAATTAATTTAATTTTAAGCATAAGTACTTTAATATTCTTTAAAAGGTCGATTTACCACCTTTTAATTGAGAACCCTCTTTAAATATATTTTTGGTCACTTTTATATGTTCTATTTTACAAAATAAAATTCTTCTTTAGAATAGGGACATCAAAATTTACTTTGGGTAAATTTTTGGTATTTTTCTAATAAAATTAATTTTTTAATGAATAGTGGAAAATAATGTATTTTAATTCAAAACTGCCTTTTAATATAATTTATTTATATGGTTAAATTATCTTTTTAATTTTTTTTAAGTTTAATTAGATTATATTTTTACCATTTAATCCAATGTTAGTCAATGAAAGTAATTTTACTTTGAAATTGGACATAAACAAGTGTCAATCTTTTGATAGTTATTATTTCTTAAAAACACGCTTTTTGTTTTGACAACGAGAATTAATTTTAAATTACTGAATGAAACATCTATGTTTTTAATTTGGTAAAAAATACATCATTTTTTAATTTGGAATATCAAATATATCTTACGCTTAATTTTTGGTATTTTTTAGAAAAACTTTAATTTTTGATGAGTAGTGAAAACACTAAGTAGTAGTTAAAAGGCTGAATTTTAAATTTAAATTAAATTTTACCAATTCTGTGAATTGTATTCCAAAAATCCAACATACATGGAAGTTATTAGTAAGTAACATGTGGTTCAATAAGATGAAATTATTTTTTGGCAAAGAGTAACTTTTAACCTTTATTTATCGCGGTTAAAGGTAAATAGGGTAATTCAACATAAAAACAATATTATAATAATACAAAATTACCTTAAAACTTGTATTAACCTTATTGGATGAGTAATTTACGGCCATGAAAATCCTTGGGTGAGACTTTTGTCCTTTTAAAGACACTTTGGTAAGATAATGATATTAATAACTCTTTATTTAAAGTAAAAATAAAAATATCCTAAACATGTATTGTTTTGCTAAAACAATTTTAATGTGGGTTTATATAATTGATATATTTGACTATAAATATTTATTAGAAATATAAAAATATTTCCTACATCATGGTATCTTATTTATAATTTTTAGACATCAAATTAATAAAATTATTTATGACACAATAATGAAGCAGTGTTTACATCATTAATAAATGATTTAAATAAATGAGATTATAAAGATTAAAACAATATCCGAAAACTATCCAACTATTATCAGATGATGCTATGTAGAATGAGAGTAATATTATCTTATAATTTAATATGTTTTGGGCCTTTAGAAACTGAATATCATTTTATAATAGAATAATATTTTCAAAATTTCATAAAGAGACCCTCCTCCCCCTTATAAAAGCCTTCACCTCTAACCCATTACTCACACCAATCAAGCCCCTTGGCTCATCCAACAACTACCCAAATAATCTCTAAATATTTCTCTCTTCCTCGTATAAGCATTACCTTAGGTAGAAGTCACTTCAAGAAATCCTTTTGGTTCAAACCAAAGAGAGTTACCCAATTTAAAGGTAACGTCTTCTTTTAAGTTATTTTATTTTATTTTACTTTTCCAACCCCATAAACTCGTTTTATTCCTTAATTTTATAATAAAACAATTATCCTAAATATAATAGTTTGTTGTTATGAGAATTATTCGAACTAAACTTAAACACACTACCATCTAAAGGGTAAAGAACATTCTGTTTTTGTGGACGACGAACTAACGCCTCACGAAATGATGATTGTTCAATTATCTCTTACCACCTCTTATGGTGGCCATTATGATGGAACTGTATTTATATGTGATATATATTATATTTATGTTGTTTCTATACTTCTTTATTTTTCATTTATAGAATACCTTTATGGTTTCCATAGTGGGTAAATACGATAATCTCATTTGAGGAAGTGCGGACTATCGCACCCTCAAAGTGATATGACTCATTCATTCCATACGTGGAATGTATAAAGGATGGAGTTACCTAAATTATATATATGATATTATAATGGAATTATAATATACCTATGTATCATTATGTTTTCATTCCATTAAATACGAAATAGAAATGAATGTAGTGTTCATGCATACGTACGACTTACCATCTCCATGAACAGTGCATTTCATTTCTTACATCCAAATGTTATGTAATATTATAAATACATATATATACAGCATATATAGGATATATATGTTATCAAAATCATTAATATCAGTCTATAGATAATGGAATTTTGACCACATGAACATCATGTAATTATAAGAAGTCCATTTTTGACTCAAGTACCAAACATCGACAAAATGCATGTTATTAACTTAAATGATTACATAATGTTTATAACATGGTAATAAGTGATATAAAAGGAATAATAAACTTTAAAAAGGTTCTTAAGAAAGTATCATATAAGAACCTGGTTCTTATTCTTGAGGTATGGGTTTCTTCTTTTCCTTTTTCCTTAAGTGTTTTCGAGAAAATAAGTAAAATGGGGAAAAATCCCAAAATTGGTGGGTAAACGCCATGTAATTTTCCACACACTAGGTGCTTTCTCCGTGTGGGACGAGTATACAGGGCGTGTAGGCCTGTCGGTGATGATAGGTGTAAAAAACTAACTACACGCCGTGTACATAGTATATACAAGCCGTGTAAACAGTCGACAAGTGAACGGTAAGGAGGTGGGAGTAGCCTCTAGTGGAATGATAGTACACACCGTGTACTTTGGAATACATGTCGTGTAACCAAGTTGACTGATGAATACTAAGGTGGTGGAAAGTGTCCGCTAGAGGAATAGTTAAAAAATATAAAGTGCACGCCGTGTACTTGAGAGTACACGCTGTGTACTTGAGAGTACACACCGTGTAGTTATGTTTTTTTTCTCTTAAAACAGGCAGTAGCCTCCTCTTTCGATAGAGGAAGCATAGAATGGCCGAGATCCGCATGAGAGAAGGACAGATCTTGGAAGGGCTCCGAGATGCACAACGGTACTCTGATTCCTTCATCGTCGATCTCGTTTGAACCGCGTGGGTGAGTTCTTCTCTCTTCTTGAGTCTCTCCTTCCAATTCCTTCCCTAAGGGGAGTTATTTTTGTTTGAATGGATAAATGTTTATCCCATATCTATGTCATTATCGGTTGTTTCAGGAGGCATCATTCGCATATACCGATCATATGAGATCGAGGTAGGTGGTCTGGTGTTTATTTCCATGTTTTGAGTTGATTTTGTGTACCTTTGTGATACGTGCCCATGTTTGGGGTGTCGTATGGATCAGGCCTTAGCTATTAAGATATATAATTTCATAGATAATCTAAATGAACAAGTATAAAATGATTTTTGGGATCGTTGCATTGATCCAGGGCCACCCCGAGGGTGTGTTTCCCTTGTTTAGCCTTTTGGCCAGGATACTCATGGGTATTTCGTGATTATAAGCATGTTTTGGAGTTTTCTTGAGAGGAAAAATATATATAATTGCTTTTTTGTGTGTAGGGGTCAGCCCGGTTACTTTATTTTCCTATGAGAAGCCTGAGGGTAGTGTTTTGTTTAGCCTGAGGGCAGTGTTTTGTTTCTCCTGAGGGTAAGTTTCTGTTTAGCCTGAGGGCAATGTTTCTTACACCTGAGGGCAGTAGCTTTCATTCCTGAGAGAAATATTCTTAATTACTAAGTGAAATATTCATTTATCTTGAGGGAAATCACCTGAGGTTTTCGATTCTATTTACTTGAGGGTAAGTATTTTCATGTCTGAGGATAACGTTTACTTTGAAATTTCACTATGGTTATTTCTTTTGTTGTACCTATCAAGCTAAAGCACAATCTTGGAATTGATAAATAATTATTAAAATGGAAATGTAACTAGTATAGATAGTTAATTTTTAGTACTGCCTAGTTTACTTCATTTTATTATTGCACACTACTTTTTCACATCTTCACTGATAGTTGGGAACGTGCCTTTGGTGGTTGCCTACTGGGATTTATTTCTCACACCCTGTTTGGGTCATGTCTTGGGACCAAATAGATTATATTAATGCAGGTGTCGATAAGGGCAAGGGTCCCTACACAGTGACATGATTGTTTCAGAGGAGTAGGAGAGCATGGGACCGAGCTTAGGCTCGCGATGCTGCTACGTTTTTGCGCACTAGTTTGGTTTTTATATTTTACTTGTACATTGTACTGTATTGTATCTGATTCTAGTGTATTCTGTTTTGACTTCTTTGTTAGAATTAGAGAGATATTACATCATCATATATGTATGAATTCTAGTTATCTTTTCCTTCAATTTTCCTTTTCTGGGTTATATTGTTACTGCATCCGCTGTTGTATGTCTATATTTATTTCTGTTGTGCTACACATTGACAAATGAAGGCATAGTTTCCCCAAAATCAGTCGTCGGCCCTTGATGCTAGTCGGTAGCCTCTAGAATTTGGGGAAATGCATTTGAGGTCATGTGACCGACCGGTTTCGGGGCACCCATTGTGTGGCACCCGGAACTAGGACGTCACAATGTGGTATCAGAGGCCTTTCTTTTCTTTGAGATATTTTATTATTTGGAGACGACAGGAAGAGACATATTGTTAAGGGATTCGGAAATAAAAAATGCATGGGAGTAGCTACCCCATGTATAGGTAAAGGCCTGATTGACTTGAATTAAATTGCGATTTTATGTTTATGATTATTAAAGTTGATTTGATTTCACCATTGGGTGACTCACTTGTGGTTTGCTGTTATAGTTTATACTTGGGTTCTATTTAGTTGCAACCCAATGAGATGAGGGTATTCCATCCATGCATCATGTTGGCACATGTTAGAATCACATGTCATGCATAGTTTCCATGCCATGTAGGTGCATTAGAAATTGCATTTTGTTGTGATAGATTTTGTGTTAGACGAAGCATGTTGTAGTGATAGATGCTTTGATAAAATACCTGCTATTTGATTGGGTATTGTTATGTACAGTTAGTGAATGAACACCAAACATTGGTTCTTGAGGAGTATGCTCCCTCATTAATCATAATTTTGTGTATCATTGACTTTTTTACATTGTTTATAACATGTATAAGATTCCAAGATTTGATTCGCGGGGATTATTGGCCCTCACATATCGGAATTTGGCATTTAGGTGTTGGTTTCAGTGTTTTTCTGGGCTCTGAAGTAGTTTCTAAGGCTTACTGTCTGGAAAAACCCAGAATACAATCCTTGTAGTTTTGACTACACACCATGTACTCTTCTTTTTGGGAAGAAATGAAAAAAATTTAAGTACACGTCGTGTACCTTAAGTACACGTTGTGCAGTTACTAACCGTGTCATAGGCCGTGAAGGCAGAAACACGGGATGGGAAAACTCTAGAGGGAACACACCATGTACCGGTGATACACGTCGTGTCGTGTTGACCCTGTGTCTGTTTAACCATGTTGTGTCAATGCCGACCACGCCGTATAGTGTAATCTAAGAATCCAGCTGTGTAACAAACAACACAGGTCAGTGTTACCCTTTCTTGTACACGCTGTGTCTATCTGGAACACGACGTGTAGGGTGAGTAGTGTTTTCGGCCTTGTCACAAACAACACAGGTCAGCGAAGCTCGTCTAGTACACATCGTGTAGTTGTGGGACACTCTGTGTAGTCTGGACCGATGAGAGACCGTGTGGACATGGCCATGTGGCTGGGTAGATGGGGTGGTTTACACACCGTGTAGCTAGGGTTGAGACACGCCCGGGCCAGCATCAGAACACAACCATGTAAGGGATTAAGGGTACACGCCGTGTAGACTTTATACATGCCCTGTGGTCTCGTTCAAAAAGGTGTCGTGTGGCATAGCCATGTAGGACTTGAGTAGGGGGAGAAAATTAATGTACACGCCGTGTGTGTAGACAACACGCCGTGTGGTTGGGGTGTTACACGACCAGTTCTGGCATAAGTACACACCCATGTGAAAGACTTAAGGGAAAACGTTGTTTCGTTATTATACATGTCGTGTAGTATTTTTTTGTAAAATTTGAATGTTTTATTTTCTCTGTTCTGGTCTTTTGTTTCCAGTTCTTAGAACTTGATGATCTTAAATTAAGGTGTGTATTTGACCTTGTAGGGTCATGTTGTCGAGATGACCATGAGTTGTTCGCCAAGAGAGAGATAATGATTATACTCCTGAGATGGTAGGCCATGGGCTATCGATGGATCCTCCAATAGAGCTAGATGCGGCGCCAGCTGTAATACCGGATGCAAGCGCATATGCACAGTTCTGTGAGGGCTTCATGTCGTTCATGCAGACCTTCCAGGGAGCACCGCAAGTTGCCACATCTATGGTAGAGCTGACACGTATATTCCAGCAGCAGCATCTGCCTACTTTTTCAAAGGATGGAAGACCACAGGCTGTGAAGTCATGGATGGGTTCTATGCAGATGATCTTCGAGCATCTGGAGACGCCTCTGGGGAGGAGGGTCAAGCTCACTACATTTATGCTACGTGATTCCTCTAAGAGATTGTGGGATGTTACAACCCAGAATGGGCATCACCGAGACATGGAGTGGGAAGATTTCCAGGTAGTCTTCTATGACTTTTTCTTTCCAAAGTCACTGAGGGCAGATCGAGCTCGAGATTTCATGAATCTGCAGCAAGGCGTCATGTCAGTGATGGATTATTCTGCCAGTTTCACTGAGCTACAGTGTTTTGAACCTGTTCTAGTGGGTGATGAGACGTGGAGGGCTAGACTCTTTGAGGATGGTCTTTGGTATGACATCTGGGCACTGGTAAATGTTTTCAGGTTTCCTACAGTTCATTCTATTGTGAATCAGGAATTGATTACCAAGTAGAACCAATGGGAATCTAGTGGTGCGGGCCATGGTGGTTTGGCACCAGTCTCTGGTACTATTTCTACCGGCAAGAGGAAGAGGAAGATGTATTTTTCTCACGGTGTTAGTAATAGCTATAGGAATTCTTCAGGCGGCCAGGTAATATGATACCATTGTGGTAAAGAGGGGCACAAGAGACCTCAATGTCCATGTGACCCAGTGAAGTGATGAGCTTCTGGAAAGGTGGGACATCTCCAGTGTTTTTTGCAGTGAGTTTCCACCAGTGACTAGTGAGAGAGGTTCTGTGCAGACTCTACGTGCAGGAGTTGGGCCAGCAGCATCTTACCAGTCAGGAAACTGGAATACGTTAGGATGTTCAGGCCAAGTTGGTGGTTGTGGTCATGGTAGCCAGACCCCAGGATCACAGAAACAACAAGGTGAGTCAGCTCAGGGTAACCAGGCTGTGTCATAGGGTTGAGGCACTGGGCAGGCATATGCAGTGCAATAGACCAACAGGATCAGAATCCTAGACCTTCTACTATCAGAGGAACTATTCTAGTTTCTTCTGTTTTATCTTCAGTACTTTTCGATATGGGTGATACAGATATCTTTATATATGTACCTATTATGGAGATCCTTGGGCTCTGTGTTTCTTCTTCTTCTGATATCCTGACGCTAGACACTCCGTTGGGGATTAGAATGGAAAGTGGGTGTCAGTGCAAGGAGTTCCCCCTAGAGTTTGGTGGGCGTCACATTCTATGGGACCTCTATGTCTTAGAAATGACGAGCTATGATGTCATTATTGGGATGGATTGGTTGGTACCCTTTTGATCCTTTTTGGTTTTCTATCATCGAAGGGTGAGCTTCACGTCACCAGAGGGTGGAGAGTTTCTATACAAGGGTGAATGAGATGTCTAGGCAAGCCGAGATGGACCTGAGCATCACGGGCAGGAGGAGTAACAGCCTAGATTGCGAGTTTACATCTAGATGATCTTGGAACTTGTTAAAACAATTTCCCTCCAGAGGTTGACTGTTTCTTAGATGTCCTCCCAGATGAATTTTCAGGTCAACCTCTAGAGCAAGAGGTGGATTTCTCTATAGAGCTTGGGCTAGGAGTGGCACCAATGTCCATTCCATCTTATAGGGTGGCTACTCCAGAATTGTAGGAGCTCAATAAGTAGTTGGGAGAGTTGCAGGAAAAGGGTTTCATCGGACCCAGTACTTCTCCTTGGGGTTCACCTGTCCTGTTTGCGAAGAAGGCGGAAAATACACTCAGACTCTGCGTGGATTATTGGAAACTGAACCAGTTGATGGTTAAGAACTGATATCCCTTACCGAGGATTGATGATTTTTTGATCAACATTGAGGATAACGAGTGTTCTCAAAGATTGAATTGAGATTCGGATATCATCAGTTGCGTGTTAGACCATTGGACATTCCGCTTGCAGCTTTTCGGAGTAGATATGTCCTATACGAGTACTTGGTTATGTCGTTCGGACTCACGAACGCACCAGCAGTTTTCATGGATCTGATTAATTGTGTGTTCCACCCATATTTGGATTATTTTGTGGTAGTCTTCGTGGATGATATCTTGTTGTAATCTCACACTCGACATGACCATGCCACCCATCTTGATATCGTACTGAGTACACTAAGCGAGCATCAGCTATATTCTAAGCTCTCAAAGTTCTACTTTTGGATGGACCAGATTCAATTCCTGGATCACATTATCTCAGAGACAGGAGTTGCTGAAGACCTATAGAAAGTGATAGCATTAGTTTCTGGGGATCATCCTAAGAATTTGTTTGAGATACAGAGTTTCTTACAGCAGGCTAGTTACTACAAGCACTTCATACAATACATCTCCTTCTTAGCAGCACTATTAACAGGTTTGACTAAGAAGGGTATGATGTTTGTTTGGTCTGAGGCATGTGAGATAGCCTTTCAAGAGCTGAAGGGAAGGTTGACATCAGCACCAGTCCTGATACTTATAAAGCAAGAGAAGATCTATACAGTTTATTGTGATGCGTCAGGTATTGGGACGGGAGAAGTGTTGATGCAGGGTAATCGAGTAGTTGTGTACGGGTCTCGGCAGTTGAGGCCACATGAGAATAATTACCCGACGCATGATCTCGAGTTGGCTATAGTTGTTCATGTGTTATGTTGTTGGAGACATTATCTCTTGGGAGATCATTTTGTGGTGTTTACATATGAAATAGCATTGTCGTGGGTGCCCTCAAATGATTAGTGTGATTTTTGGGTACTTAGGTGCAGCAGAGTGGCTGAGCAAGGTCGTCTCTCAAAGGAGTAAGTGAATTAAAACAACTTCTTAGAGGTATTTTAGAAATAAAATAAAAGAGAATAAAAACACTAATTGAAAGTATGGGGGTGGTTTTTTAAAGTTTATAAATCTAGAATAAGTTTTCTGGAAGAAGGTTGCATTTTTTTGTTTTTAATTTTGAAATAAAGTTTGATTAAAATGAGACAACAAGAAGATGTTTTTTTAGAAATCTATTTTAAAAGGCGTAATCGATCTAACTCTACCTCTTCACTTTATTATTAATCATTATCATTTAAATTAACATTCACTTAATTATGATCCCTTAATTTGTTAAATCTCGAACCCTATGAGAATTAACTTTACCACGAAGATGATGTGAATTTAACCCTAGGCTAACTTCGGAACACGCAATCGCAACACCCTTCTTTGATTGTTGTTCTAAGTATAGCTTATGGTCAGTGGTTAATTAGATCACATATCCATTCTGGAAATGAGGATGAATTGTGTTTATGGATTATACTTGAACTCTAAAAATTTATCCTGTGTGGTCTTGTATTACCGATTAAGATTACGCTCGCAAAATTTACACAAAATCCCGACCTCGCGTGTTTTTGTGTTGATTGATCAATTGATTGCTTAGTTTCTTGTAATTTAAAAAAAATTAATGGATCATATTATGTGAATTACATTAGCTCATTGATTCAAAATAATTAAATGAAGAGGGTAGATGATAAATCGATTACTAAAAGACTATTCTTCCATGGGTGGCGTAATCATCGTAGAAGCGTTTTGCATGTGCAAATGGGTATAACCCAATAAAGCTTCTACTCAAGAATTACAGCCCAAAGAGGAAGATTAAGAGAAGAATAAATTTAAACAAACCAGAAGAAAAGAGAAGAAATAAAAGAACAAAGAAGTTTATTACACAAACAAAATCATTACAACATGAAGGAGAAGAAGAAGGCTTCGTCGAAGGGATCCTTGCTTCAAGAGCTACCCTTATTGAAATGGTTGGATAATTGGAGTGGATCCACTTCTCCTCTTCCCTAAACTTCCTAAAGCACGTCCCAACCCCTCCAAATGAGAAAAACTCCAATTTATAGAGGTGAGGGGAGCAGAGGTTACAAGTGGTTTCAAGTGTGAATGTGGAAATTCGTCCAAATATTTTATTCCAACTTGAACCGCCCATTTGGAGTCCAAAACGCGTGAATTGACCGGCATTCTATAAGGGTTATTTGTGCCAAATCATGTCCTAGAGATTTTCTCAAAATTGGGGCTTAATCCAAGCCTTGATGAAGAATATATGGCCCAAATACAGAACTCATGTCCATTCTGCTGAGTCCAGCCCACCATTGGATTACTGGCCCATTTACTCCATCCAAATGTACTCTTTGGCTCTAGTGTCCTGAATTAAAGTTCTAGAAAATTATGTTATGAACACTATTACAAAATTTCAAATTCAAATAATAAATATAAAAATATTTATCTTTGAAATACTACAGTTCACTATTAAGGGTAAAACTGGATTTTTCACCAAATTTTCAAATGGATGATCAAATCCCAAATATTTTATAAATAAACATATTTAACACAATTTGAGGAAATTATTTCATTTATTATAAATAAAATATTCAACAAAATAGTGTTTTATCAACTCCCCCACACTTAACCTTTTGCACTCCTGAGCAAAATCTCATATCAAGTAAACATCAATATCAAATCAAAACCAATTTTAAAACACATATCCTTGAGATCAAACAATTATACACCAAGAAACAAAATATATCATGCCTCATAAAAAACCATTATTTCAAGTTATTCATTTATATTATTCAATATATTTCCACTTCATTTATCCTCCCATGCACAAAACACCTACCTCGCTTGAATTTTCTCTCATCACACAAATATCAATTTTTTTTGCAATGTCTTTCTCATCCAAACTCATACAAGGGTCACTATAGGCTTGATAGATTCCTACATTGCTACCCGATTTGAGTCAAGGACATATGTTTATCATGATAACTTTTTACGGTTGTTCTGTGGCTTTCGGTTGGTAAGATTTAGATGTGAAAAATTCGGAGGCTGAATAAGGAGGGTTTGACTCTTTTTGAAGAAAAATTGCATTAATATAATTTTCACTTAAATATGGTCTTCTCCTCAATCCACGTAGTATAAATTCAGCTCCATCATCATGAAAAGTCATGAAAGGTTTACACCATTCATCATTTGAGAATCAAAAATTTCAATCTTCTCAAACATGATTTTCTTGAAAGCTCCAGATGGGCACAGCTTTCCACCTCAATTAGAAGCTCCAGAAAAGGCACAACTTCACTTGTCTTGAAAGCTCCAGAAAAGGAACAGCTTTCAATATAATGAATTTATTCAGTAGAAAACACATCTCTTCAGAATTTAATTTTCCACCCAATGTATCACAAAATGTAGTAGCACAGACAGCTTCCCCCACACTAAAGCTCAACTAGATTATGAAATTTCACTTCAAGAGTTGGTTGGATCGGGAAAATTGACTTGTAATGTGGCTAACCTATTAGGATGTGCATGGATTTTAAGGGCTAAAAGGATTAAATATTCAAGTTAGGCCATTATAAAAAAATATTCTTTGAAATAGGGGCTTTAATACCAAACAAATGCCTCAATCATTTAAACATAAGTACCTCAAACCCTCAAGTTTTGACAAGAATAGATCAAATTCTGGTTAAATCAAGCATGGTTTGGTTCTCTCGAGAATTGAGGTGAATGTAATGAATATGAAAATAATGGTTCAGAAGCCTCACAGGAAAGTGATTTCAAATATAAAGATAGTGAGATGTGGCATGGGATTCAAAATTCAGTGCACTTTTCATGAAATTACTAAATATTTGAACTTGAAACAAAGTCATTTTCAGCATTCATTTAAGCTCAGTTTCAGGGGATAAATTGTTTCACTCATTGATATGCATTTCAAAATTGTGATGAGAATCATTTCAGCTCAAAAATTTTAAAAACACAAAGAAAATTGAAAAAAATACACACAAAATTTGAAAAAAAACACATTTTTTTGTTTTTTTAAGGAAAGCAATTGAAATTACTAAACTAAATGGTTCCCTCCCCCACACTTAAAATATTGAATTGTCATCAATGTGAACCCATGAGATGATATATGCACACGAAATGAAATTTTTTTAAATAGGACAACTAATATAAAAGTGAAGGGGTTAGGAATAGCCTGATGTGATCAAGTGATGATGGGGTCATGCAGTGTGATAAAATCCACTGCATCAGTAGGAAGTCCCTCAATGTATCTCTTCAAATGTTTCCCATTGACTGTAAATCTCCTTCCAGTGTCCTCTTATGTGATCTCCACTGCACTATAAGGAAAAACATTAGATACAATATAAGGACCTAACCATCTGGAATGCAACTTATCAGGCATCAGCTTCAGTCGTGAACTGTAGAGAAGGAATTTCTCTCCAACATGAAACTCCCTTCGTTGGATCATTTTGTCATGAGCTGCTTTTGATATTTCCTTGTAGAGCCTTGAGTTATCATATGATGACAGTCGAATCTCCTCAAGCTCTTGAATTTTCAACTTCCTTTGAATTCCAGCTTGGGCCAAATCCATGTTGCATTTCTTTATAGCCCAATATGCCCGATGCTCGACTTCCGCTGGGAGATGACATGATATCCCAAAAACAATCCTAAATGGGGACATACCAATGGGTGTCTTGTATGTTATCCTATAATCCCACAATGAATCATCCAAGCGCTTTCTCTAATCCTTCCTATTTGGCTGCACATTTTTCTCTAATATTTGTTTCAGCTCACAATTTGAAACCTCAGCCTGGCCATTTGTTTGGGGGTGGTATGGTGTTGATGTTTTGTGTGTCACCCCATACTTTCGAAGTAGGGAAGAGAAATTCATATTGAAAAAGTGTGTCCCTTGGTCACTGATGATGGCCTTTGGTACTCCAAACCTACAAAAAATCTGTGCTTTGACAAAGTCCACAACAACATGAGAATTGTTAGTCCTGGTGGCCTTGGCCTCCACCCATTTACTCACATAATCAACAGCAACCAAAATATACAAAAAACCAAAGGAACTAGGAAAAGGACCCATAAAATCAATGCCCCATACATCAAAAATCTCACAAAATAGTATGGGTTGTTGGGGCATCTCATGTATCCTAGAAATGTTCCCAGTGTGTTGGAAACGAGAGCATGACTTACCAAACACATGGGCATCATGGAACAGGATATGCCAATATAATCCAGAGTCCAAAACCTTCCTAGCTGTCCGTTGGGGTCCAAAGTGTCCACCACAAGCAAGTTTATGACAGAAATACAAAACAGACTCAAACTCATAATCGGGAACACACCTCCTAATGACTTGGTCACTACACATGCGCCAGAGGTAAGGATCATCCCACACATAATACCTAGACTCACTTTTTAATTTTTAGACTTGATGATTCTTTAAATTTGCATGGATTTCAGAGGCAATAATGTAGTTAACTAAATCTGCATACCAAGGATGTGTACCTGAGATGGAATAAAGATTCTCATCGGGGAAAGTGTCCCGAAGTGGTACCTGGTCCAAGGTGTCATCCTCTAGTGTGTGAGTAAGCCTACTCATGTGGTCCACCACCAAATATCTGAACCCTTCTTGTCCTTTATCTCAATATCAAATTCATGAAGAAGGAGCATCCAACGGATAAGTCATGGCTTTGCATCTGGCTTCTTTAGGAGGTACCTCAAAGGTGCATGGTCAGAAAAAACAACTACTTTAGAGCCTAATAAATATGAATGGAATTTATCTAAAGCAAATATGACAGCAAAAAACTCCTTTTCTGTTTTTTTGTAATTTGATTGGGCTGAATCCAGTATCCTAGATGCATAGGTGATCACATGTGAACGTCCCTCCACCCTCTGAGATAAGACCGCTCCAACTGCGAAGTTGGAGGCATCACACATAATCTCAAAAGGAATCTCCCACCGTGGGGGCTTTATGATAGGTGGAGTGGCCAGACACTTCTTTAGCTCATCAAAGGAAGTCCTACAAGAATCGTCAAACACAAAATCAGAATCTTTGTGAAGTAATTGTGACATAGGAAGAGAAATCTTACTAAAATCTTTGATGAAGCGCCAATAAAATCCTGCATTTCCTAGGAAAGATCTAACATCACGCACACATGAAGGATATGGTAAGGATGAAATAATATCTACTTTTGATCTATCAACCTCTATCCCATGTTTTGACACTACATGACCTAAGACAATGCCATGCTCCACCATGAAATGAAACTTTTCAAAGTTTCGGACCAGATTCTTCTCAATACAACGATTCAATACATTTCCCAAACTATTTATACATTCATCAAATGAGGATCCATACACTGTAAAATCAGCCATAAATACCTCCATGCATGTCTCAATAAAATCAGAAAAATGCTCACCATGCATCTCTGGAAGGTTCCTGGGGAGTTGCAAAGTCCAAATGGCATCCTCCGGTAAGCAAAGGTACCGAATGGGTAGGTGAATTTCGTCTTCTCCTGGTCCTCCAGAGCTATAGGAACCTGAAAATATCCAGAAAATCCATCCAAGAAACAATAGTGTGTCTTCCCAGCAAGTCTCTCAAGCATCTGATCAATAAACAGGAGGGGGAAATGGTCCTTGCGAGTGGAATGATTTAGTTTCCTATAATCAATACACACACGCCAACTGTTTTGCACCCTCATTGGAACTAACTCATCTTTCTCATTTTTAACAACAGTAACACTACTTTTCTTAGGCAAAACCTGAATAGGACTTACCCACTGAGAATCTGAAATGGGAAAGATTATACCTGCCTCGAGAAATTTCTCAAATTCTTTTTTAACAACTTCCAGGAGGGTGGGATTGAGTCTCCTTTGTGGTTGTCTCACCGGTTTAGCCCCATCCTCCAAGAGATTCCTATGCATGCAAATGGAGGGGCTTATACCTGATATGTCAGCCAAGGTCCAACCAATTTCCCTAATGTTATCTCTCAAAAGAATCAAAAGTTTTTCTTCATGTTCAAAAGAGAGATTGTTAGCAATGATAATAGGTAATCTATCACCACTCAGCAAGTATGCATATTTAAGATTTGGGGGCAATGGCTTGAGTTCCAATGTAGGGGGGTGATTTATGGATGGAGAAATTGATGCAACAGACATATCTACACAATGAACATTAGTATCAAAATATACATCATCAAAATCAGAGAATAAAGCATCAAATCCATCAGCATACTCTACAGCCATGTCATAATCAGAATTCACATGATCAAAATCAGAATATGATTCTATTTCAAAATTAAATCTTATAGAGGATTGTGTATTAGCAACATGTGTGGAAGTACTCTTAGACATCAAACTCGAACCAATACTCATAATCTCCCTAAGCATAGGACAATCAAATTCCATGGTGTTTTTATTTGGTGGTTCAAAATGGGAGATACAAAAGTAGAATGGTCCTTTGAGGGGTACTTCATGGATTTCATGACATTAAATACCACAACTTCATCTCCAAACTCCATGGAAAGTGTACCCTCATGGACATTTATGATAGCTTTTTCAGTTTTGAGGAAGGGCCTACCTAAGATAATGGGGGCATGGGAACTTACCTGATCATCCTCCATGTTATGCATGTAGAAATCTTCTGGAAAGATCATGTCTCTTACCCGGACAAGTACATCCTCAAGGACTCCTGCTGGATATGTTGTAGCTCTATTCGCCAATTGCACAACTACTCTTGTTGGCTTCAACTCACCAACCTGAAAGGAAGAGAATATAGAGTGAGCCATCACATTTATTGAAGCTCCTAAATCACAAAGAGCATCAGAGAAGTGAAACTCCCCTATGGTACATGGGATGGTGAATGTCCCAAGATCCTTGCACTTTGTTGGCATTGCTAGAGTTGGTGTAATGAGTGCCGAGACATTCCTTCCAAGGTTGATCATCTCATTCCCCTTGAGCCCTCTTCGATTGGTACAAAGTTATTTTAAGAATTTGGCATACCTTGGAATTTGCTTAATGGATTTAAGTAGAGGAATGTTGACCTCCACATGCTTGAATGTGTTGAAAACCTTCTTTTGGATTGCTTCTTCAGCCATCTTCTTGGTTTGAACAACCCTGTTTGGAAAAGGAAGGGGTTTAGGAGGAACATCACCAATCTTTTTCTTACCATTATCTTTCTCCTTGGATTGCTCATCAGTTGGGTTGGAATGCGGTTGATCCCGAGTTGAGGTGAATCCCGGTGGAATGGTAGGTACAGATGGATTGTTCATTTGCTTCCCACTTCTCAATGTGATGGCACTGACACTCCCCTTTGGATTTGGAGTGGGTTGGGAAGGTAGATTTCCAGAATTCTTACTCACAAGTTCATGGAGGGCGGTGGAAATCTGGCTCATTTGAGTCTTCAACTCCCTCAGCTCCGAACTTTGACTCTTCAGCTCATTCTGTCGATTAAGAAAAATTTTATTTAAAAGATAATCAGTATTAGAATCTACCTTTGGTAGAGGATTCTCTTGTTTCTGACTTATTGATGTTTGAGCTTCAAATCTCCTTTGGGGTTGTTGGAAACCCTGTTGGTAAGGTGGAGGTTGCTGGAAGTTTGGTTGAAAAGGGGGCCTTTGTTGTTGTCCAGAGCCATACCTCATGTTCGGCTGATCTTTCCACCCTTGGTTGTATGCTGGATCAAACTTCTTTTGGGGATATGGTTGTTGTTGCTGCTGCTGATATGGTCTCCCGGGGAATACTGCTGCACAATCTTCTATTTCTTGGAGTTGTGGGCAACAGTCAGTTGGGTGGCTTGTCTCAGTGCAAATACCACAAGGCCTTGAAGGAGGGGGTAGAGATGTCTTTTGTGCCAAATCAATTTTCCTCACCATAGTTGTAAATTCTTCTAACTTGGTATCAATCAAATGACTCTCAAGAGAAGAAGGACTTACCTGATGTACTCCCCTGATATTTGGTGTACCTCGATCACCAAATTGTTGGGAGTTTTGGTTCATCTTGTCGATCAATGCACGTGTGGCTACTGGTGTCTTGTCCACCAATGCTCCTCTAGTTGCAGCATCCACCATTCTCCTTTCCATGGGTGTGAGTCCTTCGTAGAAGTACTGGATGAGTAATTGCTCACTGATTTGGTGATGTGGGCAGCTTGCACACAACTTATTGAATCGCTCCCAGTACTCATACATTGACTCCCCTTGGGCTTTCTTGATCCCCAATATCTCCTTTCGAATGGATGTTGTCCTTGATGCTGGAAAAAATCTTTGCAAGAAAAGACGTTTCATATCATTCCAACATGTTACATCTTCAGGTTGCAAATAATACATCCAATCTTTTGCAGCTCCATCAAGTGAGAATGGGAATGCTCTTAATTTAATTTGATCTTTAGAAAGATTTCTTGGTTTTAAAGTTGAGAAAACCACATTAAATTCCTTAAGGTGTTTGTTGGGATCCTCTCCAGAGAGGCCATGAAGCTTTGGAAGTAAGTGAATTAACCTAGATTTCAGTTCAAAGTCTGATTCGAGATTTGGGTATGCAATAGAATTTGGTTGATAGTTAATATCAGGTGCAGCCAATTCTCGAATGGTTCTATTAAGTTCATTTCCATTGTTTCCAGTCATTAGTTCCTCTTTTATGTTTGAATTTGAATTTCTTCCAATTTTAAATTTTTCCAAAAGAGAGGAATTCACCAACTGGTTGAATATTGAAACTTCCCGTAGATTGAGAATATCTAATCTGTTCCCTAAGGCTGCGTTCAATCTCAGAGTCAAGATCTAAGAGATCCTCGGGATTAGTTCATGTCATAAATCAAATAAAAATGAAAAGAAAGAAAGTGGACCATAGTAAAATAAAAATGAGAAGTGTGAGTTGATGGTCCAAAAAGAAGTAGAAGAAAATAAAAGAAGAAGAAGAAAAATCAGATTGGGTAAAGAATGAAGAAAGAAGAGAGGAAGAGAATAAAATGTAAAATAAAATAAATACCTCTAATTGGTTAAAATAATTACTTGCCTCCCTGGAAACGGCGCCAATTTGAAATAGCACTGTCGTGGGTGCCCTCAAATGATTAGTGTGATTTTGGGGTACTTAAGTGCACCAGAGTGGCTGACCAAGGTTGTCTCTCAAAAGAGGAAGTGAATTAAAACAACTTCTTATAGGTATTATAGAAATAAACTAAAAAGAATAAAAACACTACTTGAAAGTATGGGGGTGGTTTTTTATAGTTTATAAATCTAGAAGAAGTTTTCTGGAAGAAGGTTGCATTTTTTTTGTTTTTAATTTTGAAATGAAGTTTGATTAAAATGACACAACAAGAAGATGTTTTTTTAGAAATCTATTTTAAAAGGCGTAATCAATCTAACTCTACCTCTTCACATTATTATTAATCATTATCATTTAAATTAACATTAACTTAATTATGATCCCTTAATTTTTTAAATCCCGAACCCTACGAGAATTAACTTTACCATGAAGATGGTGTGAATTTAACCCAAGGCTAACTTCGGAACACGCAATCGCAACACCCTGCTTTGATTGTTGTTCTAAGGATATTTTATGGTCAGTGGTTAATTACAGCACATATTCATTATCGATATGAGGATTAATTGTGTTTAGGGATTATACTTGAACTCTACAAATTTATCCCGTGTGGTCTTGTATTACCGATTAAGATTACGCTCTCACAATTTACACAAAATCCCGACCTCGCGTGTTTTTGTGTTGATTGTTCAATTGCTTGCTTAGTTTCTTGTAATTTAAAAACACAATTAATGGATCATATTATGTGAATTATAGTAGCTCATTGATTCAAAATAATTAAATGAAGAGGGAAGAATATAGATCGATTACTAAAAGACTACTCTTCAATGGGTGGCGTAATCATCGTAGAAGCGTTTTGCATGTGCAAAGGTTTATAATGGGTATAACCCAACAACGCTTCTACTCAAGAATTCCAGCCCAAAGAGGAAGATTAAGAGAAGATTAAATTTAAACAAAACAGAATAAAAGAGGAGAAATAAAAGAATAACCAAGATGTTTATTACACAAACAAAATCATTACAACATGAAGGAGAAGAAGAAGACTTCGTCGAAGGGATCCTTGCTTCAAGAGCTACCCTTATTGAAATGGTTGGAGAATTGGAGTGGATCCACTTCTCCTCTTCCCTCAACATCCCAAAGCACGTCCCAACCCCTCAAAATGATAAAAACTCCAATTTATTTAGGGGAGGGGATGAGAGGTTACAAGTGATTTCAAGTGTGAATGTGGAAATTCGGCCAAATATTTTATTCCAACTTTCACTGCTCATATGACCTCCAAAACGCGTGAATTGACCGGCCTTCCAGAAGGATGCTTTGTTCCAAATCATGTACCCGAGATTTCATCAATCTTTGGGCTTAATCGAAGCCCTGATTAAGAATATATAACCCAAATACAGAACCCATGTCCATTCTGCCGAGTCCAGCCCACCATTAATTTAATGGCCCATTTACTCCATCAAAATGCACTCTTTAGCTCTAGTGTCCTGAATGAAATTTGTATAAAATTAAGTTAGTAACACGGTTAAAAAATTTCAAATTCAAATAATAAATATAAAAATATTTATTTTCGAAATACTACAGTGCACTATTAAGGGTAAAACTGGAATTTTCACCAAACTTTCAAATGAATGATCAAATCCCAAATATTTTATAAATAAACATATTTAACAAAATGTGAGGAAATTATTTCATTTAATATCAATAAAATATTCAACAAAATAGTGTTTTATCAACAAACCAAAAAAGTCTTAAATACATCTTTACCCATCGTGACTTGAATTTGAGACAATGAAGGTGGGTTGTGTACCTTCAGTCCTTCGACTCTGAGCTTTCCTATAAACCTGGTAAGGGTAATGTAGTGGCTAATGCACTGATTAGGAGGGATCAAATACAGGAAGTGCATGAGACCAGTGGTGAGTGGCAGCTTATGGCTTTGTTCTCTAAGATTCATTTGGAGGTGCACGATAGTCAGGGGAAAACTTATCTTTCATCCTTAGCTGTGACTTCTAACCTCCTGGATAAAGTGAGGATGAGACGACTATCAGATTTTGAAGGCCAAGTCCAACGGGAGTCAATGGAATGTGAGGACCCTCCTCCTAGTTGGACGATAGGTGATGATGAGGTATTGTGTATCCATGGACGAGTGAGGGTTCCAGGGGATATACGCGATGAATTGATGTGGGAATTTCATGATTTAGCTTGGGCAGTACATCTTGGAGTTACCAAAATGTACTGTGACTTGAGACGTCAGTATTGGTGGTCAGGTATGAAAAAAGAGGTAGTTGGTTTTGTTACGAGATGTTCCACCTATCCGTAGATGAAGGTGGAGCATCAGAGGCCATGTGGACTGTTACGATAGTTACCCATTCCAAAGTGGAAATGGGATGATGTTGCGATGGAAATTGTGACAGGGTTGCCGAGATCACCTCGAGGCAATGATGTCGTGTGGGTTGTTTTGGATATACTTACAAAGGTATCTCACTTTTTTCCGATCAAGGAGACCTTTAGTGTTGACGAGCTCGAAATGTTGTATATCCGAGAGGTAGTATATCTTTATGGGGTCCCTTGTTCTATCATTTCAGATAGGGACCTGCATTTTACATCTCATTTCTTGAAGAGTTTTCAGAGGGCACTGGGTACACAGGTTCTTCTGAGCACAGCTTACCACCCTCAGACTGATGGTTAGTCAGAGCATATGATACAGGTTCTAGAGGACATGTTGTGTTCATGCGTTCTAGAATTTGGTGGCTCTTGGGAGAAGCACATACCCCTAGTCAAGTTTAACTACAATAATGGATTTCATGAAACTATTGAGATGGCACCTTACGTGGCTTTATATGGTAGACCATGCCGATCACCCTTGTACTGGTTGGAGGCAGGTGAGGCATCTTTACTTGGACCATGTCTTATGCATGAGAATTCAGAGCAGGTCCAGTTGATTTAGAAACGGATGGCTACTGCACAGTCTCATCAGAAATCGTATGCTGATCTCCGTAGACAACCCTTGGAGTTCATGGTCGGGGATCAGGTTTTCTTATGTGTTTCACCAAGGTTGGGACATAGGAGGATTAGGAGACAGGGTAAACTTTCACTGAGATATGTAGTGCCGTTTGAGATTCTGGAGAGAGTCGGGTCAGTTGCCTATCGGTTGCAGTTACCACAGAGATACCAGGCCATGCACGATGTCTTCCACATATCTCAACTGCAATGTTATAATTCTGATCCATCTCACGTCTTTCATCCCAAGGAGTTTGAACTTCAGGTAGATTAATCCTTTGAGAATCATCCTATTCGTATTGTTGATAGGAGCATGAAGGTTCTCCGAGGCTGGTCAGTTCCTCTTGTACGAGTGCTATGGAAGCATGGCAGAATGCAGGACCAAACCTGGGAGTAGGAGACCAACGTACGTGCTCAATGGCCAAAGTTGTGTTCAGCTTTATCTTAACCACCCTTGGAAGGGAAATTCGGGGACAAATTGCTTTAAGGGGGGAAGTTTGTAAGAACCTGGTTCTTATTCTTGAGGTACAAGTTTCTTCTTTTTCTTTTTCCTCAAGTTTTTTCTAGAAAATAAGGAAAATGGGAAAAATCCCAAAATTGGTTGGTACGTGCCATGTAATTTTCCACACACCATGTACTTTGGCCGTGTGGGATGAGTATACAGGGCGTGTAGGCCTGTCGGCGATGAAATGTGTAAAAAAATTACTACACATAGTGTACTTTGTATATACATGCTGTGTAATCTGTCAGCATGTGAATAGTAAGGTAGTGGGAGTAGCCGTCAGCGAAACGATAGTAAACATCATGTACATAGGAATACACGCCATGTAACTAAGTCGACTGATGAATAGTGAGATGGTGAAAAGTGGCCGCCAGAGGAACAGTTAAAAAATGGAAAGTATACGCCGTGTACTTGAGAGTACACACCGTGTAGTTATGTTTTTTCACTTAAAATAGGCAGTAGCCTCCTCTTTCGACAGAGGAGTTTTAGAACGCCTGAGATCCACGGGAGAGAAGGCTAGATCTTGGAAGAGGTCCTGACCGCACACCGGGACTCTGATTCCTTCGCCGTCAATCTTGTTTGAATCGTGCGGGTGTGTTCTTCTCTCTTATTGATCCTCTTTTTCTAATTATTTCTATTAGGGAAGTTATTTGAGTTTGAAGGGATAAATGTTTATCCCAGATCTATGTTCTTCTCGGTTGTTTTGGGAGGCGTCATTCACGTATACCGATCAGAGAGGATTGAGGTAGGTGGTCTGGTGTTTATTTCCAATTATTGAGTTGATTTTGTGTACCATTATGCTACACGCCCATGTTTGGGGTGTCGTATAGTTGAGTCCTTAGCTGTTAAGATATATAATTGCATAGATAATCTAAATGAACATGTATGAAATGTTTTTTGGTATTGTTGCATTGATCCAGGGCCACCCCGAGGGTGGGTTTCCATTGTTTAGTCGTTTGGCCAAGATAACCGTGGGTATTCCATGATTATAAGAATGTTTTGAGTTTTCTTAAGAGGAAAAATATATATAATTTCTTGTTTGTGCATTTGTCTCAACTCGGTTACTTGATTTTCCTATGGGAAGCCTGAGGGCAGTGTTTAGTTTAGCCTGAGGGAAGTGTTTTGTTTCGCCTGAGGGAATGTTTTTGTTTAGCCTGAGGGAAACGTTTCTTATACCTGAGGGAAATATCTTCCATGCCTAAGGAAAATTTTCGTAATTCCTGAGGGAAATATTCATTTATCCTGAGGGAAATCACCTGAGGGTTTCGATTATGTCTACCTGAGGGTAAGTATTTGCATGTCTGAGGACAATGTTTACTTTGAATATTCACTGTGGTAATTTCTTGTGTTGTACCTTCCAAGGAAAATCACAAGCTTGGAATTGATAAATAATTATTAAAATGGAAATTTAACTGGTAGAGATAATTACTTTTTAGTACTTCCTAGTTTATTGCATTTTATTATTGCACACTGTTGTTTCACTTTTTCACTGACAGTTGGGTATGAGCATTTGGTGGTTGCCTACTGGGATTTATTTCTCATACCCATATTGGGTCATGTATTGGGCCCAAAAAGATTATATTGATTCAGGTGTAGATATGTAAATGGTCCCTACACTGGTACATGATTGTTTCATAGGAGTAGGAGAGCATGGGACTGATCTTAGGCTCACGATGCTGTTGTGTTCCTGCCCACTACTTTGGTTTTGCTGTTGTACTTGTACTTTGAACTGTATTGTATCGGATTGAAGTGTATTCTATTTTAACTAATTTTTTAGAATTAAATACATATTGCATCATCATATATGTATGACTACTAGTTATAGTTTTCCTTCTCTTTTCCTTTTCTGGGTTATATTGTTACTACTTCCGTTGTTGCATGTTTATATTTATTTCCGATGAGATACACTTTCACAAATGAGGGCATAGTTTCCCCACTATCATTCCATGGCCCTCACTGCTAGTCGGTAGCCTCTATAATTTGGGGAAATTCCCTTGAGGTCATGTGAAAAACCGGGTTTGGGGCACCCGTTGTGTGGCACCCAGAACCATGAAGTTACATAGAAATTAACTTTAGTTTAATATTCAGGAGATTAAAGAACGAATGTGTCAAGTCGGACACGAGGTAAGTGAGATTGTCTCAATCTCCTTTCATTGAGGCATATTTTTTATTATACATGACTTTCTTTTATACAAAGTATAAACACCTTTAACTTTTCATTTCATTCAAAGGGAATCTTTTTCTACGAGTCATTTTACTAAACGACAAAAAAAATGTTTTGTTTTAACATAAGTGGTGACAACGACCTTTTCCGCCGTCGCGAGTATTATTTGATCTTTGGCTTCCTTAACAATCCATAATGTTTTTAAAAGAAAATTAAATACCATCTACTCTTTTATGTATTTTGTTATTCAAGTTTTTTTATAATGGATTTGTTATGTCAATATCTTTAAATGATATATTGGGATTGAAATGTGGAAATTTTATCTTTACTTTATGTTTGTTTTATGTGATATGAATATGTTATGGTTCTTGGTCATTTTTGACGTATATGGGTGGTTCTATGTTAAACCTTGGGAATGTGAGCCCGAGATAGCTCTCCAATGCATTTGGTAATGTGACAGAGGTAAATATTAATGTTTCTTTTAAGAGATTTAGGAAATATAACATGATGGGTATTCCAACTTAACTCCCTATGTATTTGTGATAGCTACAATGTATGTATGATATGGATGGCATAAGTAATATTTATGATTTATGCTTTCTATTTTTTATTCATAAATCTTATGATTTTATGTGGTAAGTTAAAGATTGAAAAGCATGTTTTCATTGATTTGTATGTATTGATGGACTAATGTTTTCTTAATTTATTTTATAACCCTTACTGATCTTTTTATGCACATCCCAAGTTTTGAAATTTATTTCACAGGACTTAAAGATGAATAGGATCAAGGATGGGATCAAGGAAAAGTCATGCTGTCTAAAACATGGAACTAGACATTACTCTTTTTTTCAAAGAGTTTTTATTTTATGAAAAAAATGAAAACTAAGAATAAGTGTCTAATTTGTAATTTTTGAGATGTAATGTCATAGTTATAGTATAATTATTTAAAACTCTAAACCTGAAAAGATCCTCAATGTGAATTATTTGTTTAATTCAAGATTATGTAAGGTTTTAAGGCTTGGTCCTTATAGTTGGTATCAGAGGTCAGCTTAGACAACATTAAAAGTTAGAATATTGTTAAATTAATTTATTGTCAAATTAAAATGATATTGCATTTACAGATTACCATGTAACTTTACCTAAGATATTTCTATATTCGGAATTGTTTTCCACAGAGGAAACAAGGAATCTATGATTGGACGACATCGGGAGGAAGACAACCTTCCAAATCAGCAACCTGAGATGGTCAGAATCAGAACTGAACGATTTGTTGCAGTAATGGTATAGTTGAATTAGGCTATAAATAGTGGTGGTATCCATGCATGAGATCAGCTAGACCAACCACATAGGAACATGTTAGTAATGGAGCATTTCATGAGGCAACATCCCCCATTATTCAAAGGATTATCTGACCTTGTGCTAGCTAAAGGATGGATTAAAGTACTGGAGAAGATTTATGATGTTATGGGGTGTTCAAAACAACAACAAAAAATTCTTTCTATTTCCCATTTTGAAGGTGAAGCTGATCATTGGTGTTCGATGGTGAAAAATATCAGGGATAGTGAGGAGATTGATGCTCCTGATTGGGATGAATTTAAAGGTATATTTCTTGAGAAATATTTTCCTAAGGTGGTTCTTCTTAGGATGGAAAAACAATTCTTGGAATTGAGGCAGAAGGATGATTCAGTGGCTTCTTATGAAGAAAAATTCACTTGACTATCAAGGTATAATCCAATTTCATTCGAGATCTTGATTGTAAAATGAACCGTTTTTACTCAGGATTAAATCCAAAGTATCGCAGGGATTTAACTTTTTGTGAGTTCAAAAATTATGAAAAACTTATTTGATGTGTGGAGAAGATGGAGATGGAGTTTTCAAGTGATCAGGTGTTTTTTGAAAAACAATATAATAAGAGTTCGAGGTGGTAGACAAATGGGAAGAACTCTTCAAAAAATTATGATGGTAAGAAACTTAAGTTTACAGTTTGTGAAAACTGTGGTAAAAAGCATGTCGGGGAATGCCTTTTGAATTCTGGTAAGTGCTTCCGATGTGGTAAAATGGGACATAAGGCTCATAATTTCACTAAAAAGGATCAGGGTAATGGTAAGACAAAATCTGATTTACAGTCAGTAAAATGTTATAAGTGTAATGAAATGGTTCATTATGAAAATTAGTGTCCAACGAAGAACTCAACTGAGATAAAGCAGCCGGACTACATGTAGAAAGGGGGGGTGAAATACTTTGCAACTACTTCATCAGATGTTGGGTCATCGAATGAAGTAGTATCAGGTACACTGTTTTTTTGTTCAGGTTATTCTAATGTGTTGTTTGATTCAGGGTCTACACATTTGTTAATTTCTAAGAAGTTTTCTTGTAAATTGGGAATTCCATCTCAAGATATGAGTCCTAAATTTATGGTAAAAACACCGGGGGGAATTTTTGATATAAAAAGAAATTATAAGAACATTATTGTCCTTGTGTGAAGGAAGAATCTACCTGAAAACCTTATTGTTTTTCAACTAGTAGAGTTTGATGTTATTTTGGGTATGGATTGGCTTTCTATTTATCATGCTATGATTTATTACAGAACTAAAGAGGTTTCATTTCAGAAAGATTTTTAGTTTCTGTACTAGAATGGACCCTTAATTTTGATAATATATCAGGAAGTTGAGAAAATAGTAAAATATGGAAATGAATGTTACCTTGCACATATTGTTGAAAACAAAGGAACTGTTCAGATTAATGATGTGGTAGTGGTAAATGAGTATCTTGATATATTTCTTGATCAGTTTCCTGGTATTATACCTGATCGAGAAGTTGGATTTACTGTTGACTTAGTTTATGATTCTAAGATAATTTCAAAATACCCTTATCAAATGGATCAAATTGAACTTTTAAAGTTAAAGAATAAATTCTAGGAGTTATAGATAAAGGTTTCATTCATCCTAGAACATCACCATGGGGTGCTCCTGTCTTGTTTGTTAGAAATAAATATGGTTCAATGAGACCTTACATTGATTATAGAGCATTTAATAACATCACTGTAAATAACAAATATCCTTTGCCTCATATCGATGATTTATTTTATCAGCTCCAGGGAGCTCAGTATTTTTCTAAGATTGACTTGAGTTCGGGGTACCATCAGTTGAAAGGGAGGGAAGCAGACATTCTGAAGACCGTGTTATATACTAGATATGGACATTATGAATTTTTAGTTATACCTTCTAGGTTAACCAATGCACCTACTGTATTCATGGATATTATTAATCGAATTTTTTGTGAGTTCTTGGATAAGTTTGTGGTTGTGTTCGTTGATGATATTTTGGTTTATTCCAAAAGTAAAGAGGAACATGAAAGTCATTTAAGGGTTGTCTTTCAAACCATAAAAGAAAAGAAACTATTTGAGAAATTCAGAAAGTGTGAGTTTTTGGTTGCAACAAATTTCATTCCTTGGTCAAATTGTATCAAAAAATGGCATACCTATTGATCCTGCAAAAACAAGTTATTTAAGAATGTCCAAGATCCACAAATATAACTGATATCCATAGTTTTCTTGGTTTGGCAGGTTATTACAGGAAGTTTGTTGAAAAATTTTCACGGTTATCTAGTCCAACGACTAAGTTAACTCAAAAAGGTGTTAAGTTCATCTGGAAAAAAGAATGTGATGATATTTTTTAGGAATTGAAAAGAAGATTTGAGAATGCTCTAGTTTTGGAAATTCCTTCTAGAAATGGTGAGTTTGTTATCTACAATAATGATTCTTTGAAAGGACATGGTTGTTTCCTAATGTAGAATGATCAGGTAATTTCTTATGCTTCATGTCATTTGAAACCCCATGAGTTAAATTAACCTACACATGATTTGGAATTAGCTGTTGTTGTTTTTGCTTTAAAAAATTGGAGGCATAATTTGTATGGAGTAAAGTGTGAAATATATAATGATACCAAAGTTTGAAGTATATATTCACTGAGAAATAATTGAACATGAGACATATGAGATGGCTAGAATTAATCAAGGATTATGATTTCACAATTCATTACCATCCGGGAAAATCAAATAAAGTGGATGATGCTTTGAGTCGAAAAAGTAATGCTTCATTAACCATGCTATGTTTGGAACGAGATCATTTGGTTTTTGATTTGATGAACTTTGGCATAGAATTTGTTGGTGAGAGAAATTCCTCTGTTTTGTTTCAGTTGTCAGTGAAATCATCTCAATCAGATATAATTAAGCAAGCGTAGAAGGAAGATAGTGAGTTGCAAAAAAAGGTAGAGTTGGTTCAGAAGGGTAAGTTTCCTGATTTTAACATTGATAATGATTGTGTTTTGAGGTTTGGGAAAATATTCTGTGTGCCTTGTGATTCACATTTGAAGAATGAGTTGTTATGTAGAGAGCATAGTTCTCCGTTTTCAGTTCATCCCGACAGTACTAAGATGTACAGAGTTCTTCGGTAGTATTACTGGTGGGATGGAATGAAAAGAGATATTGTAGATTTTACTGTGAAGTTTTTGACTTTTCAGCAGGTTAAAGCATAGCGGTAGTTACAGAAAGGGATGCTCCAGCCTTTACTGGTGCCAGAGTGGAAACGGGAAAATATGTCCATGGACTTCATTGTGGGATTACCAAAGACATCTCGAGGTAATAATGCAATCTAGGTTATTGTTGATTGATTAACTAAATATTTTCATTTCATTCCTATTCGAGATACTTTTTCTCTAGATCAACTATCTCAGTTGTATGTTAAAGAGATAGTCAGGTTACATGGATTTCCCCTCTCCATTGTATCTGATCGTGATCCTAGGTTTACTTCTACTTTTGGAAAGGCCTTCATAAGTCGTTGGGTACTGAATTAAATTTTTGTATAGCTTTTCATCCTCAATAAGATGGGTAGTCAGAACGAACAATTCAGACTTCAGAGGATAAGCTATGTGCTTGTTCACTCGATTGCCAGGGAAGTTAGGACCAACATATTTCTTTGGTTGAATTTTTTTATAATAACAGTTTTCATTCCAGTATAAAAATGGCTCCATTTGAGGTATTATATGGGAAGCGGTCTAGAACTCCATATTTTTGGGATGAATTAGGTGAAAGAAAGTTAATGGGACCAAAATTGGTAGAAGAGATGGAAGAAAAAATTCAGTTGATTCAGAAGCACATGAGAATAGCTCAGAGCAGGCAGAAACGTTATGAGGATAACTAGAGGAATGAGCTTTTTTGAGGTAGGTGATCATTCTTTCTCAAAGTTTGTCCATGGAAGTGTGTGATTCATTTCGATAAGAAGGGAAACATGAGACCAAGGTTCATTGGACCTTATGAAATCCTAGAGAAAGTTGGATCGGTTGCATACAGAGTGGCTTTACCTCCAATTTAATCCCTGGTACACAATGTTTTTCATGTTTCAATGTTTAGAAAGTATATTCCAGATCCATCTCATGTTTTGAGCCCAGAGGTAGTTCATTTGGAAGAGAATCTCTCTTATGAGGACAACACGGTCCAGATTCTTGACCGAAGAGAGAAAGTGTTGCGGAATGAAATAATTCATCAAGTAAAGATTTTGTGGAAAAACAATATGGTTGAAGAGGAAACGTGAGAATCTGAAAATGATATGAGGGATAAGTACCCCCCACTAATTTGATAAGTGAATAAAAATTTCAAGGACGCAATTTTCAAAAGGGGGGAAGGATGTAACATCCCAAGTAAATAAAGAATAATACATTTAAATATTTATTAATATTTGTGAATTAAATATTAATGTTAATTTAAAGGGTATTCTATGTTTGATGGAGTACCTGATACGCAACAATGGGTTTCTTCGAATTCTAATGTTACACACAAAGCTGAGTCATACTGAAAATAATAATATTATATTATTTTAAATGGTAGTTAACGCCTAGTCGTTGTATTGGCGGTAATGAATAGAACTAACTACAATATTATTATACATGTTTTTTCAAATTTTTTTAACTTTATCCAATAAAATTTAGAGGCTTAAAATGTTAATTAATTTAATTTTATGCCTAAATACTCTAATATTATTTAAAAGGTTGATTTACCGCCTTTTAATGGCGAACCCTCCTTAAATCTAGTTTAGGTAACTTTTATATGTTATATTTGACAAAAAAAAATTCTTATTTTTAATTGGGACATCAAAATTTACTTTAGGTAAATTTTTGGTATTTTTATGATAAAATTCATTTTTAATGAATTGTGAAAATACTGTATTATAATTCAAAACTGCCTTTTAATCTAATTTATTTATATGGTTATATTATATTTTTAATTTATTTTAAAGTATAATTAGATTTATTTTTACCATTTAATCCCATGTTGGTCATTGAAAGGAATTTCACTTTGAAATTGGACATAAACAAGTATCAATCTTTTGATAGTTATTATTTCTTAAAAACATGCTTTTTTGTTTTGACAACGGGAATTAATTTTAAATTGCTTAATTCAAATTATATGTTTTTAATTTAGTAAAATACACATCATTTTTTAATTTGGAATATCAAATATAGCTTAGGCTTTATTTTTGGTATTTTTCAAAAAAACTTCAAATTTTGATGAATAGTGAAAACACTAAGCAGTGGTTAAAAAGATGACTTTTTAATTTAAATGAAATTTTACCACTTCTGTGAATTTAATTTTGAAAATTTGACATAAATTGTTGTTATTAGTAAGTAAATTTTTGTTCAACAAGATAAAAATATTTTTTGGTGAATAGTAACTTTTAAATTTTATTTACCACAGTTAAAGGTAAATAGGGTAATTCGAGGTAAAAACAATATTATAATAATATAAATTTACCTTAACACTTGTCCTAACCTTATTGGATGAGTAATGACAGACCAAGAAAATCCTTGGGTGAGACTTTTGGCCTTTGAAATCCACTTGGGTAAGATAATGATATTAATTACATTTTATTCAAAGTAAAAATAAAAATATCATAAACATGTATTATTTTGCTAAAAAAAATTAATGTGGGGTTATATAATTGATATATTTGACTATAAATATTAATTATAAAGATAAAAATATTTACTAAATAATGGTATTTTAATTATAATTTTTAGAGATCAAATAAATAAAATTATTTATGACACAGTAATGATGCGGTGTTTACCTCATTAATAAATGATTTAAATAAATGAGATTAAAAATATTAAAACAATATCCAAAACCTGTTCAATTCTTATTTGATGATTTTATTTCGAACTAGAGTCTTATTATCATTTACTTTAATATGTTTTGGACCTTTATAAACTGAAAATCATTATATAATAAAATAATATTTTCAAAATTTCCTAAAGTGACCCTCCTCCCCCTTATAAAAATCCCTCACCTCTAACCCATTACTCACACCTCTCAAGTCCCTTTTTTCATCCAAAACCTACCCAAATAAGCTCTCAATATCCATTTATTCCTCTTATAATCCTTAACTTAGGCAGAAGGCACTTCAATAAATCATTTTGGTTCAAACCAAAGGGAGTTACCTGATTTATAGGTAACGTCTTCTTTTAAGTTATTTTCTTTTATTTTACTTCTCCAACCACATAAACTCTTTTTATTAATTTATTTTATAACAACACCAGTATCCTAAATATACTAGGTTGTTTTTATGAGAATTATTCGAACTACACTTACACACACCTCTATCTAATGGGTAAAGAACATACTATTTCTATGGACGGTGAACTAACGCCTCATGAAACGATGATTGTTCAATTATCTCCTACCACCTTATATGGTGTAAATTATGATGGAAATGTATTTATATGTGATATATATTATATTTATATTGTTTATATACTTCTGTATTTTTCTTTTATAGAATACCTTTATGGTTTCCAGAGTGGGTAAATACGACAATCTCATTTGAGGAAGTGCGGACTACCACCCCTTCAAAGTGATATGACTCATTCATGACATATGTGTAACGTATAAAGAATGGAGTTACTGAAATTATATATATGATATTATACAGAAATTATAAAATACCCATTTATCATTAAGTTTTCATTCCAGTAAATAATAAATAGAAATGAGAGTAGCGTTCATGTGTACATACAGCTTACCGTCTCCATGAACGGTGCCTTTCATTTATTACCTCCAAATGTTATGTAATATTATAAATACATATATATACTATATATATATATGATATATATGATATCTAAATCATGAATATCATTCTGTAGATAATGGAATTTTGACCACATGAACATCATGTAATTATAAGAAGTTCATTTTTGACTCAAGTACCAAACATCGAAAAAATGACTGTTGTTAACTTAAATGATTACATAATGTTTATAACATGGTAATAAGTGATATAAAAGGAATATTAAACTTGAAAAAAGTTCTTAATCAAGTATAAATTAACTTTAGTTTATTATTTTGGAGATTAAAGAACAAACGGGTCAAGTCGGACACGAGGAAAGGGACTTTGTCTCAATCTCCTTTCATTAAGGCATATTTTTTTATACATGACTTTATTTTATACAGTGTATAAACACTTTTGAATTTTCATTTCATTAAAATGGAATCTTTTTCTATGATTCATTTTACCAAATAAGAAAAAATGTTTCTTTTTAATGTAATCAGTGACAACAACCTTTTCCGCCACCACAATTATTATTTGATCTTTGGATTCCTTAAAAAGCAGTAATTTTTTAAAAGTAAAATAAATACCATATACTCTTTTATGTATTTTGGTATGAAAAATGGTTTTTATAATGGATTAATTATGTCAATATCTTTAAATGATATATTGTGATTGAAATGCGGAAATGTTATCTTTCCATTATGTTTGTTTTATGTGTTATGAATAAGTTACGGTTCTTGGGCATTGTTTACGTATACGGGTGGTTCCGTGATAAACCTAGGGCTGATGAGCCCGAGATATCTCTCCAATGCATTGGTTAATGTGATGGAGGTAAACTTTAATGTTTCTCCTTTGATATTTATGGAATATACTATGATGGGTATTCCAACATAACTCCTTTTGTAGCTGTGATAGCTACAATGTAAGTATGATATAGATTCCAAAAGTTTCCTTTATGATTTATACTTTCCATTTGTTATTCATAAATATTATGATTTTATGTCGTAAGTTAAAGATTGAAAATCATGTTTTTATTTATTTGCATTAATTGATGGACTAATGTTTTCATTCTTTATTTTATAACCCTTACTAAGATTTTTATGCTCATACCAAATTTTTAAATGTTTTTCACATGACTTATAGATGAATAGGGTCAAGGATGGGATCATGGAAAACTCATGATATCTAAAATATGGAACTAGACATGACTCTTTTTTTCAAATATTTTTTATTTTATGAAAAAATGGAAACTAAGAATAAGTTTCTACTTTTTAATTTTTGAGATGTAATGTAATAGTTACGGTCTGATTCTCTAAAACTCTAAACCTGAAATGATCCTCAATGTGAATTATTTGTTTAATTCAAGATTATGTAATGTTTTAAGGCTAGGTACTTATAATGACTATACATGGTATGTAGATCAAAAATTTATGAAAACATTAAATACGAATTTAATATATACGTAAAACATATCACATGGTATTTATGAGTTAATAAATGACACATAGAACACATATCGTAGTGGTTTAAAGGAGTAATAAATTAAATTTTAGTTTTCTACATAAATAGGTTGGGTACACGGCGTGTATATCCAGCTACATGTCATGTATCATTCTCGTCATATGTTTTTGATACATGCCTAATGACTTGGAATGTATTATTGGATGGACATGTGTATATGGCAAGTATAAATGGTACACGTCATGAAACCTTCTTGTTTCATGGATATCAGTCCCTAAGCATTGTGTAATTATAACTCAATTTGTATTTAACTACATGTTTTCCACAATTAGAACACATGGATTACATGGTGGGTAACCTAGTTACATGGTAGTGTGCTATCGTGGCTTGGTCAATAAATGGATCATTTTATGTACCACATGTTATTCATTGCATGTCATGGTGAATTAATTATTTCTATTTCTTCATGCAATGAACTTGGATACAAGACTTGTACACTAGCCACACGTCGTGTGATCAAGTATTGTATGGCCATATGTCTCAGCACCTATGGATGGGTGCGACAGATGTTATTCATTAAAATTTTATTATATATGGATTAAATGATAGAGAAACAAGTAGAGGAAGAAGATATCTCAATGACTGAATTTAAGAAGAAATTTCTAGAATTGAAAGACAACATTAAATACAAAAATGATCAAAAATAAATAAATAATTTTAAATTGAATGTGACTATTCTAATACTAATGGTTAGTTCTGGTCTTAGAAGAACTACCTATTTAGCCTATTAATAACTCAGATTTCATCTTATTTAATATATCATTCACAATATCCATGACGTGAATGGCATGGGGAAAAAAATCTAAAAAATATTGACAAATAATTTTTTTGGAACCAAGAGAGAGGATATTTCATGTAAATTTATAATTAATTTTGAAAAAAATAAAAATATTACATCGGTATTGAGAAATATGTATCATTCATGATGTTGATCTTTTGACCCCAAGTGGTGTTTTTTTTCATTTCATTATGAGAACCCAATATAGATCCCCTCTAGTGGTGAACTACACATGATCCTTCAAACTTTAAACAACACTAATTAATCATTGTGTGCTAGCACGACCGGTTAATCATCTTGCATTGTTCACCTTGATCACTTCATGTTCCTTCAGGATTGAGTAAATTTATCTTATTCTTATAAATCTTGATAGAAAGAGAGGAGGAGGGAGATACTAAAAGGTAATTATTATACACAATGGATAAAAATTCTATTATTGACATAGTATTATACTTATAGACTTAGGGTTAGGGTTTAACATTTAATTCATCGCACAAAATAAATTAATAATATATTAATCCCAAAAGGAGCCTCTTGGCATGTCATAAAAAATATTGCTATTTTATTTAATGACGTTGCTAAACTGCACAATGAAAAATATTTATTTTAAAATATGGTAAATAAATAGTCATTGTGAAAAAAAATCTAGTATTCTCATCCACCTTAGTATTTATTGAATTCACAAATAAATATTTAAATAATTATTATTCATTCAATAAATAAATAAATATTTTATTCATAATCAAGAAAATAAATATTTATTTAATATTCATATAACTAAATAAATTATTTATTTATTATGGTATGTATAAAAAGAGATAAATAAATATTATTATATTCATGTAATTAAAAATTTACCTTGAAAATAAATATTTATTTAATATTTGGGATTATTTAATAAATATTGAAAAATTATTATTTATCAATCTGTAGAATAATATTTATTCCAATTGATAAATATAAATAATATCTAACCAATATCAAAGGAAACACTTTTTGTGTGACCCTCTAGGCCTCATCCTTAGTGGAATTTGGATATGTGGACTAAAGTCCGAGATTATTGTCTTGAAATGGTTCATGAAACCCACAGAGGAAGAATATATATCACAATAACAAAAAACCATATAAAACACTCATTGCATAATATAATCCCTTTGTCACGATATATCATCAAGAAAGTTACATACTTCTGTCACCAACCTATATGCTTGATATGTATTTCTTTGACTATTTGAAATGAACTATTCTATACACCATGTACATGGAATTTAATGTAACAGTTAAATATCAATATAATTTTTGATACATCTTCTTCAATAAAGATGGAAGGGATAAATCATTCCTCTACTTATTCATGAATAACATAGTATTTGTGACGCATCTGATATACCCAACATCGTTGTGATCATGTGTCCTCGTGGTTTAGAGTACTACATCAAAGTGTGTGAGTAATGACATATATAAATAATAATCATAAAGTATAAGGATAATTACCCATGATTTAAAATAAGAATATCGAATGACACATAAACATGTGGATTTTCTACACGAGGTTCTTTTCTCATAATCTCTAATCTAAGAGATTACAAAGTACAAACTTCATGAGATTAAGTCTTAGCTACTTATGAGTACTCACATCTAACAGTAAACATACTATGTTCCCCATCATAATATGTTATCCAACCATAGAAAAATGATTGAGAATAACATCATGGAATTTAATGTTTCTCATCCTAGAGGGGAACTTCTGTGCCATTTTCAATGAAATAGATACTCTAGGACATTATTACCTTAAATTAAAGCAGAACTATGAATGATATGTAAGAAGATATTTTAATTAATATTCACTTATTTGAATATAAAATAAATCTCAAGTAAAAAAATTTGGTTTTAGGACACCAAATCCAATAATAAATAATTAATATTAAAAAGGATTGTTCTTTATCAGATAACTGTTTTTTAAAAGTGTTTTATATATTATACTAAAAAATTAAATTGAAAATTTTAATTAAATTATTATAATATATGAAATAATATGTTATCAGTCCAAAAATTATATAATTATATGAAATAATAATAGGATCATTTAACATTCAAAAATGTCATTTTTCTGTAAAAGAAGTTTTTCTTTATATTTTGTATTTTCATTTAGAAGATAAATTTACAAATTTTAAAACATTAATTTTATAAAATTAACTTACTTTTTTTGTTCACGATTTCAAAAATTATCTTAGGGTTAATTTCTTGAATTTTTTATAAATGGTTTATTTTTAGTTGAAAGTGAAAATACAGTTTTAACCAAAACTGTAACTTTTATAAATTTATAATTATATAAGAAATACTTATATGTGTATATAACCTTTTAATTGGTCAAAGATTTATTTAAGAAGTAAAATAAAACATTTAAAAAATAATATGTTGAATTTAGAAAACTTATTATTAACATTTTAAGGGCATAAGTAATATTTTCAAATAAAATCTATTTTTGGGTTTTTCTTATAATTAAATATTATTTTAGTAAAATTCAGTTATTAATTTCTTTGGAAGATAAATAACTATTGTTTTTTTATAATAATATAATATATTCTATGAAAATAAAAAACACAAATAGTTTTGTCTTACACATAAATCTTAATCTTAAAAATACACTACTACAAATCAAGTTTTTAACAGTACTGGATTTTATCAGCGCTAGAAAAAAGCGGTGATAAAGGCACCCTTTATCAGTACTAAAACAAGTTCTGATAAATGGTTGCTTTTATCAGTGCTTATTTTATAGCACTAATAAAAGGCACCATTTATCATCTCATTTTTTAGCGCTGATGAAAGGATACATTTATCAGCACATTTGTTTTAGTATTGTTAAAGGGTTTCCTTTATCAGTGCTTTATTTTTTGCACTGATAAAGGACACCTTTTATCAGTGCTTTATTTTTAGCACCCATAAAGGAATTCTTTATTAGCTCTTCTTTAGCATTGATAAAAGTCTGAATAAAATTAATTAATTAAATAAATAAAATAAAATGATTTTATTAAAATAATATTAAAATTTTAATTTATTAAATAATTATTGATAAAAATAAATAAATTGATTATACTATATATAAATTATAAATAGTATATATTAAACATTTGTATATATGTAAAATAACAATTAAACAAATAAAAATTAAAAATAAGTAAATTAAAAATAATAACAAAAGTTTTATTAATTAAATAATTATTAATAATTTTAATAAATAGTATATTTTAAATATATTCATATATATAAATGTATATATAAAAATAATTTATATAATAAAAAATATTTATTCTCTATATTAAATGGTAATATATTTAATGAATAATGGTTTATAATTAAAAATTAATATGAATTAAAAATACTGACTAATTACATCGAGTAACGGAAATAATTGAATATATTTTGTTTTTTCAATTTAACATAGATCAAACGTATTATATTTAATTCACATGTACATAATTAATTATTTTTCATATACACACACAAATGTTTTTGGGGAATTTAATCAATTTATATTATTTAATTTGTGTATATTTATTTACTTTGTATTAATATTTTAAATATTTATTCATCTTTATTTCAGTATCTATCCATTTTTAATGATTTATATTAATCGAACTTATCAAAATTTTCAATATTGTACCCATTTTTAATTAATCAATTTTACTCATTTTTAGCATGCATGCACTTAAGATTAAATATTCATTAATAATGTTAAAAATACATTTGTCAAAATATATTTAAAAATGTATACTTACTATTTTTATAAATTTATAATTGAAAATAAATAAGTAATATTTTTTAAAAGTATTTATATAATTATAAATAAATATTTATAAAATTATAATAAATTTATTTAAATAATGAATATATTTACTATATATATATATTTATATATATAAAATGATATAATTATTATTTTTTAAAAAAGTATTTAAATAATTATAAATAAATAATTATATACTGAATGAATTATAAAATTATTATTTTATAAAAAGTATTATTATAATTATTATAATTATAATTAATAATTATACTTTTTTTAAGAAGTATTATTTTTTAAAAATTATTATTTTTAATCGTATTATAAGTATTTAAAAGAACTTTTTTAGTGATGATAAATGTTAGTTTTATCCCTGCTTATTAACTTAGCACTCCTAAAATGTATCTTTTTTGGTTCTTTTTTGGAAGCACTGAGAAAAGTGTCCCGATCTATTTTATGAACCCTAAGTATCGTGAACCTGTTCATTATATATGAATCTCTCTGCAGAAGTTAAATGCTATCATCTCCCTTCATTGTCGAATCTGAGCTCGAATCTAGGCCAGAATCAAGGCTCTAACTATTCCAAGTCTTGAGTGATTCAAGGGTGGAATGAAACCAAGGCTCAAACGAAATCCAGGTTTTTCAATATCTTTAATTTCCCTTTATTATCCACTAAACTATCTCATCCCACATATATGGATCCTAACAATTCTAGTTGCACTATCCTATAATAAAACAACCCAAAATTCATTGTTTTTTAGATATATTGAATTATATTATTCCCAGATTGCATGTGGATCTCCTTGGGAAAACATTGGTTTTGTGCAACATGAAATATATCAAACTCAATGATGGGTCATGTTATTGTTGGTATAATAGGCTCCCAATACCTATATTCCATGACATATTCCACTTTTCAATCATCAAATTTTTGAAAAATTCATCCATATAGTGGTCATTGTTGTCATTGGTTTGGAATATTCCATTTAAAATTACTTGGGAACCTCTTTTTTGTATTTATATTGAGAAATTAATGTTCCGTGATTTCCTTGATTCACCTATAAACCAAGGAAAATTTTTCATCAATCATAGACATCTTTATATCGTACATCCTATGATCCACAAAAAAAATCATTTCACTTTTTTCAATCCTAAAATATTATTTCTTCGACATATATGAGTACCAAAATCCTTTGATAATTTTCCATGATGTATAGGGAGTGATCAAATCTACCTATCTAAACCCCAAGCTTTTTGAGGTATTGATCCAACCTTAAATGATAGGTCTTGAGTGACTTATTTATCTTATACAATGAATTATTTAACTGGAAAACCATTATCTCATTTTCATCCATAATAAACCCATACGGTTTCTCAATGACTACTTCCCCCCTTAAGAACTCCATTGAGGAACATGTATTTGACATCTAGTTGGTATACTTTTAACTATATTTTCACTAAAATAGCCAAAAAAAAATCAAATAGTTTCCAATCAGTCTATGAGATAAACTTATCATAAATATAAATTCCTTTGATTTAGGAGTCCCCCTTTCACACTATTCATTCTTTATTTTGATCCACTTTTCTATAGTAAATGAGTTTATTAGTAAACACCCACTTGGTTCTCATAATATTTCTTTCTTCCAGCCTTAGAACAATTTTCCATGGCATATTGTTCATATTCGGATCAAGATCCTCATGTATATATTTTACCCAATTATCACCATGTTTGGCCTATCTAAATTATTTAGAATCTACTTGGAAAAAATGAGGGTTTTTTTAAATTCTTACTCCTACGAGTTTTCACCATAACATTTTGATCACCAATGAAATTTTATTCATTTATTTCATCCTTGCTTGTATTTATTGTACTTGATAAAAATATAACCATCTTTGAAATGATAACCCACTCATTAATACTTTTTTAAAATAAATTCATTACTTTCGTCACACATAAATAAACATTATGTATGTTTTACTTAAATCCATATAAAAATAGATCATTCATTAACATCACCTATCACTTCCACTCTTTGGAATCTCGGATTACCATCCATATAATTCTCACAAATGTATCTATTCAAGGATGTAGGCAAATTGTCATTGAGGCTTGGGAAACCACTTTTATTAGAAGTCCCTTTCATATAATGGTTATAAAGTTTAAGGCTGTGAAGGCAAAGCCCAAAGAGTGGAGTAAGCAATCATTCTCATGCCTTGATCATGATATTCAAAGTGTTGAGGATAATCTCATGCACTATCAAAGGCTTAATGAGGGTCAGGATGTGATATCTAGGGGGTGTTGCTTTCTCTTAATAAATTTAAGGAGGTCCTATATTTAAAGGGAAGTCTATCCTAGGATCAATATAATGTGAGGTGGTTGAAATATGGGGATATAAATAGAATAATTTTTCATTTCTTGCATAGGGAAAAAAGGTGAATCATGGCATGAATGCCCTCATGGTTTATGGAGTTCTTTTCAACTTTGAAAATGATATTTTTTATGATACTTGTAGATATTTTGAAAATATTTACACAGATTCAGGGCATGATAATAATCATAAAATGTTCAAGAATATTTCTCCTTCAGTTGTGGACTCCCAGAATAATATGTTCATTATATTCCCTCAGAGGAGGAAGTCAGGAAGGCGGTATTTTCTATGAATGTTGATAGTGTGGTAGGGCCATATGGTTTCTCCAATAGGTTATTTATAGATTATTGGGATATTATTCACACAGAGTTTGTTAATGTGGTTAGAGATTTCTTTTATCGTTCTTATTTCACTTTTGGTACCAATGATAGCATTATTTCTCTAATTCCAAAGAAAGAGAATGCTCTTGATATTTAGGATTTCAGGCTCATGGCCATAAGGAACACTATTCCAAAGGTTATTAGCAATGTCTTGGGGAATATATTGGGAATTATTTCTAAGGAGTTTATTTCTACAAATCAATTTGGGCTTGTGCCTAGAAGAAACATTCAAAATTGTTTGTATACGGCATCTAAATGTGTTAATGTTATGAGGATAATGGTGAAGTATGGGAATGTGTCTCTGAAAGTTGACATTTCAAAGGCTTTTGATATAGTGAAATAGAGCGTCATTTTTATGGTGTTAAGAATGCATGGCTTTTCCAATGGCTGCATCAATTTGATTAGTTTCATTCTTATGAGTTATATGCTATATGTTCTTGTTAATGGATCTCATAGAGGTTTCTTTAAATGTTCCAGGGGAGTGAGGCAAGGAGATCCCTTATCTGGCCTTCTTTTTGCTATCGCTGAGGATTACATGAGTACATGTATTTTGGATTTTGTGCATACTAGTTTGTACCAGAAAATGACTGTTGGCAGAGGTATCTTTTCTCCTTTACATCTATTTTATGCAGATGATATTCTGTTGTTTGGTATGGCTGATGGAATTACTATTTGATATATTAAGGTGGATTTTGAGCATTATGAGGCTGTTTCTGGTCATGTTATCAGTTGGGATAAATCCTTTGTGTTTTTTGGGGAAGGGGTTATTGTATCAATTCAAAACAAAGTTTCCTGGAATCATGGGGTTAAAAGAGGTTCTCTACCTTTTAACTATCTTAGGGTTTCCTTTTTCTGGGCTTCTATTAAAATGAGTCACTTGGAAAATATCTATCTCATAATTCTCAATCAAATGGATACCTGGAAAGGTAAATCTATGTCTCAGGAAGGGTGTGTCTTTCTTGTTAATTATGTGATCACTTCCATGGGTTTCTATGTTTTTTCCTTATACAGATGGACTAGAACTATTCTTAAGAATTTACCAAGGTTGATTCAGAATTTTATTTGGAATGGTTTAATTCATGAGAGGAATCTTGATACAGTTTCCTGGAGTAATTTCATTCAACCTATTGACATGGTTGGCATGGGGATTAAGGATCTTAAGCGCTTTAATGAATCTCTCATTAAATAGTTTACTTGGTCACTTTTGACTTCCATTGATTTTTCTGTGGAGTTTCTGTGTAATAGATTTGGATCCAAGATGTTAAATGGGTATTCTCTTCACATCCCTTCCTCGATATGGAAATCAATTAAGCATTGTCATTTCAACCTCTCACAATCCTCTAAATGGGTTGTTTTTCGAAACTCCTCTTTGAACTGCTGGAAGACTGTTTGGTTTTCATGTGCCATTACTGAGGATACTAAGATTCATTCTACTTTGATAGATCTTTCTATTGCTGAATTTCACAAAAATATCATGGCTCAGTGATTGCTTTCTGATCCTCTAAAAAATGAGTTGGGATGTTATCATTATTCTGTGATGGATACTTTGATTTGGTTGTGCAGTCTTACTAGAATCTTCAGCACTAATGAGGATTATGGATTCATGTGTGCTAAGCCTTTGTTGGTTCCTTCTTGGATGCTTATTTTCCATTATACTTTTATTCCACTGGCTCAATATTTTCTTATGTGGAGGATCTACCTTTGCAACAGATGATACAACGATCTGAATTTTCTCTTTAATCTGTTCGCTTTCATTGTCTTGCTGTAGATGAAACTATTTGTCATTTATTTATATCTTGTTTCTCCTCATCTAGTTTCTGGGATTATTTTCATGGTGTCTTTGGATGCCATATGAATTTGGAGAGTTTTGAAAATCTAATGGATTCTATTTACTGAACTGATTATAGCTCTCAGGTGAAACCGCCGCTCCTCTCTGCAGTCTCAGCGTTGGTTTCTTTTATCTGGATAGCCTGAAATGCTCCTGTCTTTGAGAACAGAATTACACCAATTTAGGTTGGTATTCAGGATCTTCTATTTGGTGTTCTTGTTGTTGTGTGAGCTCGAATTGGAGTCATGCAGAATGATCTTTCAGATCTTGTTAATGTAAGGAGCCGATTATGATGAAGCATATTCCGATGGATCCCTCTGATCTCTCAGTGTATGAAAGTTAATGTGGATGGAGAAGCTTCAGGTGCACTGGGGCCTTCGGGCTGTGTTGGTGTTTTTCTCTCTTATATGGGCTTTGTTAAAGGTTGTTTCTACCAATTTTTAGGAAATGGCTTGGCGGTTGAGGCGGAATTATGGGCTATGATAAAGGTTTTCTGGTATGCTTCTTTTCATGGTTAGATGACCTTATGGATGGAGTATGACTCAACTTTGGTGGTTGATATTATTATAAATCGTTCAAGAAATGTCCCTATAAGGATGCTTTCTTACTTGGATGAATGTACCAAACTTGTGGAGCATATTTTTTTTTGGTTTTCACCCATGTTTATAGAGAGGAAAATCAGGTTGCTGATGCTTTGTCCAAGCATGCGATAGAGGAGGTTTTCTCTTTATGGTCCTTCATTACACCAACCTTTAATTGTGGTTTGGTTGATGCTAATGCGTGTGGTGATGTGTACATGCATCTTTGTTGACCCCATGTTTCTCCGCTTTTGATATCTTTTCTTTTTTATTGATAAAAGTTTTCTGGAAGTTGGTTTTACTGCTCCTGATTCTTCTGATTAATTCTCACAAATGGGAGGCATTATCCCTTTTAGAGAACACAATGTAGTAAAACTATCATCCTCATCAGTTTCATATCCTAAATAGTTATTATTTCTATTTGATTCATGGGACTCATACCCCATCTCTTTTATGTTTCTTGTACTACTTTGAGTAGTATTCATCATATGGATGACTATTACTTTTAGTATTTCAATCAACATAGGGGAGTTTCCACTAGAGATAGAGGATGAGTGCCAAAAAAAACATGGAATAATAACTGTTCGGAAGATGAGCTGATGAGGATAACAATTGTCTATAACTTTCACCTATGGATGAATTCCGAGGATAACACCTACCATAGTGGAGTAATTTTTTTTCTTAAATTCCATTAACCATTTTCTACAAAGAATACTGAAATTCCTTGAAATAATAGAATGTTGTGTTTCCCTTATTAGAATTATCTATAACTTTCACCTTTGATAATGGATATCTTATGTGTATTTATTTATTTATTATAAAAAATGAATATTTTATGAACCCAGTAGGATATCTTTACTTTCTCTCAAATTATTCAAAGATTCAATCCAATGTATCTTATTTTCTCTTTATCCTCATCACTGATCTATTTATTGTTTAGCGATATCTATTTTCATTTTTATCATCATCATTCTTGTTTTACTGTCAAGATATACCTATGGTCAACAGTTTTTTCCTAGTAAAATCATTATCTATAGAATTAATGTATTGTTTCATATTTATATTTACTTTATTTTTTTAGTATTACTCATATAATAATTGTTTTCTTGTACATGTGGATTCTATTGATCGAGTTAGAGTGGTTTGTTCAAAGAAGCTCATGATCGTGAAGGATTGTACATTGAGCCTGGAACTGAGATAATGATAACAATGAAATGTGTTAAGAAAGCATTCAACCATCAGGAAAAGGTGAATTCATACTACTTATTTAATTATTTTTTTCATAATTTAATCTACTATTTGTAAATTAATTTCCTTATCATTTTATATAATAATTATTTAGTTTTTTTCATAGATCATTTGAGAAGTCATATTTTCCATTCAAATATCTACAATAAGACACAAAAGAGATAAAATGATTATTTCTACCAATGTAACCATGTTTTCCATTTTCATTTCCTTTCTTTGTGAAACTACCAACACTTCATATTGATTCGATGTTCTTACCTGATAAACCTTTCTCATTATTTTAATCTAGAAGAGCAGTGTAATCTCATGTTCTCATTGTGGTGACTTCTCTTAATATACTGAGAACATGCTCTTCCTCTTCTCTTATGACTTCCAACAATGAGAAAGTTGTTTCGAGTAAGAACATCAACTCCATATATAGTGTGGGTAGTTTGACATAGTAAGAAAATATAAACATGGTTAAATTGGAATAAATGTTTTTTGTGAGACCTTGGGATGTGTAGGAATCAACCGCACCACAATCCGACATATGGTGTAACCAGTATGACTCCTAGTGTTTCTTTTTATTTAAAATTGACAATAATTTTAGTAAAAATGAAAACTAGAATAATCAAAACCGAGAAAACATATTTATATTATTTTCATACTTTAGGTAAATGATTCATAAGTCATTTAGGATGTGTCGGAATTAGCTTCACCTCAATTTGATGCATGATCTGACCGCTATGACTCAATGTGTCCATTATTAGTTTAAAATCAGCAGTTTAGTTCAAAAAAATTCACTCTGTTAAAAAAAAGAAAACACAATTATATTTTCTTGATAATTTAGTATATTGATTCATAAGTCATTTATGGCATGTAGGAATCAATCTCAGGTCAAATTGATACATGATGTGATCAGTATGGGTCAAAGTGCTTCTTTCTAGTTTAAAATTACATATTAGTAAATAAATTAAGTGACCTACTCAAAACTGAGAAAATTCATTCATATTTTTTGGATACATTAGTTAAATGATCCATAAGGCATTTTTCATGTGTAGGAATCAGCCACACCTCAATCTGATGCACGGTGTGATCGGTATGACTCAAAGTGCATCTTTTTATTTAAAATTGGAATCAATATTAGTAAAAATGGAAATTGACCTACTCAAAACTGATAAAATTAATTCATATTGTTTTGATACTTTAGTAAAAAAATCCATATGTCATTATTTATGTGTATGAATCAATATATCCTCAATATGATGCACTGAGTAACTAGTATGACTCTAACTATGTCTTTTTATTTAAAATTGAGATCAATTTTAGTAAAAAAGACAACTGACCTACTCAAAACTATTAAAATTAATTCATATTGTTTTTACAATTTATTAAAATAATACATATGTAATTTTTGACGTGTATGAATTAGCCTCACCTCAATGCGACACACAGTGTGACCAGTATGACTCCAAGTGTATCTTTTTATTTAAAATTAACATCATTTTTTGTAAAAATAACAACTAACATAATCAAAACTAATAATATGCATTTTTATTGTTTTGATACTTTAGTAAAATGATCCATAAGTCATTTTTGATGTGTTCGAATCCTAATTAGATCAATTCTATACACGATGAAACTGGTATGACTCAATGTGTCCATTATCATTATAAAATCGATAGTTTAGTTCAAAAAATTTCACTCACTAAAAACTGAGAAAACATGCTCTTATTTTCTTGATAATTTTGTAAATTTATTCATAAGTCATTTTTGAAATTTAAGAACATTTCTCACATCAAACTGGCACATGATGTGTTCGGTATGAGTCAAAGTGTGAGTTTCCAATTTAAAATGACATTTTAGTAACAAATAAAACTGATGTACTAAAAACTGAGTAAACACATTTTTATTGTTTTGATACTTTATAAAAATGATCCATAATCCATTTTTGATGTGTAGTAATTAGTCATACCTCAATATGATGCATGGTGTGACCGATATGACTCCATGTGCGTCTTTTTATTTAAAATTGACATCAATTTTAGTAAAAAGGACAACTAACCTACTCAAAACCAAGAAAAAACCTTCATATTATTTTGATACTTTCGGAAAATGATCATTAAGTCATTTATGATGTGTAGGAATAATATTCACCTCAATCCAAGACATGATATGTCTGATATAACTCAATGTGTATGTTATCAGTTCAAAATTGGCATTTTAGTTTGAAAGTGTCACTCCCTGAAAACTAAGAAAATTCACTTGGATTGTCTTTATAATTTGGGACAATGATTCATAAGTCATTTGTGACATGTATAAATCTATATCATATCAAACCGAAACACTATGTGATTGGTATGAGTCAAATTTCATGTTTCTAGTTTAAAATGACATTTAGGTAAAAAAGACAAGTGATGTACTCAAAACTGATAAAACACATTCAGATTGCTTTTATACTTTAGGAAAACAATCCATAAGTCATTTGAATTGTGTATGAGTCATATGTATCTAAATATGACACATTTTGACCTCTATAACTCTAAATGTGTTTTTTCAATATATAAGTTTCATTTTACTTTAAAACGCGCATCACATCACAAAAATCGAAAAAACAACCCTAGACTGTTTTCTCACCCTATGTTAAATTACTTAATAAATTTCCTTATCATTTTTATCTTATAATTATTTAGTTAGTTTTCATAGATATAATTCTTAACATGAACAATTAATAGTGTGACATATAATAATCAACCGCAACTCAATCTGATATACAATGTTCCTTGTATGACTCAAAGATTATTTTAAAATTAAAACTTTATATTAATTTATTTCTTTATATTATTACTAAAAAAATATTTTCTTATATAGGTGATTTTTTTGATCGAGCAGGAGTTAGGATCAAAAGACAAAGGAAGACAGCTGTTTTTGAATGTATATAATAATCTGTACTTATGTAATTGTTTAAACCAATGTTTTAAATGTATATAATATAGTTTTTCTTTTCTTGTATTTGTGTTGTAAATTTTATTTCACTTAAATTCTATATTTGTAATTTATTTTTCTGATTTCAATGTGTTTTTGGTGTCGCGGTGTGCTGTTACATCACTCAGCAGTATGCCCCTTTATTAGCACTTTTAAAAGCACTGATAAAAGAAAAAGTCTTTTAATCTCACTCCATTAGTCAGTGCTTCTCTAGTGCTGATAAAGTACATTTTTTGTATTTTTAAAGTCCTATTTTGTAGTAGTGGAACACTTTATCTAAACAATGGTTTCTGCGCATTTTGTGCACAAATTTTAAGATTGATTTATCTCACCATTAGAAATAATTTTTGGTAAAATTATTCTCATATTTGAAATAATAATTTTAAATTTTTTAATCATTTCAATTTTAGTTTTTTCCATTAAAATTAATTACCGAGTTTAAAAATGAGTTATCATGGTAAAAGATAATTTCAGTAAAAAGTTAAAATTAAAGATAAAATCCTAAAACCACTAAAAATGTGTCTCCAAAGTGAATTTTAAATATAATTATAGAAATTAAAATTTAAAAAAAACCATTTTTTCCATTTTTTTGAGCCTTTTACCTTGAATAGTGTCATGAAATTATTATAACATAAGGATTATTAGAAAAAATCCATTTTCTTTAGTTATAAAATATTCCATCACCAGTCCACTTCTCCTCACACACCATGCCTCTTATATTCAATAAAACTCTATCTAAATAACTCTCCAAAACTACTGGAAAACTATTTTATGACTTTGTCTTCCCAAAATACCACTTCTCAAAATAGTAATCCAATTTTCAAAGGAGATTTTCCAAAGAGTAAAAGTTCCCAATTACTCCATTTCTATTTCTTTTCCTTTTCTTCTATTTATACCTCATCCAAATCTAATATACCCATGTTAGAATAATTACATCAGTATAATAAGTTTACTAAAATTTTATTTTTTATATGGGATAACGATTTTTAACCTTCCTCCGAACCATTTTTAAAACGAAAACATCACTTCTGTTACATGCGGACTACCACCTCCATATGTGACGTGATGCATTTTTCATAACCACCATGTATGGATGGTTAAAATGGGATAATTAATGGATTAATATTGTATTATAACATTATAAATATTATTAAATTTTAAAGCATTCCCTATCTTCCTCCCATTCAATGTAAATGAATGTGTCTCTTATGTGTACGTGCAGACTACCTCCTCTATGAAAGTAACATATTTCATTTTTTCATCAAGTTTTTTCTTCTCTGTCAAACTCTTTTAAAATATGGTTCTTCACATTAAAAAAATATAAATATTATCATTATTATATTTTAATAATGATGTTATTTTAAAAGAATCACTTTCTTAAACATACTCACTTTTAAATTATTTCAAGTTCTTCTTTTGGTCAGTTTAACAAACAACATGAACAATGATAAAAAAATTTATCATGGATGAATATATAAATTGAACTACTAGTGTTATTAGACATTAATGATAAAATAATTCTTATTTATGGTTCTTAAAGGTAATATTTAATATTTGTCTTATTATTATTGTACTACCCTTTTATTCGTAAAAAAATAATGAAACATGATCATCACCAACTTCATCATCGATAATCATGAATAAAATAATTATGAGATAAAAAATATAACATTGTAAATAATTATAAAACATCTATTAGAGTACCTATAATGATCACTCACTATTTAAATTTTAATCTATAAGCAAAAATCAACATCGCCATTAAAAGACTTATTTTAAGTAAACAATTGAAACTAATAATATCTGATGATGAAAATAGAATAATACTAACTGATATATTTGTAATGAATGATAAAAAATTAAGTTCATAAAAGGTTATTGATGTTAATAATTTTTTTAAATATGTGATTAAGATATATATTTGTGTTATACAGAGGGCTAAATAACTTTTGTGGAATTCAGTAATTAAGGAAATGGTATTTCATATCAATTTCCTTTCTTTGAGACATGTTTTTTATACACATAATTTCATTTACAAAGTGTGATTAATAAATATTCTATATAAAATATCTTGAATTATACTTTATTCATGGTATTTTAAGTTTAATTTCAAGCTCTCCCCTTTAATGGGTTTCTATTAAAATGTTTCTTCAGTTATAAGGGTGTTTCATCTCTATTTCCTTTATTTGAGACATGTTTTGTTTTATGAACCTAATTTATTTTAAATGGTGTTTATAATGCATATTTTATATATATTATCATGAATTATAGTTAATTAATTGTATTTTAAGTTCAATTTTAATCTCTCACTTTTAATGGGTTTCTATTAAAACATTTCTTAATCCGTAAGGGGTTTTAGTGACTTAACTTCTTTTCTGGGTTCATAATGATTACTCTTGAACTGTGGTTTTATAGGATAGTTTTATTATATTCTATGATGATATTATAATTCCTATATACCTTATTTTTTATGGAATTATATTGATGTATTTATTTCTTTATAAAAAATTTGACGTTATGAATAATTCTCATTCTTTTTAACAATTATTTTTATTCCATATCTATATTTTCCATTCCCTCCAATATTGTCCTTTATATTTGGTAACCTAATTGTGTGTTATCTCATGTGACTGTCATATTTATTTTCTACTATTTTTAAAAGTAATTTTTATTATCCATTTTTACGATGTTTGATTTCAACAATGATATTTCAAAATATTAAAATGGTTTTGCCTACATGATTGATTATTTTACCTTACACTAAACATTTCCTAATGATAGTCCTTATTTCCTTTTCAAGGCTCCATTATTGAGGTTTCATTTTTAAAAATAAAATTTTTCAAAAAAAATTACTCCACCTTTCTGAAAATAACTTTTAAAAATTACCTATAGCTTTATCTTTTTATGATAATGTTAAAAATGTTCTCTATAATATTTTTTAAGGATTTTCTGTGTGAACACATTCTTTCACTATTATGACCATTATTTTTAACAAATATTCCTTTCAATGTTTTAAAAATTTATTCCAAATAAACCTAATTCATAATGATTTCAAAATGAAAAGGGGGTTTTCCTCTTATTTTTCAAAGTGGTTTACCAAATGATCTGGAAAAGTTATTTTTCATCTATGTCAATATCCTTAATGATCCTTATCTTACATTGAGGTTATATTCTTATACCACTATCCACTTTATTTCTATGGATGTATTATGAAATTTTATTTGGATGTTTTCATAAAACCTATCTCTTTTCAAAAGGTTAATTAAATAATGTTTGAAATATGAATATTTTCATGTTCTCTTGGCACACATATGTATGGAAAATTTTTATGTGATGGGTGGGAACCTATATCACCCTTCAATGAATTTATTAAAGTTTTATATCTCATAAGATCATATAGGTAACATGGGTTGTTATCCTGAGCCCAATATGGTACATGGGATGTTAGCTAGATCCCAATAGGGTGCATAATTTGTTATCCAAATCCAAATAGGGTAAACCAGTTGTTGTCCAAGGCCCAATATGGTACACAAGTTGTTACCCTATTCCCAATAGGGGACATGGGTTGTTATCCTTGTCCCAATAGGGTACATGGGTTGTCTCCTAATCTCAATATGGTACATGGGTTGTTATCCTAGGCCCAAGAGGGTACATGGGTAGTATACCAATCCTAAGAGGGTACATGTGTTGTTAGACGAAGCCCAAGAGGGTACATAGGTTATTATCCTAAGACCAAGTAGGTACACGAGTTGATATCCCAAGTTTAATATTTAATGTGAATTAGGTAGAAATTAATTCTATAATGGGTTATATTTCCATATTGTTTCTATTATTCCACATTTATATGTTTTATGGATACGTTATGATACCATGGATCATGTTTATTATATGTTCTTTTAAATAACATATTTCACTAATGCTCATATTTTCTCACATACTTATGATCCAACCCTAGATGATATATTGATGAGTTTTCCCCTTACTGATAATTTTATCTCACCCATTTCTGATGTTTTTATTCCCCAAGTTATGAATATGAATATAAATTATAAGAGTCTAGTATGGTTAAATTATAGATAAAAGGTCACAAGTATTATAAAATAAGTTACTTATATAGCTGATCGTCAAACACAATAAACCTTATATTCTTGGGATTATGTAATTATTTATGATATATTATGTTTAACTTATATAAATAATATAAAATAAATATATGTTTAACTTTGTTTTTATAAAATAAAATTATTAACGATTTTTTTTTTAAACCAGATCTAGGAGTGCAGTCCTAGGGTGCCTTAGTGTTATTCATAAATGGAGGAGTTTTGTGAAGTATTGAATCTTCTTATAAATAGGATAATAATATATCATTAATTAGAAAAAAAATTAAGTGATAAGTTATTTTTTTCATGTAATATTTATGTTAATGTTGTTCTTGTGCGATGAAAATTTACTGAACTAGAAATTGTACTTAGAAAGAAGGTTGTGTTTCATGAAAAAATAATTTGGAAAACCTGAGTTATGTGAACTTTATTCATACACATGATGGGAGTTAATAGAACCTCTGGGTAATTTTCTAGAATTTATTCAGTGAATTTAAGTTCATTATTTGGATAAAATAATATCTTCATTATACACAAATTATGATTTAATCAAAGGTGATTCAACACACCAAAGGATCTACTGAAGGAACAGTGTGTACACCTTATAAGAGATATTAGTGAGCTCTTAATAAGTGATTGGTAGTAATCCAGGAGGGACATTGAGTCCAATTTGAACCTATAAACAATTAGTGAACTTGATTAAGAGATCAATTAGATCTCTAACTATGATTGGTAGTGAACTGGGAGTCACGGTGAGTCTTCTCTAAACCTTGTAAACAAGAATGCACTTAATGGATTCTCATGCAATGGAAAATCATTGTTTTATTCTCCTTGGATTAACATAATATAGATAAACTAAGTAAAATTTCATGTTTCCCTCATTACTTAATCATTTAATATCTTTTTTGATGGAAAGTGGTATTCCAACTAACAGTGGAACAAAATCGTCGGTGACGGTTGTTTAAACAAATTGGTATACCTCAATTCATCTCCCCACCCAACTTAGGGTATTTACCTTTATTGGGACCAATAAATAGAATCATAGATCAAGATTAAATTTAGTGTAACTCTCCATTAAGTGGAATCTGTGGTAGCATTAAATAAGAATGTATTTTCAATATTTAATGGAAATAATATTCAACTATGGAAGAATCAGATGCAATACTACATTTGATCTTTAGTATTGGATGTTTATATAATTTTTATTCTTTGAATTATGGTTAGTGAGGAAGGTAGATATTAAACATAAGGATTCCATAAATAAATGGATACCAAATCCATAAGAATAAATTCATTAGGGGGGTCCTTATATAACATAATCTATATAAAGGTGATGTCATGAAAATCCTCACATGATATGTGAAAATTTTTGATTAATATCTATTAATGTTACTAAATAGTATAGGAAACTGAATTGAATGTTTTATGGAATAAGTATGATAACTTTAGGATTCACCTGACTGAATATTTAGATTCATTATTTGATTAGGTAAATGTTATTATGGATGATACACAAGGTCTTTGATGAACCCTCAATGATGTACATATCACTAAGCATGCTTCAAGAAGGTTTCCATGTCAATTTAATCCAAATCATCTATTCATGAGGATAAAGATCAATGTTAGATGATTTTAGATACTCTTCATAGTACTATTTTATTATATGATATGAGAAACAATGATAATGATGTTATGGAAAATTGGATGTATAGTGACGTAGAATTCAATGCATTATCTCACAATGGAGGGTGAGTAAGAAGAAGAATAGGTTAATGAAGTCATGTCATTCGTTTCCTAAAATATTAATAGGTGAAAATGAATGTTCAAAGGGAAACTTTTGTTTGTTTGTTTTTTGTGGAAAGGTTTATAACCTTGCAACAAAGTTTCTTAAGAAGTTTCAATATGATGTTGAGAATTATGAAATTACCGTGAAGAAATATTCATCTAAATTTGAATGTAGGAGGAGTACCAAGAACATCTTATTTAAGAAGATGAATCTAATTCCATAGGTGCATAATATCTTATAAGAAAAATAATCTGAAGAAATGTAGTATTTTAAATACTTCAAATAATAATTTCTAATTGATATTATAGAAAATTCTTAGGAAAAATAATATAGAGATGATTTCAAAGGATAAGTGGAAAGGAAAGTCTATCTCCAAGTATAATTAGAAGATTATATTGATTAAATAGTTGTTTGGAGAGACAAAATTAAGAAGATTAATAGAATTGTTTTTGAATCTAAACTCTACATGTAGCATCAGAAAGTGTAACATTTTTATTTGAAGGTGAAAATTAAAAATATTAAATATGGAGAGAGAAAAACTAAAAAAAGGTTGTTGAGTATAAGATAAAAATTGAAGAGAATATCCAGGTTATAAATGGTTTGAATAATATAGAAAAATATATAGTTAAACATATATAAGTGCTTTAAGGAGAGATCATAGGTTTATAGCAAAAATTATAAGATAAAGAGAGACTTCAAACCCTTAGAATAATATTAGAGACATATACTGAATAAGTTTTATAAAAATTGAAGGAGAATCATAGAGGTTTAAAAAGAAAGTTAAAGGAGTATCTGAATAAGAAAGAGAAAAATTGTAATGAAAAAGATTATATGGGGATTGACTATAAGAAGAAGTTTTAGTTGATTCTAATCCATAAGAACCCACTACAAATTAAATGTTTAATTTAGTATAAAATCAGAATTAGTACAATATAAGAACTCAAAAGAAAATTAGTGAAATAGAAAAGACATGCTAGAGTTCATATTGTATTAGGTATTAATATTTTAGAAAGATTGGTCATTCTCATAATGTTTTTCCCATAGTAAATAGGTATTGGATGACACAAGTGTAGTGAAGGTATCCAAGAGGAGATTGATATTCTCTGTATTATTTTGATATCAACTGATCCTTGTGTGGAGGATATAAACATATGACTATGAATTTCTCATTGATGATGAAAAGTAATGTGTCTATGAAGACCCAAGGTGGTCATATATATAAGAACACTGAATCATAAAGATGTTGTAATTCCCCGACCCCAGTTACCCAGAGTCGGTGCATTATTACATAACATTGGCATGATCACAAAATATCATGTCTCGAAAGACCGATTAGTTTAGTAGCCTTGGAAACACTAGATACATTCATATGTCTTACATTACATCATAAAGTGCAAAAAACTACAACAACATCTTGTCTTCATATCCCCTCACACTATCCCTGTAGGTCATTTATAAAATACTTCTTCACATCCTTGGAAAAATTAAAGCATTGAAAGGGGTGAACTCAGATGCTCAGTAAGGATAACAATATAGCGGAAACTTTCATTAATAAACAACAACAATTAAGGCAATTTATAACTAAAAAAAGTATTTTAAACTTGAACTTCAGCATAATATAGAAAAGTTAAAATGAAATAATTCCATTTACTTATTCACATGGGTATTCTACTAGTCGAATAATCACAAGCAATATCAATAACCACTTTCATAATGATGGAATGCATAATGCCAGACTATCATAACCACACAGTCAAGTCCTTGTGCCAAGACTACAAATAAGATTTTCTCAAGGCCTTGTGCCAAGACACTAGTTTGTCTCATGAGACCTACTGATGCATCGACGAGCTATAGCGGGCTCCACCCGTCACTTATTAAGTCCAATTCATTCCTCATATGAAATGCTTTAAACATAACATAAAAATTCTAATTAAAACTAGCATATGAAATTTCAATACTTTCTCCATAAACCATGAATGGTATAAAAATAAAAAATCCACAGTCAAACATATCACAAAACCTTCAATACAATATGGAAGTTTTTTATCATAATAAATCAACTTCAACTAAGCTTAAAAGTCATCAAAGGATGTTGACATAGATGAAATCAAAACTATTGGAGAGAAATATCTCCTTTTTTGAAATCATTTAAAAGACACATTATTATAAAAGAAAACATTTACTTTGTAAATATTCTTATAAGCTTGTAAGTTAAGTTTCGACGATTTTATAACGGTGGAAAATAGTTTCACATGCCGTATAAGTTAAAAAATACATTCTTACCTTAATTTTGTCGAAAAAGTTAAAAAGGACCATGTTTGGAAAACGACGGAAAGATTCCTCTATAAAAATCTTATAAAATTTGAAAAAAATGTATAAATTAATTTAACCCATAGTCTATAAAATAGTAAGAATGTTTTTAAATACATTTTTAGGAAACATGGATGTGGATGATAAAGAGGTCCCAGTTGATAATTATGTATAAACAACCTCAGATAATGAAGAGATTGTGAAATAAACCCTTACCTTGTACTTTTACTTGGTTTAGGGTAGGTTAACCTCTTGTATAATAGTTAAATAATTGTTATTAAATTATACAATAATATTATACATAAATATGATATCATATATTATCTTTTAATATTTCTTTGTTAATAATATTTTAGTATTATCGTCGTTTTGGGTGTTCAATTGCTCGTTTTCTTTTATATGTTTTGTTACATAAACCATGTTTGTTATGGATAGGTTGTATATTATTCATATCCCAAATGAAATTAAGTATTTAAAAATTTTAACCATCAAATGAAAATTATTCTTGAATGGATATGATGGGGAATGAATCTCATCGTGTTCGTGGAGACGGTAGTCCGTATGTACGCACGAGGGACAATATCATTTTTTTGATATTAAAATAATATATAATTGGATGGTATATCATATATACAGAATCATTAACATGTAATATTTATTATTTAAATCAATTAAACATCATTATCATACCCATCCAAATAATAATGTATTGAATAACAATTACACCACGACGTGGAGATGGTAGGCCGTACGTACGCACGTATGGTGACATGTCAATCAAAGAATGGATAGAATACTGAATATTGTTTTACCATATTTATAATAAAATCACAGTATATAGAAGATACTAGAGTTATTATTTTAGAATGGTAATAACAAATAAAGAAGAAGTGGAAGAAAAAAGGAACTTGAAAGAGGGTGGTGAAAACATTACCTCTTCTTCAGGTTCTTCCTTTTGATTTGATCAAAAGGGCTCCTTAGGATGGATTTCTGATCAAAATAAGTCATCTAGGTTGAAGTGAGGGAAGTTAAAAGATTATTTGGGTAGGGGTTGCCTGACCCAAAAGGCTTTGATGGTATGAATTAGAGGGAAGGGGGAGTGCCCTTTTATAAGAGGGGTGAGGGGCACCTTAGGAAAATCTAGAAATATTATTTTATAATAAATTCATATTTAGTTTCTAATGGCTCCAAAGTGGATTATTTAAAGGCTAAGGTGGGGATAGGTTGAAAACCACTCAACCAATTGATTTTATACAGGTTTGTGTCTCTATATTAACCTTATATTTTAGTTTTAACTCTTAGTTAATTAGTTTGACATTTAACATGTCACTTTGTATTTTTATATTATATAGTTAATAAACTTACTATATACATCCAAGAGACCCCCACGTGGTACATTAATGATACACCTATCATTATATAACTCATTTGGCCGAACCTTGGATTTTTAGGAATAGAATATCAATTAATAATATAATATTTTTTTTTAAAACTCATTTATATCGATTTTGACACTATTCAATAATTGATTTTTGTTAAAGTCATAACAAATTTATTAATTCGAAACAAATTCATTTAAGAAATCCCAACATGTTATATTAACCAATAAAATTCGTGGATGGTATCAAAACTTTCAAATTATATTTATTTTGATATTTATAATACTAATTATTAGATTCATTCATTAATAAGGAAAATACTGCATTATTATTGTGTCATAAATAAATTTAACTATTCAATGTTTAAAAATTATAAAAAAAAATACCATTATGTAGGAAATATTTTTAAATTTATAATGAATATTTATAGTCTAAAATATAAAATATATAACCAAATGTAAAAATTGTTTTGCAAAAAGATATATGCTTATGTCATTTATGTATTTACTTTAACTTAATTAATATAAAGTGTCTTTATCACCTACAAGTGGCTCCATGGGGTCCCAAAATAGATCCAAAGATGTCCATGGTCGGACATGTATTAAACAATTGGGTTAGGACACGTTTTAGGGTAAATTAATATTATTATAATATTATTTTGTTACCTTATTTACCGGATTTACCCTTTAACCATGGTAAATAAAATATTTACCGAAGTAATTATTCAAAATGTCTAAAAATTAAAGATACCTATTTACACAATTTAGACCTCCTGATTCTAAATATGGAGTCCATTTTTCTAAATTCAAAACATAGAAGTGGCAGAAATTAATTTAAAATTAATTCCCTCTGTCAAAACAAAGAGCGTGTTTTTAAGAAAATAATAACTATCAAATGATTGGCACTTCCTTATGTCTAGTTTAAATGTGAAATTATGTCCAATGACCAACATTGTATTAAATGGTAAAAATATATTCTAAATATACTTTAAAATCCCTCAAATTCATAATTTATAGCTATTAATTATTTTGATTTAAAAAGTTGTTTTTAATTAAAATTTAGTAATTTTCACTATTCATCAAAATATAAAAGTTATCCGAAAAGTGCCAAAATTTCACCCTAAGATAATTTTGATATTCCGAAACCAAAAATGAAGTCAATTTTGAAAGTTAAAATTTATAAAATTTCAAAAATTGGGTATTACTATTCATAACGGTTACTTTGATTGGTCGTAGTGTGTTAGAATCTCGAAGTTGCATACAATGCAAGCTATTGCATTATTCAAAGGGAAACATATCGTGGAAGCTTGGGGTGTTACATTATCCCCTCCTTTAAATAATTTCATCCTTGAAATTTCTAGAAAATTACTGTATAAAAAGACTCAGTTGGTTCTTCATCATAAGTTCCTTGGGTTCCCACGTTGCCTCTTCCATTTTATGGTTCCTCCATAGAACTTTTACCAGACGAGTCGTCCTGTTGCTCAGCACTTGTTCTCTCATATCAAGAATCCTGACGGGCTCTTCCCAATAAGATAGATCGGGTTCCAGTTCTACTTACTCATAGGTGAGTACATGCGTTGGGTCAGGCATGTATTTTCTCAACAGTGATACGTGGAACACATCGTGAACTTTGGAGAGACTTGGCGGCATTGCCAACTGGTAAGCTATAGCCCCAATTCGTTCTAGAATTTCGAAAGGTCCTATGTACCTGGGACTCAATTTAACTTTCTTTCTGAAACATATAACTCCCTTCCATGGAGACACCTTCAAGAAAACATGATCTCCTACCTGAAATTCCAAATCCTTCCTTCGGTTTTCGGCATAGCTCTTATGCCTACTTTGAGCTGCTTTGATGTGGTTTTGTATTACCTTCACCTTTTCAATCGTTTCCTCCACCAGTTTTGGGGCTACAAGTTTTCTATCACCAACATCATTCCAACAGGTTGGTGTGTGACATCTCTTTCTGTATAATGCTTCATATGGTGCCATCCGAAAACTTGAATAGAAGCTATTGTTATAGGAAAATTCTACCAGAGGTAAATATTGATCCCACATACCCTGAAAGTCAAGTGAGCATGATATCGACATGTCTTATAAGGTTTGAATAGTCTGTTCTGATTTTCCATCTCTTTGAGGGTGGTAAGCAGTGCTCAAATGAAATTCAGTATCCAGGGATCTCTGAATACTTTTCCAGAATCTTGATGTAAAACGGGGATCACGATCCAAAACAATTGATATGGGTACTCCATGAAGTCTCACAACTTCATTAATATATACTCTTTCTAGACGTTCAAGTGGTAAATCTTCTCTTATATCAAGAAAATGTGCTGACTTGGTAAGATGATCAACAATGACCCATATTGCATCATTCCTCCTAGGAGACTTTGGTAGTCCCATTACAAATGCCATCGTGATATTATCCCATTTCCACTCAGGTATGGGAAGAGGTTGCATGACTCCTCCAAGATATTGAATTCTAGCTTTCACTTGTTGACAAACAATACATCTTGACACAAAATCAGCAATCTCCCTCTTCATGTTGTCCCACCAAAAATGTTCCTTTAAATCTCTATAAATTTTGGTGCTCCCAGGGTGTATAGAGAAATTTGAACTATGAGAATCGTCCAACAATTCCCTTTTTAGATCATGTATATTGGGAACAAAAAGTCTCTTCCCAAATTTCAAAATTCCATCTTCATACACAAATTCACTCAATCTCCCATCATTCACAGATTTTATCTTCTTTGGAAACTATTCATCATCGGTCTGAGAACTCTTCATCCTTTCTAGTAAAGATGGTTTGGAAACCATTTGAAAAAGCATTGATGTTTCACCTTCCATAGTTATTCCCATGTCTATATTCACTAGATCCATGAAAATGGGATCCCTTTCAATTCTCATATTGTTCAAAACTCCATGATCTTTTCTGCTTAAAGCATCTTCCACCTTATTTGCCTTCCCTGAGAGGTAGTGTATCGTGAAATAATATTCCTTGAGTAATTAAAGTGATCTCCTTTGCCTCATGTTTAGTTATTTTTTTGAGAAAATATACTTCAAACTCTTGTGATCAGTATAAATATCACATTTTTCACCATAGAGGTAGTGTCTCCATATCTTCAAATCAAAGATCACAAATGCTAACTCGAGATCATGAGTAGGATAGTTTTGCTCAAGAATTTTCAATTGTCGTGATGTATAGGCAATAACCTTATCATTCTGCATAAGGATACAACCAAGTCCTTTCTTCGATGCATCACTATAAATAACGAACCCATCATTCCCTGATGGTAGAGTCAATATAGGAGCATTGACTAATATTCTCATCAGTTCTTCGAAACATTCTTCACACTCTTTTGTCCAAACAAATTTAACCCCTTTACGTGTGATCTTTGTTAATGGGTTAGCCAACTAGGAAAAATTCTAGACGAAACGTTGATAATAACCTACTAAACCAATAAAATTGCATACCTCAATTATACTCGTCAGTGCTTTCCATTATTGGATTGCTCTTTTCTTAGAAGGATCAACAGAAATTCCATCCTTAGAGACAATATGGCCAAGAAAATAAATCTCCTGAAACCAGAATTCACACTTGCTAAACTTCCCATATAATTCATGTCTTCTCAGGGTCTTCTATATAATGCGCAAGTGATTTTAATTATCTTCCTAGTTTTTTGATTATACCAATATATCATCAATAAATACCACTAAAAATTCATCAAGGTATTCCTTGAAAACTCTGTTCATTAGATCCATGAAAATAGAGGGTGCATTAGTCAGCCCAAAGGGCATTAATATAAACTCGTAATTCCCATACCTGGTTCGAAATGCTGTCTTCGGAATGTATTCCTTCTTCAAACACAACTGATGGTATCCAGATCGAAGGTCAATATTTGAAAAGTATTGTGCTCCATGCAGTTGGTCAAATAAATCATCAATGTGAGGTAAGGGATACTTGTTCTTTATTGTTATAGTATTGATCTCCCTGTAGTCAATGCACAACCTCATAGATCCATCTTTCTTCTTAACAAAAAGGACAGGGGCTCCCCATGGAGAAACACTGGGGAGAATAAATCCCTTATTAATCAATTCCTCTAGTTGTTTCTTTAGTTCAACTAATTCCACAGTGGCCATTCTATAAGGGGTCTTCGATATAGGCCTTTAACTAGGAATTAAATCCATGAAAAACTAAATTTCTCATTCGGGAGGATGTCTAGGTAAATATTCCAGAAACACATCTACATATTCTTTCACAATAGGTACATCTGCTACTTGAACATTAATTTAATCACCCACAGTTATTTAATCCTCTCCCTCACAGATAATTGAATTTAGTTGAGCTATTGGTGGTGAATCAAGATAAGAATCAAGTGGTGATGATTCTGCTGTAAAGATAACGTGTTCCTTCTCATCATCATCAAAAATCATAACCTCTTTACTATTACAATAAATATTCACATCATGGTCTGAAATCCAATCCATACCGAAGATTCTATCAAACTCAATCATAGGTATGACGATGAGATCAACTAATAAAGAACATTTATATGCTCTAATGGGAATTGATTCACAGAACTTTATAGCAATGATACTTCCTTTAGGAGTTTTGACTGACAACTCCCTTGTTAAATCAAATTGGAAATATCTAATTTTCTTTGCAAACTGGGAAGATATGAAATAATGCGATGATCTAGAATCCAATAATGCATTTTCTAAACTTGAGGAAACGATTAAATTACCAGCCACCACGTCTTTTGGAGGTTCTACCTCAGCAGTAGTGATAGCATAAGCCTAGCCTTGATCCCTTGGCCTTTTCTGAGGTAAGTTTCCTTTACACTTAGGAAATTCATTTGCATAGTGTCCCATCTCCCTGCAATTGTAGCATTGGACATCGGTAGCTTCCTTCTTCCCATTGCAATCACAAGCTTGGTGGTCTTTTTCACCACACTTGTAACAGACTCCCATTCCTTTTAAGCAAGTACCGGGGTGTTTCTTCCCACATTTAATGCATGATGGATATTCAATTTTCCCTGATTCCCCTTATTTACATTTCTAGATTGATCAGAAGATCTCTTCTTTTCTTCATTTTCTTTAAATTCATAAGACTTAGAAAATTCTTTTTCTGTCTTGATAACACATGAGAAAATATCTTCGTACGATGAGAAGGATTTTGATACTAATGCTTGATGAAGAAATGGTTTTAACCCATCAAAGAAATGATCAATCTTACTTCTTGGGTTATGTATATAATCTGCATCATGCCTCTATAACCTTGTAATGTTATCGTCATACTTTGCGACATTCTCATCCTCCTTTTGTCTCAGACTTAGAAATTGTCTTTCCATATTTGCTCGATGGTCACGGGGAAAGTATTTTTCTAATAAATCTATTTGAACTCCCTCCATTCCATATTTGATACTTCATCATCTTCCTTTATTTTTTGAATCAATGACCACCATTGATCAGCATCTGCAGTGAGGCGGTAAACTGCCATGACAACATTTTCCCTTTTACTACTCCCCAAGGCATGGAATATTTTCTCTAAGGAATTTATCCATTGCTCAGCTACTAAGGGATTTTTAATCTCATTGAATGTTTGTGGTTTTTTCCTCATGAACTGATCTAAAACTGATCCTCCACGCTACGGATCAGGGTGCTCCATACGGGTAAGGTTATTATTCATAACCTGAGTGAGTTTTCCCAGTATGGTGATTAGCTTATCAGCACCAGTTGCATCACCAACACCACTATAATTTTCTTGATCAGGAGGGAAATCCCTATATGGAGTGCGTGCATTGATATGATTTCCATTTCATCCACTAGGCACCATTTATAAACAATGGCATACACTAGATTAGTTTATGAATCGCAATACATAAATCCAAACTTGTAAAACACTTAACATAAATTGAACAGTCTGTGGATATAATCTATAATCATAAAAAAAAATTCTTTGAGAAAGTATATACTCATAAACCCTTCATAATGGTTTGTAAAGAAAATGAGAATTATCCTAGGAATATACCATAGGAGTGTCGTAACCAAGAGTGCAGTAAGTCCTGTTGTCGTGCACTAGTTCCCGTTCGAGTCTAGCTCAAAGCAGTGTTTTCGGGTTTTATCGCTAGGTACATTTGTGCCAGAGCCGCCTCTACCTACTCGTATCTGAACAGGGATGTATTGCTCGGAAAACTCACAAAATCTCTACAATACCAAAATTATCTGAATTTCTTCTATACTAATCCTCAAAGTCTCTCTTATGGCTATGTTCTCTAATCAAAGTTTATTTAAATCTAGCTCCCAAGGATTGTACTAAACTTCCTCTGATACCAACTGTAAAGCCCCGACCCCAGTTACCCAGAGTTGGTGCATTATTACATAACATTGGCATGATCACAAAAGTTCAAGTCTCGAATGACCGATTAGTTTAGTATCCTTGGAAACACTAGATACATTAATAAGTATTACATTACATAATAAAGTAAAAAAACTACAACAACATCTTGTCTTCATATCCCCTCATACTATCCCTAGAGGTCATTCATAAAATACTTCTTCACATCCTGGGAAAAATTAAAACATTGAAAGGGGTGAGCTCAGATTCTTAGTAAGGATAACAATATAGAGGAAACTTTCATTAATAAACAGAAACATTTAAGGCAATGTAGAACTAAAACAAAAGTCTTTTAAACTTGAACATCAGCATGATATGGAAAATTTAAAATGAAATAAATCCATTTACTTATTCACATGGATATTCTACTAGTCGAATAATCACATGCAATATCAATAAACACTTTTATAAGGATGGAATGCATAATTCTAGACTATCATAACCACATAGTCAAGACATTGGGCCAAGACTACAAATAAGATTTTGTCAAGGCCTTGTTCCAAGACACTAGTTTGTCTCATGAGACCTACCGATTCATCGAGGAGCTATATAGGGCTCCACCCTTCACTTATTAAGTCCAATTCATTCTTCATACGAAAAGGTTTAAACATAACATAAACATTCGTATTAAAACTAGCATACAAAATGTTAATACTTTCTCCATAAACCATGAATGGTATAAAAATAACACATCCACAGTCAAACATATCACAAAACATTCAACATAATGTGGATGTTTTTTATCATAATAAATCAACTTCAAATAATCTTAAAATCCATCAAAGGATGTTGACATAGATGAAATTAAAACTATTTGAGAGAAATATCTCCTTTTTTTAAAATCATATAAAAGTCACATAATTATAAAAGAAAACATTTACTTTGAAAATATTCTTATAAGCTTGTAAGGGAAGCTTCGACGATTTTATAACGGCGGAAAATAGCCGCACTCGCCGTATAAGTTAAAAAAGACATTATTACCTTAATTTTGTCGAAAAGGTTAAAAAGGACCTTGTTTGGAAAACGATGGAAAGATTGCTTTATAAACATCTTATAAAATTTCAAAAAAGGGTATAAATTACTTTAACATATAGTCTATAAAATATTAAGAATGTTTTGAAGTACCTTTTTAAGAAACATGGATGTGGATGATAAAGAGGTCCCAGTTGATAATTATGTATAAACAACCTCGGATAATGAAGAGATTGTGAAATAAACCCTTACCTTTTACTTTTCCTTGGTTGAGGGTAGGTTAACCTCCTTTATAATATTTAAATAATTTTTATTAAATTATACAATAATCTTATACATAAATAAGATATCATATATGATCTTTTAATATTTCTTTGTTAATAATATTTTAGTATTCTCGTCGTTTTCGGTGTTCACTTACTTGTTTTCTTTTATATGTTTTGTTACATAAGCCATGTTTGTTATGGATAGGATGTATCTTAATCATATCCAGAATTATATTAAGTCTTTAAAAATTATTTTTAAACATCAAATGAAAATTATTCTTGAATGGATATGATGGGGAATGAATCTCATCGCGTTCGTGGAGACGGTCGTCCGTACGTACACACGAGCGACAATATCATTTTTTTGATATTAAAATAATATATAATTGGATGATATATCATATATAAATAATAATTATCATGTTATATTTATTATTTACATCAATTACACATCATTATCATACCCATCCAAAAAATAATGTATTAATTTGAATAACAATTACACCACGACTTGGAGACGGTAGGTCGTACATATGCATGTATGGTGACATGTCATTAAAAGGATGGATAGAATACTGAATATGGTTGTACCATATTTATAATAACATCACAGTATATATAATATACTGGAGTTATTATTTTAGAATGGTAATAACAAAGAAAGAAGAAGTGGAAGAAGAAAGGAACTTGAAAGAGGGTGGTGAAAACATTACCTCTTCTTCGGGTTCTTCCTTTTGATTTGATCAAAAGGGCTCCATAGGTTGGATTTATGATCAAAATATGGCCTCTAGGTTGAATTGAGGGAAGTTTAGAGGGTATTGGGGCAGGTTTTGGCCGAACCAAAAGGCTTTAAAGGTATGAATTAGAGGGAAGGGGGAGTGCCCTTTTATAAGAGGGGTGAGGGGCGCCATAGGAAAAGATAGAAATATTATTTTATAATAAATTCATATTAGGTTTCTAATGTCTCCAAAGTGGGTTATTTAAAGTTTACGGTGGGGATAGATCGAAAACCACTCAACCACTAGGTTTTAGACAGGTTTGTGTCACTATATTAACCTTATCTTTTAGTTTTAACTCTTAGTTAATTAGTTTGACATTTACCATGTAACTTTGTTTTTTATATTATATTGTTAATAAACATACTATATACATACAATAGACCCCCAAGTGGTACATTAATTATAAAACTATCATGATATAAGTCCTTTGGCCGAAACTTATATTTTTAGTAATAGAATATCAATTAATAATATAATATTTGTTTTAACAACTCATTTATGTCAATTTTATCACTATTCAATAATTGATTTTTGTGAAAGTCATAACAACTTTATTAATTCAAAAATATCATTTAAGAAATTATAACATGTCATATTGACCAATAAAATTCTTTTATATCATAAAAACATACAAATTATATTTATTCTAACATTTGTAATACTAATTATTTGATTCTTTCATTAATAAGGAAAATACTGCATTATTATTGTGTCATAAATAAATTTAATTATTAAATGTCTAAAAATTATAAATAAAATACCATTATGTAGGAAATTGTTTTAGTTTTATAATGAATATTTATAGTAGAAAATATAATATATATAACCCTATGTTAAAAATTTCTTTCTAAAAGAAATATGCTTTTGTCATTTTTGTATTTACTTTAACTTAATTAATATAAAGTGTCCTTATCACCTACAAGTGGCTCCATGGGGTCCCAAAATCAACCCAAAGATGAAAATGGTCGTAAATTTATCAACCAATAGGGTTAGGACACGTTTTAGGGTAAATTATTATTATTATAATATTATTTTGTTACCCTTATTTACTGGATTTTCCCTTTAACCATGGTAAATAAAATATTTACCGAAGTAATTATTCAAAATGTCTAAAAATAAAATTTACCTATTTAAACAATTTCGACCTCTGGATTCTAAATATGGAATCCATTTTTATAAATTCAAAACAGAGAAGTGGCAGAAATTAATTTAAAATTAATTCCCGCTGTCAAAACAAAAAGCGTGTTTTTAAGAAATAATAACTATCAAAATATTGGCACTTCCTTATGTCTAGTTTAATTGTGAAATTATGTCTAATAACCAACATTGTATTAAATGGTAAAAATATATTCTAAATAAACTTTAAAATCACTCAAATTCATAATTTATCACTATTAATTATTTTGATTAAAAAAAAATTTAATTAAAATTTAGTAATTTTCACTATTCATCAAAATATAAAAGTTATCCGAAAAGTACCAAAATTTCACCCTAAGATAATTTCGATATTACGAAATCAAAAATGAAGTCAATTTTGAAAGATAAAATTTATAAAATTTCAAAAAGTGGTTATTACTATTCATAACGGCTACTTTGATTGGTCGTGGTGTGTTAGAATCTCGAAGTTGCACACAATGCAAGATATTGAATTATTCAAAGGAAAACATATCATGGAAGCATGGGGTGTTACATTTTCCCCTCCTTCAAATAATTTCGTCCTCAAAATTTCTAGAAAATTACTGTATAAAAAGACTCGGGTGGTTCTTCATCATAAGTTCCTTGGGTTCCCACGTTGCCTCTTCGATCTTATGGTTCCTCCATAGAACTTTTACCAAACAAGTCGTCCTGTTTCTCAGCACTTGTTCTCTTGTATCAAGAATCCTGACGGGCTTTTTACAATAAGATAGATCGGGTTCCAGTTCTACTTACTCATAGGTGAGTACATGCGTTGGTTCAGGCATGTATTTTCTCAATAGTGATATGTGGAAGACATCGTGAACTTTGGAGAGACTTGGTGGCATTGCCAAATGGTAAGCTAAAACCCCAATTCGTTCTAGAATTTCGAAAGGTCCTATGTACCTGGGACTCAATTTAACTTTCTTTCTGAAACGTATAACTCCCTTACATGGAGACACCTTCAAGAAAACATGATCTCCTACCTGAAATTCCAAATCCTTCCTTCAGTTATCGGCATAGCTCTTCTGCCTACTTTGAGCCGCTTTGATGTGGTTTTGTATTACCTTCACCTTCTCCATCCTTTCCTCCACCAGTTCTGGGTCTACGAGTTTTCTTTCACCAACATCATCCCAACAGGTTGGTGTGTGACATCTCATTCTGTATAACGCTTCATATGGTGCCATCCAAATACTTGAATATAAGCTATTGTTATAGGAAAATTCTATCAGAGGTAAATATTGATCCCACATACCCTGAAAGTCAAGTGAGCATGATATCAACATGTCTTATAAGGTTTGAATAGTATGTTCTGATTTTACATCTGTTTGAGGGTGGTAAGCAGTGCTCAAACAAAATTCAGTATCCAGGGATCTCTGAAGACTTTTCCAGAATCTTGATGTAAAACGGGGATCATGATCCGAAACAATTTATAGGGGTACTCCATAAAGTCTCACAGCTTCATTAATATATAGTCTTGCTAGACATTCAAGTGGTAAATGTTCTCCTATAGTAAGAAAATTTTCTGACTTAGTAAGACGATCAACAATGACCCATATTGCATCATTCCTCCTAGGAGTATTTGGTAGTCCCATGACAAATCCCATCTTGATATTATCCCATTTACACTCAATAATGGGAAGAGGTTGCATGACTCCTCCAGGATATTTCATTCCAGCTTTCACTTGTTTAAAAACAATAAATCTTGACACAAAATCATCAATATCCCTCTTCATGTTGTCCCACCAAATATGTTCCTTTAAATCTCTATAAAATGTGGTGCTCCCAGGGTGTATAGGGAAATTAGAACTATGAGCATCGTCCAACAATTCCCTTTTTAGATCAGGTATATTGGGAACACAAAGTCTCTTCCCAAATTTCAAAATTCCATCTTCATACACAAATTCACTCAATCTCCCATCATTCACAACTTTAATCTTCTTTGGAAAATCTTCATAATCGGTCTAAGAACTCTTAATCCTTTCTAGTAAAGATAGTTTGGCAACCATTTGAAAAAGCATTGATGTTTCACCTTTCATAGTTATTCCCAAGTCCATCTTCACTAGATCCATGAAAATGGGATCCCTTTCAATTCTCATATTATTCAAAACTCCATGATCTTTTCTGCTCAAAGCATCTGCCACCTTATTTTCCTTCCCTGAGAGGTAGTGTATCGTTGAATCATATTCCTTGAGTAATTAAAGCAATCTCCTTTGCCTCATGTTTAGTTATTTTTTTGAGAAAATATACTTCAAACTCTTGTGATCAGTATAAATCTCTTATTTTTCTCCATAGAGGTAGTGTCTCCATATCTTCAAATAAAATATCATAGCTTTTAACTCAAGATCATGAGTAACATAGTTTTTCTCATGAATTTTCAACTGTTGTGATGTATAGGCAATAACCTTATCATTCTTCATAAGGACACAACCAAGTCATTTTTTCTATGCATCACTATAAATAACGAACCCATCATTCCCCGATGGTAGAGTCAATATAGTAGCATTGACTAATATTATCTTCAGTTCTTTGAAACATTCTTCACACTCTTTTGTCAAAACAAATTTAACCCCTTCACGTGTGAGCTTTGTTAATGGGTTAGCCAACTGGGAAAAATTATAGACGAAACGCCGATAATAACCTGCTAAACCAATAAAACTGTGTACCTCAATTATACTCGCCGGTGTGGGACATTCTTGGATTGCTCTTGTCTTATAAGGATCAACGGAAATTCCATCCATAGAGAAAATATGGCCAAGAAAATAAATCTCATGAATCCAGAATTCACACTTGCTAAACTTCCCATATAATTCATGTCTTCTCAGAGTCTTCTGTATTATGCGCAAGTGATTTTAATTATCTTTATAGATTTTGAAGTATACAAAGATATCATCAATAAATACCACTACAAAGTCATCAAGTTATTCCTTGAAAACTCTGTTCATTAGATCCATGAAAATAGAAGGTACATTAGTCAGCCCAAAAGACATTACTATAAACTCGTAATGCCCGTACCTGGTTCGAAATGTTGTCTTAGGAATGTCTTCCTTCTTCAAACACAACTGATGTTATCCATATCGAAGGTCCATATTTGAAAAGTATTGAGCTCCATGCAGTTGTTCAAATAAATCATCAATTCGAGGTAGGGGATAGTTGTTGTTTATTGTTATAGTATTGATCTCCCTGTAGTCAATGCACAACCTTATAGATCCATCTTTCTTCTTAACAAGAAGTACAAGGTCTCCCCATGGAGAAACACTAGGGAGAATAAATCCCTTATTACTCAATTCCTCTAGTTGTTTCTTTAGTTCAACTAATTCCACAGTGGCCATTCTATAAGGGGTCTTCGATATAGGCCTTGAACTAAGAATTAAATCAATGGGAAACTCAATTTCTCATTCAGGAGGATGTACAGGTAAATATTCCAGAAACACATCTACATATTATTTCACAATAGGTACATCCCCTACTTGAACATTCATTTCCTCACCCACAGTTATTTCATTCTCTCCCTCCCCGATAATTGAATTTAGTTGAGCTACTGGGGGTGGATCAAGATAAGAATCAAGTGGTGATGGTTCTGCTCTAAATATAAGTTGTTCCTTATCATCATTATCAAAAATCATAACCTCTTTGTTATTACAATAAACATTTACATCATGGTCTAAAAGCCAATCCATACTGAGGTTTATATCAAACTCAATCATAGGTATGATGATGAGATCAGCAGATAAAGAACATTTATATGCTCTAATGGGAACTGATTCACAGAAATTTGTAGCAATGATACTTCCCTTAGGATTTTTTACTGACAAATCCCTTGTAAAATCAAATTGGAAATATCTAATTTTCTTAAAAAATTGGGAAGATATGAAAAAATGCGTTGATCTAGAATCAAATAATGCATTTTCTGAACTTGAGGAAACGATTAACTTACCCTCCACCACGTCTTTTGGAGCTTCTACCTCAGCAGTAGTGATAGCATAAGCCTAGCCTTGATACCTTGGCCTTTTCTGAGGTAAGTTTCCCTGACACTTAGGACATTCATTTTCATAATGTCTCATCTCCCTGCAATTGTAGCATTCGACATCGGTAGCTTCCTTCTTCCCCTTGCAATCACAAGCTTGGTGGTCTTTTTCACCACACCTGTAATAGACTCTCATTCTTTTTAAGAAAGTACCGGGGTGTTTCATCCCACATTTACTACATGATGGATATTCAATTTTCTCTTATTCCCCTTATTTACATTTCTAGATTGATCAGAAGATCTCTTCTTCTCTTGCTTTGCTTTAAAGTCATAAGACATAGAGAATTATTTTTCTGTCTTAATAACACATGAGACAATATCTTCGTATGAAGAGAAGGATTGTGAGACTAATTCTCGATGAAGAAATGGTTTTAACCCATCAAAGAAACGATCAATATTACTTCTTGGGTTATGTATATAATCTTCAGCATGCCTCGCTAACCTTGTAAAGTTATCCTCATACTTTGCGACATTCTCATCCTCCTTTTGTCTCAGACTTAGAAATTGTCTTTCCATATCTGCTCGATGGTCATCAGGAAAGTATTTTTCCAAGAAAATCTCTTTGAACTCCCTCAATTCCATATTTGATACTTCATTATCTTCCTTCATGTTTTGAATCAATGAACACCATTGATCAGCATCTCCAGTGAGGCGGTAAACTGCCATGACAACTTTTTTCCTTTTACTACTCCCTAAGGAATGGAATATTTTCTCTAAGGAATTTATCCATTGCTCACCTACTAAGGGATTTGTAATCCCATTTAATGTTGGTGGTTTGTTCCTCATGAAGTGATCTAACACTGATCCTCCATGCTGCGGATCAGGGTGCTCCATACGGGTAAGGTTATTATTCATAACCTGAGTGAGTTTTCCCAGTATGGTGATTAGCTGATCAGCACCAGTTGCATCACCAGCACCACTATAATTTTCTTGATCTTGAGGGAAATCCCTACATGGAGTGCGTGCATTGATATGGTTTCCATTTATTCCACTAGGCACCATTTCTAAACAATGGCATACACTAGATTAGTTTATGAATCGCAATACATAAATCCAAACTTGTAAAACACTTAACATAAACTGAACAGTTTGTGGATATAATCTATAATCATAAAATAAATTCTTTGAGAAAGTATATACTCATAAACCCTTCATAATGGTTTGTGAAGAAAATGATAATTATCCTAGGTATATACCCCGGGAGTGTTGTAACCAAGAGTGCAGTAAGTCCCATTGTTGTGCACCAGTTCCCATTCGAGTCTAGCCCAAAGAGGTGTTTTCGGGTTTTACCCCTAGGTACATTTGTGCCAGAGCCACCTCTACCTACTCGTATCCAGACAGGGATGTATTGCTCAGAAAACTCACAAAATCTCTACAATACCAAAATTCTATGAAGTTCTTCTATACTAATCCTCAAAGTCTCTCTTATGGCTATGTGCTCTAATCAGAGTTTATCTAAATATAGCTCCAAATTTTTGTACTAAACTTCCCCTGATACCAACTGTAACACCCCAACCCCAGTTACCCAGAGTTGATGCATTATTACATAACATTGGCATGATCACAAAAGATCAAGTATCGAAAGACTGATTAGTTCAGTAGCCTTGGAAACACTAGATATATTAATAAGTATTACATTACATAATAAAGTGAAAAAAACTACAACAGCATCTTGTCTTCATATCCCCTCATACTATCCCTACAATTCATTCATAAAATACTTCTTCACATCCTGGGAAAAATTAAAACATTGAAAGGGGTGAGCTCAGATTCTTAGTAAGGATAACAATATAGCAGAAACTTTCATTAATAAACATAAACATTTAAGACAATGTAGAACTAAAACAAAAGTCTTTTAAACTTGAACTTCAGCATAATATGGAAAAGTTAAAATGAAATAATTCCATTTACTTATTCACATGGATATTCTACTAGTCTAATAATCACATGCAATATCAATAACCACTTTCATAAGGATGGAATGCATAATTCCAGACTATCATAACCACATAGTCAAGTCCTTGTGCCAAGACTACAAATAAGATTTTGTCAAGGCCTTGTGCCAAGACACTCGTTTTTCTCATGAGACCTACCGATTCATCGAGGAGCTATAGAGGGCTCCACCCTTCACTTATTAAGTCCAATTCATTCTTCATATGAAAAGGTTTAAACATAACATAAACATTCGTATTAAAAGTAGCATACTAAATGTTAATACTTTCTCCATAAACCATGAATGGTATATAAATAACACATCCATAGTCAACCATATCACAAAACATTCAATATAATGTGGAAGTTTTGTATCATAATAAATCAACTTCAAATAATCTTAAAATCCATCAAAGGATGTTGACATAGATGAAATTAAAACTATTTGAAAGAAATATCTCCTTTTTTTGAAATCATATAAAAGTCACATAATTATAAAAGAAAAAATTTACTTTGAAAATGTTCTTATAATCTTGTAATGGAAGCTTCGACGATTTTATAATGGTGGAAAATAGGCGCACTCGCCGTATAAGTTAAAAAAGACATTATTACCTTAATTTTGTCAAAAAGGTTAAAAAGGACCTTGTTTGGAAAACGACGGAAAGATTCATTTATAAACATCTTTTAAAATTTCAAACAAGGGTATAAATGACTTTAACCCATAGTATATAAAATATTAATAATGTTTTGATGTACATTTTTAAAAAACATGGAAGTGGATGATAAAGAGGTCCCAGTTGATAATTATGTATAAACAACCTCGGATAATGAAGAGATTGTGAAATAAACCATTACCTTATACTTTTACTTGGTTGAGGGTAGGTTAACCTCCCGTATAATAGTTAAATAATTTTTATTATATTATAAAAGAATCTAATACACAAATATGATATCATATATGATCTTTTAATATTGCTTTGTTAATAATATTTTAGTATTATCGTCGTTTTGGGTGTTCACTTACTCATTTTCTTTTATATGTTTTGTTACATAAGCCATGTTTGTTATGGATAGGATGTATCTTAATCATATCCCAAATTATATTAAGTCTTTAAAAATTATTTTTAACCATCAAATAAAAATTATTCTTGAATGGATATGATGGGGAATGAATCTCATCGCATTCGTGGAGACGGTCGTCCGTACGTACGCACGAGCGACGATATCATTTTTTTGATATTAAAATAATATATAATTGGATGGTATATCATATATAAATAATAATTACCATGTTATATTTATTATTTACATCAATTACACATCATTATCATACGCATCCAAAAAATAATGTATTGAATAACAATTACACCACGACGTGGAGACAGTAGGTCGTACGTACGCACGTATGGTGACATGTCATTCAAAGGATGGATAGAATACTGAATATGGTTGTACTATATTTATAATAACATCACAGTATATATAATATAATGGTGTTATTATTTTAGATTGGTAATAACAAATAAAGAAGAAGTGGAAGAAGAAAGGAACTTGAAAGAGGGTGGTGAAAACATTACCTCTTCTTCGGGTTCTTCCTTTTGATTTGATCAAAAGGGCTCCATAAGTTGGCTTTATGATCAAACTATGGCCTCTAGGTTGAATTGAGGGAGGTTGAGAGGGTATTGGGGTAGGGTTTGGCCGATCCAAAAGGCTTTAAAGGTATGAATTAGAGGGAAGGGGGAGTGCCCTTTTATAAGAGGGGTGAGGGGCACCTTAGGAAAATCTAGAAATATTATTTTATAATAAATTCAAATTAGGTTTCTAATGGATCCAAAGTATATTATTTAAATTTTAAGGTGGGTATAGGTCTAAAACCACTCAACCACTGGGTTTTAGATAGGTTTGTGTCACTATATTAACCTTATCTTTTAGTTTTAACTCTTAGTTAATTAGTTTGACATTTACCATGTCACATTGTTTTTTTATATTATATTGTTAATAAACATACTATATACATCCAATAGACCCCCAAGTAGTCCATTAATGACACTAATATCATGATATAAGTCCTTTGGATGAACCTTAGATTTTTAGTAATAAAATATCAATTAATAATATAATATTTGTTTTAACAACTCGTTTATGTCAATTTTGACACTATTCAATAATTGATTTTTGTTAAAGTCATAACAACTTTATTAATTCAAAAAAATCATTTAATAAATCCTAACATGTCATATTAACCAATAAAATTCTTGTATATCATAAAAAATTTCCAATTATATTTTTTCTAACATTTACAATACTAATTATTTGATTCTTTCATTAATAAAGAAAATACTGCATTATTATTGTGTCATAAATTAATTAAATTATTCAATGTCTAAAAATTATAAATAAAATACCATTATGTAGGAAATATTTTTAGATTTCTAATGAATATTTATAGTAGAAAATATAATATATATAACCCTATGTAAAAAATTTCTTTCTAAAAGATATATGCTTATTTCATTTTTGTATTTACTTTAACTTAATTAATATAAAGTGTCCTTATCACCTACAAGAGGCTCCATGGGGTCCCAAAATCAACCGAAAGATGACCATGGTCGTACATGTATCAACCAATAGGGTTAGGACACGTTTTAGGGTAAATTAGTTTTATTATAATATTATTTTGTTACCCTTATTTACCAGATTTACCCTTTAACCATGGTAAATAAAATATTTACCGAAATAATTATTCAAAATGTCTAAAAATAAAAGTTACCTATTTAAAAAATTTGGACCTCCAGATTCTTAATATGGAATCCATTTTTATAAATTCAAAACACAGAAGTGGCAGAAATTAATTTAAAATTAATTCCTGCTGCCAAAACAAAAAGCGTGTTTTTAAGAAATAATAACTATCAAATGATTGGCACTTCCTTATGTCTAGTTTAATTGTGAAATTATGTCTCATGACCAACATTATATTAAATAGTGAAAATATATTCTAAATATAAATTTAAAATTACTCGAATTCATAATTTATCACTATTAATTATTTTGATTAAAAAAGTTGTTTTTAATTAAAATTTAGTAATTTTCACTTTTTATCAAAATATAAAAGTTATCTGAAAAGTACCAAAATTTCACCCTAATATAACTTCAATATTATGAAACCAAAAATGAAGTAAATTTTGAAATATAAAATTTATAAAATTTCAAAAATTTGGTATTACTATTCATGATGGCTACTTTGATTGGTCGCGATGTGTTTGAATCTCGAAGTTGTGTACAATGCAAGCTATTGCATTATTCAAAGGGAAACGTACCGTGGAAGCTTGGGGTGTTACAGAAGTATGATAACATAAATAAATTTTTTTATTAATAAGATTAAGTTGGATCATAATATTTGATAGAAGATTAAATTTATAAAATGAATCTAGATTTGAATAAACAAAACGGATCAAAATGAAAAGAGATAAGAAGGCAGTGATTGTAGATATTTCCCTGAGAGAATCATATTTTTGTGGTGCATAGATTCTTGATAGTGTATATAATTTCTATATGATAATAAACAAGGATATAATAATAGGAATAACATATGACAAAGAAGTTGTTATATAGTTTGTAAATGATTAGGGACTAAAAATTATTGGATCAATAAAATCTAAATTTAGGTTGAAAGACGTAATATGTGAGGATGTCTTGGTTGTTGAAGTTATAGGTCAGAAATTGATGAGTGTTATCCAACTGTGTGACTTAAAACATGTTGTTAATTTCCCTAATAACAATTATATCATCAATTAAATGGATGGAGTGGTTGTGGTGAATGTAGAGTGAACAAGGGGGAATTTGTACCTCATCGGTGGAGAAGAATATATGTGATTTCTATAAAAAGTGGATAAAATAGATCATATCATAAAAGACATGGTCACATTCCATCCATGATTCAATACCATTTATGATGCATTACTTATTACATGTTGTTGTGATAGGTTATGTGTTATATATACCCGCTACTATGATAGGTATTTTATAATGTGATATAATGTGAATAAGAGTATACCATCCTTTGGTCCATGAGGTGTACGATCCCACTTAGATCAAAATTTGGTAGACCATGGAATTGACCTCTAAATTTAAATTTGATAAATGTAAATTCAAGTGAGAATGAAAAGTAAACTTGAAATGGATTATAGCGAAGAACTTGACCAGACCTAACCTTAGTAGTGGGACATTGGTAGTATATTTTTATTATACATGATCTATTTAACATCCAAACTAGACCAATGGGGTAGGAAGAGGGGTGTGGTTCTTATATATGAAGGATCGTGCATGTCCTATTTCTGTTTTAGTATTTTTGAGCTGTGAAACTTGTTAAAAATATCGAACTAAGGAATGTGTCTGGAATTGTAGACACATTCTACCACAATAACCTCTAGTCATGCATCAGAAGAGTGGTTATGATCCTACTATGGAGGTAGTGGCTATTGGATACCATCAGATCCTCTAGTAGTGCTAGTTATGGAACCAATTGTTTTACTAAACACAGGTGTTGAGGAAAAGTTCCATGGTGGATTTTTTTTACTTCATGAAAACCGTTCAGGGAGCACCGTGACCTACCCCAGCTATGGTAGAGTTGACACATGAGTTGAAGAAGTATCATCTTACCACGTTTTCAGGGGATGGAGGACCATAGGTTGTAGAGTCATGGCTAGAGGCCATGGTTTCTATCTTCGATCATCTTGAGATACCTCCTAAGAGGAGGGTCAATCTCACTAGGTATATGTTGTGTGATTCCACTAAAAGATGGAGGGATTTTATCACTCTTATGGATTATCATAGGGATATTTCCTAGAGGTATTTTCATATGGCCTTCTATGATTACTTCTATCCTAATATGTTGAGGTCCAATAAATCCCAAGAGTTCTTACACCTGGAATAGGGCGTGTTATGAGTCATGGATTATTCGTCCCATTTTTTGAGCTCTAGTGCTTCACCCATATTCAAATGGATGGTGAGTTATCGAAATATTGGAGATTCGAGGATGGTCTTGAGTACAAAATTTGATCATAGGTGAATGTCTTTAGGCTGTATATCATTTATAGAATAGTGAATCATGTTCTTATCATAGAGAGTAACCTGAGAGAGGATAGGGGTGAAACCTAGGGTGGTTCGACAGCTAGATATGGAATTACATCGACCGGTATTAGGAGGCATCATCTAGAGTTTCCATGTAGTGATACTAGTATCCAGATCACACACTTAGGTATCTAGGTGAGGTGCTACCAGTGTGGTAGTCTGGGACATACAAGGCCATAGTGTGTGAGGGACCTAGTCGAGTCCTGATCTTGCAAAAATATGGGACATATACAACACTTTTGTAGAACCTTTCTACAAGAATCAAATGATATAGGGTTTGTACTAACTCCACTTTCAGGTGTAGGGTCAAAAACTTCTCATCAGGAAGGGAGATGGACTACAACTGTCTGATCAGGCTGAGGTCGTGATTGTGGCCATGGTAGCTAGACCCAAGTTTTATAGCGACAAAAGTGTGGATCTTCTCAAGGTATCCATGCAGTATCATTGGGTTGTGGTTCATTCCAGGCATATGCAGAGAAACAAACCCTTGAGGAGAAGGATACCGAACCTTCTACTGTTATAGGAACTGTTCTAGTAGCCTCTAATTTAACTTATTCACTTTTCTACATTGGTTCTTCACATAGTTTTTATTTGTTCCCATTGTAGAGAGCCTTGGGATCAATGTTTATACTTATGATGGCTTCATGATGCTTGACACACAATTTGGGGTTAGAACAGAGGGTTTACGTTAGTGAAGAGAGTGACCCCTTGAGATCAGTGGGTTTCACTTCTTATGGGACCTCTTTTTCCTCAAGATGATAGGTTTTGAAACCATTCTCAGGAAGGAATAGATGGTTCCATTTCATGATTTTGATGATTTCTATCACTAAAGGGTGACATTCACATCACCAGATGGAGGTGAGTTCATTCACAAGTGTGAATGGGATGTCCAGGAGAGACGATCTGGACTTGCGCATGGTGGGCTGGGTGAGATGAAAAACCATATTGCGAGTTTGTGTCAGGATTATTATGGAACATGTCAGGAAGATTTCCCTCTAGTGGTTGATCATTACAGGGACATATTCCCTAATGAATTTTCAGGATTACCTCTAGTTATAGAGGAAGAGATATCTATCGATCTAGTTCCAGGAGATGTACCTATATCCATTCCTCTTTATAGAATGGCCACTACTAAGATGCAAGAGCTCAAGAGGCACATAAGGATTTAACAGAAAAAGGTTTTCTCTTAACCAGTACTTCTTTGTGGGGTTCTATAGTCCTTTTTTCGAAATAGGGATAATGAAATCTCTATTACAAACTTATTATCTCTGGTAGAGACAAAGTGTTTTAAAGTGTCTACTAGAGAGATAATTGGATTCAATAGGTGCATAAAGATCTTGAAAAAATTGAAAATATTAAACTTGGGAGTTTATTTAAATTATGATAAATAATAGCATCACCAAGACCAAATATGTGTTCTATAAAAAAACTGAATGAGGATGATATAGTGATTATAAACAAGTAATGAGTGGTGTGAAAGGGATACTCTTATATTAAAGATATCGATGTAGATCAGAAATTTTCCCCAATTGAAACGATGGATCTAATTCAATTATTCTAGGATATAACGGAGTAAAATATATTCAAGGTATTCTAGATGGATGTTCAATTAGAATTTCAAAATTAATTACCTAAAGAATAGGTTTACATCGAGCAGCAGATAGTTTTATTGTCTGTATAGACAAGAACAAATTTTTTTGCTAGAATAAGTCTATTTAGGGGCTAAATTAGGCACCATGAGCATAGTATTCATGACTAGACTAGTGCATGAAGATATTTTGTTTTTAGTGTGGTGGATATTTTTATAATATCTTCATTAAGAAGAATAGTGATCAAAGGATAGTGGTTCTCAGATATTTAAATGAAATAATTTTGGGGGGATTGTATGAAGAAAAGTGAAAGTATTTTTTAGAATTCATGAGGTGAAAGTTTGAAATTTCAATGATTGGGGAGTTGAATTTTTTCCTTGGATTTCATGTTATACAAGGAAGGAATGGCACATTTATTTATAAATCTAAATATAAAAATAATGTTCTGAAAATATTCATAATGGAGGACTCTAAGGTAATTAAAATTATAGTTGCTACCCTGATGAATTTTCCAAGGGATTTCAATGGGAAAAAATTCATTGTAATAAAATAAAAGAAGATCATTGGGATCCTGTTATACATGACAATGATAAGATATAATATTTCATTTTCCACTTGCCAATTTGTGAGGTAATAGAGTAATCCCAAGGAAAGTCACCTTCTATGGGTGAAATGTATATTGTGATATATTAATGGCATAGTGAATTTTAGTTTTTTATATAGTGAAATTTCATAGAGGAATTTGCTGGGATATACAGACATAGATTGGGTTGGTTGGTCAAATAACAATAATTCATCCGTAGGTGGTGCATTCTATCTTAGATTATTGTTCATTTTTTGGTTTAGTAATAAATAATATTACATCTCTCTAATCACTATAGAAGCTAAATATATTATAACCACTCATTCTTAAATGAAACTATTAAATATAAAGCAGCAAATTGAAGATATGGGATTTTAACTGTAGTCTTCTATTAGAATAAATTGTTTTTATTCAATTGACATTAATCAAAGAAAAAACCATATTCATAACTCAAAAAAATCACATTGAAATCAATTATTACATCATTAAGTTGAAAGTGGAGCATGGGATGGTGAAATTAGAGTATATTCTGACTGAACGTCAAGTCATAGATATCATGAAAAAGACCTTAACTAAAGAATAATTTGAAATAAATCAACTGGATCTTAGATTCTAGACGACCCCCCATGGTTAGATAAAGATGATGTGGGACCCCCGATTTCCAAGGTATGGTGTGGATTTCCCCATATTCTGATAATTATTATTTTCCCCTTGAAACCCATAAAAGGGTGACCTTTCAGTTTATTAAAAATAGGGAGATATTATTCATGAAAGGGTGGGAGATTATTATTTCTCAAACCCTCTAAAGGGGATAGTAAAGAAGATAAAGGGAGAGATTTATTCAATGTTCAATCTAAGGGTAAAGAGGAAAAGTGAGAGTATAATTGAATATGAGGATATTGAATTTGTTCTATCATGAATGTTTTAGCAAAAAATAAATATCATGACTTAAGTAGTTTTATGTTTTGGTGATGATTGAGTGAAGAATGAACTAATTCATTGATAATAATTTCATGTTTCTCTTGTTTCTCACTTTGAGCTTGACTCAAGCAGTCCTATAGAATGTTTTGAGTAATACTTTGATTTTTATCTAAATTTTTAGATGAAAATGGGGTTTGAAGTAGAATATGCACAAGATTTGTGAACAAGAGGGGTAAGGACATGGAAGTGTTATCAACAAACCCAATGTGGGATATTTTTGTGAAAAAACCCTCAAGATTGTGTTTTGGAGTTTTGGGTTTGTGTTTGTTGGAAAATAGTGTTGAAAATGATCTATAGTGTAAGATACCATGGTGTTTCATGGATGTGAGTATATAGAGGAGTTTTAGATATTTCTAGTGAATATTTAATAATTTTTTTAAGAAAATGAAGAATTATCACGCAAGTCAAGTAGAATCTCACAGAAGTGAAGAGAGTCGCATAGGAAAAATGGGCAAAAGAAGGATTTTCATTCAATTCAGGCATAATCTCATGAAAGTATACATTTAAAAACGTGTCACACAAGTGGAGTGGTGTGATATTATATATAATAGAGGTGAATAATTTTTCAATCCAGGAGGAGTGGCAAGAATGATTGGTGTTTCCCATAAATGGGTCGCTAATCCATCATTAAGTAGAGAGGAAGATTTGAGGATGTATGAGTGCTTTGTCTTCATGTAAGACATATGAAAATGAATTTATTACATGAAAACATTCTACACGAATATAAGTGGTGCATAGAAAGAAGTTTTTTGTTTCATGAAAATGTAGTTATGCACAAATGGAGTTATTTGAACACGCTGAAAAACTTTAGTTTTTTTAGTTTAGCAAGAATGTTAGTGATGCATTTTGCAGGTGAAATATAGTTTTATGAAGGATTGGTTATGCATATAAATATTTCCACTTTTCTATCATTAAGTAAATATGAATATTTAAGGAAGTTATAAGTTCTTTTTTTCATAGGACTCACATGAATGTACTTCTTAAACAAATACATTTTATGTGACAATCAATTGTGTGTAAAAATAAGGTTATGTCTCATGAACAGGTGTTTATGTGAGTATGAGTTATGTGTACATTATTCATGCACAAGGAGGGAGTTATTAAAACCTCAATGTAATTTCTTATAATTTATATGTTAAATTGGATTTAATCATTTTGATGAAAGAAGATCTTCATAACTCACCAATTTTGATGTAATCAAAGGTGATTCAACTCGTTAGAAGGATCTAATGAAGGAACCATGAGTACACTTAAGTGGAGATACACTTTAGATCTCAATAAGTTATTTGTAATAAACCAAGAGGGATAATGATTCTGCTATGAACCTTTAAACAAGTATTGATCTTGATTAAGAGATAAGCGAGTTCACTAACCATGATTGGTAGTGAACCAGGATGGATAGTGAGTCCGCTCTAACATTTTACACAAGAAGGTTCTTAGTATATTCTAGTATATCATTCATCACCATTTTATTCTCATTGGATTATCCTATTGTTGGTGAAGCAAGAAAAAAAATACTTTTTTCCTTCTTTACTTGCTTTATCACTTCATATCTTCTTTAAGGGAGAGGGGTATTTCTACTAATAAGGGAACAAGATCATCAGTGAAGGTTATTTAAAGAAATATTCATACCTTGATTCAACCCTCCTATCTTAGGGTCATTACCTTTATAGGGCACAATGCCTTCCTATTTTTGGAATGTAATAACACTTAGATTTGATTTATACAATGATTTATATGATTGAACATCTCGGTTCTCACTTCTCTTTTCTAAATAATATTAGAACTCACGAAATCAATACCCACTTCTATAATTTGTACCCAATTCTCATAAAACCATAAATTAATATTCCTTTATGAGGAATTTAAACATTCACAAATATTCATTTTCTAATTTTTATATAAATATGTTTCTAAATCAACTAAGTCTCCCATATTATAATCCCACTTTACACTAAATTTTTCCATTAATTTTCAAACCACACAAAACAAATCCTAAAAATGAAACTCCTCTTTTAAAACCCCAATTATTTAATATTATCCTTCCATTCCCTTCATATTTCTTTAAAAAAATTCAAACACATTTGTATATAAAAAAATATTTACCATTTAAATTCAATTTCCATGCTAAACCAATAAGTAGTCAAGCCTCACATTCTAATTATAGACCAAAACTCACCTAATCTACGAATCAGTCACTTTATAAACTAAATTTTTTACCCACTCACAGCTTAAATTCTGAGCCATAACACCCTACACATATCAATCTATTTTCTAATACCGAAAACACAACCAATCCACGAAAATAACACATAATGAAAAAATAATCAAAGAAACTCACAAAAAACATATTTCTATTTAAAAACCCATTTCCTTTAGAAACTGAAACAAACTCCATGATACTTATTAAATGTATAAATTCCTCATTTAAAACCATCTTTATTATTTTTAGAAAATTTTCATATAAATCAAAAATTAATATAAATCACCATTCTTCCTAAAGAATTATTTTTAAAAAAAACTTTTTTTTATTCATTTACAATTTCAAAACAACATTTATAGAAACCATACTGAATAACCATTCTAGAATAAACACACTAACCAAAATATGGACTGATAAAACCATACCAACTAGGTCATCAGTAGAATAAACAAATTAACTTTAGTAATTTGGTTCTTCAATGAATTTTAAATTAAATTAAGTGACATCCCATTTTGCATAGTCTAAGGACCATTAATTGGAACTTAATAAACATAATAATAATAATAATAATAATAATAATTTTAATATAAATAAAACATTCATCAAATAACTTAAAATCATAAAAAATGTAGATCACTTTTTTTTTCAAAATATAGTCTTATCTTGTAATTGGTTCGAGGCCATTTTTCTCTTTATGAGAATAAATATAAATACAAACTTTAAATTTTTTGAAAAATTCATCACATTATTACTTTTTCAATTATCCTATTTTAAAATATTAATTCTTAAAATAATAACAAGAAAATTAATAACATTATATTGGGAAATCAAAAGTGGTTCGTAACAGAATAATTTAACCAAATAATAACTACAATAAAAAATTATCCATATCACACTCCCAATGATCCATTGTAATTTTAATAAATACACTTATATAAATTTCCAACAATAAATAATCAAATCCACCAATTTAAAATATAATACACATATAAATAACTTTAAATATCTGATTTAAAACTGAACAAGACTGATCCAATCATTTTAAAATCATTTTGGTTTTAGTGAAACCAGTTTTTGAGTTTTCCTTAGTCATTGCATCATATTTTTTCCTTTAAAATTTAATTTTATAAAAATATTACATTCACCGCTTCAATAAATTAAATAAATCTATTTAACCCAAGACAAATTTCCAAAACATTATAAACCACCTTTTCCAAAAAAATGATTTAAAAATAAATTTTTCATTATTCCATCACATTGTCCACTTAAAAAAAATATATACCTCCAATAATTTCATAACATATCAGTTGAATCCAAACTAAGACAACCAAATTTTCATTAAATCATCACAAAATCAGTGTCCATTTTAATATAATTTACTAAAAATGCTAAAATATTAGTAATCAGTTAAAATGTTTCTATTGAAATTAATTAAAATTTCTAAATTATTATAAAAAAAACTTTTAAATAAATCAGTTAAGTCAATTTTAGACTACCAGAAACCACTTACAAAACACCTTTATTAGAGGTTCTCAATTTTAAAACCCCCTTATTTTTAAAAGATATTTCACCATAAACTTTTATTCTAAACCATCTATTAATATTTACCTATTTAAAATACACCAAAAATAATCAAAATCATTCATTAGAAAAAAAACCAATTTAAATTCTTCAAAACTCTTCTAAGTATTAAGTTTCAATCCAAGTCTCCAACCTAACACATGTTTCACATAAAAAATCATTTACTTTTAAAGAAATAATTATATGGTTTAATTCATATTTCATAAAAGTTAATAAATTTATTAATTAAAAATTCAATTTTTACAACCTCTTATTATAAAATCCTTTTAAATAAGTAGATAAAACATATTATTTTAAAATATTTTTCGTAACCACAAGTATAGAAGTACATGTTATACATTTTTTATAATATGTTGATTTATGGTACATTAAATGCAAAACATGTCTTACTCTATCATGGCCAAGACACCATACCAAATACAAAAACAAAAGTATAAGACCCAGGTATGGATCAACTTACACCTCACATTTCCTTTCCATTTTTGGAAACTTGAGTGTCACTATAAAGATGTTTATAAATAATTTATATAGGTACTTATCATGTTCCTACTCTCTTATCTTCATTCCTACCACTGAATCAACTTCACAAAAAAATTTCTAATACTATTTTTTAATTCCCTGAATTGAATACTAACCTAATACTTGATTTGAGGATACAACATGTACTCTAATTTATTCCCCTAAATCACTCATATTCTTTGATAATTTTATATATTTGAATCATACAATGGGAGAAAAGGGTAATTTCTTAGACCCTGATTCCACTCAATAGTACCCCAAGCCTGGTGGGTCATGAGGCCTAAAGAACGTCTCCCCAAACACCAGAGGCTTCCGACTAGAAGGGAGGGCCTAGTTGTGTCTGTGGGGAGACTATTCCCTCATTACCAGAGTGTAGCACATCGAATAATAATAACATATACAAGTAGAAGAATTAGTAAACAATCAATAGGTGATAAAAGTATACAAAAGAATAATTATATAATAAACAAATCCAGAAGAACATCTCATATAAAAAATGATGGTATATGTCTTATGTCTCTATAAAACCGGAAAAACATGAATACAAGGTAGATGTACATTACAGATAAAAAATGTAAAAAAAGTAAAAAAGGTATCTCAGTAGCATCACAAGCCTCATCTTGGTTTCATGATCCCCAACTCCTAAGAATCAAGTTAGGAAATTGTAGATTGGAACTTTCCCTTATCAACACCTGAAATCATATAATCTATTTGGGTACCCAAAGGTAGCCCAAACAGGGTGTGAGACTAACTCTCAGTATAAAACCACCCAAGGTCTGTGCCAATAAGTCAGTGAATATTTATTAAAAGTGTACAAGTATATATGTAACATGTGAAGTAATTACTCAAAATTAAACATCATTTAAGTATAGGTTCTCATTTAATATTCAATTAATTTAATCAAATTCATTTAACAATCTGATCTCTTTTAATTTATAAGTCATTAGATCTGAATCAAGCCCGACATCCCCCATATAGAAAATCAGAAGAACATATGCCTAAGTAGGAAATCTCAAATGATATTATTCAATATCAAATCCAATCTTGTGATTTGGCTTGGAATATGCATCGTATAAGTCAAGTCATTCATTATTCAATTTAGAACATAATACCTTCCTTGAAATTCCAAAGTTGGAATTCATGTATCACTCCAGGTGTAATATGAACCAACGCCATATAGGACCATCCTTGGTGAACCTCTCAAGAAGCAGATATCTCTCTAGTTGTGCCACAATGTCTCTTCCAATTGATTCCATCCTCGGTAGTCCACTAAGGGTGACTGAGTATCACCCAAGGAATAAATAGTCCATTCCATTTTAGTCCATCCGTGGAATTACTATATGAATCCATGTATCACTCAGTATATAAGTCAAACCACAAATTCCATCCTTGGAATTCCTCTATGGAATCCTAGTATCACTCAATAAATATAAAGTTTCAAGAAAAATGAGTCTATTTTTCACATTCTAATATGAATCCACGTATCACCCAAGGTATAAATTTAATATCCAAATGATTTCATCCATGTAATCCTTCATTTTGATCAATGAATCTCCCATGGATGGTAAGAATTTAACCAATTAAATTCCATTTAATTAATTCATTTAACATTCCAAGGTCAAAACCAAGAGCATCTAATTGATTCTCACCACAAGAGGTGACTCAAGGTATAAGTCCAACTTTAAAAGGATTTTCATTCAAATACTCACATGGGAAAAATAATTATAATAAGCTTCTCAATCTTAAAAATCTCTTACATGGATTTTTCATCATTTAACACACATGGGAAAATAAATAGAGAGATCAATTCATGTATACTCAAGCATTTAAATAAAATGGTCTCTATATAACTAACAATGAAAATTCACTTTAAGTTAAATAAGATTCAACAAGATATTACAAAGATAAAGGCCAAGGGTGATGCCATCCATCCCTTCCCATTAATTCATTTGATTACAATTCATTCACAATGAAATTCAATTCATAAAGAAATAACATTTAACAACCCATACAGGGGGTAAAGGGAACACCTAAGGGTGTCCAAGGCCGAAATCCATCAAAGGGTCGATTTAATAACCAACACCCAAATGGGTGATACAAGTTCAAGGTATTCAACCTATAACTATTCATTAATGATCCTCTTTAATCGAATAGGCCATACCTATCAATTCTAGGGTTCAATTTTGATTTAAGGAAATGCTCATAAAATGGATGTGTGGTAAGATGACATATATAAATTGCCTGACTTTAAGAGAAAGGAATGAGAAAACCTAACTTAGGTTGGTGGTTCGTACCTCATCTAGTATCATATTCTGATTCAGCACCCATCGGGGTAAAATCAATTAATGGGCGAAGATCCTAATAATAGGTAAAATTATATTGCACCCAAATAGCTCTATTGATATCCATAAGAGTGAAGAGAAGCTAAAAATGAATAGAGATATTACCATTATGTATCCAACGAGATGAACGTCCTTCAATTCAAAGATCAGATGGAGAAGTTTCCTTGATTCCTAGATTAGACATTGAGTAGTAGATATCAAGTTTTTCTCTTTCTATGTGGATTAAAAAAATAGATATTTAGGTTTTAAATATAATTTAATTTAATTAAAATTATTAAAACTCCAAAATTTTAATGGGTTGCACAGTTTGAGTGCACAGTTTGGAAAATATGGCACCAACTGTGCATGAGAACTCATAGAATAAGGGTCACTGCACAGTCTGTCTACATGGTTTACCAACCATGTGAAAACTATGAAAAGACCCTCTATTGATGTTGTTGAGCTTGCCACGAGGTCGTGCGACCTGAGGTTCATAGTTTTTCTAAAACCGTACAGCCTATACCTCCTCTCTTCCCAAACCTTGAAAATTTTGTTAAACTATGTAGCCTACCTCACAGGGTTTAAACTAACAGTGTTCCTTAAAAAATTCACCCAAAATCTCAGGTTTTGGGTTCCAAAACAGTCTCAAACACCCTCATTACCTCCATGACCTCAAAGGGCATTCACATTTAGCCTTATTTAAACATTTATACTGAAAATTGATGGAAAACAGGAAATATGTACCTCAAAGAAGAACCGAGTTCTTAAAAACTTCACCCCTTAAGGTAATTCATCCCTGAATTAAATTATCAAGGGTGATCAAGAACGTCTGAGAACAACTCTGACCACTATGATCATAAATCAGTCTCCCACTCCCATGTCTCATGTTGTACACGATCATGCTTCTATAGAACCCATACTAGAGGAATGGGCTGACCTTAGATAACCTTCATTATATGATCCAAAATACATATAGGATGCTCCTTAAAGGACACATATACCTGTAACTCAAACTCTTCAAGATGAAAGACATGAGACAGGTCTGAATAATTATGTTCTAGATGAGAAAAATTGAAGACATATTGCATGGACAGGTACCTCTGAGTTAATTACAATCGATAGGTCATCAACCCAACTCTCTCAAGAATCTTGAATGGCCTGACCTAACACAAAAAAATGATTACCCTATCTCTTAATACTCTTGTGTCTAAACTTCAGTGAAACACAAATGAAAACTAAATCCCCAACCTCAAACTCTATAGGTCATCTACGGAAATAGGCATATGATTCCTAAAGAGACTGCATAATAGCCATCTACTTCTAGATCAACAACACCTTATCTGTGGTCTCCTAAGCAAGATGAGGTCCCAACATAGTTGTCTCCCCTGCCTCTAACCAACACATGGGTGATCAGTATGGACTACTATATAACGCCTCATATGAATCCATCTAAATAGTAGCCTAAAATCTATTATTGTATTTGAATTCAACCAGAGGTATATGCCTCTCCAAAGAGCCCCAAAAATCCTGGACACATGCTCGTAGCGTGTCCTCAAGCACCTTAATTGTGCACTATGATTAGACATATTTATGGGAGTGGTACTATATGCTAATAAGAACCTGTGCACCCAAAGACTGGTGTATCCCTTTCTAGAACCAAGATGTAAATCGGGCATCCCTATCTAAAATGATAGAATACAAGACCCTATGGAGTCGTACTATCTCACATATATACAACCCCCCAAACACATCAATAATAAAGGATTCCTTGATCAGCAGGAAATTTGAAACCTTCATATACCCTCAACAAAAACTCAAACAACATCATTACCTATAGGATACCTCGGTAAAACTATCATAAAATCTATCGCAATGTCATTTCATTTCCACATGGGAATGGGTAGTTTCTATAAAATTTCGGCTGGTCACTAGTGTTTTGACTTCACCTACTGATACGTGGAACACCTCATGAAAAAACCAACTACATCTCTTTCATACCTAGAAACTAGTACTAATGATGTAAATCCCAATAAATCTTTTAGACGCCAGGATTCACAACCCAAGATAAAGCATGAAAATACCACATCAGATCCTCATGCATGTCTGCTAAAACCCATACACAACCATGTTAATGTAGAACTTAATCCCCACTTATGGTCCAACCAGGAGTTGGGCCCTCACTTTCCACATTCTCCCATAGAACTAGGCCTTCCGAATTCAATAGATTCCTCATCCTAAATCGGTCCAAAAGGGTATAGGTAACAGATAATGTTGATAGAAATGTCTACCCCTGACTATCGTGCTCCTCCAAGTGCATCTCAGAGAAAAAATCCATAAGATACCACTCGCTACTAGCCTTATACACTGCATGTATCTAAGTCCTCCTACTCAATGCATTGTCCACTGCATTTTCTTTACCAGGCATGTAAGCAAGATCAAATTTAAAAGATTGTAGGTACTCAACCCACCTGCATTGCCTCGAATTTAGATCACTCTATGTAAATATGAACTTGGGGATTTTTTTTTGTATTGTGTACATCAAAAACTCTCTCCCAATAAGTAATTTCTCCAACAGTGTAATGTTTGAACAACTACAGCTAAATTCAAATAATGTGTCAGGTAATTCCTCTCATGTGGCCTCAGCAAGCGAGGCCCGTATGCCACAACTCTATCCCCTTCTTAAGAACATATCCTAGTTAGATACCTGATGAATCATAGTAAACCATGTAAATCCTTCATGTCTCTAGAAAAATTAGTATCAAAATTGAATTTAATCTGCCTCTTAGATCCTAAATAGTCGTCTCAATATAATCTTACCATAAAAACTTCACACCCTTCTTAGTCAATCCCATCAGTGGTGCTGCTAAGCATGAGAAGTCCTGTATTAAATGACTGTAATAACCAGTTATCCCCAATAAACTCTATACATAAAATATGTTCTTGGGATTATCCTAGTAAACTACATCTCTCACCTTCTATGGGTCCACTTACACTCCTATCTCTAAGATGATGTGACCTAGAAAGTGAATTTAATCCATCCATAAGTGGCATTTGGGATATTAGAATATAACTATTTCTCTCTAACTATATTCAAAATGATCTCAATATTTTTTTCATGGTCATGTCAACTATGATAATACACCAAGATATCATCCATGAAAACCACCAAAAACGAGTCAAGATAAGGATGAAACATTTGTTTAATCAGTGCCATGGAAACTTTCGACGCATTCGTGAGTCTGAATAATGTAACCAAATACTCATATAGACTATAACTACTCCAAAAAGCTATGTGTGGTGTATCTGATTGTATAACATACACCTGATGATAACCAAATCTCAAATAGATCTTTGAGAATACCTAATCTCCTTGGAGATGGTAAAAAATATCATATATCCACGATATATGATAATGATTCTTAACCATTAGTTGGTTCAATTTCAAGTAACCCCACACATATCTGGATATTTCATTCTACATGTTTTGAAAAAAGGACTAGAGAACCCCACAATGAAGTACTGGGTAAGAGAAAACCTTTTTCCGTTAAATCTGTTATGTTCCTCTTGAGCTCTTGCATCTCAGTAGTGTCCATTCTATAAGGAGGAATGGATATAGGTACATCTCCTAGCACTAGATAGATAGAGATCTCTACCTCTCTAACTAGAGGTAATCCTAAAAATTCATTAGGGAATATGTCCCTATAATGATCAACCACTAGTGGGAAATCTTCCTGACATGTTCCATAATCATCCAGACACAAACTCGCAATATGGTCTCTCATCTCACCTAGCCCGCCATGATCAAGTCCAGATCGTCTCTCCTGGAAATCCCATTCACACTTCTGAATCAACTCACCTCCATCTGGTGATGTGAATTTCACACTTTAGTGATAGCAATCAAAAAAATAATGAAATGGAACCATCTATTCCATCTTGATAATGGTTTCAAAACCTATCATCTTGAGGAAAAAGAGGTCCTATAAGAATTGAAACCCACTGATCTCAAGGGGTCACTCTCTTCACTAACATAAACCCTCCGTTCTAACCCCCAATTGAGTGTCAAGCATCATGAAGCCATCATAAGTATAAACATTGATCCCAAGGCTCTCAATAATGGGAACAAATATAAACTATGTGAAGACCCTATATAGAAAAGTGAAGAAGTTAAATTAGAGGCTACTAGAACAGTTCCTATAATAGTAGAAGGTTCGGTATCCTTCTCCTCAAGGGTTTGTTTCTATGCATATTCCTGTAATGAACCACAACCCAACATTACTGCCTGGATACCCTGAGAAGGTCCACACTTTTGTCTCTATAAAACTTGGGTCTGACTACCATGGCCACAATCAGGACCACGGCCTGATCAGACAGTTGTACACCATCTCCCTTCCTGATGAGAAGTTTTTGACCCTACACCTAAACGTGGAGTTAGCACAAACCCTCTTTCATGGGATTATTGTGGAAAGGTTCTACAAAAGCGTTGTATATGTCCCATATTGTTTCAAGATTAGGACTCGACTAGGTCCCTCACACACTATGGCCTTGTATGTCCCAGACTACCACACTGGTAGCACCTCACCTAAATACCTAAGTGTGTGATCTGGCTACTAGTACCACTACATGGAAACTCTAAATGATTCTTCCTAACACTAGTCGATGTAATTCCATATCCAACTGTCGAACCGCCCTAGGTTTCACCCCTAGCCTCTCTCAGGTTACTCTCTATGATTAGAGAATGATTCACTATTCTACAAATGCTATTCAGCCTAAAGACATTCACCTATGAACAAATTTTGTACCCAAGACCATCCTTGAATCTCCAATATTTCGATAACTCGCCATCCATTTGAATATGGGTGAAGCACTAGAGCTCAAAAAATGGGACGAATAATCCATGACTCATAACACGCCCTTTTCCAGGTGTAAAAACTCTTGGGATTTATTGTCCCTCAACATATTAGGATAGAAGTAATCATAGAAGGCCATATTAAAATACCTCTAGGACATATCCCTATGATAATCCATAAGAGTGATAAAATTCCACCATTTTTTAGTGGAATCACACAGCATATACCTAGTGAGATTGACCCTCCTCTTAGGAGGTGTCTCAAGATGATCGAAGATAGAAACCATGGCCTCTAGCCATGACTCTACAGCCTATGGTCCTCCATACCCTGAAAACATTGGAAGATGCTACTGCTTCAACTCATGTGTCAACTCTACCATAGTTGGGGCAGGTCACGGTGCTCCCTGAATGGTTTTCATGAAGTGAAAAAATCCATCACAGAACTTTTCCTCAACACCTGTGTTTGGAAAAACAATTGGTTCCACAGCTAGCACTCTGGAGGATCTGATGGTATCCCATGGCCACCACCTCCATAGTATGATCATAACCACTCTTCTGATGCACGACTAGAGGTTATTGTGGTAGGATGAGTCTAAAATTCCACACACATTCCTTAGTTCGATATTTTTAACAAGTTTCACAGCTCAAAAATACTAAATCAGAAATAGGAAATGTACAATCCTTCCTATATAAGAACCACACCCCTCTTCCTACCCCAATTGGTCTGGTTTGGATGTTAAATAGATCATGTATAATAAAAATATACTACCAATGTTCCACTACTAAGGTTAGGTCTGGTCAAGTTCTTTGTTATAATCCATTTCAAGTTTACTTTTCATTCTCACTTGAATTTACATTTATCAAATTTCAATTTAGAGGTTGATTCCATGGTCTACCAAATTTTTATCTAAGTGGGATCGTACACCTCATGGACCAAAGTATAGTATACTCTTATTCACATTATATCACATTATAAAATACCTATCACAGTAGCAGGTATATATAACACATCACCTATCACAACAACATGTAATAAGTAATGCATCATAAATGGCATGGAATCATGCATGGAATGTGAAATATAGTAGGTTCCTATATGGTGCATGAGATGTAATACCCTCATCTCATCAGGATTAAAAACAATAGAACCATAATCATATCAATGGTAACATCGTAATTAAATTGCATCGCCCAACTATGGAATGAAATCAACTATAATTGTCTAAATTCATAAATAGAACAATTCAATTCGAGGTAATTTGAATTTTTCCTATATGTGGGTTAGCTATGCCCGAGAACATCTCATTACCAAATCCCATTTCCTTCAACCCCTTTCTATTGTCTCTATGTAGTAAATAAAACTATAAAAGAACACTATGATACCACTTTGTAACATCCTGGACCAAGATGCAACTCAACAGTGCCCCGAGCCTTGTTGGTCCCAAGGCCTCAAGCGCATCTACCCAAATAGAAAAGGCTTCTGACTAGCAGTGAGGGCCTAGGTGTTTCTATGGGGAGATTATTCCCTAATTACTAAAGTGTATCATAGTGGATAAAAATAATAGATACAAGTAGTGGAAGCAGTAAACAATCAAGAGATGATAGAAGTAAATGGAGGAAGATCGATATAATAAACAAATCTAGAAGAACATCTCGTAAAAAATGATGGTACATGTCATATATCTCTAAAAAATATCCAAAATAGGAATACCAGGAAGATGTAAAATACATATAACAAAATTACAAAAGGACAAAAAGTGTCCTAGTAGCATCCCAAGCCTCAGCTTGGTCCCATGCTCCCCTGCTCCTAATAATCAAGTCAAGGACCTATAGAAGGGTGCTTTCCCTTATCAATACCTACAATCTTATAATCTATTTGGGTACCCAAAGGTGGTCCAAAAAAGGTGTGAGACTAAATATAAGTAGGCACCCACCCAAGCTTTATTACAATAATTCAGTGAATATATATAACAAGTGTACAGGTATATATATAACAAGTGAAGTAAGTACTCAAAAGTAAACATACTTTAATTATAGGTTCTCATTTAATATCCAATTCATTTAATCAAAATTATTTAACAATTAAAACACATTTAATTTATAATTCTCGAGATCTGAATCAAGCCCAGCATCCCCTATATAGACAATCATCCCAATATATTCCTAGGCATTCTATCTCAAAAGATATAATTCAAGACCAAATCCAAGATTGTGCTTTAGCTTAAAAGATGCCTCCCATAAGTCAATTAATTCATTATTCAATTTAGAACTTGTTCCTGTCCTTGAAATTACTAAGTTGTAATTCAAGTATCACACTAGGAGTAATATGAACCAACACCCTACAACCCCATCCTAGGTGAACCTCTCAAGAAACTAGTATCGCTCTAGGTGTGGTGTAATGTCTATTCTAATATATTCCATCCTTGATAGTCCACCATGGAATCCCAAGTATCACCCATGGAATAAATAGTCAATTCACTTTGATTCCATCAATTAAATTATCTTATGAATCCATGTATCACTTGAAATATAAAGTAAATCCTCAGAGTCTGTCCTTGGAAATCTTCTAGGGAGTCCAAGTATCACTCAGGAAATATCAAGGTTTAATCCAAATGAATCCATCTATGGAATTCCAATATAAATCCATGTATCACCCTAGGAATAAAAGTAAATATCCAAATGAGTATATCCATGGAATCCATCATTTGGATACATGTATCACCCATGTATAATTATAATTAACCAATTCAATTCCATTTATTCAATTCATTTAACATTCCAAGGTCAAAACCAAGAGCATCCAATTCATTCTCACCTCAAGAGGTGACTCAAGGTACAAGTCCAAGCTTAGAAGGATTTATTTTCAAATAATCACATGGGAAAATATTTATAACAAGATTCTCAAGCTTAAGAAGATATTAAATGGCTTGGTCATCATTTAAATCACATGGGAAAATCAATAGAGATATAAATTCATGCTTACTCAAGAATTTAAATTTCATGGTCTCTATATACCACACAAAGGAAATTCAATTTAAGTTAAACAAGATTTAACAAGATATTACAAAGCTAAGGTATAGGGTTCGTGTCATTAATACCTTCCCATTAAATCATTCAATTGAAAATAATTCACATTCCAATTCAATTTAGAAAAAAAAATTACATTTAATATCCCATACAAGGGGTAAAAGGAACACCTAAGGTTTTAAAAGGCCAAAATCCATCAAAGGTTCCATTTAATAACCAACACCCGAAGGGGTGATACAAGTTCAAGGTATTCAACCTATAACCATTAATAAATTGGCCCCTTTTATATAATATTCCATTCCTTTAAATTCTAGGTTTCAATTTCAATTTAAGGCAATTCTTAGAAAATGGTTGGACGACATGACATCATATACAAATAGCCTGACTTTAAGAGGAATCCATGATACCACCTACCTTAGGTCTGTGGTCGATATATTATCCAATATCAACTCCAAATTTAGTTCCAATCAGGAGAAAATCAAATAATTGATGAAGAACCTAATAATAGGTCAAGTCATCTTGCACCCAAATAGTGCAACCGATGTCTAGAAGAATGGAAAAAATGAATCAATATATTAGTGTTATGGACCCAACAAGACGAATGGCCTTCAATTTGAATGTTTGATTGAGAAATTGTCTTGATTCCTAGTTTAGACACCAAGAAGGAGTTATCATGGTGTTCCCTTACTATGTGGATGAAAAAATAGATATTTAGGTTTTAAATAGAAATTAATTTAATTAGAATTATCAAAATTTCCCAAAATTTAAATGGATATACGTTTTGAGTGCACGGTTTGGAAAACATTGTGCCAACCATGTACGGGCACCTCTAGGAGAAGGGGCTTCACATGGTTTTTCCGCACGGTTTACCAACTATGCACAAACTATGAAAAAACCCTCTCTCAAAGTTGCAGATATGGTTGCACGGTCATGCAGCCTAAGGTGCATGGTTGATATGAAACCATACAACCCAAACCTACTCTCTGCCCAAGCCTCACATGGTTGGTTAAAGTGTGTGGCCTACCTTGAACAGTTTAAACTATCCATGTTCCAGTACAAATTCACCCAAAATATTTGGTTCTAGGCTCTGAACCAACCTTGGAAACCCTTATTAACTCCATGACCTCAAATGGAATTCACATTAGGCCATATTTAAACATCTAATCTGAAAATTGATGGAAAACAAGGAATTTGTACCTCAGTGAAGAACCGGGTTATTATAAAAAGTTTTATCCAAAATAACCTAATTCTTCATACTTGATTATTTTTAAAAATCACAACTAGAAAACTCACAGACAGTGGTGTTTTTTTGGGTATACAAATAAGCTCAAACCATTGTTATATTTTTTCAAATGATTATATAAACTATCATGTTTAGAGCTATCTATGTAGGATCCCATCCCAATTTTCACTCAAAGAGTACTCTGAGTAGGTTGTCTACTAGGCCTTAGGCTCACATCCCCATATGCCAAAGGCTTCCAAATTTCCATTAGGGCCTAATTAGGTGATAGTGACGAGAGTATACCCTCATGTGGTGATGATAATAATGGTCCATACATAAATATAGTAGTAGAAGAAGACCATAACTTAGTCAAATCAACAAAGAAACTTAGCATAAGTATAAATACAAATCAAAAGGATAACATCATAATCCCAAAGGTATACTATTTGTAGATAATAACCATTCCATAATAGGTCTTACATGATAGATAATCTAGGTTTCCCATGGACAACCATATAAGTACATACATATATAAAGAATGAAAATCTAAAAATAGAACTCCATCTTGGTGGAATAACCACCATGGTCCCTTACCATCCATCCCATGCAAAAGGTACAACAATGATCACTATGTTCAAAATCCTTAGCCTAATCCCTTACCTAATCTCAAATACATTAAGTCTTCACATGTCTCGAAGGGCTCGTGTAAGGTGTGAGAATGAAATCAGTAGTCCACCACTAAAGTGCATCAATATTACAAACATAATTATTTAGGTGCATTATAAATATAAATTAAATGTAAATTCTCACACACATTTCATAATTAAACCACTTCCCTTATGTTTAATATATACAAGAAAGCATCTACCTACTTCGGTCATAATCGGTTTAAGTCAAAACACATGCCCCCAAATATATATATGGCATACACAACTTGTTTTAATATATATATATATATATATATTCAGTGGTGATGACCCATGGATTAATTCCAAGGTGTCCCCTATCGAATATCATACTAGTTGAAACCCTAGGTTCCACCTATAGACATGTCTTTGGCACCTCATGCCACTGGTAAAATATCTAGAATCCTAAGAAAACAACCAAAAAATAAGTCCCAGGTCCCTTAGATCTTCATAAAAATAGTCCTCATAACTCAGTAAACTATAATCCTAAGGCACAACGATATATTCCCTCCAATAAATGATCATTATTAGCTCAATAGCTAATGTCTCGAGGCACAGTGATATCGAACCTCCCAATATCCTAGAAAAATAGACTTTAGTATAACGGTGAGCCTCATCCCCCAACTGAGGGTATCAACACCATCAATCGATGGTCTACCACCATTTACATGGATTTATATAGTGATTTCCCCCATCGTGTCTGATGGTCAACACCATCTCCTAAGCTGCATAATCTACAAGGGGCTCCACCCACAATAAGTGGTCAACACCACCTCAACTGAGTCTTATCTATCTACACATGACCCTAATGGTGCATCATCCAACAACAGTGAGTGTAGATCACCAAACAACCTAAGCCACATCATCCAACACCTCATGGACATGCAACCATGTCACCAAGTCCTGATGGTCAACACCATCTCAAATCACACGGTCTATACCCTCATATTAATGACCTCATCACCTCAATCTGATGACTATGTCATCTCAACCTAGTGATCATCATTACCCCATGTATTATGAGCCACTACCTCAACCTGATGACCATGTTTACTTAATCTAGGTGGTCAACAGTACCCCAATACTTAGGTCTATCCAATCATATTCCCAAAGAAATCATGAAATAAATATAAATAATTTAAATTAATTAAAGAGACACGAACAGTTTAACCTTCCCAAGTTGGTCCAATCCCCTTCACTAGATTAAAAATATATAGTAAATAAAGACCATTCCCATAGGCATCTGAATTCATCAATTGAACAATTTCAAATCATGAATTAATTAATTAGGGTCCCACTTAGACAACCCACAAGGAATATTTATAACTCAACCCCAAAACACCCATAAAATCGAGGATAAATCTAGGAACCACCTACCTTATACTCATAGGAACTCTCTTATATAATATCGGACCCTAACTCAAGCTGAAATGATAGAAATTAGAGTTTATAAGAACGCTAAAAATAGGGGAAATATCTCACACATATTTAGCATTCCATGTGGTGAGATAAAGTAGAAAGGGTAAAAAGAGGATCAAATACCTTAATTATGTGGTTCCAATGATACTAATGGATAAATAGTCAGACCTTGGATGAAAGAGATCCCTAAAATTATCCAAATAGGTTTAATGGATAGACCTCTCCTACTATGCATGCAGAATGGGGAAGAAACGAGGACGAAAATTTAAATATAAGGAAGGGAATTCTAGCTATCTGGACCATATAAATGACCCACATTGTTTGGCCACATTCTTTAACTATCCATGCTGCAACTGTATAGTGTTCAACACCAAGAACCACCCCCACACGTCTTAGGCACAAATTTTTCTAACCCCTATGAAAACCGTGTGATTCCCCTCTACTAAAAACTATAGAGGTGTCACATGGTCATGCACCCCCACCTATAAAGTTTGAAAAATCATGTCTAGTGAACCTGTTGGGTCACACGGTTACTCCTGGGAGGCCGCAAAATTAAATATATTTGCATGCCTCTATATGAACTTTCCTAAAACTAAGTTTCTGGGGTCTGATGCACCAAAAAATAATTTGAAACACTGAGACACTTATTGTTCCATAAACCCCATCTAAAAACAAGTCATTGGTTTAACCAAACTCTCATAATCAGGTTTCTAAGATCAATAAAATATTTTTTCTGACTACTAGAACTAAAAGTTAAAACAAGTTGAGTATTTTCAACCAACTCAAAAACCCAGGAAGTTATAATCTCCCCACCATAACATATCTCATCCCCAATCTGTCAAGATTTACCTATAGATGGTAGTGAACATACCCATCATATTTACATCACCCTGGTTATCATGTCACAAGACAATTTCCCTTATGGTGTTATCCACCTTAGAAATTACCTACCCAATTGCTTCCTGACCCAAAACTAAAATTCCATGATGGTTCCACTGACCATCCCTGAACTCAAAAGTCCTCACACTACACGTCATCCTTCCTTCACCTTATCAGGTGCTCAATTTTTCTCCCATATTATACCTAACACCCATAAAATACTACATCTCAAATTATTCCCATAAATACCAGCATCTCAACAGATTCCCAAACGATCCTTCATCATATATAAATATTCATGCCCATCATAATCTCGATGACTACGTACCTCATACATAACCCGCATCACATCAACGAACAGATTCATATGCACCTGATATATATATAACATGAATCATAACTAATTCAACCATACTAAAAAAAATTGGTTATTCCAAAACAATACATCTTCACCTCTTTCACCAAAACTGGCCATTACAAAACAAAATAAATCTCAGTCATGACCACGGCTTACCTATAAATTTCTTCAGCTCCCCAACCTGATATGTACCTAATAGATCAAATACTTGCACCTAGCCTGGATCCTGACTACCCAAGTCATGTCCTCCCTACATAGCTACACCATCTACCAGCCACTGACCCCACTATTGGATCTCTCTATCTCTACCATGACCTCCAAATGTAGTTGAATCCCGACTACCATCTTCTAGTACCACTCTTGGTCCTACCTTAGATACCTAAGTCTAACCTGGTCCCTAGATCCCATCTGTCTGAGAAGGATTCCTGTAAAACCTATCCAAATGAACCATCTGGCCACATGCTTGACACTCCTTAAAAATACAATCATATTGTGTTCGAATGTGCCCTGGATTCCCGCATTGGAAGCACACTGTTGAAGATCCACTCCTCGGTGGTCTACCTGAATCTATAGCCTGACTACCCTACTGATAATCCTCATTGACCCACTTCCTACTCACTGAAGAATCACCATTCATCTCAATTGACACCATCATCCGGATCATATAAAACCAGTCTATCAAGTTTCCCTCAGCTATCCATGCTTGATTGATTGCATCTGAGAAAGATTTCATCTTGAAGATATCCACTTACACCTTGATGGCATGACGCAAGCCATCCGTGAAATTATGCACCTCGGAAATTTCATCTCCCACCATATCATGTGAAAAACAGGACATGACTATGAAATTGGATGCATAATCCATGATTATTGTATCCCCCTACTGGAGATTCATGAACTCATGGGCTCTATCCACACTCGGCATCTTCGTAAAGAAGTTATCAAAGAACATTTCCTTGAAATATTTCCATGCCATTCCCTTGTGTCTGTCTGCCTAAACCTATACATCCCCCCATCACTTTTCCAGTCCTCTGAGCATGTGAACCACCAGCTTCACCCTCCACCTTGGAGGTGTCTCAAGCTAGCCGAAGATAGTATGAACTAACTCAAACTATTTCTTTACTACCAACAGTCCACCTTCACTGTGAAATAGTAGTGGGTGATGAGACTAGAACTCTCGATTCAAGTACTCCATAGATGGATCATCTCCTTGAACTCCCATATTGATACCTTTTATGATCCAAACCAAGCTCACGCTGAGTCACTCATCAATCCATATCACAAATTCTGCTATCTATGGAGGTTATCCTTCTGGTACAGGATCATGTACCTATGCATCATGATCATACCAACCCTTTGGGGCCTCATCCCATCCCTCAAGGGCATCATCCCATGCACGCTTAGGCGGCACTAAATCACCGCCCACCTGATGCTCTACCATAGCCCATCTAGGTGGCATCACGCTGAATACCAATCTCGATGGTAAAATAACCATGAGAATATGTGTGTGTGTGTGTGTGTCTGTATGTATGTATGTATATATATAGGGAATGCTCTAATAGGCAGTGCATCTTACCACCCTCAAATCCCCTACCACACCATGTCATACGATATCCAGCCTCATGGCCCCATACCTACCCATATCAGATTCAAGTATCAAATATGATAAGGCCTCATGACCCCTTCCTACCCCCATCAGAGTTAGGAATCACATATAATCTATCCTCATGGACCCTTTACTACACCCATCAGAGTAAGGAATCACATATAATTTGGCCTCATGGATCCTTACCTACGCATCACAGAGTCTGGCATCACATATCATGTTTCAATCTGGGATAGATGAGTATAATTCCACCAAAGAGGATATATAGGAAAACATTTTTTATCTTTTTTTTAACACATTAAAAAACTCAGTCCCTTTTATCACCCATGATTACTCATAAAAGAGTCAGGCCCATATGTCATATATTAGTCCCATTGGGAACCACATACATGGGATCACTGAGTAGAATTCCCCTAAAGAGGCTATACAGAAAAACATTATTTAGCTTATTTTTTGACACTTTAAACATTCCAACACCTCTTAGTGTATTCCAGGTTCCAAGAAATTATTCACAAGCACATACATATCATGTCACCATATGTGCCTACCATGATGCACAATCAATCATCCCTTGACATACCGGGCCAAGGGTCAAAACCACATAGAATATACCCATCAAACCCAATTGTGTCACTCAGGGTGGAAGTCAAATCACCTGTAAAAAGACGCATCATAATATAAATGTTTTACCAGTGAAAACTTGGTATTTCCCCAATGCATGGGGCTGTAAGAACCCAAACACAAGCTCTTTACCCAGTTACAACTACATATTAGTCTCCAATCTACCAAATCCCAAATATTAAGACCAAATAGGAAAATAAAAATGATATGGTACCATTTTTAGTGTCCTATCCCAATTTCAACTCAAACAGTGCTCTGGGTCAGTTGGCCACTAGTCCTTAGGAATGCCTCCTAGTATTCCAAAGGCTTCTAACTAGTAGTGAGGTTCTAATTAGGTGATAGTGGGGAGAATATACCCTCAGGTGGTGGTGATAATAATATTCCGTAGATAAATATATCTATGAAAGAAGACCATAAGTTAGTGTAAGAGGCAAAGAAATTTAGTAGAAGAATAAATACACAGTAGAAAAATAATAACATAAGACTAAAGGAATACCATTTTTTAAATAATAACTATTACATAACAGGTCACACATAATAGATAAAATTGGTCACTTGTGGCCAACCATATAAGAACATGCATATATAAATCATACAAAGATAAAAATAGAACTCCAGTTCAATGAAATAACCACCATGTTCCCTTTCCATCCATCCCATGAAAACTGTACAACTATGATCCCTAAGGTCCAGATCTTGAGCTTTATCACATACCTAATCTCAAACACATAAAGTCTATATTCATTTTTAAGGGCCCATGTAGGGTGTGAGAATGAACTCAATAGGTCACCATCAACATATTCCTATATTACAGCCAGAATTATGTATGTGTGTGGTAAATATAAATAAAATGTAATTGATCACACAAATTTTATAATTAAATTGCTTCCCTTGGTCTCAATATCCACAAGGAAGTGTCTACCTACCTCAGTCATTAAAGGTATAAGTCATAACATATGTCCCCAAATATATATAGGGAATACATCACATGTCTGTAAATATTTACTTTCAGTGGTGAGGACCCATGGATTAATTCCTAAGGAATCCCCTATAAAATATCATACTAGGTGAACCTCCAGGTTCCACATATAACATGTATCTAGTACCTCATACCACCATTTAAATATTCAGTGTCCTAACAGAATGCTCAAACAACAAGTCCCAGGCCCCTCAAACCATTATAAAAATAGTCCATGTTAGCTCAGCAACCCAATGTATCAAGGAACAGTGATATCTATCCTCTAATAAATTATCACCTTCAGCTCGACAGCTGATGTCCTTAGGCACGACGATATCTATCTACCCAATATACTATCCCAATGACCTCAAGTATAACGACGAGCATCAACCCCCAACTGATTGTCTCAACACCATCAAATGATGGTCCATCACCATCCACATGGATTTTTCTGGTGAGAACCCATATCATATATGATGGTCAGAACCATCCCCTAATGTTCATAATCTATATGGGCCTCCACCCAAAAAGATTGGTCAACACCACCTCAGTTGAGTCATGTCTGTGTGAACATGACTCCAACGACGCGTCGGCCAACAACAGTGAGGGGAAATCACCAAAAAACCTAATCCACATCATTCAGCACCTCATTACCCTCTGACAATGTTTCTAAGTCCTGATGTTCAACACCATCTCAAATCCCATGGTCAATTCCCTCATCCTGATGATCGTGTCACCTTAATTTGAAGACCATGTCACCTCAACCGGGTGATCATCATCACCCCATGTATCTCAGTCCATGCCCTCAACCTGATGATAATGTCTCTTCAATCTAGGTGATCAACCTCACCTCAATCCTTAGTTCTATCCTACCATGTTCCCAGGGAACTCAACCAATCAATATAAATAATTTAATTTAATTAAAGAGACACAACATGCCTAACCTTCCCAGGTTTGTCCAAGACCCTTACATAGATTAACCATTTCTACTGAAGCAATAGCATGCCCATAGGCATCTCATATCATCAATTGAACAATTTAAAAGCATTAATTAATTAATTAGGGTTACAATCAAACCACCCAAATTGTGTATTTATAAGACACCACTAAAACACCAATAAAATCTAGGAGAAATCTAGGAACCACCTACCTTATACTCGTAGGTGCTAGTTTTATGATATATGCCCCTAACTAGAGAAAAAATGAGAGAAATCAATATTTTATATGAATTACCTAAAAATATGGAAAAATATCTAGCATGGATTTATCGTTACATGTGAAGAGATAAACTGTAAAGGGGATGAAGATGATTAAAACCCTTACTAATGTTCTTCCAACGAGATCAAAAGATAAAGAAACAGATCTTGGATGGAGGAGATCCCTCAAATTCTACAAAGAAGGAAAAGGAGAGACCTCTCCTGCTCTGTGTGTGAAATGGGGAAGAAAGGAGGAAGAAAAAAGATAAATTGAAGGATGTCAGTTTGGTCATTTAATTCAAATAAATGACCCGTACGGTTTGGATACACAGTTTTTCTAACGATGTACCAGTTGTGCGGTGCTCGCTACCCAAGCACCACCATCACAAGGATTAGGCACATGATTTCCCAAACCAGGTGTAGACTTTGTGATTCCCCTCTACTAAAAATTACATATTTTCCACACGGCCATTCACCCCCCACCTGTACGGCTTGACAAATTGTGTCCAATTCATTTGGTGGGTCACACGATTACTACTTCATGACCATGCGGTTAAATCTAACAATGTGACTCTGTCTACACTTTCCCAAATATGAGTCTATATGGTCTGATTCACCCTAAACGCGTTCAAAACCCTGAGGAACTTATCAATCCTTATACCAAATCCAAAAATAAGGCCTTGGGTTAACTAAACTCTCAAAATTAGTTTCTAAAGATAAAGATAAGATTTTTTCTGACCACCAGACTAAAAAATTCAAACTGTTTGGTGATTTTCAACATGCTGAAAAACTTAAGATGTTACAATCTATAATTTAAACATGGTGGTTATTTTTATGGGAGGAGGTTCTTTATAATCAATGTGGAATCATTATTTTATTGATTCCATAACCACTACTAAATAAAAATAGTTTATGATGGAGAAATTGTTTCAATAATTGTAAACTATATATATCATATAATGTTATATATTTATTGGTTGTTTGAACTGCTACTAAATCCTTTAATGGAGGTTTTGTGGATGTCGTATATTTTTTCATAATTAATAGTGGTTATAACCACTACTTATTCTTTTCCAGATGGTTTTTCAGATTTTCAATCTATTCATTTTTGGTTTGGAAGTACGTAACGATGGTTTAAACCAATTAATTCCAATTAGAGGCAGTTTAAAATACCACTAACAATAATATAAGTGAAAGAAAATCCAGCTAAAATTTAATCTATTATACTTAAGATATGAAAAACCTAATTACTAAAACTATATAACAAAATTAAACTACATTATCATCATAAAGATAATTTTGATTATATTCTAACATTTCATAAACATAAAAAATTCTACATAGGTTTTATGGGCATTTAAATAACACATCATTACATTAAAATACCATAATACCATGGGATGAATATGAATAATAATAAGTAGTGAATGAAAGACCAACAGGCATTGCATCTACATTATTGTGACTACCATGAGATGATAGTTTCCCCTCATCCTAATGAACTCCAACCTCTGATGACTAAAATTATAGAATTTAAAAAAATAAATTATATTATATTAAACAATAATTCAAACAAAATATAAATAGGAAATATTTTTACCTACTGAGACTACCATATCCTGGATTCAATCACCTCATAAATAATCCCTATCATGTCCCAAAATAAATTATCCTCAACACCCCCTATATAGAAAATTGTTCATCCAGATCTCTCACGCATAACTTATTCTCCTATTATTTAGTCACAAATATTGTAATTTTTTGTGTGATGTTGGATCATGAACACTACTCAGACATGGGGCAGGAGAAGGTGTCATTTTGAATTATGTCAAGGACCTCCTAAAGACTGGTGATGAGGATGATCTATAACCCTCCTCCAAATTATCATTTTTATTTTCCAACACTTTTAAGGGAAAAGTGAGAACCCTAACAGGTAAAATAGCTCAAGCTTCAAAGATTACAAATGACTTATCAAACACAATTCTAAGGTGATTGGAATCTCCTTCCCTAAATAGTGTCTAGGGAAAGGCACTAACCTAGATAATCATTGCCTAGAACCTATCCAATTGCATTGTTCTTGGAGACTGATGATGATCGTGAAGTATTTCTATCCCATTAATCTATAATTTTATCCTATACACTAAATAATATTAAATAATAAAGTGATCTGGTGATATAAAATAATAATTAAATTAGTTTACCTATATGATTTCAGTAGGTTCATTCACATAACTTTTGTTTGACTTTGTATGCTCATCAAACTATATCTCGATCCTCCCAACCTAATAACCAACCTCCAAATCATATATCATTAAATTATAGAATCCCTAATTATAAAATCTTAATAACATAAAATTGAACATATATATATGTTATAATAATTAAAATATTACTTTACTCAATCTTCCCCTTACTAAACTCTTTAACCCTACTTTGTGTGCGATTATCTTCTTCTCTCTACTTGCATAGTTTTTCATATAAATTTTCTAAAAAATGAAGATATATTATATTGAAATGTAATATGATTAATTAAAAAATTAATAATAATGAAAAATTCATAAAAATTAAAAATTTACATCATAAAATACCTTATATGAATCAGTACAAAACCTGTCCACAAAAGGCTTCCACTTCCCTCTAGGTATCCCTTCTAGAACCTTATCATATATTCATCAAATCCCTAATGAGTTGTCACTAAACTCAAACAAGGAAATATACTTGAAATCTTTCTATTTTCCCAATCTTTACAAATTCCACTAAGACACGATGGAATCATCTACCTCAAAAAGAAAAACCACCTATAAATAATAAATGATAAAATTATTATAAAATTAATATCTATAGTAATATCAAGTTAATAAATAGATTATAAATGTTTATTTTCATTTACCTTTATTTTTTTTGTTGAATAATTCATTATTAAAATTCTTGGAACAAGCCTCCAATCCAGATATGTGATGGGTGGGTCATCATGTCAGATTCCATATGACCTAAATACATCCTATACATGCCTCCTTCATCATTTGTAGTCACCTTGAAACATTAAAATTACACAACAACCTTTAAATTATTCATCCTCAAAACATTTTTTGTTTCCATGTTTTTTTATGTTCTGTGTTTATTTATATTTTTAAAAAAACATATTCAATAGTTAGTATAAGTATAAAATTAATAATTAGCTCAAAATGAAATACATACCAACAATATTTTCCCACCAGCACACTCATAAATGTATTGGTGAAAAAATATGTTTAGTTGAGTCATGTGCATCTACTAGCTGGACTGATGTCCCAAAACTCATGTCCATTGGCCCTGTATCAATGGGAAGGGTGCCCATATAAGTGGTAAATGTACCTGATGGAGTTGAAATCGTCACTGGTGGTGTAGTTTCATCTAGCTGTGTAGACCAAATAAAATCTCTATAAATCTTAGTCTGTGGTATTTTAAAAAAAATAAACAATAGTGAAAGTAGTTAAAAAATGAATATTATACAATACAATATTAAAATTTAAAATTAACAATATAAAAAATATTTAGTCATTTTCTGGGTATTTAAACAGTTAATTTGATACCCAAAACTACTAATTAATTTAATAAAAATTTCAATATTATTATATATAATCAATAATATTTGATTTTTTATTTTACCATCATGAATTTATTTTATAACCATTAAAGAAATAAAATAAATTACTTTACCCCCATACCATTAAAAATAAATATATACTTCAAGATTTTTCAATCATAACTATTGCACACTATATTGAATATCAATATTTCTAAAATGAAAGCGTAAACAACATATGTAACGCCCCGACCCTAGTTACCCAGAGTCGGTGCATTATTACATAACATTGGCATGACTACAAAGAAATCATGTCTCGAAAGACCGATCAGTTTAGTATTATTGGAAACAATATTTATACATATGATCCACTTTACAACTTGAAGAGAAATACAACAATAATATATTTCATTAGAAGAATCCAATCCTCCTAGATTATGCATGCAGGTCACTCATAACTAACTTCTTCATATCCTGGGGAAAACGAAACATAAGAAAGGGGTGAGCTCAAATGCTCATTAAGGGTAAGTAATACAGCAGAAAATGACATAAATATTAAGCATGGTAAATAATTGAAAACCACATGACTTTACCAATAATAAACATGAATACTTTTATGGAAAGATTATGAGATGAGTAATAATACCATAATAAAACATAATCATGGGTATTCTACTAGTCTAATGACCACATGAACCATCAATATTATTTCCATAATGAGGGAATGTATAATGCTGGACATTCTGAAACATTTTGTCAAGGTCTCGGCCAAGAGGTCTAAAAATGATTAAGGCCTCGGCCAAAACCATAAATAAAATTGGGAATGGACATCGGCCAATTCCATGTCTAGTTGTCTCATGAGACCTACCGATGCATCGAGGAGCTATAGAGGGCTCCACCCGTCACTTACTAAGTCCAATACATTCCTCATATGAAAAGGTTTAAACATATCATAAACATTCGTATTAAAACTAGCATAAGAAATTTCAATAATTTATCCATGAATGGTATAAAAATAGCACATCCACAGTAAAACATATCACAAAAACTTCAATACAATATCAAAGTTTTGTATCATAATAATACAACTTCAAATAAACTTAAAATCCATCAAAGGATGTTGACATAGATGAAATCAAAACCTTTTTTTAGAGACATATCTCTTTTTATTTTGAAATCATTTAAGAGTCACATAAAGAAAACATTTATTTTTAAAATATTCTTATAAGATTTTAAGGGAATCTTCGACGATGTTATAATGACAGAAAATAGCCACACACGCCGTATAAGTTAAGAAAACATTCTTACCTTAATTTTGTCGAAAAGTCTAAAAAGGACCTTGTTTGGAAGACGACAGAAAGATTCCGTTGTAAACTTTTTATAAAAATTCAAAAAAGGGTATAAATGACTTTAACCCATATTCTGTAAAATAGTAAGAATGTTTTGAAATATATTTTTAAGAAACATTGATGTGGATGATAAAGAGGTCCCGGTAGATAATTACATATAAACAACCTCGGATAATGAAGAGATTGTGAAATAAACCCATACCTTGTAATTTTCCTTGGTTTATGGTAGGTTAACCTCATGTATAATGGTGAAATAATTTTTATTGAATTATAAAATAATCATATATTTTAATATGATATTATATATGATCTTTTAACATCGCTTTGTTAATAAAATCTTTGTATTATCGTCGTTTTGGGTGTTAACTTACTCATTTTCTTTTATATAAGTCGTGTTTTTTATGGATAGGTCATATAATACACATATCCAGAATTATATTAAGTCCTTAAATATTTTTTTAATTCTCCAATAATATTTATTCATGAATGGATACGATGGGGAATGAATCTCATCGTGTTCGTGGAGACGGTAATCCGTACGTATGCACGAGCGACAATATCATTCTTTTGATATTAAAATAAAATATAATTGGATGGTATATCATATAAAAAGAATCAATATCATGTTATATTTATTATTTACATTAATTATACATCATTATTATACCCATCTAAATAATAGTATATTTAATAACAATTACACCACAACGTGGAGACGGTAGGCCGTACGTACGCACGTATAGTGACATGTCGTTCAAGGGATGGATAGAATAATGAATTTGTTTGTTCCAAAATTATAATAAAATCACATTATATAGAAGATACTGGAGTTATTATTTTAGAATGGAAATAACAAGGAAAGAAGAAGTTGAAGAAGAAAGGAACTTTAAAGAGGGTGGTGAAGACGTTACCTCTTCTTTGGGTTCTTCCTTTTGATTTGATCAAAAGGGCTCCTTAGGTTGTCTTTATGATCAAACTAAGGCCTCTAGGATGAATTGAGGTAATTTTGGAGGATATTTGGGTAGATTTTGGCCGAGTAAAATGGCTTTGAAGGTGTGAATTAATGAGAAGTGGGAGTTCCCTTTTATAAGAGGGGTGAGGGGCTCTTTAGGAAAAACTTAAAGTATTAATTTATAATAAAATAATATTCGGTTTCTAAGGGATAAAAAGTGGATTATTCAAAGTCTAACGTGGGTATGGGTTGAAATAATTTCAAATAATAGATTTTAGACAGGTTTGGGTCATTATATTAACCTTATCCTTTTGTTTTAACTCTTGGTTCATTAGTATAACACTTACCATGTCACATTGTATTTTTATATTATATAGTTAATAAACTTACTATATACCTCCAAGAGACCCCCAAGTGGTCAACTAACGATACACCTATCATGACACAAGTCGTTTTGCTGAACCTTATATTTTTTAGGAATTTAATATCAATTAATAATATAATATTTGTTTTAAAAACTCTTTTATGTCAATTTTGATATTATTTGGTATTTGATTTTTGTGAAATTCATAACAGCATTATTACTTAAGAAAAGTTAATTAAATAAATCCTAACATGTCATATTAACCAATAAATTTTTTTTAATTCATTAAAAGTCTCAAATTATATTTATTTGGGTATTTATAATATCAATTATTTTAATATTTCACTAATAAGGTAATTACTGCATCATCATTGTGTCTTAAATAAATTAACTTATTTAATGTCTAAAAATTATAAATAAAATAAAATTATGTTGGAAATCTTTTTATATTTCTAATTAATATTTATAATTGAAAATATAACATATATAACCCTATGTAAAAATTGTTTTTCTAAAAGATATAATCTTATGTCATTTTTGTATTTACTTTAACTTAATTAATATAAAGTGTCCCTATCACCTACAAGTAGCTTCATGGGGTCCCAAAATCGACCCAAAGATGCCCATGGTCGGAAATGTATCAATAAATAGGGTTAAGACACGTTTTATGGTAATTTATTATTATTATAATATTATTTTTTACCCTTATTTACTGGATTTACCCTTTAACCATGGTAAATAAATATATTTACCGAAGTAATTATTCAAAATGTCTAAAAATAAAAGTTACCTATTTACACAATTTGGACATCCTGATTCCAAATATGGAATCCATTTTTCCAAATTCAAAACACAGAAGTGGGAGAAGTTAATTTAAAATTAATTCCCGCTGTCAAAACAAAAAGAGTGTTTTTAAGAAATAATAACTATCAAAAGATTGACACTTGTTTATATCCGGTTTAATTGTAAAATTATGTAAAATGACAAAAATTGTCTGAAATGGTAAAAATATATTCTAAATATACTTTAAAACCACTCAATTTCATAATTTATCACTATTAATTATTTTTATTAAAAAAGTTGTTTTTAATTAAAATTTAGTAATTTTCACTATTCATCAAAATATAAAAGTTATCCAAAAAGTACCAAAATTTTACCCTAGGATAATTTCGATATTCCGAATCCAAAAATGAAGTCCATTTTGACAGATAAAATTTATAAAATTTCAAAAAGTAGGTATTACTATTCATAACGGCTGGTTTGATTGGTTGTGATGTGTGTTAGAACTCGAAGTTGCGTACAATACACGCTACTGTATTATTCAAAGAGAAGCGTATTGGGGAATCTTGGGTTGTTACATTGTAAATTTTTGATTTCCCTGTTCTAAAGCATTAATTTATTTATTCAAATTTAATATATAAAAGTTTAAAATATTGGATTTAAAAAGGTCCACCATTAAACGGTAAAAGTGCATTTTTTTAAAAATACTTCTTTTATCTGAAAAAAGTGAATTTATTCTTACATTATGTCTAAGAAACTAATAATATGGATTCTAAAATTATAAAGATTATATAAAGTTAAAAATTAAGTTAATATTATTCATAACCTCTTTTGAACGGCTTGTTTAGTAATTCATGGTGCACCTGAACTCGGTGTTGCATGTAGTGCAAGTTATTGAATTATTTTGAATAAATAATGAACTATGAAATCTTAGGGTGTTACAATCTTCCTTCCTTCAATAAATTGTGTCCTCGCAATTTTAAATTTTTCTTCGACAATAAAGGTTGAAAATAGAAAATATCTTTGTGGGAGAACCCACATCGGAAATTGGGTTTATAAAATTTAGTCTTAATAAGAGGAAAAGAGAAATGAAAGGGTCACTGCCAAATTATGATCTCAATTAGGTGAACATTGGTGGAAATTAGAGACATATAATTGGAGGAAAATGTAAATATTTATAGGTAGTGATTGAGGTCATCAATCAAAAAAACGTGTAAAATTGTAGCCCTTAAATTGATCAATCTATGTTGATTTAAAATACAATCAGTTCAACAAAACATAAGGTATTAGGATAACACATTTTTGGTTTTAAGATCCCTTCAATAAAGTATAAGAATTAATTTCTTCATAGAATAAGTGGAGAAGAAAAATATATACTTGACAAGTAGAGTTCCATCCTTTAACTAATTTCTACCACAAACTCATCTTTCACTCTAAAATATTCTATTTATCCTATTCATTTGGGGTAAAAAAATGAATTTATAACTCATCTACCATACCTTCTTAAAATAAACTACATTATTTAATCTAGGACATCTCGTGGGCCAGTGGTAGGTGATACACCCTTGTCGCCCTTCAGTTGCGGGTTCAAGTCTCGCGGCCTTGCCGGTCGCGATGGGTTGCCGCCCGACATTCGAATTGTCCTTTTATGGCAATCAAAAATAATCTCAAACTAGAGTTATCCAAAATAATTTTTTCCAAACTCACAGTCCAAAATTTGTAAGGAAGTTAAATACAATGAAGATCATTTTTCCCACGTAATAACATGTGAACACCTTCGTAAAGTATTCTTTTAAAACACTGCACATCCTGAATTACCACAAAATCTTATTAATTACATTCATTCTCCTTTATTCCTTATAGAATACTAGATATACTCCTTATATCCCAAAATATTGTAAACTCCAACAATGATGGGAATATAAATCATTAATCAGTTTCAAGGTAGTCAATAATATCCAATATAATTTATTCAAATCAACCATCTCTTATTCCAAAATCACTACCTCATTATCAGAACCATATTATGTTTTATATTTCCCTCAATCATATATTTGACAAAAATTTAACCAACTACTGAGCCACTTTTCTTGGTTCCATGCAATATCAAGTCCTTAATGAAATATTACTGTAGTACAATCCTTATATACTCCATAATTATTATAACCAGTACATTGTTGATACAACACTCAAATGACATAATTATCTAATAAAAACATAAGAACTCTAGTCATTCCTCCTCATCTGTGGTAGTATCATAACTTGATTATTATCCAATAGCATCATTTGGGGGCATACTTTGATGATTTGGAAATTGGTTCGCGTAGTGTCCCAACTCCTTGTAGATGAAACATTGCACATTTGAAACCTTTTTCTAACCCTTTCATTCACTCACATGGTGTCCTTTTTTTCACACTTATAACAAACTCCCATTCCCTTCAGGCAAGTTCCAGGGTGTTTCTTACCACAGTTATCACATATGTAAAAATTCTTCTTTTCCCTCTTCCCTTTATCCATATTTCTCTCTTCCATCATTCTCTTCTCTTGCTTCCCTTCGAAGCCATAGGACACAGTAAACTCTTTACTTATATTATCAACACATGATACTATTTCTTCATATGATGATAATACATGGGAGACTATTTCCCTTCCAAATGATGGCTTAATACCATGAAATATATGATCCTTCTTATTCTTTGGATCATACATATTTCTAGAGTTCACATTCCTTCTACTGGGTTCTATTTCTATACAATGGCATAAACTAGGTCGGTTTATGAATTGCAATGAATAATTCCAAAAATGTAAAATACCTAACGTAAATTGAATTATTTATTGATATAATCCATAATCATAAAGATGTTTTCATTGAGGAAGTACATACTCATAAACCCTTCATAATGGTTTGTAATGAAAATGAGAATTATCCTAAGCATATCCCCCATGAGTGTCGTAACTAAGAGTGCAGCCAGGCCCGTTGTCATGCACCAGTTCCAGTTCGAGTCAAGCTCAAAGCGGTGTTTTCAGGTTTTACCCCTAGGTACATCTGTTCCAGAGCCGCCTCTACCTACTCGTATCCAAACAGGGATGTATTGCTCGAAAAACTCACAAAATATCTACAATAACAAAATTCTAGGAATTTCTTCTATACTAATCCTCAAATTCTATCTTAGGGCTATGTGCTCTAATCAGAGTTTATCTAAATCTAGATTCCAAGGTTTGTAATAAACTTCCTATGATACCAACTGTAACGCCCTGACCCTAGTTACCCAGAGTCGGTGCATTATTACATAACATTGGCATGATTACAGGGAAATCATGTCTCGAAAGATCGATCAGTTTAGTATTATTGGAAATAAGATTCATACATATGATCCACTTTATAGCTTGAAGATAAATACAACAATAATATATTTCATTAGAAGCATCCAAGCCTCCTAGATTATGCCTGCAGATCACTCATAACTAACTTCTTAATATCCTGGGAAAATGAAACATAATAAAGGGGTGAGCTCAAATGCTCAGTAAGGGTAAGTAATACAGCGAAAACTGACATAAATATTAAGCATGGTAAATAATAGAAAACCACATACCTTTACCAATAATAAACATGAATACTTTTATGGAAAGATTATGAGCTGAGTAAATAATGCCTTATTAAAACATAATCATGGGTATTCTACTAGTCAAATGACCACATGAACCATCAATATTATTTCCATAATGAGGGAATGTATAATGTCGTACATTATGAAACATTTTTTCAAGGCCTCGGCCAAGACGTCTAAAAATGATTAAGGCCTCGGACAAAACCATAAATAAATTTGGGACAGGGCCTCGGCCAATCCCATGTCTAGTTGTCTCATGAGACCTACTGATGCATCAAGGAGCTATAGCGGGCTCCACCCGTCACTTACTAAGTCTAATACATTCCTCATATGAAAAGGTTTAAACATATCATAAACATTCGTATTAAAACTAGCATACGAAATGTCAATACTTTAGCCATGAATGGTATAAAAATAGCACATCCACAGTCAAACATATCACAAAAAATTCAATACAATATGGATGTTTTGTATCATAATAAATCAACTTCAAATAAACTTAAAATCCATCAAAGTATGTTGACATAGATGAAATCAAAACCTTTTTTTTAGATACATATCTCTTTATATTTTGAAATCATTTAAGAGTCACATAAAGAAAAAATTTATTTTGAAAATATTCTTATAAGCTTTTAAAGGAAGCTTCGACGATGTTATAACAGTGGAAAATAGTTTCACCCACCGTATAAGTTAAAAAAACATTCTTACCTTAATTTTGTCGAAAAGGTTAAAAAGGACCTTATTTGGAAAATGAGAGAAAGATTCCTTTATAAACTTTTTATAAAAAGTCAAACAAGGGTATAAATGACTTTAACCCATATTCTGTAAAATTGTAAGAATGTTTTGAAATACATTTTTAAGAAACATGGATGTGGATGATAAAGAGGTCCTAGTAGATAATTACATATAAACAACCTCGGATAATAAAGAGATTGTGAAATAAACCCTTACCTTGTACTTTTCCTTGGTTGATGGTAGTTTAACCTCCTGTATAATGGTTAAATAATTGTTATTGAATTATACAATAATCATATATATTAATATGATATCATATATGATCTTTTAACATCGATTTTTTAATAAAATCTTAGTATTATCGTCGTTTTGCGTGTTAACTTACTCTTTTTCTTTTATATAATCCATGTTTGTTATGGATAGGTTGTATCATACTCATATCCAGAATTATATTAAGTCCTTAAATAATATTTTTAATCATCCAATAAAATTTAGTCATGAATGGATACGATGGGGAATGAATCTCATCGCGTTCGTGGAGACCGTAATCCGTACGTACGCACGAGCGACAATATCATTCTTTTGATATTAAAATAATATATAATTGGATGGTATATCATATAGACAGAATATTTATCATGTTATATTTATTATTTACATGAATTATACATCATTATTATACCCATCTAAATAATAGTATATTGAATAACAATTACACCACAACATGGAGACGGTAGGTCGTACGTACGCGCGTATGGTGACATGTCATTCAAGGGATGGATAGAATAATGATTTTTTTTCAATAAGTATAATAACATCACAGTATATAGAAGATACTATAGTTATTATTTTAGAATAGAAATAACAAGGAATGAAGAAGTTGAAGAAGAAAGGAACTTTAAAGAGTGTGGTGAAGACATTACCTCTTCTTCGGGTTCTTCCTTTTGATTTGATCAAAAGGGCTCCTTAGGATGGCTTTGTGATCAAACTATTGCCTATAGGATGAAGTGAGGGAATTTGGGATGATATTTGGGCAGATTTTTTCCTAGCCAAATGGCGTTGAAGGTGTTAATTAATGAGAAGGGGGAGTTCCCTTTTATAATAGGAGTGAGGGGCTCTTTAGGAAAAACTTAAAGTATTATTTTATAATAAAATCATATTCAGTTTCTTATGGATCCAAAGTGGATTATTCAAAGTCTAAGGTGGGTATGGGTCTAAATCCTTTCAACCAATAGATTCTATACAGGTTTTGGTCATTATATTAACCTTATCTTTTAGTTTTAACTCTTGGTTAATTAGTTTAACACTTACCATGTCACTTTGTATTTTTATATTATATAGTTAATAAACTTACTATATACCTCCAAGTGACCCCCAAGTGGCCCATTAATGATACACCTATCATGATACAAGTCCTCTGGCCGAACCTTATATTTTTTAGGAATTTAATATCAATTAATAATATAATATTTGTTTTAAAAACTCTTTTATGTCAATTTTGACATTTTTTTGTATTTTATTTTTTTGAAAATCATAACAGCATGATTACTTCAAAAAAAAGTTAATTAAATCAATCCTAACATGTCATATTAACCTATAAAATTCGTTTAATTCATTAAAAGTCTTAAATTATATTTATTTGGTTGTTTATAATATCAATTATTTTAATATTTCACTAATAAGGTAATTACTGCATCATCATTGTGTCATAAATAAATTAAATAATTTAATGTCTAAAAATTATAAATAAAATAAAATTACGTAGGAAATACTTTTATATTTATAATGAATATTTATAATTGAAAATATAACATATATAACCCTATGTAAAAAAATTTCGAAAAGATATAATCTTATGTCATTTTTGTATTTACTTTAACTTAATTAATATAAAGTGTCCCTATCACCTACAGGTGGCTCCATGAGGTCCCAAAAACGACCCAAAGATTTCCATGGTCAGAAATGTATCAAACAATAGGGTTAAGACACATTTTATGGTAATTTATTATTATTATAATATTATTTTTTACCCTTATTTACCGGATTTACCCTTTAACCATTGTAAATAAAATATTTACCAAAGTAATTATTCAAAATGTCTAAAAATATAAGTTACCTATTTAAAAAATTTGGACTTCCTGATTCCAAATATGGGGTCCATTTTTCCAAATTCAAAACACAGAAGTGGCAGAAATTAATTTAAAATTAATTCCTGCTGTCAAAACAAAAAGCGTGTTTTTAAGAAATAATAACTATCAAAATATTGACACTTGTTTATGTCTGGTTTAATTGTATAATTATGTCCAATGACCAAACTTTTATTAAATGGTAAAAATATATTCTAAATATAATTTAAAACCACTCTATTTCATAATTTATCACTATTAATTATTTTGATTAAAAAAGTTGTTTTTAATTAAAATTTAGTAATTTTCACTATTCATCAAAATATAAAAGTTTTCCAAAAAGTACGAAAATTTTACCCTAGGCTAATTTTGATAATTCGAATCCAAAAATGAAGTCCATTTTTAGAGATAGAATTTATAAAATTTCAAAAAGTAGGTATTACTATTCATAACGGCTAGTTTGATTGGTTGTGGTGTGTGTTAGAACTCAAAGTTGCGTACAACACATGCTACTGTATTATTCAAAGAGAAACATACCGTGGAATCTTGGGGTGTTACATTGTAAATTTCTGATGGCCCTTTTCTAAAGAATTAATTTATTTACTCAAATTGAATATATAAAAGTTCAAAATATTGGATTTAAAAAGGTTCTCCATTAAAAGTCGGTAAAAGTGATTTTTTTTGAAAAATACTTCTTTTATCTGAAAAAAATAATTTTATTCTTAAATTGTGTCTAAGAAACTCATAATATGGATTATAAAATTATAAGTATTATATAAAGTTCAGAATTAAGTTAATACTATTCATAACCTCTTTTGAACGGCTTGTTTGGTAAGTCATGGTGCCCTTGAACTCGGTGTTGCGTGTAGTGAAAGTTATTGAATTATTTTGAAGAAATAATGCACTATGAATTCTTGGGGTGTTACATTCTTTCCTCCTTCAATAAATTGTGTCCATGCAATTTTAAATTGTTCTTCGAAAATAAAGGTTGAAAATAGAAAATATCTTTGGGGGAAAACCCACATCGAAAATTGGGTTAATAAAATTTAGTCTTAATAAGAGGAAAATAGAAATGAAAGGGTCACCACAAAATTATGATCTCGATTAGGAGAACATTGGTGTCAATTAGAGACATATAATTGGAGGAAAAACGTAAATATTTAAATGTAGTGATTGAGGTCATCAATCACAAACGCGTGTAAAATTGAGGTCCTTAAATTCATTAACCTATGATGATTTAAAATACCATCGGTTCAACAAAACATAAGGTATTAGGATAAAAAAAATTTTCTTTTAAGATCCCTTCAATAAAGTATAAGAATTAATTTCTTCATAGAATAAGTGGAGAAGAAAAATATATACTTGACAAGTAGAGTTCCATCCTTTAACTAATTTCTACCAAAACTCATCTTTTACTCTAAAATATTCTATTTACCCTATTCGTTTGGGGTAAAAAAATGGATTTATAATTCATCTACCATAACATCTTAAAATAAACTACATTATTTAATCCAAGAAATCTCATGGGCCAGTGGTAGGTGATACACCCTTGTCGAACTTCAGTTGCGGGTTCAAGTCTCGCGGTCTTGCCGGTCGCGACGGGTTGCCGCCCGACCTCCGGGCTGTCCTTTTATGGAAATCAAAAATAATCTCAAACTAGAGTTATCCAAAATATTTTTTTCCAAACTCACAGTTCAAAATTTTTAAGGAAGTTAAACATGATGAAGATCCTTTTTCCCATTTAATAACATGTGAACACCTTCGTAAAGTATTCTTTTAAAACACTGCACATCCCGAATTACCACAAAACCTTATTAATTACATTCATGCTCCTTTATTCTTTATAGAATACTGGATATACTCCTTCTATCCAAAAATTTTGTAAACTCAAACAATTATGGGAATCGAAATCATTAATCAGTTTCAAGGTAGTCAAGAATATCCAATATAATTTATTCAAATCAACCATCTCTTATTCCAAAATCATTACCTCGTTATCAGAACCATATGAATTTTTATCTTTCTCTCAACCATATATTTTCCAAAATTTTAACCTACTATTGGGCCACTTTTCTTGGTTCCACACAATCTCAAGTCCTTAATGAAATAGTACCGTAGTAAAATCCTTATATACTCCATAATTATTATAACCAGTACATTGTTGATACAAAACTCAAATGACATAATTCTCTAATAAGAACATAATAACTCTAGTCATTCCTCCTCATCTGTTGTAGTATCATAACATTATTATTATCAAATATAATCGTTTGGAGCATACTCTGATGATTTGGACATTGGTTCGCGTAGTGTCCCAACTCCTTGCAGATGAAGCATTGCACATTTGAAACATTTTTATTACCCTTGCATTCACGCACATGGTGTCCTTTTTTTCACACTTATAACAAACTCCCATTCCCTTTAGGAAAGTTCCTGGGTGTTTCTTCCCACAGTTATCACATATGGAAAAATTCTTCTTTTCCCTCTTCCTTTTATCCATCTTTATCTCTTCCATCCTTTTCTTCTCTTCCTTCCCTTCGAAGCCATAGGACACAGTGAACCTTTACTTATCTTATCAACACATGGAACTATTTCTTCATATGATGATAATACATGGGAGACTATTTACCTTCTAAATTATGGCTTAATACCATGAAATATATGATCCTTCTTATTCTTTGGATCATATGTATTAATGGAGTTCACATTCCTTCTACTGGGAGCCACTTCTATACAATGGCATAAACTAGGTTAGTTTATGAATTGCAATGAATAATTCCAAACATTTAAAATACCTAACGTAAATTGAAATATTTATGGATATAATCCATAATCATAAAGATGTTTTCATTGAGGAATTATATACTCATAAACCCTTCATAATGGTTTGTAATGAAAATGAGAATTATCCTAAGCATATCCCCTGGGATTGTCGTAACCAAGAGTGAAGCAAGGCCTGTTGTCGTGCACCAGTTCTCGTTCGAGTCAATATCAAAGTGGTGTTTTCGGGTTTTACCCCTAGGTACATCTATGCCGGAGCCGCCTCTACCTGCTCGTATCCAGACAGGGATGTATTACTCGAAAAACTCACAAAATTTCTACAATACCAAAATTCTAGGAAGTTCTTCTATACTAATCCTCAAAGTCTATCTTACGGCTATGTGATCTAATCAGATTTTATCTAAATCTAGTTTCCAAGGTTTGTACTAAACTTTCTCTGATACCAATTGTAACGCGCCAACCCTAGTTACCCAGAGTCGGTGCATTATTACATAACATTGACATGATTACAAGTAAATCATGTCTCGAAAGACCAATCATTTTAGTATTATTGGAAACAAGATTCATACATATGATCCACTTTACAGCTTGAAGAGAAATACAACAATAATATATTTCATTAAAAGCATCCAAGACTCCTAGATTAAGCCTGCAGGTCACTCATAACTAACTTCTTCATATCCTGGGAAAATGAAACATAAGAAAGGGGTGATCTCAAATGCTCGGTAAGGGTAAGTAATACAGTGGAAAATGACATAAATATTAAGCATGGTAAATAATTGAAAACTGCATGCCTTTACCAATAATAAACATGAATACTTTTATGGAAAGATTATGAGCTGAGTAAATAATGCCATAATAAAACATAATCATGGGTATTCTACTAGTCCAATGACCTCATGAACCATCAATATTATTTCCATAATGAGGGAATGTATAATTCCAGACATTCTGAAACCTTTTTCAAAGCCTCGGCCAAGACGTCTAAAAATGATTAAGGTCTCGGCCAAAACCATAAAGCAAATTGGGAAAGGGCCTCGAACAATTCTATGTCTAGTTGTCTCATGAGACCTACCGATGCATCGAGGAGCTATAGCGGGTTCCACCCATCACTTACTAAGTCCAATACATTCCTCGTATGAAAAGGTTTAAACATATCATAAACATTCGTATTAAAACTAGAATACGAAATATCAATACTTTAGACATGAATGGTATAAAAATAGCACATCCATAGTCAAAAATATCACAAAAACTTCAATACAATATGGAAGTTTTGTATCATAATAAATCAACTTCAAAAAAACTTAAAATCCATCAAAGGATGTTGACATAGTTGAAATCAAAACCTTTTTTAGAGACATATCTCTTTATATTTTTGAAATCATTTAAGATTCACATAAAGAAAACATTTATTTTGAAAATATTCTTATAAGCTTTTAATGGAATCTTAGATGGTGTTATAATGGCTGAAAATAGCCGTACCCTCCGTATAAGTTAAAACACATTCTTACCTTAATTTTGTCGAAAAGGTTAAAAATGGCCTTGTTTGGAAAACAACAGAAAGATTCATTTACAAACTTCTTATAAAATGTCAAACATGGGTATAAATGAATTTAACCCATATTCTTTCAAATAGTAAGAATTTTTTGAAATACATTTTTAAGAACCATGGATGTGGATGATAAAGAGGTCCCAGTAGATAATTATGTATAAACAACCTTGGATAATGAAGATATTGTGAAATAAACCCTTACCTTTTACTTTTCCTTGGTTGGTGGTAGGTTAACCTCCTGTATAATGGTGAAATAATTGTTATTTAATTATACAATAATCATATATATTAATATGATAACATATATGATCTTTTAACATCGCTTTGTTAATTAAATCTTAGTATTATTGTCGTTTTGGGTGTTAACTTACTCATTTTCTTTTTTATAAGTCGTGTTTGTTATGGATAGTTTGTATCATACTCATATCCAGAATTATATTAAGTCCTTAAATATTATTTTTAATCATCCAATAAAATTTATTCCCGAATGGATGCCATGGGGAATGAATCTCATCGCGTTCGTGGAGACGGTAATCCGTACGTACGCACGAGCGACAATATCATTTTTTGATATTAAAATAATATATAATTGGATGGTATGTCATATATACATAATCATTATCATGTAATATTTATTATTTACATGAATTATACATCATTATTATACCCATCTAAATAATAGTATATTGAATAACAATTACAGCACAACGTGGAGACGGTAGGTCGTACGTACGCACGTATGGTGACATGTCATTCAAGGGATGGATAAGATAATGAATTTGTTTATTACATAATTAAAATAACATCACAGTATATATAATATATTGGAGTTATTATTTTATAATGGAAATAACAAGGAAAGGAGAAGTTGAAGAAGAAAGGAACTTTAAAGAGGGTGGTGAAGACGTTACCTCTTCTTCGGGTTCTTTGTTTTTATTTGATCAAAAGGGTGCCTTAGGTTGGCTTTCTGATCAAACTAAGGCCTCTAGGATGAATTGGGGGAAGTTGTGAGGATATTTGGGCAGATTTTGGCTGATCCAAATGGCTTTGAAGGTTTGAATTAATGAGAAGGGGGAGTGCCATTTTATAAGAGGATGAGGGGCTCTTTAGGAAAAACTTAAAGTATTATTTTATAATAAAATCATATTCGGTTTATAATGGATAAAAAGTGTATTATTCAAAGTATAAGGTGGGGATGGGTCTAAATCCTTTTAACCAATAGATTTTAGACAGGTTTTGGTCATTATATTAACCTTATCTTTTAGTTTTAACTCTTGGTTAATTAGTTTAACACTTACCATGTCACTTTGTATTTTTATATTATATAGTTAATAAACATACTATATACCTCAAAGAGACCCCCAAGTGGTCCATTAATGATAAAACTATCATGATACAAGTTTGTTTTCTGATACTTATATTTTTTAGGAATTTAATATCAATTAATAATATAATATTTGTTTTAAAAACTCTTTTATGTCAATTTTTACATTATTTGGTATTTGATTTTTGTGAAAATCATAACAGAATTATTACTTCGAAAAAAGTTAATTAAATAAATTATACCATGTCATATTAACCTATAAAATTAGTGTAATTTATTAAAAGTCTCAAATTATATTTATTTGGGTATTTATAATATCAATTATTTTAATATTTCACTAATAAGGTAATTACTGCATCATCATTGTGTCATAAATAAATTAAATTATTTAATGTCTAAAATTTATAAATTAAACTAAATTATTTAGAAAAACTTTTATCTTTCTAATGAATATTTATAATCGAAAATATAACATATATAACCCTATGTAAAAATTGTTTTTCTAAAATATATAAGCTTATGTCATTTTTGTATTTACTTTAACTTAATTAATATAAAGTGTCCCTATCACCTAAAAGTGGCTCCATGGGGTCCCAAAATAGACCCAAGGATTTCCATGGTCATACATGTATCAACTAATAGGGTTAAGACACATTTTAGGGTAATTTATTATTATTATAATATTATTTTTTACCCTTATTTACCGGATTTACCCTTTAACCATGGTAAATAAAATATTTACTGAAGTAATTATTCAAAATGTCTAAAAAAAGTTACTTATTTAAACAATTTGGAAATCATGATTCCAAATATGGGGTCCATTTTTTCAAATTCAAAACACAGAAGTGGCAGAAATTAATTTAAAATTAATTCCCGCTGTCAAAACAAAAAAGCGTGTTTTTAAGAAATAATAACTATCAAAAGATTGACACTTGTTTATGTTCTGTTTAATTGTAAAATAATGTCCAATGACCAAAAGTGTATTAAATGGTAAAAATATATTATAAATATAATTTAAAACCACTCAATTTCATAATTTATCACTATTAATTATTTTGATTAAAAAAGTTGTTTTTAATTAAAATTTAGTAATTTTCACTATTCATCAAAATATAAAAGTTATCCAAAAAGTACCAAAATTTTACCCTAGGATAATTTCAATATTCCAAATCCAAAAATGAAGTCCATGTTGAGAGATTAAATTTATAAAATTTCAAAAAGTAGGTTTTACTATTCATAACGGCTAGTTTGATTGGTTGTGTTGTGTGTTAGAACTCAAAGTTGCGTACAACACACGCTACTGTATTATTCAAAGAGAAGCATACCATGGAAGCTTGGGGTGTTAAATTCTAAATTTTTTATGTCCCCGTTCTAAAGAATAAATTTATTTAGTCAAATTGAATATATAAAAGTTTAAAATATTGGATTTAAAAAGGTTCACCATTAAAAGTCGGTAAAAGTGCATTTTTTTGAAAAATACTTCTTTTATCTGAAAAAAATGAATTTATTCTTACATTATGTCTAAGAAACTCATAATATGGATTCTAAAATTATAAGGATTATATAAAGTTCAAAATTAAGTTAATACTATTCATAACCTCTTTTGAACGGCTTGTTTGGTAAGTCATGGTGTGCTTGAACTCGGTGTTGCGTGTAGTGAAAGTTATTGAATTATTTTAAAGAAATAATTCACTATGAAATCTTGGGGTGTTACAACATATATGGTAGAAACTCTATTAAAAATGAATTAAAAATTTATAATTATAAAAAAAAATGTTTTATTAAGTTAAAGGAGTATTGAAAAGATAATGGATTCATTCATCATCCATTATTAACATGATGTCCTCGTCTTCTCCCTCTCCTAAAATATTGATAGTTTTGATTCCATTATAGAAAAATGAACAATAATGTTCCATTGGTAGGATTAACTATCAGTAAACCATTCTTCAATTCCACCACATATACAATACAAGTCTCTCAGTTTCATAAGGACTACAACACTTCACCCTTCATTGATTCTTTCATCAACATAATATACCATTTTAGCTTATGCGTCCAAATATGGATCTGGTTCTTTACTCCCACCAGTATCAATCAAATTATTTAAGTTTACGTAAGTAAATATAATGAATATTACTTTATACCAATGTGAATATCGATCCACTTTCATTTGAATAAAACAAAAAAAAATTGTTCATTATAATTTAATTTGATAATATCAATCAACTTTCCATAATATCCAAAATATATGAATTTTCTAAATATTTCATTGTTTTCTATTTTCAAACCTTCTTCATGATAAGTAAAATGATACTTAAAACCATTAATATTATATGCCTAAAATCTTCTACAACTTCAAAGTCCCTCATTCAAAATATTTTAAATCATTAGACAGCTTAGATAAATTATCAACGTTCATGATATATATAAATGGATAAAAAATATTAGTATTTATAAAAGATAATTATCCACATATTATAAATATTAAACAGATTATAAACTTACATGATGTCCAAACCAATCAATTATATCTTTGTTCGTAACTTTTGGTATTTCTTTCCCATTTCAAGATTGAATTTGAAGTCATATTTTTTTTTCATTAATTATTCAATGAAAATTTCTATGATATGACTATTTTGTAGCAAAACAATTTTTTCTTATATAAACCCCATATGAGTTGGTCAAAATGAGCATCTATTCCCAATTATATGACCTAACATTATAAGGATAGTTTATTTACTAAAACACTTTAGATAATATGATTTATCGTCAGCATGTCCAACATAATTGAATTGTGTATCAAACTCATCAAAACACCTAAAATAGAATGTGAGACACTCTTTATACAGGTATCCTTTTATAATAGAGCCTTTAGGTTGAGATTCTTTCTTCACATTAGACTTGAAAATAGTAAGTTATCTAATGAATCGACACATAATAAACCTATATGTTTTAACATGGAAAAAAATAATTCAATAATGAGGAAGATTTGAAAATATAATCCCCCTCTATGGGATATATCCATTGATAGTGTATCGGTTCCCCAAATTTAGATTTCTTGGTCAAATGCACTATAAAATAAATTATAAAAGTGATAAATTATGTTGTAAATATCTTCTCCATGTGAAAATATGTCCTTAAAATTATTTCCATTAATTTTTTAAGATCATTAGGGTTTAAATAATTTTTATATATTTGTCTGAAGAATGAGAAAAACTCAATTATGACTGATGTTATTTTATCAGATAACAAGTAATGAAATTACAAAGTTAATATCTACTCCATCAAAATATGTGAGTCATGAAATTTTAGTTTGTATAAACATCATGAAATGTTACTAAAATATCCATCATGTACTTTCACAATTTTAATTCATTGAAGGAATGCATCGTTTTCATGGTTTTTCAATAAAAAAATTTCTATTGGATACTTCTCATTACCAACTAACCATATATCATGATTTATATTAATTTCTTCTAAGTCTTTATAGTAATTAACATGATCCTTCATTTTACCCTACTCATTAAGTACTTTAAAAAATCACATTATCGCACAAATTCTTCTCAATGTGCATAAAATTAACATTATAATGTAATATTTACAATTCACGGTTATAAAGTTTTAAAAAATATACTTTTCTTCTTCCATTACTATGTTCCAGTTTCATCTAATTTAGTAAAAACTTTTTCCCTCCATCAGTTAACTAATAGTCTTTCCCAAATTCAACAACCACAGTTGATAATTATGTCAAAAAAATTGCAGGGGGCCTCAAATTAGTTTTTCTAAAAAATTGTAACTTGTTAAATTGAAATCTAGTATGTGCACCCAAGAATCGATGATGACACATAAAATACCATTTTCTACTATAAGTAATTCTTTTAGATTCAAAATAAAAGTTAAAAAATGGACATTCCAAACTAGTATACATATTCCAATCAGAAAATTTCCCAAGTCCGAGAAAGTCATTGATGGTCTATATAAGAGGAGTATGCATTTTAAATTCTTTTCTATATGATACATCATATGTATCCACACCATTGTCCCCTAACTATTGCAATTATTTTATAAGTGGATTAAATTATACATTGATATCCTTTAATGGAATGTTTTCCCTAGAATAATCATCGAAATACTAAAATAAGTTTTTTTCATACACATCCATAAAGGTAAATTGTAAGGGATAAAAATAATTGTCCATATATTATAACTGGTACTTAAAGTCCAGATTAAATTAAATCCATTAGTAGGATCAAATTACCATTCTAAGGGTCTATAATGAAACTTGGATATAAATAATTAAAATATTTCCATACTAATGAATCTCTTGGATGACGTATAAACTCGTCGCTATTGTTTTCTATACAAGGTCACTCCATCTGCACTACTTTTTTATATATTTTGAATGTTCTTTGTAATCAAGGTTTTAGCCAAAAGTAATATAAAACCATCATGGGACTTTTATTTATTTTCTTCTTCATAGTATAACATTCATTCAACTTTGTATCTTTATTCAATGATTTCCATCTCTAAGTACAATATATTTTACACTCCTGTCTATTTTAATCTTCTCCCCAATATAACAAACAACTATTGGTACATGAATGTATCTTCATATAATTTATAACCAACTTGTTAATATTATTTTTCATCTCATAAAATGATTCAAGGATCATAGAACTACCAAAATAATCAAGTATCAGCACTAATATTATAGACATGGATTTATTTCCAATTCCACATAAACACTTGATATCATATAATTTCAATAGAAAGGATAACTTTGAATATTTTTCACACCCCACATACAAGTCTTGAATTCAATATTTTATAGGTTTATAAAATTCATTTGATTTATTGATTATGTTATTCCTTGAATTAATCTCCTCAAAATCAAGATTAGAATCTACTAACATGTTATGGTCTTCTCCCTGCTGTCTTTTTATACCCAAATCATCAATAATTAAGTTCTTAACTTCATTCAATACTATCGGGGAAATAAATTGATGATTATGATGTTCGATAAAGATCTAACTTTTTGTAATGTTTGATCCACCATAGAAAATAAATTGCACATATCTAGTAGGAAATTGTTTCAATGTCAAGTTTTTATAAACTTTATCTATTTTTAACCATTATATGAAATTACAATTAGGAGATAAAAATTTAATTCATCCATCGATAGATTAATTTTTAATTGAAAAATCTAAAAATTTCTCTAACCCATTAATATTTGAGATGCATTTCAAGGTAAAGTAATCCAAATTTTAGTAATTTTTGTATTATTAAAAATATCTAAAAATATATATATAACATTTTAATGAAATTAAATAATGTTTTAAATATAATATATGATTAATTTAACACAATTATAACTAATAATTAAAATATAAAATTATAATATATTTTAAACTATAATAAAATTTGATATTTAACATCTATAGGAAAATAAAAACATATATATATATATATAATTAAGTAGATTTTATCATTACACAATCACACCCTCACACATAAGATTTTTCACACTTTGAAAAAATTAATACGCATTAATAAAAAATAGATTTGAGTTGATTTGGTTATTATATTAAAAAAATATAACAGATTAAGAAAACTAATTTTATGTTAAAATATTTCTCATGGTATATGTTCACTTTCAAAAAGACAATAAAAACATCCAATATTAGGTAAAAGATAATACTACGATTTTAAATTCAATTATATCATTGAAAAAAATTAAAAAGGTAAATAAATAAAATAGGGATCCATTTAGGTTGATTTTGTTTTAATAAAATCCATAAAAAATAATTGTTCACATAAAAAAAGTCTAATTCCAAATATACAACAATAAAAATGGTTAAAATAATCATTTAATGAATACATAATCAGTGAACAATTTACATGCACAATTGAAACTAGAATAACACATAAATTCCAACTTGCAAGCCATTCTAAAAAAATAGAAATATAAAACCGAATATGATGATTGTGACATAATTAATTGATAAAAAAACTATACACAAAATATTCATAAAAATATATGAATCTAGTCAATAAATATAAAAACTATGGTTGGGATCAAGGGGAGGATAGGATTAATCATGAGATGGAGCTTAGATTGACGGGAGGGGAGGGTGATGCTAGAGATGTGACTGAGGGGAGAGGAGGGCATCATTGAAGGGAGGGCTTCATCAAGGTGATGGGAGGAGGGGAGGGCATTTTCCATGGGAGGTGGTGGGAATAAAGTTGTGCAGGGGAGGGGTGTGTTGATGTGAGATTATAGGAGGGGGAATAGGGGTTAAATTATGAATTTAGAGATTTAATAGTGGTGGTTTTTATTAACAGTCACTAAACATTGATTTAACAGTGATTTATAATGAAATAAAAACTAATAAATAATAAGTAAAAATTTTATGTAAACATCCACTAATAACTTGACAGATATACAATTTTAGGTATTTCACAGTAGTTATATAGAACCTCTTGGAAAAAACTACAACAAATATCAATTTTTACTATAATGAATATTGTGTAAAAAATGTATAAGTCAAATAATAATAAAAACCTCCCTGTCTTTCTTAGAGATTGAAATAATAATTTTCTTCTAGTTATTATTTGGGTAAATTCTACTTGAAATTTAATTTAAATATTCCATATTCTAAATTCCATATATAGAATCATACGAGAATGGATAGAAACCAAAATAAATAATAAAAAATGTCAACCAAAAAATAACATATTCTATTTTGCCAATATAAATTCATATGAAAAAAATACTTGAGTAAAACCTATGTTATTAATGGTGACTAGTCGATCACTCCAAGATCTTAAAAAAGGAAACATCACATTTCTAATCATATCTATCAGTTATGATCATCAAAAAACTTAAAAATAAAAACAATTACATAACATCATGTACACTAAAGTGCACATAAAAGGGATGGGTATGAAAAACCTAATAATATTCCCCATGATGACTCCAAATGAACTCTATGCATTCATAAAACAACAATTACTATGAATGCTTTTATACAAAAAAATATTTTAGTCCATGATAATTTTTGAAATCACATTGAACGTAATCATAAATAAATATTCATGTCCATGTAAAATGAAAAACTACTTTTCATTTAAACCCAACTCACCCAAATACACATTTTTTACAATATTTTTTGTGGTTAGGTTCTGAAGTGGTTTTCTTTTGAGTCTATAAGTGTTTAATAATTGTTCATTCGTTCTTTCTCGGAGAACATTGAAAATTATAATCAAGGTAGAGGGTTCAATAATTAATATTATTTTATATAAAGTAGGGGTTATCATGATTTATTCTAGTTTTTTAATGACATAATTGACCTAAATTAAGTTAATAACAAAAATCAAGAATGCATTGGAAGGGATGTTGTTATTACAAGTGATGATTCTTTTTCGGTAATACTTCTTATTATTTTCTAGATGTGTGATATAAATTTATTTTGATTATTATCGTCATTATAATGGTTTATATTATTTAAATTGGTTAAGAAATGTAAATCTATTAATGAATAATTGATTAATGAAATAGGCATGTAAATCTAATTACCGTAATTCCTTGAAAACTATAGAATATGGAAGTATTTATTAAAGCATTTTTATGGTTCTTTTTCAGAGATAGTGTCAGTTGTTGATGATAGGTTTCTTGTTGTTTAAACCTATTAATAATAAATCAGTTAATTCAATATGGTAATAAATGGTTTGTTTACTTGAAATAAATTTTGGGGGATAAGGGATCTAATTCATATTTGTATAGGATTGCATGCCTTGGGGTTATGGACATGGTTTCCCCTTATGTATGTGTGCTAAAAAACATTTTTTCCCATGTATGTGTTCTCTAGGATGTTAGTTCCATTATTTGAATGATGTGTGGGGTTTGGTTGGGCAAGGTACATATGGAAGAAGTTTAGAGAAATAATTTCTTGATGCCTTATCATTGAGATGAGGTTGATGGGAATATATGGTATAGGTTGAGAGCTGGGATTTCAGGTTTTTCAAGTTGTTTTGCAAGGTTTTTTGTTTGGTTAATGGGTACGGGTTGAGATATGGTCTTTACTATCTTTCTTGATGTTTTATTTTGATGTTTTCTTGTCATATAGTTTTTTCTTGTGAAATTATTCTTCTTGTTGTAGTTGCTTATATACACCGTGAGAGAATATTTTCATAGCTTTGGATGATTCCTAGAGTACTCAAGTTTATATAATGGTAAAACAATTAATCATAAACTCATGTGATGTGTTTTTATGATGGTAGTGTTGAATAAAGGAAACCATGGTATGGTTAAAAAGAATGCTTTGGGAGCATGGAATGAAACTCTGGAAATGGTAATATGACTTATAAATCATGATGGATTATAATGAAATTTGATGAATAAATCATAATTCATAATGGAGTTTAATGAATAAATAATAGTTTATAAATTATTAAGATTGTATGGTTAATGATGTTAAATATTTATGCATGTGTGCTTCTATGAAATATAGTTTCCTAGGCCTTAGTGATGGTAGCTGATTTTCTTATGGAATGATATGCACAGTTTATTCTAAGGTTAGTTAGTGTCCTGTAATGTGGTTTTGTGTGATATATTACTGTATTATATAATTTCATATGCTCCACCACCTAAGTTGGTTTGTCCTCTGATTCCCAATTTTTTTGGTTATGGATGTTTTCTCCAACACCTAGGTTGGTAAGGGAATGGATGGATGACTTATCTCCCTTCTCTACACTCCATTTTTCATAGAATTATGTGTAGTAATATCTGGGATATAATGACTTAAGTTATAGGGTACATGTCTACACATGTTGTGATGGATCATAATTTTACCATGCATGTGTGTATATGGGATGTAGCAGCTTTAGGTTATAACACATACTTGTATTCTAGTTATATTTATTGTTGTTTCCTTCATGTGTACTTGAATGGGATATGATGGCTTAAGTTATAATGCATGATACACGTGATATAGTTGATTTTAGACTTACTATTTGGTTATGGATTAGATGATGATAATGATGAGGTAGTGACGAGCTGTATGGGATATGGGATGAACTATTATATATATGCATTGGGTGTAGTATGAATTATGGAATAGGTTGTAGTATAGGAATTTTGGTGTTGTTGCATGAGAGAGAAGAACCAATGGGGAAGTGGATATGAGGTACATTTCTTATGTATATGTTTTGAAATGTATATGCTTATTTGTATGTGTTACTTGGTGAGCATGAATTGGTGAGGATGGGATATAGCTTTACTTGTTTGGGTAATGGGTTGGTTTCATGTATTTATTCACTAGGATTTAGTATGATTCTTTAACTATTTATGATAAGTTTTTTTGATAATCCTACTAGTATACTTGTATGCTCACCCCATGTATATATAAAACATTTTTTATTTTTTTAGGAGATAGTTGGTGATCGCTCTAAGCTGTACTAGATCATGGAATTATTTAGGAGCTATTAGAGTGTTATGGTTGCTTCCTAGGTTTTTTTTGGTACTTTTAGTTATTTTCCATTGGTATGAAATTACAATATATATTATGATGGTATGTTTATTAATTCCATAATGTTTATTGGGGGTTTTATCTTTTTTCTTTTCCTTAATTTTATATAAAAAGTGTGATGCCTCCTATTTTTATGTATTTTATACCCTCGGTGCTAGTTTTCAACCCATGTCCAATTGGAGGTAGGCATTGGAGGTCATCCCTATTTTCACTACTATCCCAAGAGGGATACTAATAAAGGGAGGAGTTGTGAAAAAGTAGTATCATAGCTTATGGTTGAGAGATAGGATGAACCTTGTGGGTAGTAACTAGAGAGGATCACATATGTTGGTAGGGAAATAGTATCATCCAATATTTTTTTAAGGACCCTAACTTAAAACATTACATAATCTTGAATTAAATTAATAATTCACATTGAGGATCTTTTCAAGTTTACATTTTTAGAGAATTAGGCCATAACTATTAAATTACATCTCAAAAGTAACAAAGTAGACACTTTTACTCAGTTTCCATTTTTTCACAAAATAAAAACTCTTGAAAAAAAAGAGTCATGTCTAGTTCCATGTTTTAGACAGCATGATTTTTCCTTGATCTCATCTTTGGCCCAATTCTTCTATAAGTCCTGTGAAAAACATTTCAAAACATGGGATGATCATAAAAAGCTCAGTAAGGGTTATAAAACAAAGAATAAAAACATTAGTTCATCATTACATACATAACAGAAGCTCTTTAACATACCTTAGGAAATCAAAAGATTTATGAATAACACGTAGAAAACATAAATCATAAAGGTAACTTGTGGTATCCATATCATACTTACATTGTAGCTATCACAGCTATATAGGGAGTTACATTTGGAATACCCATCATATTATATTCCCTAAATCTATTAGGAGAAATATTCACGTTTACCTCTATCACATTACCCAATGTATTGGAGATCTATCTCGGGCTCACCCGCCCTAGGTTTATCATGGTACCACCCATACACGTAAACAATGCCCAAGAACCATAACATAATCATAACACATAACATAAGGATAAAAGAAAGATAATATTCCCACATTGCAATAACAATATATAATTTCAAGATATTGAAATAATAAATCCATTCTCAAAACCATTTTCAATACCAAAATACGTAAAAATAGTATATGGTAATTATTTTTCTTTTAAAAAACATTTCGGCTTATTAAGGAAGTCAAAGATCAAATAATACTCGCGGCGGTAGAAAATTTATTGTCACCGCTTACGTTAAAAGGAACATTCTTTTTTTTTCTTAGTAAAATGCCTCATAGAAAAATATTCACATTGAATTAAATGAAAATTCAAAGCTGTTCATATGGCATAGAAAAGAAATTTGTGTATTAAAACAAAATATGCCTCAATGAAAGGAGATTCAGATGAAGTCCTTTACAAAGATCATTTTGTAAATAGAATAGATTGATTATGTGTATTCACTATAAGTACACATAAATGAAGTATAAATACAAGATATTATATCAAAATTAATTTTCCATATAATCATAGCATGACGTAAACAATAAGAATAAGATCAACCCAAAGAATGGAAATTTGGTTAAGAAGTTCCCTTACCTCGTGTCCGACATGACCCGTCCGTTCTTTAATTTCCTGAATAATGAACTAAAGTTAATTTCTACTTGATTGAGAACCTTTTTAATGTTTATTATTCCTTTTATATCACTCATTACCATGTTATAAACATTATGTAATCATTTAAGTTAATAACGGTTGTTTTGTCGGTATTTGATACTTGAGTCAAAAATGAACACCTTATAATTAGAAATTGTTCATGTGGTCAAATTTCCATTAACTTCATAATGATATTTATGATGTATATATAATATATATCATATATATCCATTATATGTATGTATTTATAATAGTACATAACATTTGGAGATAAGAAGTGAAATGCACCGTTCATGGAGACAGTAAGCCGTACGTATGCATGAACGCTACTTTCATTTCTATTTATAATTTTAATGGAATTAAAGAAAAATGATACATAGGTATATTATAATTCCAGTATAATATCATATATAATATCATTAACTCCATACTTTATATGTCCCACATAATCCATTAACAAGTCATATCACTTTGAGGGGGTGGTAGTCTGCACTTCCTCAAATGAAATTATCATGTTTACCCATTATGGAAACAATAAGGGTATGCTTTAAATTAAAAATACAAAAGCATTAAGAAAAAATAAACATAATATATATCATATATAAATATATTTCCATCATAATGGCCACCATGAGAGTCGTTAGGAGATAATTGAACAATCATCGTTTCGTGAGGCGTCAGTTTTCCATCCCCAGAAACATTATGTTCTTTACCCATTAGATGGAGTTGTATATAAGTGTAGTTATAATACTTCTCATAAAGAAATCCTATTATATTGAGGATAATTTTTTTCTAATAAAATAAAGTAATAAAAATAGTTTATGGGGTTGTATAAGTAAAATAAAACAAAAGAATTTAAGAGAAATTGTTACCTTTAATCCGGGTAACTCCGATTTCTTTGAACCAAAAGGACTTCTTGAAGTTCCTTCTACCTAAGATAAGGATTATAGGATTATTATAGGGATTTAGGGAGCTTAATTAGGCATAGTTTGGACTATCCAAGGGGCTTGAGAGGTGTGAGGAATTGGTTATAGGTGAGGGCTTTTTATAAGGGGGAAGAGGGGCTCTTTAGGAAAGATTGAAACAATTATTTTATTATAAACTTATCTTCGGTTTCAAAAGTTCCCAAAATCATTAAAGTTGAAGATATGATGAATCATGGTCGAAATAAAATCATCCAATAAGAATTGGACAGGTTTTGTATATTATTTTAATATTTATAATCTTATTTATTTAAATCATTTATTTATGAGATAAATACTGCATCATTATTGTGTCATAAATAATTTTATTATTTGATGTCTAAAATTATAAAAAAAATACCATGATGTAGTAAATATTTTTATCTTTCCAAATAATATTTATAGTATAAAATATAACTTATATAACCCTATGTAAAAATTGATTTACTAAAATATATTATTTTGTTTCATTTTTTCTTTTACTTTATATTAATTAAAATAAAGTGTCATTATCACTCTTAAGTGACTCTATGGGGTCAAAAAATAAACCCAAGGATGACCATGGTCGTCCAGGACTCATCCAATAATGTTAGGACAAGTGTTAAGGTAATTTTGTATTATTATAATATTTTTTTTACCTTAAATTACCCTATTTACCTTTAAACGCCGTAAATAAAAATCAAAAGTTACTATTCACCAAAAATTATTTCCATCTTATTAAAACAAATTTTACTTACTCATAACAACCATGTATGTTGGATTTTTGAAATTAAATTTATAGAAGCGGTAAAATTTCATTTAAATGAAAAATTCAGTTTTTTTAACTACTACTTAGTGGTTTCACTATTCATAAAAAATTGATGTTTTTCAGAAAAATACCAAAAATTAAGCCTAAGATATATTTTATATTCCTAATTCAAAAATGATGTCTATTATATAAAATTAAAAACATACAATTTGCATTAATTAATTTAAAATTAATTCTCGTTGTCAAAACAAATAACGTGTTTTTAAGAAACAATATCTATCAAAAGATTGACACTTGTTTATGTCAAATTTCAAAGTGAAATTAATTTCAAGGACCACCATTGGATTAAATGGTAAAACTATAATCTAATTACACTTTAAAACCAATTATAAAGATAATCTAACCATACAAATAAATTATATTAAAAAGTAGTTTTGAATTAAAATACAATATTTTTCACTATTCATTAAAAAATGAATTTTATCAGAAAATATCAAAAATTTACCCAAAGTAAATTTTGGTGTTCTGATTCTAAATAAGGATTTTATTTTGTCAAATATAACATATAAAAGTGACCAAAACTATATTTAAAGAGGGTTCTCCATCAAAAGGTGATAAATCGACCTTTTAGTGAATATTAGAGTATTTATACTTAAAATAGAATGATTTTATTATTTTAGGCCTCTAACTTTTATTGGATAAATGTAAAAACATTTAAAAAACATGTATAATCATATTTTAGTTAATTATATTCATTCCCGCCAATACAACGGTTAGGCGTTAACTACCATTTAAAATAATAATATTATATTAATAGTGTGCAACGTAAGATTTCAAAGAAACCCGTTGTTGTGTATCGGGTATGCCATCGAACATGGAAACCCCTTTAAATAAAAATTAATATTTAATTCATAAAATATTAAATAAAAAAATAATGTATTATTTCATTATTTACCTGGGATGTTACAATTTTAACATGACATAAGAAAGGCGGAACGACTAGGACACATGTATTTATGGCCCCATGTGATATAGTGAAATGTCCTTCAAGTTTACTGAACATGCTAAGAGAAGTGATTCTTGTAGGTTGGAGACCTAGGTAAGGATCATGCATCATGATTTTTTGTTCCATCTTTAAATGGGTTAGAAAATTTGAATTAGGATAAATCTAAATTAATTAACCCTAAATATTATATATTTTTGGTTTAGAAGTCCTTAATGTTTTTTCACTTAAAGGAATTTCTCTAGCTTGACAACATCATCAGGTTTGCATTGAATATGTTCAATAAGATTATATAGTGGAACATCATGGAGTTTTGGTTGACTAAAATTATGCTTGAAGTAGGAAACTACAAGAGTTTAAATTTCAAATTCTACAGAAGTATGAGTGATCAATTTTTTATTAGGAGACTAAGGTTTGGTTAGATAGGGTGAATATTACATTCAGTTCAATCCATTATTGAAAGGATTGATAGGTTTCTTTCATTATGATGATGTTGTGAGGGGAAAATCAGTAGTGCTATTTCTTATTCATTTGGGGTCATGAGAAGTCAATTGTTATATGGGAAAATTTATGGGATCACTTTCAGTATGATTTTATTTCTTCAACCATGAAGGTGTCTTGCTGATAGATGATTCATACTCTCCTTTAGGGGAATTCTAGTGTGTAGGAGTTTGGTATCTCGTATAAGAACCTCTTGAATTATGTTTCATACCATTTTCAGTATGAGGAGAATATGGAGAAGAGTTTTGAGGATACTTTTCATCTAAAGATCTAGCTATAGGTAACCTCATTCATGTTTCTAACATATCTCTAAGTGTTGTTTAGGGAAGAGGTTGTCAATATGGTGGTAACTAAGACCATATCTTCATGAAAGGGGAGCTTCTAGGACTCCCTATAAATAAAATCTATGGACATAAGTTATCAGTTTCCAAGTTAGTAGAAGGTTTAGATAGTGGGTAATCAATTCTATACCTTTTCACCCCATTTACTTAGGGATCACAGTTCTCATATCCTTTCCACTGGATTGATTGAGGTTTGTTATGTATGTGTACTTTATATCCATCAGAAGATCAAGTGTCCAAATTTACTCAGTAGTTATCATGGAGATGGAAACCCTCTTTAGGCTAAGTTATTGCAGTAGTATCTTCCATGTTAGGAGTATAAATAGGGTCCTCTAGCTTTTGATCAGTAAATAGGGGATGGGGAGGTTATAGAATAGCCCTATGAATCCCTTGGTCCATAGGGATAGTGAGTAAATCATTCCCGTGGAGGTGGTATACATTATGTTCATAGAGTTCAAAGAGCCAGACGTAGTTAGATTCATGCCTTATATTTTTCAATTCCAAGTGATCCAAACATCATCTGAAGTATTATATTCTTATATTCTACATATGTTTATTTCTTGTTTGATTCAGGATCTACACACTCCTTCATTACACTCCCCTAGTCCGTCATTTGGGTATTAAGGTAGAGAGACTTCTAATTCTATTATCATTGACTATGTTAATGGAATGTTAATCCAGCTTGTATAATGTGTACATAGATCGTGAGATGATGCTAGGGTAGCATCACTCTTGGAGAAATTTCTCATGATTATGAATACATTCATATGAAATCATCCTCAACATGGACTGTTCATATTTGGTTCTGGAAATTATTGATTTATTAGGGTGGAATGTTGTATTATATTAAATTTATGGTGATAAGGTAGTGTTTTTTAGTGAGAGGGACCCTTGGATGGTTCTAAGGCATGTAGAGTACCTATCTTCCTTTATGATAGATTTGATATTGAGTTTAGTAAAGGATTATTCAATGGTGTTTCCTAGTGTTGTAGAATAATACCTAGATGTTTTTCCTGAAAAAGTTATGATGCAACCCCCTTAAAGTGAGATCAAGTTTGGGATATAGTTGTAGTCAGACATCACTTCAATATTGATTTACTTGTATAGTATGGATCCTTATGAGTTGTGAGGGTGGTGGATTCAGATTGATGGTCTTATACTGTATATTTTTATTCATCTTAGGGTGTCGCCTTGTGGTTATCTAGATCTATTTTTGAAGAAGGAGGATGGTAGTGTACAATTTTATATTTTTTACCACCACTTAAACCAGGTGATGGTGAAGAACCACTATCCCCTTCCATAGATTGATGACTTATTCAATTATATGAAGGGTGATAGGTGTTTCTTGAATATATATTTTTGGTCATGATATCTTCATATGTGGGTAAAGGATGAGGATACTCTAAACACTACTTTTAGATATCTTTATGGGTATTATGAGTTTTTTGTAATATTTCTAAGAGTTATCAACACTCCAACCCTGTTCATGGGACTGATGAATTCATTGTTCTATGAATTTTTGGATCAGTTAATATTGATTGTTATCAATTACATCCTTATGCGTTTGGTGTCTATAGAGGAGAAAAGATCACCTATGAACTATTTTGGGAGTTCTTTTTCCTCATTATCAATTCAAGAATCTCTCTAAGTGTAAATTCTAGACCTATGAGGTTTTTTTCTTGGTAAATGTTGTGTATCAATGTGGATTAGTCATGGACCCTTCAAATATTGAGTAATTTCATTCATAGTTTGCTTCCAAGAATGATATAAATGTGAACAATTTATTTAGTATTGTAGTCTATTATAGCATATACTTACTCAAATTATCTCATATTGTAACTACTATAATAGATTTTACTAGAAAGGATTATGTTTTATGATAGGCTAACCATACATTGAATTACTTTTATTATTTGAAGGAGAATTTGGTCAGTGCTATGGTTCTTCATCTGGTTGAGCGGGGAATTTTGTTAGAGGTTTATTTTTATTCTCCATGTATTGGATTGGGTTATGTTGTGATATTTCATAAAGAGGTTATCTTTTATGGGTCTCACTAGTTAAGGCCTCATGAATGTAACTATTTTACCCATGATCTTAATCTTGATGTGATTTTGTTTTCTCTGAAGTTGTGGTGGAATTTCCCTATTGGTAAATGATTTTTGTTCTTCACATATGATAAGAGTTTGAGGTATACCTTATCTCAGTGTGATTTGAATTTGAAATGACGATGGTGTATGGGATTCTTACAGTGTTTTGAATTTGAGATCTCCTATACACTGGGCAATGGGATTATAGTGGCTAATTCTTTGAGTAAGAATTCAAGTGGAGATATTGTGTGTGATTTTGGTAATGCTTGTAGGGTGACGTAGGATCTATATGTGATCCATCTTGATATGCGAGCAGTTTTTGGTGTAGGATATAATTATCAAATGATGTTGCATTCATCTTTGGTGTAGTGGGTTTAGGAATCCCATCTAGGGGATTCCAAGGTGGATGTTTGGTGAGATTGAGTTGTGTGTGTAGATGCTCCTAAAAACTAGAGTACAAACTGGGCCACATGGTTAGTTTTCACTATGTGAACCAGGATGTATGGATTTTTTGAAATCATGCAGATACAAACAGAGTCACATGTAGGCTTCACGGTTTATCTAAAACCATGCGGATCTACTTTGTTTTTTGATAGTGGATTTTTTCTTGGTTGGCACATGGTTTGGGAAACTGTGTTCCTTATAAATGAATTGTAATCCTATAGGATTTGTCTTGTGCATGGTTTGCACACAGTATGCCCAAATAATGTTGCCAAACTGTGCACAGAGATATTTTGGGGTAAAATTACCATTTTACTCCCATTTAAACTTTAATGACTTTTCTCCATTCCCTTTGTTTTCCATCATCCAAAACAAGTTATTCCTCCTCGTTTGAGCTCCCAAATACCCAAGGTCAGGTATCGAGTTAGAATCTTCATCTAGTGTCTAATCCTCGATCCGTTGGAAGCTTTGGATCCATAGTTGTATGGTCTTCTAATCTCTCTACTCCTATCAAATTTAATCATTCCATCATTTTTGATATTTGGATGCAGGATTATATGCCCTTTTTTCCGGGTGTTGGATTGTTTCTCATATATATTCCAACCTACTCTGAATCTGATGTTGATATTGAAAGAGTAGACGTCTACGGCCGAGTGGTAGGTGGTCACATAGTTTTCTAATCAATTTTCGGTTTTTTATGTCATTGTTTCATAAGTCGTCTATTTCAAATCCTCTCAATTACATTGATTTATTCATTATTAATTGACCTTTATACCTAGATGCATGTTAATTGGTTCTTTTTTAGTGTTTTAGAGATCATACATGCCTTATATGGACACCCCATGTATGTGCCACCAAAATTGACCATTTTGGCCAGTTGGTCCAAAATGTCTAGGACTCCTTCATAACTTATAGCTTGTATTTTAAATAAAATGTCCCTTGAATTGTTTTTAATTAATTGAAACCAAGTAATCTCTTAGGTGTTTGGATCTCCAAGACTTAGAATTTCCCAAGTTGGTATATGCCTTGTTGTCATAACACCTTCCATTTGACCCTGTGAGCCTTATAAGTGACTTTATCATGTTTTAGTAAAATGAATGGCTTGAATTGAATGGATTGGATTATACATGATGGATACCTTTCTTTAAATGGAAGTTATGATTGACATATATGGGATGGTAAGACCATTCTCTTTTGTTTGTGTATTATTTAGTGCCTATAATGAAATGTAAAGCCTTAATGGTATTTGTCTTGGATAATTACATGCATGAGAGTCCTTTGCCTCATGTATTGAATTTATGAATATGACCATGCCCTTGATAATAGTTAAATTTAAATTTATAAGATGTTCGACCTTATGTATTTTGTTAATAATGAATATGCATTATATATATACATGTGATACACCTTTTTAGAGGTTTTGATATGATGGTAAGGGACGGTTGAGCATGGAAGATAATCACGCTCCCTTACCTTAGGTGTTGAGTTCATGGTGTCTCACACCAGTGCTTTCATATGGTCATTGGTATTTAAACACCACGTTCTATGATTAGAGTGTTGACATGATGGCACACTCACCATCCTGGGTATTGAGTTCACGATTTCTCACACTCTATTGGGATGTAAGTCATATACCCATTGGATTGAGCTTATAAGCTCGTTAGATTGGTTATGGACATGTGTGTTATTCCCTAGTCCATCCAGCACTAGTATTCTATGTATATGACCATTAGGCATCAGAATGCACTGGGTTCATATAGATGGATTCATTATATACATTATACTGCATATATATATATATATATATATATATATATTACTACTATATATATAGTGATAGATCAGACATTTATTCAAGGAATGGGTCAAAGAAAGTAGAGCAGTCAGGTGTCTTTCTAGAACCTAAGTAGCCTGGTTATTTATTTCATCATTGCTTTACTTATTCTACATTTCATTCACATTGTTTAGTTATGAGAACTACTTGGATTATACGTAGACACCATTGGTGGTGGCCTACTAATATTTGTATCTCACACCCTAATCAGGATATCTTTGGTACCTAAGAAGATTATATTATTGAAGGTACGGATATGGGAAAGCACCATTTTTCAGGTTGATGATATGCTTTCTTTTTTTGGAGCTTAGGAGGAGAGGATCGGGCTTTAGCTCGAGACACTTGCGGAGCAGTTTTGTATTTTTTTACTTTTTGTAGTTATTTTATCTGCATTCCCCCAAGATTCCCATTTTGTAATACAGCATGTCATGCATCATGTATCAAGAACTACCTTAAAATATTTTGATATTATTATCAGTTATTCAATCTTTCGATGTTATCCGTTTATACTGTATATTTGTTTATTCTTCTGTGGTTTATTTTATATATATGTATATATATGCTTCTGTTATTGTTACCATCTTTTTTATCTTTTGTTCTAATCTGACATGATGGTATAGTATCCCCATTGTACTACCTTTACACCCTCAATTCTAGTTGGCATCATATAGTATATGGGGAGGCGTGCTTGTGTCTATATGACCAACTGGTTTGGCTACCCTCTTAGTGGTCAGTCGGTTCGGGGCATGACAAAGTGGTATCATAGTGGTTCCTCTCTTAATTTACTATTTTGAGACGATTTATTGGAGATTGGGAATGCTTGGGACTTTTTCATAAGCAAGGCTTGGGAGTCGTGAGCCCATGTTCTGGGTAAGGTCCAAGTTATCAGAATTATAATTTTTGTTATCGATTCTACTATTTATTGTTGATACAATTTCACTTTTAGGTGATGCACATAACTTGTGATGTTATTGGTATGTATTTCATTGAAATTATGATTTCTTTACGGTCACCTGATCAAATGGGTGCAATGTATTAGATCATGAGTCACTATATGAACAGTATGATTAATAGGCCATGCATATGTTCCATGCCATGTTTGATTTTAGCATGCATTTTCTTTTTATATATTGGTTATGCCTTGAATTTATATTGAATTGTGGTAATACTTCTTATAGGGTTAGAAAACATAATTGATACTTAAATTTCATTCCTTAACCTAACAGTGTTTTCCTGAATAGGTTAAACTAGGTACCTTAAGCAGTAAATTATGGAATTTTGAACTATGGACCAATGGTCGCATGAGCTGGAACATGTTGTGGTGTGAGTTAAATGGATGACAAGTTTTAGTTAATAAGGAGTATGGTCCCTTATGGATTGAAAAATGGGAAACCATCTGATTCAACCATTTTAAAGTTTTTTAAATGTTTCAACAAGCACAATTGAAAAAAATCATGACGTCTAAATGGAATTCAACCATCTTATATGCACTTGAAATAGAGACTTAAACCGAAACCCATCATTAGTAGTGGGTAGTGGGTGTTTATATATTCTTCTAGCCTGTTATGGTTCGTTCATCCATCTAGACCTGGATTTTGAAGTAGTCATAGCGGCGTTGTCTTTTCTATAGGAAGTCATTGTACCTTTCTATATTTCTTTAATGCAATATTCTAAATTGGTTAAACCTTTTCTGAGTCATCTGTTTGGTATTGTAGTGGTATGCCTTCATGATTTCCTCTTGTCATATGGTCTGATGGTGGTGATGAAAATTCTATTGAGGTGGCATACTTTGAGCCGCCAGTGATTCCTAGAGTAGTTCCACCTGTGGTACATCTTCTAGTACCTGAGATGAGCGTTGATGCTTAGTTTTGAGATGGTTTTCTACATATTATTTATGGTATGCAAGGCGCAGTGTGACCTTCCCCTATTATGGCAGAGTTGACTCAAGAGTTTCAGAAGCATCATCCTCCCACCTTTTCAGGAGATGGCAGACCTCATGTTTTAAAGTCTTAGCTCAATGATATCTTATTTATATTTGAGCACCTTCTGACGCATCCAAAAAAGATTTTCAAGATATAAACTTATATGATGCGTGATTCAGCAAAGAGGTGGTGAGATGTTATCACTAAGTTATATCTCCATTGATACATGGTCTGGGAAGATTTTCAGACCATCTTCTATGACTACTTCTTTCCCTAGACCATGAGGGATGATAGATATATAGAATTCATGAACCAACATCAGGGGAGTATGTCAGTTATGGAATAATTTCCATATTTCAATGATATGTAATATTTCACTCTTACTCTATCTACTCATGAAATTATGATCACCGGGAAATTTGAGGATGGGTTGGTTTATGCTATCTGAACACATGTTAATGTCATCAGGTTGACTACTATTTAAAAAATCATCAACCATTCCCTAATTATAAAACATAACTTGAGGAATTCTAATGTGAAATTCTGGGTGGTTCGACACCTAGAGCTTATAGTACTTTTTCTCATGGGAGAAAGAGGTTCTTCGTAATGACCTAATGTTTTATCAATGGAAATTCCCTTCTTTTAATTATGTCATATAGTATAATCACATAAAATCACAACACAATTATAAATCATTCTTATATAAACTACTAAATTCTATGTGACCATTAAACATAATTTTCCACTTCTGGGTTTTGAATTTCAAAAATCTGACAAACACGATTATGATTAGTAAGATGTATCGAGTCCCATAGGGAAAACATAATTTTTTGGTGAATAGTGACTTACCCTTATGAATAGTATTGTTACCCTTATGAATAGTAACCTAACCCTTATGAATAGTAAATTAGCTATGTAAATAGTGACCTTACCAATAAAATTATAAATAAAATTTATCCATCTTATAAGTGATAATATGATAATGTTGGTATTTCTGTAAGTCATGCATATTTAATTATATTTTTATGATTAATTTAATAAATTAAAAGAAAATTTATTTTTATAAAACAGATTCATAAATTATTATTTTTATGACTTATGATCATAAGATAATTTTATGAGACCTTAATTAATTTTTCAAAGTGTTGGAAAATTTGTTTTAATTTTAAAATATGTATTTTTCAAGTAAATTGTGATTTTAATTAAAAATTAAAATTTCACATATTTTGAAAATTATTTTCATAAAATGGAGCTCAGTTTTGAATTATACATTTCAAAAAATGGTTGTGGTGAATTTTTTGTATTTTTCTAAAATACTTGAATTTTTGTGAATATTTAAATATGACAATTTACGATAAATGATAAATAAATGAATTTATGAATCATTCTTGAGTCATGGATGATTTAAATGGACATTGTTTCGAACTCAAATGATAAATTTACTATTTTTTGTCACAATAATGAAGACTATTCATAGTCTTGAGGAAAAACATTAAACTAATGATTAAAATAATGGGAAACCCCTCCTCTCCTCCACTATAACTCCCCCCCCCCTCTTCTCTTCACTCCTCTCAAGCCTTGTTCCTAGTCCAAATTCTGATAAAATATCTCCCAAATCCCCTATCCCACATTCATCATCCCTTTTTCTCTTCAAAAGACCAAATATTATCCCCTAAAGAGGTTCTCAAAGAAGATATATTCAAGAGGTAAATTCCTCTTTTAATTTCTCATATTTTCTTTCAAGTTCCATTATTTTTATTTCCTCACCTTCTTTCATCCAAATGTTATGATAACTCTAGTAACTTACATGTATTTTTATTTTGTTATGATAATGGAATAATTCATCATCACCTCTCATTTCCCCTCCTTTTATAGTAGAAATGAAAACACCATCCGAGACGTTTTAATTTATCACATTCAACAACGATGAGTATTCAATTTCTTTTATCATATTCAATTATGGTCATGAAACTATTTTTATGGTTGAACTAGACTATAATATATGTATTATGTCTAATATTAGGTTCTAGAATCTTTTGTACATAATATATTAATTTATAAATTAAAATGAGTTTTTTGTGATAATAAAACTACCAATTAACCAAAACGGTTATCATTAAAGTTTTATATAATGATTCATCTTCACTCCAAATAACCAAATAAATTTTAAAACCATTTAATATTTTTTATTTTCACTAATAACATAAAAATTAAATTTTTGATAACTACTCTCTTCTTACATGTTTATCCTCACATGTATATAAGTAAACTGAAGAAACAAACGCTCCCAAACAATGTAATTGAACCTCTTAACCCATCAAAAAGGTCACGAATGAACTTAATAAGGATATAATAAATCAATTACATGAATAAGGGTTTATGTAAATACTAATTAATGAATTTAATTTTGTTATCCATGACATTAATATCATTTTAAGGACACCATCAGACTTAAGGTAATGGATTCTACCCGAACATCCTTTATTCCTTCGGGTTGCTCTATCTCTCTTTCTACCCAAGTGAAGTTATATTTTATTTTTATGAAAATTTTCTAAATTTTTTGTATATTATCCAAACTCATGTATCAAGATCCATTCATCATTCTAATTTAGGAATATACTTGTTTTTAAATGATTCATTCCTCAATACTTCCTGATAAGAAAACCCATTTTCAGGGAACTTCCCGAATTCTTACCCAATTTTAAGTTCACTATATCATCTATTTAAAGAAACTGTTATTTTAATAAAATCATAATTTTTATTATAAAAACCTTATTTTTTCACATATTGTTTTATATAAAATATTATTCCCTTTTATAGTTTAAATTATTTTTAGTATTTTCCTTAATACCGCACTAAAATGTTTTATTGCTAAAATTTCATAAATAATCTTGTTACATGTTGTCAATTATGTTTGACATCACTTACCATGATATATTATTCTTTTCACTTATTAATTTACATGTTTTTTTTAATTACTTTATTTCATGGGCATTTGTATGATATGCCCATTCATTATTCTTTATGACATGATTATGATACATATTTCTTTCCATGGGTACCCTTATGTTTATGTATGATTGATTTTGTATGATTATTAATGTGGGAATCATATTCATGAACATGTTAAAATTGGTGCGACTAGATAGTACCCCAATTTATTGGGTAAATTTTAGTCTTATGAGATGTTATGTGCAACGGTCTTGGTGGTTAGCCTAGACTTATGCTACCATGTTCAACAGTCTTGGTGGTTAACATTGACTTGAGATCCTCTATGTGAAACAAGCCTTGGCTCGTGCTAAATTCACATTTTATGTGGATTTCACAATATTATGACTCCATGTTTATATGATCTCATGTTTATATGTTATGATTCCACATGATCCAAGCTTTTTTTATATCAGTATGTCATGCTTTATAACCCATGTGCTAAATCATTATTATTATGATTATTCCCTTTTTGTGATTTTAGATCATCCATTTTTTCATGTTTTTACCATGTTATCCTATGAGGATGTATGATCACAATGGATGTTAGGAGCTTCTTATGAATATTAAATAACTAAATATTTTTTTAATCCCATGTTTTTTAGTTTTATAAACCTAGTCTTCCAAGACACTGGACTTTACGATTTGTGGCTTCTAATATAATGATTTATTATTCTTAGAATAATGTAACGATATGTGTAAAAGGATATGGAATATATAGTTGGTATCATAGGAATCTCTAGTTATTCTTTGAGATTAGGAATAGAGCACTTTAGTAAGAACCATAACGAAGAGACTAAGTATAAGAAAATATCCCTAAATTTTGGTAAGTATAGAGTAAGTGCTTTATCAAGAAAATATATCCCTGTCTAGATATGAGCAAGTGGATGTGGCTCTGGCACTGATGTATCTCGGGGTAAAACCAAAAAATAATTCTTTTAGCTAGACTCAAACGGGAACTAGTACATGGAAATAGGCCTTTCTTCACTCCTAGTTTGACACTCCTAGGGGATATGCTCTGGTAAATTCATAAGCTTAGTACAAACCATTATTAAGGGAATAAGAAAAGATACCATAAGAATATAAGTTAATAAGTAGATCATGGATAACCTATATTGAAACTTATGCAATCAAAAGTTAGGATATACATTTCCTTTAAGATTTTATCCTTTTATGTTTATAGTTTTCATTTTTTTCTTATTATCTAAGAACAAATTCCAACAATAAACATGATATGGAATATGAATATTACCCTAATGATATGCCAAATATGATGGGAACAGGTGCTCAAAACTTCATTAAAGTACTTGCTCAGCTGAATCACGTTATGAATAATAACCTGAATCATGTGGAACTCCCTCCTCCTCCATGGAAAGAGAATGTTTCCATCTAATCCTTCATACAGAAAAGGCATCTCTTGTTTAGTGGATCTTTCGATTCCCTCCACGTGAAACAGTGGATTAACTCCATTGAAAATATATTATCTGTCCTCCAATGCTCAGAAGAAGAAAAATTCATACTTGTGGTCTATCGTTTTGATGGGGAAGCTGATCAGTGGTGGAAACTAATCAAGAATACGAAGTCCCAGGAGGAAATTGATTCCATGGATTGGGAGAAATTCATAAAAATGTTTTTCAATAAATATTTTCCCCAAATGCTCCATCTCAATATGGAAAGAGAGTTCCTCATACTTAATTCGATTGAAGATGAGTCCATCAGGGTGTATAAATCAAAATTTACAAGGATTTCAAGACATTCCTCTGGCTTTATCATGAACACCAAAATCAAGTTGGATCACTTATTTAATTTACTAAAGCTGAGTCTACGAAAATCATTGGTGATTCATGACTTTGACAGTTATGAAGAGATTGTTTGTTGTGATCTTAAGGCTGAAATGTAGATTGGAGACTCTCAATGGTCTCATGGTCCCGATGAAAAAAATCCTAAAATGGAGTCTAATATGAGTGGTTCGGAAAATAAATCCCACGATGGAAGGAAGATCAAACATCTCACGTATCAAAATTGTGGGAAGAAGAAACCTGGAAACTATCTAAAGGGAACAAGGAATTTCTTCAAATGTATAAGAATGGGACATCTAGCTAATAATCTATGGAGGGATATGAAGAATCCCACTAATGTGGAAGAAGAAAGGTAGGTTCAGATCAATGATCAGTCTATATTGTAGTGTTACAACTACAAGAAGCATGGTCATTATGTGAATGATTTCTCTAAGCCAAGGGTTGTTAGAGGAAATAAACAACAAACTTTAAGGAAATAAAGAACGGATTTTTCTATCACTACGGATGAGGTGGATCTGGAAAATGATGTGGTGATTGGTGCACTAGTTATTCATTCAATAATAGAGAACGTACTATTTGATTCTAGTTCTACACATTATTTCATATCTTTAAAGTTTAATAGAACTATTCAAACACCACCAAAAAATTTAGAGGTTTAGTTATCTATGATAACAAAAAATGGGGAAATTACTGCATCCAAAGTATATAACTCCTCCCCAGTTAACATTTTTGGACTGAACCTCCCATAAAATATCTTCATACTTCCTTTAGTGGAGTTCAATGTTATATTGGTCATGGACTGGCTATCATTATACAAAGCCAACATCAACATTCAGGAAAGGGAGATCACTCTTCACATCCCAAACCATCCTCCAATTATTTACAAGTGTAAGGGGGAAGATGAATCTCCTTTAGAATAATTTTCTCAAGTGTGGATATTGCTTCCATATGAGCAGGCATGTCTAGCTCAAATGATTGAGACAAAAGAGAGAATTATTCTCAAGGGCATGACCATCGTAAGGGATTACACAGATGTATTCCCTAAATAATTGCCTAGTATTCCTTCTGAACGAGAGGTTGATATCTCAATTGAAATTATTCTTGGATCCCTACCTATATCAATGACACCTAATAGAATAGCCACTATATAGTTAGAAAAGCCAAAGAAGCAGTTACAGGATAATCTTGACAAGGGTTTTATACGCCCAAATGCTTCACCATGGGGATCATCGGTCCTCTTCATCAGGAAGAAGAATGGTTCAATGAACCTCTGCATTGATTATCGTGAGCTCAATAAAATCATGATAAAGAACAAGTCTCCCCTGCCTCAGATAGATGAATTGTTTGATCAGCTTCATGGGGACAGTTATTTCTCTAAGGTGGACCTTCGGTCGAGATATCACCAATTAAAGGTGAGGAAAGAAGATATTTGCAAGACTACCTTTTGAATGATGTATGGACACTATGATTTTATAGTGATGCTTTTTGGAATCACTAAGGCTCTATAAATATTCATGGATTTAATGAATAGAGTCTTTATATATTACCTCAAAAAAATTGGTAGTCTTTATCGATGATATTTTGATATACTCCAAGTGAAAGGAGGAACACGAGGAGCATTTGAATATTGTGCTAAAGACTTTTTAAAGGGAGAGACTTTATGAAAAGTATAGTAAATGTGAGGTCTGGATGGAGGAAGTATCATTCTTGGGGAATGTTGTCACCAACAAAGGGATATTTGTAGACCCTTCCAAGACAAAGGAAATTGAATATTGGACCTGGAAATCATCTATTACGAATATCCATAGATTTCTGGGTCTAGTTAGGTATTATCGAGGATTTGTGAAGAACTTTTCATTATTTTCAAATCTAATGACAAAGCTGACATGGAAGGGGTAATGTTTTTCTGGACTCAAGAATGTGAGGAAAGCTTTAAGTAGGTCAAAAAGAGGCTTATCACTACACCAGTACTCACACTCCAAACAAGTGGAGAACTCTTGGTGGTGTAAATTGATTCTTAAAAGAAAGGATTAAGTTTTGTAATAATGAAAAATGATAAATTAATAGCCTACACCTCATGGAATATGAATATCCATGAGAAAAACTATCCCACTCATGATCTGGAGTTTGCGGTTGTGATCTTTATGTTGAAAATATAGTGGCATTATCTCTATGGGGAGAAATGTGAGATATATACTATTCCCAAGAGTCTTAAATATATATTTACATAGAAATATAATAATATATTCTAGTGAATATGGTTAGATATCATTAAGGATTATGACTGCTCAATCCACTACCATCCTGGTAAGGAAAATAAGGTGTCATATGCTCTAAGTAGAAATGGTCCTTCATATTTATCAATGATGATAATTGAAAAGGATCCAATCTTCTTCGATTTGCGGAGTATGGAAATGGGAATCATTATGGTAGGAACATCATAAATCCTTTCTCAAATGGACTCTCAACCATCCCTCATAAATAAAATAAATGATTCTCAAAGAAAAGATGTGAAAATTCTAAAATAGTATGCAAGCTATTAAAAATGGGGAATCCTCTGAGTTCAAGATTGATGAGGAATGATTTGTAATATTTGGGTCATGATTATGTGTATCATACAATCCATAGATAAAGAAGGAACTTTTGAATGACCTGCATAGCTCAACCTTCTCTATCCACCCAAGGAGTAAAAAGATGTATTGAGATCTCTGAGAGAACATTTAGTGGGACAATATAAAGAAGGAGATTACTTAATATACATCAAAGTGACTGGTATGTTAACAAGTGAAGGGAGAAAAAATTCTAAGGTGATGATGCAACCACTACCCATACCAACATGGAAGTGGGCGAACATCACCATAGACTTTGTCACTAGACTTCCAAGGACATCTAGAGGATACAATGCTATATGGGTCATTGTGGATCATCTTACAAAGATATCTCAATTTATCGTAATTTGAGAGGAATTATCATTGGATCATCTTGAAAGGATATATATCAAAGAGGTGGTAAGGCTAGATGGATTACCACTGTCTATTGTATCTGATCGAGATACATGATTCACCTTGATGTTCCAGAAAAGTCTCCAACATGATCTAAGAACTCAAATGAACTTCAGTACGTCCTATCAACCTCAAACTGATGTCTATTCTGAGCAAACTATTCAGACACCAGAAGACAAGTTGAGAGTGTGTTCTATGGACTTCAAACGTGGATGGGACCAACATCTTTCACTGGTCGAATTCTCCTACAACAACAGTTTCCACTCCAGCATTATAATGGCACCATATGAATCCATTTATGGGAAAAAAGTGTAGAACACTGGCATATTGGGATAAAGTTAGTGAGTGGAAGCTGCTAGGATCTGAAATGGTCAAAGAAATGGTGGAGAAGGTGAAAACCATTCAGCAACACATCAAGGCATCCCAAAGTCGACAAAAGATCTATGCATACAATCGCCTATGAGACCATGAGTTTAAAGTTGGATACGTGGTATTCCTCCACATATCTCTATGTAAGAAGGTCATGATATTTGGTAAGAAAGGAAATCTAAGTCCCTGGTACATTATCCCCTTAGAGATTCTTGATCATGTTAGAGTTGTGGCCTATTGACTAGAACTTACACCTACCATGTCTAAAGTACATGATGTCTTACATGTATCGCTCTTAAGGAAGTACATACCAGATCCTTCACATGAATTGTGTTCAAAGGTGGTACAGATGGAAAATGATATTTCTTACGAGGAGTGTCCAGTGAATATCTCATATTATAGAGATAAAGTTCTATGGAACAAGACTACTCACCTTGTCAAATTACTATGGCAGAACCATAAGTACGAAGAGGAATCATGTAAAATGGAGGAAGAAATGAAGGAAAATTACCCACACCTTTTTACGACTTAGAATGTGAAATGAAATTTAGAGGGTGAGATTTCATAAGGGGGAATAATGTAACGACCCAAAGTTTTATCAATATAAATTCCATTATTTTAATTATGACATATAGTATAATCACATAAAATAACAACACACTGCCACATCATGCTTTAATAAACTACAAAATTCTATGTGACCTTTGAAAATAATTCTTTTACTTCTGTGTTTTGAATTTCAAAAATCTGATATACATGGTATCAATCAATAAGATGTTTCGAGTCCGATAGGAAAAACATATTTTTTTGGCAGATAGTAGCTTACCCTTAGGAATAGTAATTTTACCCTTATGAATAGTAATATGACCCTTGTGAATAGTAAATTGGCTAAGTAAATAGTAACATTTCCAATTAAAGTATAAATAAATTTTATCCATCTTAAAAGTGATGATATGATAGTGTTGGTATTTTTGTAAGTCATGTATATTTAATTATAATATTTTGATTAATTTAATAAATTAAAAAAAATTATTTTAAACAAATAAATTTATAATTTATTATTTTTATGTCTTATGGTCATAATATAATTTTATGAGAAGTTAATTAATTTTTCAAAGTGTTAGAAAATCAGTTTTAATTTTAAAATATGTATTTTTCAAATAAATTATGATTTTAATTAAAAATAAAATTTCACATATTTAGAAAATTATTTTCATAAAATGGATTTCATTTTTGAATTTTACACATCAATAAATGGTTGGGGTGAATTTTTGGGATTTTTCTAAAATACATGAATTTTTGTGAATAGTAAAATTTGATAATTTGTGATAAATGATAAGTAAATGAAATTCTACATCATGTTTGAGTCATGGATGATGTAAATAGCCATTGTTTTCTAACTCACATGCTCAAGTTACTGTTTTTTGTTACAATAATCAATACTATTCGTAATCTTGAGGAAAAACATTAAACTAATGATTAAAATAATGGGAAACCCCTCATCTCCTCCACTATAAAAACCACCCCCCCCCCCTCTTTTGTTCACTCATCTCACGCCTTGTGCATAGTCCAAATTCTACTCAAATCTATCCCTATTCCTCTCTCCCATGTCCATCATCCCTTGGTCTCTTCAAAATACCAAATCCACTCCCCTAAAGAGGTTCTCAAATAAGATATATTCAAGAGGTAAATTCCTCTTTTCATTTCTCTTATTTTCTTTCAAGTTCATTTCTTTATTTTTCTTTCCTCACCTACTTTAATCCAAATGTTATGATAACTCTAGTACCTTACATTTATAGGTATTTTTTATGATAATGGAATAATTCATCATCATCTCTCATTTCCCCTCCTTTTATACTAGAAATAAAAACATCATCCAAGATGTGTTAATTTATCACATTCAAGGACGACGAGTTTTCAATTTATTTTACCATCTTTAATTCTGGCCATGAAACCATTTTTATGGTTGAAAAAAACTATAATATATGTATTGTTTCTAATTTAATGTTTTTTAATCCTTTTTAAATATGATATTAATTTATAAATCAAAATGAGTTTGTTGTGATCAAAAAACCGCCAATTAAATAAAATGGTTATCATTAAAGTTTTATATAATGATTCATCTTCACTCTAAATAACCAAATAAATTTTATAACCATGTAATATTCTATATTTTCACAAATAAAAAAAAAATTCAATTCTTTAAAACAATTCTAATCTTACATGTTTATCCTCACATGTATATAAGTAAACCAATCATGAAAACCAAGGAAACAAATGCTCCCAAATAATGAAATAGAACCTCTTAACCCATCAAAAACGTCATGAATAAACATAATAAGGATTTAATAAATCAATTACATGAATAAGGTATTATGTAAATACTAATTAATGAATTTAATTTGTTTATCCAGGACACTGAGATCAAGTGAAGGACACTATTGGGCTTAAGGTATGAGATTGTACCTGAACCTCCTTTATTCCTTTGGATTGCTCAATCTCTATTTCTACCCAAATAAAGTTATCTTTTCTTTTTATGTACATATTATAAATTATATTTATATTATAAAAAACCATTTACCAAGATCCATTCATCATTATCTTTTGGTGATATACATGTTTTTAAAATATTATCTCCTCAATACATCCCAATAAGCAAACCTGTTTTTAGGGAATTTCCCGAATTCTTAAACAATTTCTAGTGAACTCTATAATATTTTTTAAGCAACCATTATTTTTATAAAATTATACTTTTTATTATGAAAAGTTTTTTGGTTCACTTATGGTTTTATATACAAGATTATTCCCTTTTCTATTTTAAATTCTCATTAGTGTTTTCCTTAATACCGTACTAAAATGTTTTAATTATAAAATTTCTTAAATACTCTTATTACCTGTTGTCAATTCTATTTGAAATCACTTACCATGATATATTATTACTTTACCTTATGTATTTCCATGTATGTTTTAGTTCCTTTCTTTCATGGACACTTGTATGATACGCCCATTCATTATCTTTATGACATGATTATGATACCCATTTCTTTCCATGGGTACCCTTATGTTTATGTATGATTGGTTATGAATGATTCTTAATGTGGAAAAAATATTCATGAACATGTTAATATGGGTGTTCCCAGATATCACTCTAATGCATTGGGTAAAGTTTAATCTCATGAGACATTATGTGCAATGGTCTTGGTGGTTATCCTAGACTTGTGCTACCTTGTCCAACGGTCTTGGTGGTTAACCTTGACTTGTGATCCTATATGTAAAATGAGCCTTGGATCATGCTAAAGTCATGATTTATGTTTATGCCACATTATTATGACTCCTTGTTTAAATTAACCCATGTTTATATGTAATTATTCCATATGTTCGAATATTTTTTTATATCAGTATGTCAGGCTTTGTAACCCATGTGCTAAAGCTTTATTATTATGATTATTCCCTTACTGAGATTTTAGATCATACATTTGTTCATGTTTTACCTAGGTTATCCTTTGAGTATGTATGAGAAAAACGGAATTTAGGTTCTCATTATGAATATTAAATAAAGAAATGTTTTATTTAGTCCCATGTTTTTCATTTTTATGTACCTAGTCTTCCAAGACACTAGATATTACAATCCTTTTATTGTAATATGATGCTTTATGATGCTTAGAATCATGTCATTCTATGTGTAAAAGGCTAGGGTTTCTATATTATTTGAGGTAAATCATGGAGGTAACAACAGTTAGGCTCCTTGCACTAAGATCTTTCTAATATATCACCGATGTTGGAAGCCATGACACATTAAATCTTAGTGATTATAGGATCCATTCAAGGGAATAAGTTCTGGTAGCATGATCCATATTCAGAATTTCTATAGAACTTTCCCTCCAGTTCTTAGCGAGTGGGGATATGCACCAACTCCATGATCTAAAGTGGGGCCAGTAGGATCACAATAGGCAAGTAGCTGGAATACCACTAATCTTTTTGGACGAGGTGGAGGTCGAGGCAGAGGTAGTCAAACTCTTGATTCTCAATGACAACAGAGTGAGATTTATTAGGGTAGTAAGGCAGTGACTTAAGGTCATGGTACATGCCAGTTACATACATTCCATCCTACATCAGGGGATTAGAGCAGCAAACTATCTATTATACGAGGTACTATTCGAGTAGCCTCCACTGTAGTGTTTTATTTATTTGACACATGTGTGTCTCACTCATTTATATCTGATGAAATCACTAAGAGTTTGGGCCTCATTTTTTAGAACTTTCATGGTGTTATGATGCTAGATACCCCGTTAGGTATCTCATCTGAGGGTGTTCATCATTTTTAGGATTGTCCCCTTGAGATAGGCAGTTACCTTTTCATTTGGAATATATATGTCCTTGACATGATAGGATTTGACGTAATCATTAGTATGGAATGGTTAGTTCCCTGCATAGCTTATATTAACTTCTATCATTAGAGAGTGACATTACATCACTAGAGGATATTACGCATGTTCATAAGGGAGAACAGTATGTTCAAGCTACATGATCAGGACCCAAGCATCATAAACTGGGTAGTGTGATGGCTTAGATCACTAGTATTTTCCTCAATGACTAGGGATTATAACCCGTTGTTTTTTCTCCTTTAGTGGATCATTACAGAGATCTTTTTCCTAATGACTACTCTGGTCCACCTATGGTGTAATTGGTAGAGTTTACAATTGATCTTACACTAGGAACATCACCAGTGACCATTCCTACTTATAGGATGGTACCTAAGGAGCTTATGGAACTCAAGAAGAAATTGGGGGATCTATAGGCAAAATGTTTTGTACGCCCCATCACATCTCCTTGGGATTTACCTATCTTTTTCACCAAGAATGAGGATGGTACCCTCATGATCTATGTAGATTACTATCATTTGAATCAACTTACTATCAAGAACAGGTATCCACTTTCTATAATAGATGACCTATTTGATTAGCTCTGAGGAGCAAAAGTATTTTCAAAGATATATCTGAGGTTGGGATATAATCAGGTGCATTTTAGGACTTCATACATACCTCGCACAGCTTTCATAAGTACTTATTTTCTCTATAAGTACCTAGTTATTCTGTTTGGACTCATGAACACACATGAAGTCTTTATGGATCTTATGAATTGGGTTTTCCACCTGTATCTGGATTCATTTTTATTTATTTTTTGTTGATGATATCTTGTTGTATTCTTGCTCTATACACAACCACAAAACCCATCTTGAGGTCATGGTGAATACACTTAGAGAGCATCAGGTCTATCATAAGCTTGGTAAATTCCACTTTTGGATAAAAAAAGTACACTTCCTGGGTCACATCATCTCAGAGTCAAGAGTTTTGTTAGAACCAGAAAAAATTGAGAGTTGTAGTTTCCTAGGAGCATCCAAATAATATCTTTGACATTCGGACTTTCTTGTGGATTTACAAATTTTATAGATTCTTCATCTATTATTTTCCATGCCTTACATCTCCACTTACAGTCTTGATAAAGAAGGGTTTGAAATTCATATGGTCAAAAGCTTGTGCAGCAGCCTTTTAGGATCTGAAGGGAAGACTAACTTCAGTGCTGATATTGATTATTCATGAGACAGTTAGAAGCTATATTATATATTGTGACGCATCATGTATTGGTATTGGATCTGTTCTGATATAGGATAAGCAATTCATTGCATATGGTTCTCGTCAGTTGAGGCCTCACAAGAAAAATTACCCAATTCATGACCTCGATATCACTACTTTTGTACATGACTTATGTTGTTGAAGACGTTATCTACTTTACGAGAATTTTTTGGTATTCACTAATCACAAAATCATCAAGTATATATTTACATAGTGGGATCAAAATATTAGGTATTGTAGGTGGGTTGAGTACCTATAGTCTTTTGATTTTGATCTTTCCTACACAGCTGGAAAGGGGAAGTCAATGGACAATGCTCTATTACTGAAGACTCAAACTCAGGCAGTGAAGGAATCCAATGATGAATGGTAGCTGATAGACTTATTCTCAGATATGCATGTTGAGGTTCAAGAGGACCATGGTCAGATTATCCTATCAGCCTTATTAGTGACTTCTAATATTCTGGAACGAGTATGGTTGAGACAGTTATCAGATCTTGAAGTCCTTTTCCTGAGGGAAATCATTTTAGATGATGATTCATCTTTATGATGGATGGTGAATGGGGATGATAAAGTATTATTCTATAGGAATGTATGGGTCCCTACAGACATCATAGAGGAGCATTGGAGGTAATTTCACACCTCATCTTGGGTGGTTCACCTCGGTGTCACCAAAATGTAACAAGATCTATGGTTCCAGTATTGGTGTCCTATAATCAAATACGATATTTCCATTTTTATCACTAGGTGTTCCTCATGTATGTAGTTGAAGGTGTAACATCAGCCTCTGGAAGGGATTATATAGCCGTCGTTTATTCCCGATTGGAAATGGGACAATGTATCGATGGACATCATGACTAGTCTACCCAAATCACATTTTGGTAATGATGTCGGGTGGGTTGTCATTGATTTTCTGAAGAAAGTCACACACTTATTACCTGTGTGAGATACCTTCACAGTCGACAATCTAGGAAGGATGTATGTCAAAGATGTTGTACGTATTCATGGTTCTCCTTGTTATATTGTTTCTAAAAGAGATTTTTATTTCACATCATTGTTCTGGAAGGGGTTTTATAGGGCATTTGGTACACAAGTACTTTTGTGCATGGACTATCACCCGAATGTTGGAGTTGGTGCCCTAGAAACCAAATTCTTTGTAATTTATGATAAACCTATATTCATTGGATGAATATTTATAAACCCCTTATCATATCAGTATTGTTCTTATTTGTGACATAGTATGTGATAATGTCCTAATAATATATGTCTTACTAAAAGGTCATAGAGGATCCCTACTATGATGAGAACCCAGAAGTGCCATGACACTATTCTTGAATATTTGTTCTATGGACAGATGATATCATTTTAAGGGAAAAAATGATATATGCTATAAGAGGTGGGGACTCGTGAAAAATTTTGGCACCATCTCATGGTGTGCGCCCTTGGTAATATCCAGGAAGATATTATAAGAACAAGACATGCCAGTAAAAAATCCACATTCATAAGTGTCATTGGATGTTCCTATTTGCAGACGTGTGTTTTGGTCCTTAGGATTTAATATTATTATTAATGTTTATTATGACTCACTCACTTAGATGTATTGATGAAAATTATGATGACAGATGTTCATGGAGATGTAGGATATGTTGGGTGTGTTACGAGTAATACCTCATTAATGAATAATGCGAGAAAGGATTTTTCACTTATATGGAAGTAGATATCTCAGGACCTTTGATGGAAATGATATAGCCCAAATAAATCCATGGCCCAGGTTTTCTCTAGGAAAGTTCAATTCCAGGAAGTCAAATAATGAAAAATAGAGCACATGGGTTGATGGCACTTGTATGCAACCTGCTTGGTTGGAGATATCGGGAAAAGGGGATTATATTACATGGTAAGCGTTTGTATGAGTTGTCATGTATTTGCGACATCAACTTCTTTCTCTTTAGTTCCTTGACACATTTCTAGACAGTAATCTTGGACTTTAGGCAAGCTCTCCTAATGCCAACGAGAAAGAGGCCTAGAGGGTTACACACTAAGTATAGAATTTATCTCAGTTAAATTATTTATTTATTTAACAACTTGAATAAATATTATTCCCGACTATGGTTTAATAATTATTCAAGTATTCCTAATCACATTTATTCCATCTCTATTTATTCAAGAGAATATATTGCAGAAGAAATATATATTTATTAGTGAATAATACAGTTATATTTATTTTATAAATAAATAGTCATTATTCAAGGCTCGGTAAATATTGAGGAGGATTGGTGTACCAAGTTATGGGTCCGGTGAGAAATAATATTAAATATTGTTTGGTTAAATAATATTTAAATATAACATTAAATTTAAGCACATGTCATGGAAATAATAGCATTTCTGTTATTATTTGACATGGGGTTTCACATGGAATAATAAATTAAGTAACGACACATGTGCTAATTATTTATTATTACCCGGAAAATTAAATTCCACATTATGTTATTATTATATAATTTAGAAAAGGGTTCATTCCACCAGCTAACCAATCATTTTCTGTACAACATCCTTGGAGAAAGGATATTGATCCTAGATAACTCTTCCCTCTCCAAGAACGCTCTCAAGAATGAGAGAGATCTTCCTCCATCGGATCAAGGAGAACGCTTTGGAAGATATTCTAAAGGTGATCAAAGGCGGACATCGCAAGCAGAAGGATCTTCAGTGCTAGCACTCAGAGACTCCTTCGGTGATGTCTGGAGATACATGGAGCATGTGTGGATCACTTCTAGAGGATTCTTATCATTGGATTCTACATTGCAACGAACTCGTACCTCAGACTTATGGTCATATGCATCAATGAAGAAAGAATCACCTTAGAGGAAATTCTATAATTTAATTAAATTAATTATAAACAAAATATGTTGATACTCTATTCTCAGTTCCGAGTTCCCCCTTTGTCTTTTATTTTTGATGAAACTCTATGGATACTGGTGTTTATCATTGTATTAATCCTAGATAAATCATCAATTATGAAAATTTGCAAAGTTGGGTACACGCCCATCCTGCACTTCTGTTGTTCCCGAAACCTACAAGTGGTATCAGATCAGTCATATTTTCATTTATAATTATTTAAATAATTCTTTGATGATTTATTATTTAATGATTTATTTTTTCAATTCATGTTTAATCGTTCTGGTAATCTAAATGTCAATATTTTTTGCTCCCTTATCATTTCTCACAAATCTAATATAAAGGAATAATTTTATGATAAAAATTAAATTGAGGATCTCATCAGGAGGCTATAACGGATTGGATTTTCATGGTTATACTTTTAGAAAATTCTTGGGAAAATTACGAGACCAGGCGATGAGATGGAGTGTGATTCAGAGGCCCAGAGTGCCCGGAATGCTCCATTAAAAAATGTGGTGTTTTTAATAGCACATCTGATAATTTTTTCCTGAAATTGGAATAACTCTTAAATGGGTACCCAGATCAGAAATTTGAGTGAACTTTTGCGTTCAAAGCAGTGGTTTTACCCTAGACGCGGCTTAATTTTAGTCTTCGTGGGTCCCCAATGAAAAAACGTGAAAATATAATAACTGTAAATAAAATAATGGAATAAGATTATTTTATTTTTTAAGTCCTTATAACTCATGGATGGTTACTTAGATTGAAAATTTGAGACCACAATTGATCTTTTGAGGGCATTCTTTCTTTAAGCAGAGCCTAACATTGGCCAGCGTGGGCCGACTATGAAAGTTGGCTTTTGGGATGTAACAGTGAATAAAATAATTTAAATAAAAAATATTTTATTTTCAAATCCTCATAACTCAAGAATGGAAACTCAGATTAAAAATATGAGACCATCGTTTAGTTTTTAATAAGATTTTCTCCTTAAGGACATAACCTCAACCGGCGTGGGTTTAGGGAAAACTTATTTTTCAGGATTTTAAAAAAAAAGTTACTTAAAGAAATTAAAATAAACTAGAGGAGTTTATTTTATTCAAATTCGGGTTTCACTGAAACGCAATGATGTTGAAACAAGAGAATAATAGAAACATTGTTTCATAAATGAAATAGTGTAACGACGTTGCGACTCATCGTAATAGAAATGTTGAAATGCATTTCCACCATTTAATGGATTAACCGAATACAGGATCATTGGCAGTGTAACACCCCGAGATTTTATGAGAAATAATTTTTTTTAATATATTGTGTTGTACGCTACACCAAGATTAGCGTGTGTTATATGCAACACCGTATTATCTTGTAGTATACACAAACACTATTCTTGGCTTATGTTGCACGTAAGAGCGACCTTCCTCGATAGTGTGTGTTGTACGCAATACCGAGTGTCACTAAACAATGATATATTATTATAATTTTATGAACTAGCCTTTATGAATAGTATTAACCGAATTATGAATTTTATAACATTATAATTCATCTTACACATTTTCTAGAATGAGAAATGAAAACAAAATTAATTTTTCGATAAAAGAAGTATTTTTCAAAAAATGCAGTTTTACCGCCTTTTGATGGCACACCCATTTTAAATATAATTTTTGAAAAGTTTATAAGTACAATTTTACAAAAGAAACTTCATATTTTTAATCAGTATATAAAAATTTACATTGGATAAATTTTTTATACTTTTCTGATAACTTTCATATTTGGATGAATAGTAAAAATACGCTAAATTTTAATTAAAAACAACATTTTTCATCAAGATATTTTATATGGTTAAATAATAATATTGAATGGTTTTAAAGTATAAATAGAATATATTTTTACCATTTAATATATTTCAAGTCATTATCATTAATTTTACAATTAATTCCTAGGTAAAAACATTTCAATCTTTGACAATGTTTTAACTTTAAAAAACCTGTTTTCTTACCAACGGGATTAATTTTAAATTAATTAATGCAACTTTTGTGTTTTAAATTTTTAAAAATGGATTCCATATTTTTATTCAGTGGGTCAAAATTATTTTAATCGGTTACTTTTATTTTTTTGACATTATGAATAGTAACTACGGTAATTTTTATTTACTACAATTATGGGTAAATCGGGTAATTAAGGGTAAACATAAGATTATAAAATTACCCTAACACCTTCCAAAATTCTATTGTATGAATAAAAGTATACCCATATCACTTATGGGTTATAATAGATTCATTTCATGGACTTTTGACCATGAAAATGATGTGATTATTATTAAAACCAAAGAAAGTGACCACATGTCACTCTCTTATATCTTATAAGTGTAATAATTTTAATTTAGTGATAAAATTCTTAAAACTCAGAAAATAAATAGTCACCAGAAACATAATAAAATTATATAAATCATGTAAATTTATTTATAATTTTTAGGGATTAAATAATTATCATAAATGGGGACACAATAATGAGGCAAAAATTGTTTATTTAGTGAAAAATCAATAATACAGTTTTTATTAAACTAATAGTGACCGTAAAATGAAAACAAAACTGAACAAAACTTATTTTTCGTGTACATGTAAACCATAATCATCCAATAGTCGAATATGTGACCATTTGGAGAATATTAAAAGCAATTATGACACTTATATTATTTTATTATAAATGATGTCAAAGTTGTCACCTTCATGATTGAATAAATATAACAATTTAAATGTTGTGATTTTAAGATGATAAATTAGAGTAAAAGTATTATTATGGAATATATTAGATTTATATGCATCATAGTATTTTATTTTTAATTTTTATGAAAAAATAAGTACATGAAATAATTATACAAAAAATGTTGCAGTAATTATTTTAGTAAGGAAAATATCAAATAAATGGTTTTAAAAATATTAAAAGAAATGTTATATGAACAAATTTATGTGCTCCATGAATTTTTTAGATGAATATGAAAATTTAGGAATCTATTAAATATTTTTTTTCGAATATATTCTCTATGTGTATTTTATTTAAATTCAAATAAATGAATAGCGTCAAAATCGACACTATTGTTATTTTATAAAAATGACATATTATAAAAACAATTAAAAATCACAAAAATATTTCAAACTTATAAATTGAAATTTATATGGTCTAAAATTTCATAAAGTATCCAATTATGGAAAATTCACAACACATTAGAAATTATTTATAACAATTTAAAATTTATAATATTATCACCACAAATAAAATTAAATAGATTAAATAAGGATAAATCAAGTTGATAAGGTTTAAAATAAATTACCAACATGTCTAAATCTTTTTGGTTGATGATATTACAACCCTATCTCATCTAATATTCTGATTTGAGTAATTTTTTGTGGTTTTTAAGTGGGTTTTGGGATTATTATAAATTAATATTTTAGAGGTTTCCAAAAGTGCCCCTCTCCTCTCTTATAAAAAGGCACCTCCTCCCTCTCCTCCTTACACCATTTTGAGCCTTCAATATTGGCCAAACCCTGAAAATTTCTCTTCTACACTTCCCTAGAAACATAATAGAGGCCTGGTTTTCTTCAAATACCAACTTTAGTGCCCTAAGAGGAGGTTTAGAAGAGGCGCGTCGAAGAAGAGGTAATATCCTTTACTGATTCTTTCAAATTTATTTCTTTTTCTACATCCGCTTATTTATTTGTTTCATTATAAAGTAATAAAATCAGTATCACTCGTATACTTATATTTTATTGTAAATATTAAAAAACCCTATTTCACGTTCTATCCATCCTACAGAAAAAGAAATCACTACAGGTGCGTACGTACGGAATATCGTCTCCACGTTGTGGTGTAATCTCTCTTCCACCGCCACCTTACTTAGATGGTTATAATGGTAGAAATAATAACTATATATTATTATTATAACATAATACTGATTCTGATAAATTATATCATCTACTCCAATTCCATTCAATAATTATGTGAATGATATCATCGCTCGTGCGTACGTACGGATTACCGTCTCCACGACGCGATGAGATTCATTCTCCATGATTAAATGTTAAAGTATGATTATAAATTATATATAATAAATAATCATGAAAGATATGACATAATAATGATACTGTATTTATGTAAAAATATGTTTCATTTACTTAATTCCATTCAATTCAATAAGGAAACGAAAACAACGTTCATGCGTACGTACGGCCTACCGTCTCCATGAACGGTGTATTTAATTCCATTTATCGATGTATAATATATATTTATATACTGAATATATATTATATATAAATCATGTTTTACATTTTGGAAATAAGTAAATCAGGATATAAGAAATAATATCAAGAACAACAAGTCGAAACACATATGATAAATTAAACGATTTTATCTGAAACACTGCTTTAACATGGAATTGACAAAATAACGGGTAATATAAAGTCCTAAGTGAATCATATATGATATCATAAATATTATTATGGTTCTGTTACTAGTTAATGATATGTTTAAACCCACTATATATGAGTTTCGGACACGTACGGAAGAAATTGGACCTAAGGTAAGGGATAATTTTGCAATCACATTTTTATCCGGGATTGCTTATACGTAAGTATTTACTGGGGTTATATTTTTCATCCATGTCCATAAAAATGTTTTTCATAAAGTGTTTAATATTATTCCATGTATGTTTAAATTCATGTTTAACCCTCTTTTACTTTTACTTTGTGTTATGGAAGGAATCTTTTTTTGTTTACCATACGTGGTACTTTTTGACTTTTCCGTTAAAAGTATGAGAAGAATGTTTTTTAACTTATACGGCGTGAATGGATTTTTACGATTTCATAACTCCTTATTTATATAAAGATTCATCTACATGATTTCATGATTATTTTTAACAGAATTCTTTTCTTTTAAATTTCATGTCATTTTCAAAAAATAAAATGATTTGGAAGAAGAAAGGATATTTTCCTCAAGAATTCATTCAAGTGTTTTATCAAAACTATTTTCCATCTATGATGAAATTATTTAATATGGATATGTTTCAAGCATAATGTCTATATTATTTACATGGTTTTATTTTTCTTATGATGAAATGATATCCATTTGTTTTATATGGATTATGTTATGATGGGATGGTGTTTATGAAACCCATATTATTCTTTGGGTTATGATGAATGATTTATGTTTATATTGTAGAACACGAAAGAATGATTTCATTATGAGACGGATGGGACCTATATCTCCCTTCAATGAATTGGATAAATATTTATATCTCATGAGATAGACATGGCTGGAATGGAATGTAAAATCTGGTTCAGTAATACAGGGCTGGAACGATAAGTAAACCCGGTTTAGTAATGGACTTTGTCCACTATGATGGTCTTCTTAGCAATGTCTTGGCTACTATGGAAATCATATCATGTGATTAATGGTTTTCCACAAATACATGTTTTATTTTATCATGATTAATGTTCCTTTATGATATATACCTTATGTACTTCCAAGATTTATGTCATTTCTCAAGATTTTGATATTTTATGGTCATGTTTTTACATTCAAATGTTTATGGATTGTTTTTAAGTTCTCCATGTTTACCCTTACTGAGAATTTGATCTCACCCTTTTTATGTTTTCTTTCACCCAGGATATAAATAAAGGTTTTAGGTAAGAAAACAAAAGGGGAAGATCTTTATGGGAGATGTTGAAGATCTTTCACCACGATTAGAAGATCATGTTCCGAGTTTCCAAAGACACTAAACTAATACGGTCTTTGGGCATCTGTTTTTCTCATGTATTAAGTTTTCCAGAAAAGTAATGTATTATCCATCTACGACAAGCTTGGTTCGTTATAGGCAGAGATCCATGATTTCCCAGAACCTTTGGAGGATATTCGTTGGAAAACAAAAAATCACCAATGACGACTGGTTGAGGATCAAGGAACGATGAACGACATTTGTGCCACTCTAATATTCTACATCGAATGGTCCAACCTTGACGTAGGGTGTTTGTTTGATTCAATTTCTATTTCCCCTTTTCTTTAAATATCCATGAAAAAGGTGAATCATTTGACGAACGGAATGATTCACAGATCGTGCGTGTTATTGCAGGATGGGTCTTATTTTGGGATAATCACTAGGAAATTGGATCCATGTTCAATATATGATTAGAATTGGTTCTGTTTATCCATTCTTAAACTCTAATGTGGGAGGATCAAGGATGACATGAACAAGTCCTGATAATCCCACCTCTAGTGTTCATGTGAATTTCTTCCTCTCCCATTCTTTCGATTTCCCGGATCTTCGCCACCGCAATAACCCGAGAAGGAATCCAAAACCCAAATGGTGGTGGTGATCCATGGCCCAGGAGGGGACCGCGATGGAAAGCAAAGGTCGTGGAAGGAGGCCGCAATGGAATAGGGTCATGACTCGGTGTTCATGGCAGTGCGAGAGGTGGAACGTGCTAGTGGTGCACTGCGGTAGTGGAGGAGGCCCGCGAAATGAGGCTACGGGCAATGCATGGGAGGTTTCGGATCCCGCCGCGGGTGGTGGTCAAAGGTCATTGACAGGTGGTAGGCGGCAGCACGAGTGGATGCGGGCAGGGGCGGGGGTTCGAGTGGACAAAGCAGTGTGAGTGGATGTCGAAACCATGAAGTTTCACACTCCTGGAGGGCCACCGTCCAACCGAACCCCGGTGGGTGTCATGTCTTGGGTAGGGCAGGTCGGTCCGCTCATGGTGGGTCGAGCTGCAGAAGGTGGTCCACCCCACGCGGCCCAGAGGACTGAAACCAGGAAGACCAGTGGGTCGGACCAGTGGGCCAAAACAGCGGCCTAGGGGGGATGACTCATGGCCCAGTCGGCCGGACCCATAGCCCAGCTAGTCTGGGTCGGTCTGATCAGGTCAGATAGATCTCGGGCCTAACCAGCCCCTTTTTAGAAAACAGACATAACTTCCAAACTGTATGTCTGATTGATGAGATGTTTGAGGTGTTCGGATTCTTGTGATGAGATGGTCCTTTTGAAATACTCCAAGTGATATTTAGTGGAATTTTGGGTATGAATGGTGGATTGAGGAGTTGATTCTCCTGAAATCAAGCACGCTACGAGCAGAAATCATACAGATAGCTGTGACGAGAAGGAAGTGGATAGTGGGCCTTGGTGGCCTAGTAGACGGGTGGTGCTCAGTGGCCTGGTAGAAAAAAGGACCTTAGTGGTCCGAGAGGTGATCGAACCTCAGTGGCCTGAGAGAGGATCGATGCTTTGGTGGAGTCTAAGATAGAGCAGGACCAAGACTAGGAAACGATGGTGCCTTGTGGGATCAGACGATCTGAGGTGTTTTTGATAGCTTCTACAGCAGTTTCAGTACCATTTTTTGCAGTTCAGGCTTTGCAGTTCTCTTTATTTTAGTGGGCTTGTATTCTGGACTAGTTGTACTTTACTACTTTACTTTCTGTCGTACTCTATTGTTGGGTTGTAGTGGAATGCATGCATTTTCTTTACTTAGTGCTTTCGCTCTCCAACCCTATGGCTTTAAGTTGGGTGTGTGTGTACAGGTTCTTAGTAAAATTCCTCCCCTTTGTGGGATATGCCTACTTGGCACTAGTTACCATCCCCTGGCCTATCGGAGGTGGGCTTGGGGTTGTCACGTCAAAGGTCCCGAGGGACAGGTCGTGAGAGAGTGGTATCAAAGGAGGTCGGTTCTACCTAAAGGCTAAGAGTCTGTGAGATTTGTTTAGGGTGAAAGTGTTAAGTGTCTCAAGTTTGGATTGCAGCCCATGGACTCCAGTGTTGGTGCGGAAGCTGATGTATCCATACACCAGGACTCTGGGCACCTTTTTTCCAACTCGGTACATGAAAACACTGGTTGCAGGTAAATAAAGGTACATTCATCATATAGGAATGGTTTGTTTTTCTCCATTTTCTTCTTGAGTCAGCTCACCAGGTATACTCTTTTAACCGTGATATATCTTGTTTTCCTCGGGATGTGTTCACGATGTTAGCCAATGAGGTTTCTGTAGTAGGATAGGGATTTTGGCCTGATTCTCGATGATTCCTCCCTGATGGGAGCCAGTCACAGAGCAGTTCTTCTTCAAGATGGTTGGAAGGTGACGGTTTCTCCTATTGATCGTCTAGTAGACCCATCATCAGTGGTTCAGGTGGATTCATATTTCCAGACTGAGTCATGGATGGTTCTTTTGGATCTATGTGATAAGGCGCAAGGTTAGATCATGTGTCACAGGAATCTGAGGTAGTGATCTCCTAGGATGCAGGGTCAGTATGACCTACCAATAGAAGGTGTGAAACATAAGCTGTAGAACCAGAGGTTTCATCAGAAGGGACGTGCTAGTTCCCAGAACGTCATGTTTCTCTATGCTTGTCATGAAAGGGTGAACCTCATATGATATTTTCCCACACTTCATGCTATAGTTAGAGAGGTGGTTGATGAACCACCAAGGAAGAGGCAGTGGAAAGAGCAGACAGATCTGTCTAGCAGAAAACGTAGAAGGAGATCTGGGGAAGAAATAGAGGGTGGCAGACATTTTGACATGTTACCACCACCACCTCCAGGTGGTCTATATCAGACTCTGGGAGCTTGAGGATAGGAGAGGAGATAGTTGTAGGTTTTCAAGGCTTATGACCCCAGGAATACATGGATGATTCAAGGTACAATCTGTGTCTTTCTGCTTTAGTTGCAGCATTGATAGACACTTATACTAGTGACTTCCTTAAATGACACTTTTCTTGTTTGATACCTAGAGGTTCCTATTGAACTATTTACTTGATCATCATTTTATAGACTTCTACTAAAGGAGGACCAAGGACTACACACTAGTGCTGACAGTGTGACCTAACTCTTAGAGGTGAGAGATTCATTTGGGTTCTCTTGGTAGTTTCATCGTGGCCTTACGATATCATTCTTGGTATGGACTAAATCCTTAGTTCATACTAAGATTTGTTGTTTTAGGAAAAATGATGAGGTTGGTACATGGTGATGGAACTAGATTTCCCTTTTATCAACAAATGGGAAAATACTTAAAGCTCTATATGGACTCGGGAAGAGAAGGGTGCAGCCAGTCTCTATCCAGTTGGCTAGTCCGACCCTTGGTGAAATGGATGTTATGAGTCCTCAAGTTTCTTAATGGAGGTAGTGTATATGGAAGTCTACCTTGAAGATGTTCCAAGTTTACCTCTCCATTGATAGTTAGACATCTATGTTGGTCTACACCGTGGGGTAGCACTGATATTTACGGAAGTATGTCGGATAGCTCCCAAAGAGCTCCATGATATGGGGGTGCATATGGGGGAATTACAAAGGAATGGCTTAATAAGACCCATTATTTCACCCAGGGAAGCCTCGGGTGATCTTTTTTGATGAAATTCTTATGTCTCAGTGTCTGAGGATCATGTGAGACACTTAAGGATGGTCTTGGACCCACTCTGGGAGCACCAGCAACATGGAAAGCTCTTGAAGTGTCTGTCTTATATTTGAAAGGTCCCTTTTTCTATGATAGGGAATCTTAGAGGATAGAGTTACAGTGAACTCAGTGATGAGGAATGTAGAATAATATGATCCCAGTAGGAATCTAGTTATTAGTTGATGAGTGAGGCATCAGAGTGGTTGGCCTCATTACGGTTATCCTTCATGGATGGGGGTGAATTAGATTATCTCTAGTCGTTGTTTGTTACATACCCACTCTTAAATGATTCAGGGGGGCACAACTTGGTGAAAATTACTATGAGTTTTTATGTACTCGGTTGTCCATAGGGAATACCCTTTATGTAAATTTGAAATATGGGGAGGACATTGTTATTTTTAGAGGATGTGGAGTTGTAGCATTGATGCCTCGAGTGGCAAGATGCATTGGGGTATGCGTGTGAATGTCAAGGAGGACATCAGGGATGATGTAATGGGTTGAATTTGGGCTTACCATTTGAGATAAAAAAAATCAAACTCTTGTATAAATCAATTTCTTGGGTTGTTCTTTCTCTTTCTAGGGGTACCAGGAAGGAAGTGGGAAGGGATATCGATGGACTTCGTGACAAGTTTACTGCGTGCGTCTAGGATACATGATTCCATCTGGGTGATTGTTGATTGACTCACCAAGTCGAGCCACTTCCTAACTACCCAAGATAAGAGTTTAGTATAGGGCTTGAGATGCCCCTATGTGCTGGAGATAGTTCAACTCTGTGGATTTTTATCGATGATTGTTTCAGATCGTGATGTTCTCTTTACATCCCAGTTGTGGATGATATTATATAAGGTATTTATAGAGCTTTTTCAGGTCACCTAGAAATGGATAAAGAATTCACAGGGCCATCTAAAGTTTGGTGCTGGAAGATGGAGGAGTCGTTCGGTGTTTGTGGAAAGAGACCATGTCTTCCTTTAGGTCTCACCTTGATGGGGGTTACAGAGATTTGGCTGGGGCGACAAGTTATCTACAAGGTTCTTGGGATCTTTTTTGATAATGTGTAGAGTGGGTGAGGTGGAAAACCCCAATGGATCTACCTACTTCGTGTGAGCGGGTGCACGATGCCTTCCACATATCCCAGGTGAGGAGATACGTACATGTCCCATCACACGTCATTGACTGGGGTGAGTTGGATGTTGACGATGGGGAGAATTTTTTTGATTTTCTGATGGATATTGAGGATAGATAGGAGAGGACCCTCTGTGGTGGATTCATCCCTCTATTTTTGTGTTCAGTGGAAGAATAGGAATCTCTAAGACATCACATGGGAGAGGGAGGCTCAGTTCTGTGCTTGTACACTCATCTGTTTGGGAATCCCATGGTTTGGATTTTGGGGACGTAAAACCTTAAGGTGGGGGTAATGTAAATGATTTTATTTTCTTGGTTCTATTTTTAGAAAATTTTTGGGAATATTATGAGACCAGGCGCTGAGACGGAATGTGTTTCTAAGGCCCAAAGTGCCCAGAATGATCCGTCAAAAAATGTTAAGTTTTTAAATAGTGTGTGTGAGTATTTTTCCTAAAATTGGAATAACTCTTAAATGGGTACCCAGATCAGAAATTAAAGGGCACCGTTACATTCAAAGTAGTGGTTTTACCCCATGTGAGACTTAATTTTTGTCAGTGCAAGTCCCCCGTGAGAAAACCTGAAAAATGGAATAACCATAAATAAAATAATTTAATAAGATTATTTTATTTTTCAAGTCCTTATAACTCTTGAACGGTAACTCGGATTGAAAATCTGTGACCATCGTTAAGCTCTTGAGGGCGTTCTTTCCTTAAGCGAAGCATAACATCAGTCGATTCAGGACAACTATGAAAGTTGGTTTTTGGGACATAACCATAAATAAAATAATTTAAATAAAAATTATTTTATTTTTGAATCCTCATAACTCACGAACGGTAACTCAGATTAAAAATATGAGACCACCATTGAGTTTTTAATGAGATTTTCTCCTTAAGAAGGACTTAACCTCGACCGACGCAGGTCAAGGGAAAAAGTTATTTTTCGGTCTTTATAAAATAAAGTTACCTAAATAAAATAAAATAAACTTGAGGAGTTTATTTTATTCGAATTTGAGTTTCACTGCAATGCAACAACGTTGCAACCCGAGCATAACAGAAATGTTGTTTCATAAATGAAACAATGTAATTATGTTGTGACACAACATAATAGAAATTCTAAAACATGTTTCCTCTATTTAATTGATTAACTGAATATGGTTTCGTTGGAAGAGATCTTGGATTTCCCTGAACATACGAATCGCCAACGATGAAGGGTTGAGGATTGAGGAATGAAGAATGATGATGGTTCAAATATGATCTTTTCCATCAAATGATCCAACCTCAAGGTAGGGTTACTGTTTGATTTAATTTCTATTTACCCATTTATTTAAATATCCATGACTAACGTGAATAATTCAATGAAAGGAATGATTCATGGATCATGTGTGAAATTGTGGGATGAGTTTGATTTTGGGTGTTAATGTGAATTTCTCCCTCCCCCGTAATTTTGATTTACCTGATCTTCATCACCATAATAACACAGGAAGGAATCAAAAAACCAAGTGTTCGTGGAAATTTTTGGCCCAGGTGGGGACTGCAACAACAAGAAAAGAACGTGGTAGGAGGCTACGATGGCATAGGGCCTCGACAACATGAGAGGTAGTGCACGCTGGTGGCATGCTGCGGCAGCGGAGGAGGCCTGTGAAATGAGGTCTCAGTTGGTGTATGGGAGGCCACGGGTGGCTCATGGGAGGTCGTGCCTCAACAGATGAGACGGTGAAGGCGGATCACGACACCCACAGTGGGCGACGGTCAAATGGCGTTGGCAGGTGATCGAAGGCAGCACGAGTGGACGCGACCGGCGGTTATGCGAGTGGACATGACAGTGAAAGTGGACGCGACGGTCATGCCGCATCACATGGCCAGAGGACTGTGGTCCAGCCAGACCATGGAAGAAGTCGTGTCTTGGGCAGAGCAAGCTGGCCTGCTCACGGTGGGTCGGGCTAGGGAAGGCGGGCTACATTGGGCTGCCTTGGCCAGCCCAGTGTGCCAGAACTAGGCAGCCCGGCAGGTCGGACCCATAGCCCAGGAGGCCTGACCTATGCCCCATTGGGCCGAACCCATGGCCTATCCAGTTCGGGTTGGACCCAGTGGGTCGATTTGGGTCGGTCCATCCGGGTCGGACCAGACCTGAGCCCAACCGACCCCTTTTTAGTAAAACAAGAATAACTTCCAAATCGTACGTCCAGTTGATGATCTGTTTGCGGAATTGGGACCCTCATGACGAGATAGTCCTTTTGAAATAATCCAAGTGAGATTTTGTAGAATTTGGGATATAACTAATGGATTGGGGAGTGGATTCTCCCATAATCAAGCGTGCTAAGAGTGGAAATCCTACGGGTGGTTGTGACAAGAAGTGGTGAGCGGACCTCAGTTGCCCAGTAGATGAGCATGCCTTAGAGGCCTATGATGATAGCATACCTCAATGCCCTAGGAGGTGAGTGAGACTTAGTGGACTGAGAGATGAGAAAACCTCAGTGGACTGGGAGGCAAGCGGGCCTCAGTGGCCCGATAGACAAGCGGACCTCAGTGGCCCGACAGATGATAGGGCCTCAGTGGCTTGGAAGAAGAGTGGACCTTAGTGGCCCAATATACGAGCAAACCTTAGTGGCCTAGCATAACTCAGTGAATCATCGAGGATAAGTGCATCCATATTATAAGATGTTTAGCGTTACAACTAAATCAGTGTACTTCGGGTAGTTCTCAATTTGTTCTCTTTTGGCGAGGCCCAGAGAAGTGGGACCTCTTTCTGTAGGTATCTGATAAATTTATGGCTCAAGGAGAGAGTCCTCCCGAGATGAGTGTGCCTTGAGAAGAATCCTGTGATGAAGGATTGAATGTGATATTGAGATTTATTGTCTCAGTGAGACTAGACGTCTCAGATAAACTTCGTTATGTATCGAGACCAGATGTTCTATCGGATACTTTTCGTAGACTTTATCTACCTAGATACTATCAGATAGCTTGAGGAGTGGGATCTCCTGGAATTAAGCGTGCTACGCACGGAACCATATGGCTGGTAGTGGATGAGATTTTTTTTCTTATAATACTTTATATGTATACCAAGATGTTCTTGTTATATGTTTTAATGACATATACCTATGTTGAGATGACTACACGTTCTTTGAAGTGTTTTCCTTTATGGACTTTTGCTTTGTGGTTTTCGGGGTCCCTTACTGAGTATTGTTTTACTCACCCCTACATGGGCTCTGAACACACGTGTTGTGTCTTATGTAGACGACATACGCTTTGGTGGATTCTTAGACAGGTCAAGACCAGGTCTCGGACCAGGTAGTGCCTTGTGAGATCAGATAAGCCAAAGTGTTTACAACAACTTCTACAACATCTTTCATACCATTGTTTATAGGTTGGGCTTTGCAGTTGTCTTTATTTTAGTGGGCTTTTATTCTAATCTGATTTTACTTTACTACTTTACTTTCTGTTGTACTCTATTGTTGGGTTTTAGTGGTATGCATGCATTTTATTTACATAATTTTTTAACTCTCCAGTCCTATGGCTTTTAGTTGGGTGTGTGTGTACAAGTAATTAGGAAAATGCCTCCCCTTTGTGGGATATGCCAACACGGAGCTATTCACCATCCCCTGGCCTATCGGATGCGTGCTTGGGGTTGTCATAGCATGGGCCTCGGGGGACGGGTCGTGATAGAGGCACCGACAGTTCTAGCCAGATAACACTAGATGACACACCGTGTAGTGGGATCTACACGCCATGTATTTTTATTTAATACAACAGGAGTAATTCGGTAATTACTCTAGTTGTGTGCATTAATGACACGCGGTGTAGTTAATTATTACCCCACATGTTGACCAGGAAAGACTAGTGCACAGTCAGTCAGACTACACACTGTGTGGCCCACTGGACACAGCGTGTAGTCCCTTCTGGTCTGGGTTAAGTCGTGTATCCCATACATGGCTTGCCCAGCTGGTGACCATGTAACTTGGAGTCTAAATGGAGTGTGGCCCACTTGACATGTCGTGTACTCCTAAGATTTCTGAAGTACACCTTACACATTGTTTCCCCAGGCGTTTACTTCGAATGGATGGCGAGGAGGGTCTATACCGTGTAGTGGGATCTACACATCGTGTACTGTTTCTAGATTACACAGATTTAAATATTTATTATTATATTATGTAACTCTTGGGATATTTACCTTCATGTGGTTGTAAAGATAGGACACAACATGCGATAGGTGTTTGATATATATATATATATATATATTGTTTAATTAACATTTGCATAATGTTCAAAGATTTGCACATCATGTATGAGTTGTATTGCAATTATAATTATGTGTGCATGCTACATGTCACAAAGAATAAAGTGTATACAAGTATAAATACATTATGGGTTGTTTTGGATGGGTATTCCTAGGGTTTCTTCCAAGGTACAAGTTATGTACAAGTTTATGGATGAGAATCACAAGGAAATTCAAAAAAGGATTAAGATAAAAAAGGATTGATTAATTAAAGATAATGATTAATATATTCAAGTGTAATTTATATTAATAAGAATGATTAAAGAATTGAATGCTAGAATTTTTTGGGACTCTGAGTGGCGTTCTCTCCCAAACCCTCGGTGGCTAGGGTTTTCTCCTGGTTGTGGTTTCCCCTCCCCCCTTCGGCCTGGTTCAGTTTGGCTGATGCATATGGTCCCGGCTCAGCAGGTGCCTTCATATCCGTGCATCCATTTCCTTTGGTCATCATCATCATTTCCCGACAGAGTTTTGGAGTTCGTCCCAGCACGGCTCTCCCTTCTGTCAATTTATGTCTGTTCGGTGTGCCTTCTTGCATCATCAGTGCGGCCATGGTTCTCGAATTATAGCTCATCTAGGTGGGTTTCTGGTGTGGATCAGCCCCTGATTTGTAGTGATTCGGAGGGGGATGTGCTTCTAGGGTGTGGCTTCTGTGAGTTTTACATGTTTTATTTTGGTATCATTGTGATTTATTTCAACTGGTAGATCTGGTATTGCTGTGATTTTCTTCCACCGGGTAGCTCTTGTTTTGCTGTAATTTGCTTAAATTGGGTGGATCTAGTTGTGGTTATCCTAGTTTGTCCTCATTGGTTCTTCTTTTCCCATTTCTGCTGGCATTCTTGGAACCTGTGAGTCTTCCGGGCTTTTGTCTGTGCTGGCGGGGGTGTTTAGTGGAGCGTAACAGGGCCTGTCCATGATGGTCACTGATGCGCTATGGACTTGTGATTTCGAAATGTGGAATGGTTTCTTTTGTGATTCTATTGGTTCATGATGAACCCAAACTAGACCATGTGGATAAATCCCCATAGGAGGTTCCAGAGCTTCTGTTCATCATTGCAGTGTTTTTCGGATTTGGATGTTTGAGCGGGTATCGCATCAGCCATCAGATCGGGCATGTGCTTTGACACAGGAAACTTGTTAGTCGTTCAGCTTTGAAATGATGAAGTGTTTATTTGTGTTCAATTTCTAGGGATGGGTGCTCTATGTAGTCAGTATGGTTTGTCTTTATTAACCTTATGGTCGTGATTTGTCCTTTTTTGATGATGTCTGTTAGGGTTCCCCTTCTTCCCTTAAAAGAGGGTTTTGTTTAAAATAAAAAAAAATTGAAAGCCTCCGGGCCGTTGGATGGAAAGAATTGAATGCTGGTTTTATTAAATGTGTAATATGTTTCATGTATGTAGATGATCATGAGCTATACCATACCTTTTTATGTGATTGGTTACCTTTTAATTTATTTATTAAATTAAAAAAAATCAGGTGTGCCTTCTCCTCATTAATATGTAGGGCATGCATTCTCATGGTTTCTTTTACGTAAACCTGATTCGCCACTAAATGAGGCTAATATTTATTGTTAATATACATAATATTCATTTTCTTTATTATTAATAAACACCATTTTAGTTCATTTTACACTTTGAACATCATTTCACATTATGATTGTAATACCTTCTTAAAATGCACTATTATGTGGTACATTTTTGAACATCATTTGAAGTACCCAATGATTCATCTAATTTTAAGGAATATAATTATACATATTTTAATTTTATATTTTTTTCAACTATATATTCACTTCAGTATGAACATTTTTCATTAAAGGATCAATGAAAGATTCATAAAGGATGATGGAGATATTTGGCAATGAAAGGAAGGAATTCTGGAGAAGGCAGATTGGAAATCATCCCACTGATGAGACGGTGGGGCCCATCATACAGGCCCAATGAATCCCAAATTTCTTGGAATACTAGAAGACATGCAGAGTAATAAATGACTCTTCAGTATCCAATGCTAATGAGGCCTAAATTGTGGTCATTTATACCTCCCAAGTTAGAGATAAAATTCTGGGCCAGATTCTACGGTCCAGAAAAACATCTCACTAATATAATCATATCTCAGAATATTCAACTCCAAATGGGCCCAAATTTTACATTAGTATAGGAGAAATCCGGGTATCCATTTTATTCTTCTATTACACGCTCTGATTCGTCCATCTAGAAGGTATTTTAAACTCATCTGTTCGGTGGATGAAAGCTGGATGCCACCTCGGGTCAAGGGTGGAAAAATCAACTCTTCCTCAACTTTCCACCCACCTATGGCCTACCAAAATAAATTGAGATGCTTTGTACTGGTGGAGGCTCTACCAAAGGCTCCCAAAATTCCTATTTAATGTAGTGGTGGTGGAGGAGTTGAGAATATTTGGTGCTTGTTCAATTGTAATGTTATGCTGCAATTTTGTTGTCTCAAGTTTGTCTTTCAAATGTTGGTTGTTCAATTCACTTTAGTTTCATAATAAAAGTTCTTCTTCTCCTCTTATTCTATTGTTCTACATATCAATTTGATACTGTTGCCTCATGGTGGGAATTTATTCACACCAAATCTTGTGAAATTATTCACACAACGGTGGAGTGATCATTTTATTTTTGTTGTTTTCTTTACTTCTCAATTTCCTCCCTCATTAGTCTACTTTACGCTTCCATTGAAACCATGGGATCAATGGAGGGATAACCCACTTATGGGTTGATCCTAGGGAGTAGAAAGGGGAGGGATTGGTTGTTATTTATCACCCCATTAATGTATAATCACTTCTTTAATTGAGATTTTTATTTGATTATTTTTAAACTCTATCATCCTTGTTGAATTTATGGTCACACACTTCAAGTGCTAATAAAACACCCTTTTACACATCACCTACGTGTGATTTAAAAGCTTTTCTAATGGATGGATCTCCCAAGCTAGTGGAGGCGGTTCAAGTTTGGAGCCTAGGTGAAACCAATCCAAGGAGATACAAAGGTGGACAGGTGGAAATCTATAAACATGAACCTTAAAATAGATCAAGGTGTTTCTCCCCGAGGTCAGGGTAAGTTTATCAACCACTAGATAAAATAACCAATAGTAAATCTGATGATCATACCATTTATTTTTTTCTGTTAGTTTTATGGTTATTCATTATGGATGTTCGACATGATCACATAATTAATTAACTAACAACCATACAATATGGAACTAAAATAAAAATGGCTTATGCGTAAATATTATCTATACATGTTTAATCACTTAAGCATATCCCACTAAACATTAACAATCATGTGAAAAGTTATAAGTGTAAATTTACTCATAAAGGATAAAATCCCTAAATTAAATATTATGTTGGTACAACCTTCCATTACTTCAGTTAGAATCAAACCATAGTTCAAAGTGCTTGAAAAACCCTAGTTGGGGTGCTATCAATTATCGTGGAATTCTAATTTGAGTTTTTGGGTTGACATAAATTAGTTTACATCAAGGGTTGACTTCCCTAGTTGGACTTGGTTTAACTGAGAGGAAAAGGTTGAGGAAATCCAAAATTAAGGATTTTAGGATTGGGGAGTCCACTCAACAGATCAAGGAGCTGTGACTTAATATAGGTGGAATTTAGAATGCCTACCTAAAACCTTTCAAGATGACGGACCAACCCAAGTTGGGGTAATGTGAAGGGCATATGGATCTTTTCTGTTAAAATTTCTGAGCAACAGGGTATTCTGAAGCCAATGGTGAGGGCTATTGGGTTTCGACAAAATAGTGAGAGACTAATAAATATTAATTAATTTATTTATATATATTTATCAAGATAAAGTACCAAAAATCCATTCATATTAATCTATAGAAACAAAAATCAAAATGAAATCAAACATATAATTGTGATCCACACTCAAGAAGGAAAACCTTCTCACTGGTACTAATTTCCAGGAGTGGAAAAGGTGCCTTCGGGTTATCCTTTTCCATAAGAGTAAAATTTATGTGCTGGAAGATCCTTTACCAGTTGTTCTTAGAAATGATAAAAGTGATGAGGAACTTTCTATTTATGAGAAACATAAAAATGATTCTACGGATGTTTAGTGCCTCATGTTATCATCCATGACCAATGATATCTTAAAGAAACATGAGGAAATGGATGCTTATATCATGATGTCTCACCTTAGAGATATCTACCAAGAGAAGGAGAGACATGAGAGGTATGATATATACAACTCTTAGTTCACTAATAATCTTGGAGAGTCTACACCATCTGGACTTCAGGTAGTCAAGATCATTGAATACATTGAGCGTCTAGACATCTTAGGGATTAAATTCCAAGATGAGTTGCATATAGATCTCATACTATTATTTATTCTTAAGAACTTCTCTAGTTTTATTGTGAATTATAATATGACTAATAATGAGAAGAGTCTATCAGTGCTTCTTACCCTGATTCACCAAGTTGATAAAGACATGGGGAGTGAAAAAATGACAGTCTTTATGGTGAATAGGAAGAGGAAGGAAAAGGCAAAGGGGCCTAAGATTTATAAATAATTTAAAGCTCCTGAGCACCGTCTGACCAAGAAGAATATTATCTAAAGGTAGGGAAAGGAAAAAGAGGTAGAATGGTTTTCATGTGGAAAGTCAGGCCACAAGAATAGGAACTACACCCAAAGGAAAGGGGAAGAAAAACGTTCATTCGTTATCGATTGAAATCTTTCTATTTCTACACATTGGGTATTCGATACATCTTGTGATGCTCACATCTATATTCAAATGTAGGAACCAAGTAGATTTTAGACAATTTCCATAGGAGAGGTGGATCTACGAGCTGGAAATGGTGTGAGGTTGGATGCTCTTTCCATTAGTGACTACCACCTCACATTGCTGACCGGAATAATTTTGGTTTTACATGGATGTTATTATGTACCTAGTGTCACCAGGAACATAATTACTGCATCAAGTTTAAATAAAAATGTAATTATTTTCAAGTTTAGAAATAAAGGTTGTTAATTTTATAAGGAAAACACATGTTATGGTATGGAACATTTAAATAATGGTATGTATTTATTAAATTATGAGAACCAAGTGTTGGAAATTGATAACGAACCCAGTTCACGTGACTCATACAACACCCAGTTGTGGAATCATCATATCAATCATCTAAATGAAAAGAATTTGAAAAATATATGTCCAGATGGTTATTTAGACTCTTTTGAGCTTAAACCACTTGATAGATGTCACGCTTGTTTACAAAGGTAAATGAACAAACCACCATTTTGTGGACAGGGTGAAAGGGCCACAAAGATTCTATGATTGGTACACATTGATGTGTGTGGACCATTTCCAGTAGAAGCTAGAGGTAGTTATTATTACTTCATTTCATTTACTGATGACTTGAGTAGATATGGCTATGTCTACTTAATGAGGTATAAGTCTGAGTCCTTTGAGAAATTCAAGGTGTTAAAGAATGAAGTAGATTAGATTGGTAAGAAGATAAAGAATCTTTGATCATATTGTGGTGGAAAATATCTTAACCAAGATATTATTGAACTTTTATAGGAGTTTGGGATTCTATCTCAACTCTCTCCACCTTATACACTAAAGTGGAATGGTGTTAGTGAAAGGAAGAATCAAACCTTTTTGGATATGGCAATGTCAATGATGATTCATGAAGATATTTCATTATTCTTTTGGGGATATTCATTTCAAACTGTGGCATACACATTAAACCAAGTACCAACTAAGGTGGAAAATGGGATTCCATTTGGGCTATGGAGTGGAAAGAATCCCACTTTTTCGTATACACGTGTATGGGGATGTGAGTAATTTGTTAAGGCATTATCAGGAAACAAACTATCACCCCTGGGCACAAAGTGTGTCTTTATATGGTATCCCATGGAAACAAAGGGATACTACCTATACAAACCCTCAGACAAGAAAGTGATTGTTGCGAGACAAGCTGTCTTTCTTAAGAGGGAGCACATCCTCAGAAGGAATAGTGGGAGAAAGTTTGACTTCAATGGAGTAGATGCTAAAGATACATAGGAGTTGGTATAGGAACAAGTTCCACAGGTCCCCATGGAAGAGGTATTTCCTAAAACACAAGTACTATATAGTATCATAAGAGATGTAAGGGAGCCATAGAGATATGGTTTCCTTGTCACTGAGGATGGTGACTCATTGTTTTTGGAAAATGTTGAACCTTTATCCTACAAGGAAGTAGTAGAGAGCTCAAAAGCTTCATGATGGCTAGAAGCTATGAATTCTTAGATGGATTCCCTGTATTATAACCAAGTATATGTTCCGGTCAATGCGCCAGTTGATGTAAAGACTATTGGGTATAAATGGGTATTCAAAAAGAAACTGGACATGGAAGGTCAAGTTAGTACCTATAAAGAAATTCTAGTGGATAAATATTTTAAACAGCGTCAAGTAATTGACAATGATGAAACCTTTTCACCATTTTCTATGTTTAAATCCATAATAATCATACTTATCATAAGAGCTTTCCATGACTTTTAGATTTGTCATATGGATGTCAAAAATACATTCCTTAAAGGGAACCTTCAGGAAGATGTCTATATGACACAACCAGAAGGTTTTTTGACCCTAGGTGATACTAAAAGGGTATTCAAGTTGCATAGATCCATTTATGGATTAAAGGAAGCATCCAGATCATGGAACATTCGATTTGATGGAGCCATAAGAGAATTTGGATTCATTAAGAATGAATGTGAGCCATGTGTTTACAAGATATTAAATGGGAATGCAACCGTTATCCTAGTAGTGTATGTTTACAACATATTACTTTTGGAAATGACATACCCATCTTGCAGTCAGTCAAGTACTGGTTGAACAAGTGCTTCTCCATGAAGGATTTAGGCAAAGAAGCCTACATTCTAGAGATCAAGATCATTCGTGATAGATCCAAGAGGTTTCTTGGACTAAGTCAAATTATATACATTGACCATATACTAAATAGATTTAGTTTGTAACAATCCAAGAGGGGATTGTTTATAGTGTCACATGGTATACATATTTCCAAGAAAATGTGTCCCCAGACACAACATGAGAAAGACAGGATGAGTAATATTCCATACGCTTTAGCGATAGTATCTATCATGTATGTCATGTTTTATACCAAACTTGATGTTCCCTATACACTGAGCATGGAAGGAAGATATCAAGAATATCCTGGAGAACATCATTGGACGGTTTTCAAGACTATCCTTAAGTATCTGAGAAGAACTAAGGATATGTTCTTGGTGTATGGAGGAGATGAGGATATTTTCATCAGAGGGTATTCTAATGCTGGTTTTCAGACATATCAGAATGATCTGAAGTTGCAATTAGGATATGTTTTCTATCTTAACAGAGGAGCTGTGAGATGGAATAGTTCAAAGAAGACAGTTTTCCCTGATTCTATAGTGGAGTCTGAATATATAGCAGTTTCTGATGTATCCAAGGAAGATGTCTGGATTTGAAACTTTGTACAGGATCTTGATGTGGTACCTGGAATTAAGGATCCCATTACATTGTGTTGTGATAATACTATAGTGGTGGCGCTTGAAAAGTATCCAAGGTCACATCAACGAACAAAGAACATACTCTGAAAGTATCAACTCTTGAGGGATTTCTATCAAAGGGGTAAAGTTTCAGTGAAAAGAGTGTCCACAGAAGAGAACATGGTGGACCCCTTGACTAAAGTCCTATCTCAGTAGAATCAAGAATATCATGTTAGAGCTAGCGTACTGAAGGTTGTTAGCAATTGGATCTAGTCCAAGTGGGAGTCTGTAGGAGTCGGTGCCCTAGAAATCAAGTTATTTGTACTTTATGATAATCATGTGTTCATTTGGATGAATATTTATAAACTCCTTATCACATCATGATTGTTCTTCTGTGTTACATAGTATGTGATAATGTCTTAAGAATAGATGTCGCACGAAAAGGTCATAGCGAATCCCTGCTATGATGAGAACCCAAATGTGCCATGTCACTATTCTTAAATATATTTTATATGGTTAGATGATATCATTTTAAGAGACATGAATTATATATGCTATCATGGGTGGGGACTCATGAAACATTGATGAACCTTCTCATGATGTGTGCCTTGGTAATATCCAGGAGGATATTATGAGAACAAGACACGCTAGTAGGAAATCCACATTCATAAGTTTCATTGGATGTTCCTATCTGTGGACATGTGTATTTGTCCTTAGACTTTAAAATTATTATTAATGGGTATTATGACTCACACACTTAAATGTATTTACAAAAACTATGAAGACCGATGTTCGCGTCGAGGTAGGATATGTTGGGTGCATCACAAGTAATACTATATTAAAGAATAATGTGATAAGGGATTTTTCATTTCTACAAAAGTAGATATCTCATGCTCTTTGATAGAAATGATATAGCCTAACTAAATCCATGTTCATGGTTTTCTCGAGGAAAGTTCTCTTCCAGGAAGTCATAGAATGAGAAATAGAGCACATGGGTTGATGGAACTTGCATGCAACCCGATTGATTGGAGATATTGGGGAAAAGGATTATATTACACAATAAACGTCTATATGATGTGACATTTAATTGAAACATCAACTTATTTTTCTTGGATGCCTTGACTTGTTGCTAGATAATAATCTGGGACTTTAGGAAAGCCTGCCTAATTCCAATGATAAAGAGGCCTAGAGGGTCACACACTAAGTGTAGCCAGTATCTTAGTTAAATAATTAATTTATTTAACAATTTGAATAAGTATTATTCCTAGTTTTGGTTTAATAATTATTCAAGTATGCCTGATCTCATTTATTTATTTTCTAGGTATTCGAGAGAATATATTGCAGATGTAATATTTATTTATCAGCTAATAATGTGGTTATGTTTATTTTATAAATAAATAGTCATTATTCAATGCCCAGTAAATATTGAGTAGGATTGGAAGATCAAGTTATGGGTCCAGTGAGAAATTATATTAAATATTATTTGGTTAAATAATATTTAAATATAACATGCAAGTTAAGAACATGTCATGGAAATAATAGAATTTCTATTATTATTTGACATGGGGTTTCACATGTAATAATAAATTAGGTAACTACAATTGTGATAATTATTTATTATTACCTATTGAATTAAATTCCCCATTATGATATTATTCTCTAAATTATACAAAGGGTCATTCCACCAGCTAACCAATCATTGTGTGCACAACATCCTTGGAGAAAAGCTCTTGAACCAAGATAACTCTTCCCTATCCAACAATGCTCTCAAGAACGAGAGAGATACTCCTATATTGGATCAAGGAGAATACTTTGGAAGAGATTCTCAAGGAGATTGAAGGCAGATATCACAAGCGCAAGGATCTTCCATGCTAGCACCCGGAGACTCCTTCAGCGATGTCTGGAGATATGTGGAGCATGTGTGGATCACTGCTAGAGGATTCCTATCCTTGGATTCTGCATTGCAGTGAATCTGCACCTCGAACTCATGGTTATACGCATCAATTAAGAAAGAATCACCTTATAGGTAATTCTATAATTTAATTTAATTAATTATAAACAAAATATTTTGATTATATCTTCTCGGTTCTAGGTTCTCTCCTTTTTCGTTTATCTTTGATTAAATTCCATGAATAATGGTGTTTATCTTCATATTGATCTCGGATTAATCATTGATTATGATAATTCTTAGGATTGGGTGCACACCCATCCTGCGCTTCTGCTATGCCCAGAACCTACACCACAGACCGATGGATAGATGGAGTGTATGATCCAGGTGCTAGAGGAAATTCTTTGTGCATGTGTCCTTGATTTTGTAGGTTCATGGGAGAAACACAATACTCTATTTTAGTTATATTATAATAACAACTTCCAGGATACCATTGAGATGGATCCTTATGAATCCTTATATGGTAGGAATTTCCAATCACCTCTGTGATGGATAAAGGCACAGGAAACATCTTTTCTTGGGCCTTATCTCATTCAGGATACTACATAGCAGGTCCATCTGATTAGGAAGCACATGTTGATGGTTCAGTCTAGACAATAGTCATATGTCAACAAAAGGAGGTGACCTCTTGGGTTCTAGGTTGGATATCAGGTTTTCATGTGTGTCTCATCTAGGTTAGGGAATCAATGTATTCTGAAGTAGGGTAAGCTTTCACCAAGGTTCATTGGACCCTTTGAGGTTGTGAAATGGATCAAACCAGTGGCTTACCAATTGTCACTTCCTCATATATATTGGTCTATGTATGATGTCTTTCATGTATCTCAGCTTTTTTGATACTATCCATCCCATTCATACATCATTCAGCATAATGGGGTTGAATTGGATATGGATGGTTCCTTCAAGGAGTATCAAGTGTGTATAGTTGATCAGAGCATGAAGACACTCTAAGGAATTTATGTTTCTCGTGTATGTGTGTTATGGTAGAAAGGTCAGGTATAAGATGAGACCTGGTAGCAAGAAGCTAATATACGATCATAGTGGCCAGAGGTTTTTGTAGATGATACCTCTTTACCCTCAAAAGGATAACTTGGGGAAGATTTGGTTTAAGTAGGGGAGGTTGTAATGACCCGACTTTTCCAAAATATATAGATCATTCTTTTTAAAATTTGAAACCTTTACTTAATCATGTTAAATGTGTAATAAAACCTAAGAAAGTCTGAGGAGTGCCTGGGGCCTGTTCATATCCTTGAGTTCCTAAAAATTAGGCAACATGTTGGGCTACACTGTTAGTTTTAACCATGTGACCCAGCCTGCAAGGTTTGTCTTAAACTGTGAGGTTACAGACAGAGGCACCTACAGGCTACACAGTTTGTCTGAAATCGTGTGGGCCAAGGAACACGACCATAAGGATCTATTATATTTTTATATAGTGGGTTTTTTCATGGTTGGTGCATGGTTTTGGAAATTGTACGCCTTAATTGTCTGTGGTAATCATATAGGATTGGAATTTTCATGGTTTGAGCATGGTTTGACCAAACCATGCATGTATATATTTTGAGGTAAAATTACCATTTTCCCCCACCTAAACATTAAAACCTTGTCTCTTTCTTCATTGTTTTCCCATAGTCAAAATACGAGGATCCTCCTACTTTGATCTCCCAAACACCCAAGGCTATCCATCGAGATAGATTCTTGGTCTGGTGTTTGATCCTAGATCCATAAGAATATTTGGATCCATAGTGGTAATCTCCCCTAGTATCTATAATTCTGTCAAAGTTAATCTTCCCATCCTTTACGCTATTTGGATGCAGGCACATATGCCCTAATTTTAGGGTGTTAGACTGTTTCTCAAATCTCTTCCAACCGGCTCTGAATATGAGGATGATATTGAGAAAGCAATCATCTTCAGCCAAGAGGTAGGTGGTCACATAGTTTTATCATAAAGTTTTGGTTCTTTTTTAATTGTACCATCATTCCATAAGTCATCCTTTACCAAGAATCTCAATTACATTGATTCCTTCATTTATAATTGACCCTTGGACCTAGATACAAGTTAATTGGTTCTTTTTAGTGTTTTAGAGATCACACGTGCCTTATATGGACACCCCATGGTCGTGCTACAAATATTGTCCATTTTCCCAATTGGTCCAAAATGCTCAGGACTCATTTATTGCTTTCGTCTTGTATTTTAAATGAAATTTCCCTTAAATCATGTCGAATAAATTGAAACCAAGGCACCTATTAGGTGTTTGGACCTCCTATACTTGTAATTTCTGAAGTGTTCATATGCCTTATTTCCATGACACCTTCTGTTTGACCCTTTGAGCCTTATAAGTGACTTTTTCATGTTTTGGTAAAATGAATGGATTTATTTGAATGGATTGGATTATATATGATGGGTTCCTTTTTTTAAATGGAAGTAATGATTGACATATATGGGATGGAAAGAGCAGGCTCTTTTTTTATGTCTTATTAAGTGACAATAATGAAATGTAAATCCTTGATGGACTTTTTCTTGGCTAATAACAAGCATGATAGGCCTTTTCATCATGTATTGAATTTATGAATATTACCATGCCCTTGATAATGGTTAAATTGAAATTCATAAGATGTTATTCATTATGTATTGTGTTATGAATGAATATTCCTTATATATTTATACATGTGATAAACCTTTTTAGATGTTGTGATATGATTGTAAGGGACCATTGATCATGGAGGATAATCAAACTCTTTTGCATCAGGTGTTGAGTTCATGATGTCACACACTAGTGCTTCCATATGGCTGTTGGGATTTATGAACCATGTTCTATTATTAGAGTGTAGACATGATGACACACTCTCCATAACGAGTGTTGAGTTCATGGAATCTCACACTATATCGGGATATCAGGCATATACCCTTTGGATTGAGATTATAAGGTCGTTAGATTGGTCATGTACAAGTTTGTTACATCCCAGTCCAGTGAGAAATAGTATTCCAGGTATATGACCATTAAGCATTGGCATGAACTTGGTTTATATAGGTGGATTCATTATATACCTTATAATATATATATATATATATATATATATATTACTACTATATATATAGTAAAATATCATACATTTATTTCGATAATGAGTCGAAGCAGGTAGAATCATCCGGTGTCTGTCCAAAACCTGAGCAACTAGGTTATTTATTTCATCATTTATTTACTTATTCTATATTTCCTATACACTATTTAGTTATGAAAACTTTTTGGATTACACGTAGTCATTGTTGATGGTGGCCTACTAGTATTTTTATCTCACATCCTACTCAGTCTGCTTTTAGTGCCCAAGAAAATTATATTAATATAGGTATGGATAAGGGAAGGAACCTGATTAGTCCCTAAAAGTGGATAATATTCATTTTTAATATATTAATATTAATGTGTTTAAATGTTCATAAACATCAATTTTAGTCCAATTCAGAAATTGAACTTCATTTCCCATCATTGTGCAATTCATGCTTAAAGTGTCAATTTGGGCCCAATCAATAATTTGCTTGTAGAAATTACAATATTCATCATTTTAATTTGATATTTTGGTATATGATTCATCACTTTATTTGGAACATTTTTTATTTCAGGTATGATGGATGAATCACAATTGAAGATGGATATTTTTGCACCTGAAGACAGAAACTTGCTGGAAAAAGAATAATGGGCCTAAGGCCCATCAAACAAATGTGGGGCCCACAAACCAAACCCAACGAAGCTCAAATTTATACATTAGAAATATAAAAATATGAGGATCATTTTATTCAACTGTGTCCGGAGCTAATTCGGATTTTTTCATGATGATAAAGGGATCTGAAGTTGATATTTAAATGGTGGACCCGACATTAATGCACAGAAATATGTCCCACCATTTCGACCATAAATTCCAAACGGCTGAGGGAAATTTCCTGAAATTTTTACATCTCATATAGGACAGATGTAAGAAGATATTTCGCTTCTACAACCCCTCTGGATTCAGCATTCTTCAATTAAAAATTCACACGTCAATATGGTGGACGAATCTGGACAGTTTTTCGGGTCAAATTCGAAACGTCAATTTCCTTTTGATTATTCACCCTTCTTTTGACTCTATTAATTGTTGGGGGTGAATTAATTGTTGAGGTATGGACCTAAGGCTCCTAATATTCCTATATAAGGAGCTATTCGTTTAGGTAATAGGGGTGGATATTTTTCTTATCATCTTTTGTTGCTTGTTTCATTGTAAGGTTATGCTTCCAAATTTCCTTTATAATGTTTTCCATTTCCATGTAAGTTTCTTTTTTGTATCTTTATGTTCTTAATCAAATTCTTTCTCTTATATATTTTACATTTCATTTATTAAAACATTATTATCACAAAGCACAATGATATCTCTATGTTTTTTTGAATTAGTTCACACATAGGTGTGAATTTCATTCACACACACGGAGGAGTGCTCGTTATTTCCGCGGTTTTAATTTCTTCAATCAAATTATTGTTAGCCATACTCCGCCCACCATTGAGAGTATACCATCAAAGTAGGGATAACCCTTTAATGGGTTGATCTTAGGAGGATTCAAAGGCTGTATTGAATGTTATTTTATGAACTAATTTTTGTTAATTGGATAATTAATTTAATACATTCATTCATCAGTTATTTCTACTCTTCATCTTTACTGTGTTTGTGCAAACTAAATTCAATTACTAAATGACCATATACCTCGAAGAGATCATGAATTTGATTCTCTAAGTGTATAGGGTATTAGTAATTGTGTTTAGTAAGCACAAAACCAGAAAATGATGAATGTAGTGTTATTTTTGAAGAATGGATTCATCAAGAATTAATAAAACCAAAATTGTCTAAAGAAGTAAAATTCATTCAATCCACCCCGAGCATAATCCTAAGATCAACCCATTTTATTTGAATTGAATTCACTTAGGTTTCTTAGTGTTCTTTAAACCATCCAAAATCAAACCCAAAGTTGGCTACTTCATAGCCCATCCTTCACCAAATCATAGCGTCTCGAGGTTACTTCTTCGGTCCCTGTGGATTCGACCCCTACTTGTACTTCAACGACCGCTTTTACCAGTAGGGTAAATTTGGGTGCCACCAAATTTTGGCACTGTTTCCGGGGACCAATTAAGTTCCTTAGACGAAAAACCTTATTTTCTTACCCCCATTCTTCTATTCTCATCCCAATTCTCTTATCTTTTCCCTTTCTCGCTTTTTTTTTGGCGCATGTCTGCCTACACCCGCGATAACTCAAACAGATTAGTTAGGGTGGATACTCCTAGGGCTGGGGAGTCAAGCACTAAAATAGATCTATTTCCTTTAGATCCAAATCTTCCTAATACTCCAAATTCAGACATTGAGTTCGATACAATGGAGAATCTCCCACAAAACCAAATCATAAACCGGGGAGGGAACCAAAATAACGGGCAAGACCCTAACTTGGGAATTGTTATGGACCCAAACATGAATGACTACCTCACACCAACCTGGACCAATGCACCATCATGAATTAGGCATGATAACATAGGATATGCCCAATATGTTTTCAAACCCCATGTCCTGAACCACCTTCTAACCTTTCATGGGATGGAGTCTGAGATGCCTTACCTTCATGTTAAAGTATTTAATGACATTGTTGAAACCATGTGCCCACCAAATAAAATTAAATCTTCTAAAATGAGACTTTTTCCTTTTTATATTAAGGACCGAGCAAAGAATTGGATAAACAATTTTAGACCAGCAACCATTCACTCTTAGGACCAACTTCAACGATAATTTTATAAAAAATACTTCCCCCATCACAAAACAATTGCACTTAAAAAGAGCATACAAAACTTTTTTGAAAGAGAGGGAGAAACATTCTATGAAACATGGGAAAGGTTCAAGGACACATTAAACATGGTATCGCACCATGGTTTCTTAATCCCAGAACAAGTGAGAATTTTCTATGAAGGGTTGGGTCCCGGAAACAAACAATTCATTGATATGATGTGTAATGGAACCTTCAAAAACAAAGCCCCAAATGATGCTTACGAGTATCTAGAAAATCTTGCTGAACAGAACCAAACATGGGGAACATAACCATACTATGAGAAGCCACCCAAATCTGGTGGAATATACAATCTTGGAGAAGAAGAAAACCTTAGAGAAAAACTTTCTTCACTCACGAGGAAATTTGAGGAGATTGATCTTAGGAAGGTCCACAAAACCCAAACTGTTGAGCTTGTTTGTACAATTTGTGACAAGAATGACCACAAGATTGATAATTTCCCAACCATTCCTTCCATCAAGGATGTTCTTTTAGGAGGACCACCAGAAGAAGTTAATGCAATGAACTATCAAAAGCCACAATTCACGAACACCTTCAATCCAAGGTATAATGACCATCCAGGCTTTCGTTGGAAGGACAATCAACAACCAACACAACAACAATGTATCAACCCATACCCTCAACAAAACTTTCGACCTCATAATCAGTTCCAACCACAACCGGTCCAATTCCAACATCCTCATGTACAATATCAACAACCCATTCAACAATCTATCCAACAACCAAAGTATCCTCCGGGGAAAAACCAACAAGCTCAAGCACCAACCCAAATTGTTCCACAAAGCCTACTAGAACAACTGTGCAAACAAATGGAAAAAATGAACTCAGAATTCTCATCCATTAAACAAGAAATTCAAACCATCAAAACTAGAAAGGCACCCATGCCCACACAGTCCATTCCACAACAAACATCAAGGGGAGAGACAAGTTTCACTCAAACAACTCAGGAACAACTAAAGGTTGTGACAGTTTTAAGAAGTGGGAAATCAATTGAAAAACCTGAACAAATAAGTCAGAAACCATGTGAAGCTTCAAACTCTAATGAAAATTCAAATGAACCACAAGCTCAAACTGAAGAAACTGATAACAATGTGAAAGAAACAACACTTCAACAAACAACTCCACAACCTGCACCATTTCCTCAACACATGAGGGGGAAACCAAGCCTGAATTTAGTGAAACATTGAGGGAAATATTCTCACAAGTCAAGTTGAACATTCCACTTCTCGATTCCATCCAAACCATACCTTCCTACTCAAAGTACCTTAAGGACTTGTGAACTTTTAAAAGAAAATTTTCACATAAAAACCAAGTCCTTTTGGCTACTAATGTGAGTACCACCATTCAAGGGACCATTCCTCCTAAGATGAAAGACCCAGGATTCCCTTACATAAATGTTGAACTAGGAGAGAACAAAGTTGTCAAAGCCTTGTGTGATCTAGGTGCCAGTGTGAACCTCATTCCTTAGGCCATGTATTGTCAGTTAGGACTAGAAGAACTCCAAACCACATTTGTCACTCTTCAACTTGCTGATCGTAGTGTTCGAGTTCCAAAGGGGATCTTAAAATATGTTTTGGTGAAAGTTGAAAATTTCATTTACCTAGCTGAATTCATTGTTCTGGAAAATCACCCAAGCTTAGGTCCTAGGGAGAAAACCCCAATCATACTTGGTCGTCCCTTCCTTGCAACAATCAACTCTGTTATCCGAGTCCAAAATGGGAACATGACCATCACCTTTGGGAATATGAGTCTAGACTTGAATATCTACAATGAAAACTCTCAAATTGGGGATGATTAAGAGATCCATGAGGTTAATTGGATTGGTAGTGTTGATAATGAACTCAATGAACATCAAGGAATTACCGAAGGATAGTTAAGTCAAGAAGAGATTGATTTTCTTTATTCGCATGAGGGAAATTTGTCTCTTTGGATTGAATATATTTCAGATAGCTCTATTGATGAATTTCTAGAATCACCAATCAATGGTACCATGGTTGACATCAATAACATTGAATCCATATCCATTCATGACACTACTCTCGAAAATTTAGTGGATGAAAATTCTGTTCACAAGGAACCAATTTTGTCAAGAAATCTGAACAAAAAAACTAAGTTCAATACAAAGTCTCATCCTTTATTGGGAAGGAATGACCAATCTGATCTTGAATTTAAAGTCTTACCTTCATCACTGAAGTATGTGTTCTTAGGGGACAATCAATCCTTTCCTGTTTTCATTTCATCCTCTCTTGAATCCAATCATGAGAGGATGCTTCTAGATGTCCTTAGGAGACACAAGAAAGTCATTGGATGGACCCTATCTGATATTCCTGGGATTAGCCCACTTATCAGGACTCATAGAATTATTCTTGAATCTGAGTCAAATCCATGTCGTCAACCTCAGAGGCGACTCAATCCTAATCTCATGGAAGTAGTGAGAAAAGAACTTTTGAAATTGTTAAAAGCTGGTATTATCTATACTATAGCTGAGAGTGAGTGGGTTAGCCCAATCCATGTGGTTCCAAAGAAGGCTGGAATCATAGTAATAACCAACAAGTATGGAGAGATTCTTCCAACAAGGGTTATTAGTGGATGGAGAGTTTGTATTGACTATAGGAAGCTCAACTCTTGTACCAAGAAAGACTATTTCCCCTTACCCTTTATTGATCAAGTCCTCGAGTGAGTGGTGGTTCATCAATTCTATTGCTTCCTAGATGGATTCTCAGGGTATAATCAAATCTATTTCTCCTTAGAGGATCAAGGAAAAACAACCTTCACTTGTCCATTCGGCACTTTTTCCTTCAAGTGCATACCCTTTGGTTTATGTAATGCCCCTGGTACCTTCCAGCGGTGCATGATGGGAATATTCTCGGATATGGTGGGGGAATTTTTAGAGGTATTTATGGATGACTTATCCATATTTGGGGATACTTTTGAGTGATGCCTTATAAATGTTGAAAAGGTTTTTTCAAGGTGCGAGGATAAGAATCTCATAATAAATTGGAAAAAATGACATTTCATGGTAAGGGAAGGACTTGTTCTAGGTCATCTGGTATCTGGTAGAGGGATTGAAGTTGATAAAGTTAAGGTTGACCTAATTTTTCACCTTCCCTATCCTAAAACTGTTAAGGAAGTGAGGTCCTTCCTAGGACATGCTGGTTTTTGTAGAAGGTTCATCAGGAATTTCAGCTCTATTTCTCGACCACTTTGTGCTTTATTGTTAAAAGATGCTCCATTTTTATGGACAGAAATCTGTGAGGAATCATTCTCTACAGTCAAGTCAACTCTTATATCTCCACTTATCATGAAATCTCCAAATTTGAAACTTCCTTTCAAGATCATGTGTGATGCAAGTGATTTCGTTGTAGGAGCAGTCTTGGGACAATGGTGTGAGAAAACTCCACATGTCATTGCTTATGCAAGCAAATCTTCAAATGATGCACAAATAAAATACACCACCACTGAGAAAGAGTTGCTTGCTGTTGTCTTTTCCTTAGATAAATTCATTTCTTATCTCTTAGGATCACCCATCATTGTCTTCACTGACCATTCAGCCCTAAAATACCTTTTCCAAAAACAATATGCCAAGGCTAGATTGATTAGGTGGGTCCTTGTTATTCAAGAGTTATATTTAACCATTAAGGATAAAAGGGGTGTTGAAAATATTGTAGTAGATCACCTCTCTACGATGGAATTCAAAGACAACTCACACCACCTCTCTGTGTCTGATTCATTTCCCGATGAGCACCTCTACTCAGTGAGTGATTGACCTTGGTATGCTGACATAGCAAACCATTTGGTGACGGGTGACATTCCAAAATTCCTGGAGACCCAAGCTAAGAGGAAATTCATTTCTGATGTCAAACACTATGTGTTTGATGATCCTTACCTCTTCAAGTTCTATCCAGATCAAATCATCAGGATATGTATTCCCGAGTCTGAGTAAGAGTTCATTATAAAATTTTGTCATGGAGAGGCATGTGGAGCCCACTTTTCTACAAAGAAAACCACTGCAAAGGTCCTCCAAAGTGGTTTCTACTGGCCTAACCTCACTAAGGATTCCTTCCAATTCTTCAAAAGTTGTCCTTAGTGTCAGAAATTAGGATCCATTACCAAAAGGAATCAAATTCCCCTCACTCCCATTCTGGTCGTTGAAATCTTTGATTGTTGGGGAATTGATTTCATAGGACCCTTTCCAAACTCTAAGGGATACCTCTACATCCTCTTAGCTATTGATTATGTCTCAAAATGGGTTGAATCCATTCCCACCAAGTTCAATGACCACCATGTTGTCATCCGATTTCTGAAAGAGCATATATTTTCTCGATTTGGAATTCATAGGGCTATAATCAGTGATCGTGGAACCCATTTCTGCAACCGCCCATTCTCTTCACTCATGTCTAATTATGGTATTACTCATAAAGTTTCCACTGCAAACCATCCTCAAACCAATGGTCAAGATGAGTTGGAAAATAGTGAAATTAAGCAAATTCTTTAAAAAACTGTCAATCCCTCTAGGAAACATTGGTCCGAGAAACTCTTAGATGCCCTTTGGGAATATCTAATTGCTTTCAAAACTATCCTAGGCATGTCACCGTATAGATTGGTTTATGGAAAAGCATGTCATTTACCTGTTGAAATTGAGCATAAGGCCTTTTGGGCAATAAAAAAATGAACTTTGACATTTCTTTGGCTAAAACAAAAAGGAAATTAGATCTTAATGAACTCGAGGAACTTAGGATGGAGGCTTATGAAAATTCAAGGATCAATAAATCTAAAGTTCAAGCCTACCAATCTAGGAATCTCAAAGTCAAACACTTTGAACAGGGAAAATTTGTGCTCTTATATAGTTCAAAACTTCATCTACACCCAGGAAAGCTAAGATCCAGATGGTCTGGTTCATACCTAGTGCATCATGTGTACCCTCATGGGGTAATAGAGATTCAGGATCCCACAAGTGGTCATGTCTTCAAAGTCAATGGTCATAGGTTAAAATCATTCATTGAATCATTCAATAAAAAAGAAACCAAGGAAGAGTTAACTGAGACAACATATGAACCAGAGAAAAATTGATAGATTTAGGGTACAAGTCGGGCTAACGACGTTAAACAAAAGCACTGCACGGGAGGCAACCCGTGGTTTTCATGTTTCCAATCACTATGAATCATCTTTTGTTTCCTTCTGATTCATTTTGTTATTTTTTTTATATAGACTGTTGACATGTTCTTCTTTTATGAGTAAGGATGGGTATGAAAAGGGATCACTGTATTCATCTGTGTCACGCGGGGTGATCCTTGAGTAATACCTTACCGAGAAAATATAAAGAAGACAATGTATCATCAGTTTATTTTATTTATGTTTTTGAAGGTTAAAAAAATTATACTCTTGACCTGTTCTTCTTTTATGAGTATGGATGAGTATGAAAGGGGAGCACCGTATTCATCCGTGTCACGCGGTGTGATCCTTGAGTAATACCTTACCCAGAAATTTAAAAGAAGATAATGTATCATTAGTTTTATTTTAAAAAAAACATGAAAACCCATAAAAATGATGATACTTGGAATTAAATCCTTGTGTTGTTTGTTTTGGATACTTTGTCCTTCTTTTTATGGTTCAGGAACTATTTTGGGTGATACATGTTCAATCAAGGAGGTGCCTACATCCCCCAAGTGATCAAAGGAGTAATCTGGAGCATCATGAACTTCAACTTCAAAAACCAGGTAAATTTGTTCCATGTTTATCATTCTCAGTTTCATCTTTTAACTCCAACCCTACCCCCTTCTAACTTTTATTTTCTTTAAACACTGGGGACAGTGTTATTCTAAGTTGGGGGGAGATAAAAAATGATTTTTTTTATTTTGTGAATAAAAAAATGCATGAAAAGAAAAATTTCATTAACCATAAACATGATAACACACATTGAAAACTCTAAAATTGGATATCAAATAAATTTTTCATACCTTGATTCTGATTTTAATGCAAGTTTAAGTTCATGAACATAGTTTTTGGAAAGTGCGGTTGTCCGATGTGATTTTTCAATGTTTAAATTTTCATCCTCTTAATAAAAATCCCACAATGCACGTCTACTGGATCATGGGTGTAAATTTGAGTTCTCGGGTCCCTTTCATTATAGCATAGGGTTCTGGGGTCACTTTTAGTTTAATTTGAGTATCCAAAAAAAACAAAAAAATTGACCACATAGAGCAATGTTTTTTCCAAATGTGTGGCGTCCGGCACTTGGGTATCATGACTCCATAGTTTTCTTGCCCAAAGTTAGAATTTATATCTCTATTTTAGAGCATGAAATTGACAATATGTGTGGCGTCCGGCACTTGGGGATCATGACTCCATAGTTGTCTTACCGAGAGTTAGTCTTTTCATATCTATTGTGGATAAAAAAATCATCAAAAAAATCAAAAAAAAAGGAGACTCATATTAAGGTTTAATGTGATTCCCACCTAGCGCTTCCATGTTTTACCCTTGAACAATAAAATGGCCCCATATCTTTTGTGATGCACAACACTTTATCATGCTTAATTGAAATTGGATGAAATGTGGCAATGAATTTGAACAATGTAATGGGCTTGGGCTTGGGATATGATTATGGACCTAGCATGTTTTAAATGATTTTTATGGGTTCCATAATTTTTTTTGGTATGAGGTCTTTGGGTGAGCAATGTGTATTTAAATGTTTTTGGAAAAGGGGATTTGAATTTCATATTTGTAATATATTTTTCTCGGGACTAGCAAAACTCAAGTTGAGGGGTGTGATTAGTCACTGAAAGTGGCTAATATTCATTGTTAAGATCTTAATATTAATTTGTTTAAATGTTCATAAACATCAATTTTAGTCCAATTCAGAAATTGAACTTCATTTCCCATCATTGTGCAATTCATGCTTAAAGTGTCAATTTGGGCCCACTCAATAATTTTCTTGTGTAAATTACAATATTCATCATTTTAATTTTATATTTTGGTATATTATTCATCACATTATTTGTAACATTTTTTCTTTTAGGTCTGATGGATGAATCACAAGTGAAGAGGGAGATTTTTTCACCTGAAGGCAGAAACTTGCTGAAAAAATCATAATGGGCCTAAGGCCCATCAAACAAATGTGGGGCCCACAAACCAAGACCAATGAAGCTAAAATTCACACAGTAGAAAGATAAAAATATTAGGATCATTTTATTCAACTGTGGCCGGATCTAATTCTGATTTTTTCATGATGATAAAGGGATCTGAAGTTGAGATTTAAATGGTGGACCCGACATTAATGCACAGAAATCCGTCCCACCATTTCGACCATAACATCCAAACGGCTGAGGGAAATTTCCTGAAATTTTTACATCTCATATAGGACGTATGGAATAATATATTTCTCTTATAAAACCCCTCCGTATTCGGCCTTCTTCAATTAAAAATTCACACATAAATATGGTGGACGAATCGGGACAGTTTTCTGGGTCAAATTCAAAACGCCAATTTCCTTTTGATTATTCACCCTCCTTTTGACTCTATTAATTGTTTGGGGGTGAATTAATTGTTGGTGAATGGACCTAAGACTCCTAATATTCCTATATAAGGAGATATTGGTGAAGGAAATTGGGGTAGATATTTTTCTTATCATCTTTTGTTGCTTGTTTCATTGTAAGGTTATGCCTCCAAATTTTATTTGTAATGTTTTCCATTTCCATGTCAGTTCCTTTTTTGTATCTTTATGTTATTAATCAACTTCTTTCTCTTCTATATTTTCCATTTCATTTATTAAAACTTTATTATCACAAAGCACAGTGATATCTCTATTTTTTTGTGAATTAGTTCACACATAGGTGTGAATTTCATTCACACACACGGAGGAGTGCTTGTTATTTCTGTGGTTTTAATTTCTTCAATACAATTCTTGTTAGCCATATTCCACCCACCATTGATAGTATACCATCAATGGAGGGCTAACCCTTTAATGGTATGATCTTAGGAGGATGCAAAGGCTGGATTGAATGTTATTTTATGAACGAATTGTTGTTAATTGGATAATTAATTTAAGACATCCATTCTTCAGTTATTTCTACTCTTCATCTTTAATGTGTTTGAGAAAACTAAATTCAATTACTAAATGACCATATACCTTGGAGAGATCATGAATTTGGTTCTCTAAGTGTATAGGGGATTTGTAATTGTGTTTAGTAAGCACCAAACCAGAAAATGATGAATGTAGTGTTATTTTTGAAGAATGGATTCATCAAGAATTAATAAAACCAAAATTGTCTAAAGAAGTAAAATCCATTCAATCAACCCCGACCATAATCCTAAGATCAACCCATTTTCTTTGAATTGAATTCACTTAGGTTTCTTAGTGTTCTTTAAACCATCCAAAATCAAACCCAAAGTTGGTTACTTCATAGCTCATCCATCACCAAATCATAGCGTCTCAAGGTTACTTCTTCGGTCCCTATGGATTCGACCCCTACTTGTACTTCAACGACTGCTTTTACCAGTAGGGTAAATTTGGGCGCAACCAGAACCATTTTATAGGTTGATGATATGCTTACTTTTTTTCAATCTTAGGAGAAGAGGATCAGGTTTTAGATCGAGATTCTCGTGGAGTAGTTTTGTATTTTTTTTTGTACATTTTATAGTTATTGTATCTATATGCCCCATTGATTGCCCTTTTATAATAAAGAATGTCATGCATCATGTATCAAACACTACCTTAGAGGCTTTTGTTATTATTATCAGTTATTCATTCTTCTGTTGTTATTTGTTTATATTGTCTATTTGTTTATGCTTCCTTGGTTTTTTGTTTCTATATATTTATATATTCTTTTGTTACTATAATAATTGTTTGTATTCATTGTGTTACTCTGATATGAGGGTATAGTCTCCCCAATATACAACCTTTACAACCTTGTTGCTAGTCTGCAACCTCTAGCATATGGGGAGGCACGCTTGAGGCCACATGACCAACTAGTCTGGCTACCATCTTAGTGGTCTGTTGGCCCAAGAAATTGCATGGTTCATGTCTTGTGATATCCCAATAGATTCGAGGCAATCACTTGGGAGTGGGATTCATATAATTTTTTCTCAATATCTTAATTTTTATATGATTTGTCTTGTTAATATGATATGTTTGACCTTTTATTATTTTATGAGATAATGGTTGATGTTTCATGTTGATTCTCTCTTACCTTGTGATGTTTTGGTTGTGTTTTTTATAGATATATCTTTCAGATGTTTCTCATAGGGTGGTTTTTCTGTTTCTATTTCTTTCCTTCCCAAGTTTGGTTTTGAATTATCAAGGATGATAATTGATTGATATGTATCCAATGCAAGGTTTATATTTTATAAAGTCCTTCCCTTTGTGGTTTCCTGGAGATTGGATGTGTCTAGAGGGATTTTAGAGTCATTTCGGAGGTAATAGATGGTTTTTTTCATCTAGATCTCCACCACACCATGGTGTTAGGTGTGAAACTTTCTATTGTGAGCTTTTTTTTATGTTTTCCCATGAAGAATTCCATTTTGTATTGGTTTTTTTGTGGCCTTATTCATTTTGAGTTGGTTGTGTGGTTCCTGGTGCCCCAGTGGGAGTGAAACACCAAATGTGGTATTTTTTAAAGTGTTTTTTCTGACAGTCTTATATTATGACAAAAAAGGAGGAGAGTCATTCTATAAGAATTAGGCAAGGTGTTACATGGAATCATGGTGAGTTTTTTATTTCGCACACAGAGCACCACACCCAAAACTGTAGGTTTTTTACTAGTTATGTCATGTGAGGAGATCCACTTGTATAAAATAGGGATCCTAAAATTCCTATGGAGAGGGTATTTCGATGGCGAGTTGAGGAGATACTGATATCCATGGGGAAGAAGGAAATAGTGAGCTGGGTCTTTCCATGTCATTTTCTTGGTAATAGTGAGATTCAATAGCTATGGATTTTCCCCTATGCCATATAGGATGGTTGTGGTGGCTATCTAGGTATTGAAATTATTTCCCCGATATCATGGTGCAAGGTGTGGTAGTAGTCAAAGGTGTTTAATGTGTTTTTCAAAATGCACAAATATTGGAGGTTATGCTTGAAATTTCATATCTCCTTTGATCGAGAGGTTCTACAAGATGTTATGGAGGCCATTTGAGCTTCCTCTATAAATATAGGGTTCATATTTCCTTGGTTTTATTTTTAATCTATTCCTTCAAACCCTAGCTGATTCTCGGGCCCTCCTTTCCCTCTCCAACCATTTATCTTGAGAGATTAGTCACTTTATTCATTGGGATCAAACACTCTTGAATCAAGGTACCCTATTTTCCATTTATAATCATCTCACATGTCTTTTTTCTTTCTATAGTTTTTTTTGTGAGGATCATCTTTTTTGGGTTAATATTTGAGTATTATTCGATGATGGTTTTGTGTGGCTAGGTTCCAAAGTAGTTTCCTTTGATTTTGGTGGTGTTTGATTATTTTTCTTCAGTTATTTATCATAAAAAGTTTAAAATTCTAGTTGAGTTTGTGGATGCATCACTTCTCTTTGTTTTATGTACAGGTGTGGTATTATTATGATTTAGCTTATTTGGTTAATGATAGAATCAACTTAAATGAGCATAATAACCAGAATTGTGAATGAATAGAAAGGGATGTTATTACCTCATGTAGTGATGATTTTTTATCAACACCTTTTATTATTTTCTATATAGTTTGTTAGATATTGGATTTTATTATTATTTTCATTGGCATGGTTGATATTATTGAAATTATCTAAGTAACATAAAGCTGGTAATGATAAAGTGATTAATGAAAGAGACATGTGAATCTAATTACCATTCTTTAAGAATTATTGAATATGGAAGTATTGATCAAATCATATTAATGAAATTATTTCTTAGATATTGTTAGTTTTTGATGATATTTTTCTTATTGCTGAAACCTGTGCATAATTAATTAGTTAATTCAAGATAGTAATAAAAAAGTTTTTTACTAGAGAAAAATTTTTGGTATCAAGAAATCTCATTCTTGTTTGTGTAGGATTGCATGCCATGGAGTTATATACTTGGTTACCCCTTGGTTTTATGTTTTGAAAATACATTTTGTTTCCATGTATGTATAATATAGGATGGTACAAACTTGATTTGAATGATGTGTGGGTTTTGGTTCTGTGAGGTATGGATTCCATAAGTTTAGAGTAGGGATTTCTTATTGTCTTATCATTGATATGAAGTTGATGATATTATATGTTTTAGGTTAAGACCTTGGATTGACTATTTTCTAGTTTATTGTGTAAAGGATGTTGATTGGTAGTTTGGTATGGTTGAGAGCTGAGATTTCCAATCTTTCTTGAATTTTTCTTTTGATGGATATTTTATGGATGGTTTTTTTGTGATACTCTTCCACTTATTATAATTGGTTATATTCACCCATGGTGAATTTTTTGGTATCTTAGGATGAGTCCTAGAGTACCCAAGTATATAGAATGGAAAATTAATTAATGATGAACTCATGGTATGGGTGTCGATGATGGTAGTGTTGAGTAATAAAAACCATGGGATGGTTGAAATGAATGATCTGAGAGCATGGGATAAAAAATTGGAAATTGTAATATGAATTATAAAGTATGTTGGATTGTAATGAAATGAGATAATTAAATAATAATTCCTAATCAGGTTTAATGAATGAATTATAATTTTTAAATTACTAAGAGAATATAGTTAATTATGTTAAATCATGATGCTTGTGTGCTTCTTGTAAAATCTAGTTTCCTAATCCTTAGCAGTGATAGTCGAGTGTCTTATGGGATGATAATTATATTTGAGTCTAAAGCTAGGTAGTTTCCCTTAGTGTGGTTTTCCATGATATATTCTTATATTTCTTGATTTCATTACTCCACCACCCGAGTCTGGCAAGAATTCGATGCCCAAATTTTTTGGGTATGGGTGTTTTCTTTAACACCTAGGTTGCTGATGGAATGGATGTATGAATTCTACCTCTTCCATACTCTCCCTTTAACGTAGAATGATGTATAGGCATATCTAAGATATAATGGATTAAGGTTTAGTGTATGTGTCTACGCGGGCTATGATGTCTCTCAATTTTACTATACACGTGTGTATAGACTATAGTGGCTTGAGGTTATATAAAATACATGTATTATATATGTAGTGAATATTGTATTCTATTGGTTAACTTTTGTCATGAACCAACCTGGGTCGACCCTAAACCGGTCACCCGAGTCGATCTGTGGTAAGGTTCGAGAGGTGTTCCCAATCCTCTCGGGCTAGTGAAAAGCACCATGGCATCGACAGAGGCGATGGGAACAATTTCTCCCAATAAAAATAAATAAAATCAAAGTAAATAATAAAGAGAATCACATAATAAAAAACCTAGTAAAATGACTAAACAAGAACTAAAGAAAATAAAAACTAACCGAATAGGAAAACATTATCTCTATGTGACCTTGCGGTCACTCTCCAACTCAACGATCAAACATCGTCCCAGATGAACGGACCCAAGCTAGAGCCTGCAAAAGAACTAAAAATAGAAAATAACTATAGGTGTGAGTATTAAAACTCAGTAGGCTAGCCCGATAATCTATTCCCAATTCACTACCTTTAAAATAAAAGAAACATCCATTTTCAAGTTTGAACTACAATGTATAAAAGTAAGTTTTTCTACATGTTACTCAAAAACAAATTACAATTCATTGCCCTCATTCATTCCTAAAAAAACCCAAGTCATTATTTTAGTGAGACATTATCATTTTCAAAGGTGAAGTGATGTTTACATTTTTAATTTGCACAAAAAGAATAAAACACTTTTCTTTGAAAACATTTTTCCTAAGCCACACTAAAACCACACATCACTTTCCAGTAAAAACACTACATATGAAAGTGTTGCAGTGGTTACACAATAATTGCAATGAAAAGTAAATATACATACAAGTAACACATTCATAACTGCAAGAACTAAGAAAGAGTAGACATAAGTGAACCCAGGAGATCAAAAATATTCTATAAGACACCAATACATAAGACCTCATCCTCGTTGACATGTAGCACACAATGAAATCAAAACGCTAAAAACATTCGGCCATCCTTTCTCAGGCAGGCTGATGGAAAATCTCATAGCAATGAACCCAAACATATCCACCTACTGTGGGCCACTGGTCAGTACCATATCCTACCAGTGCATCAATCATTCTCAGAATATTCTCTCAATATTCCAGGTTCCTATGTTTCATGTATTTTAAAAGGGGGTGGGCCAACTGATGCCATCTGAGAATCCAATCACTGTATATATAATAATAAACCACAATAGGCATCACCCCGAGTCACTCCAACGACTAATCTCATGCCATTAATCAAAAGAACATTAAGAGTCCAATATAAGGAACCCTTACAATGGATCACAAGGATTCCTTAGTAAGGACATCCCATCCATTATATGCATACAATCATGGATTGAGAAACATCCACATGAGTTTTTCATAATAAAAAATTTCACCATTTCTCACAAGGTTTCCAAACGGACCTTAAACCATTTCTTTTTTGTAAACCGACATTTATCATTAACACAAAATCCACATTTTCTAAAGAAGAAAAACACATCATCTACACACCAAAACATTGATAAATTCTCTCAAAACATTCAGATTACATTTCCCAGGGCAAAAACATTTTTATAAAAGTTTCAAATGGCCATTTATCGACAACACATTCTAAAACACCCTAAAACTCAAAACCTATTTATTTATAAAACCAAAACCCACATTGAAAATAAAAAAAAGGACTCCTAAAATATCATTTCAAACATTTCCAATCCTTTGATAAATTCAAACATAACATTTTCTATTACACTTAACATGTAAACGCCAATCAGGAACAATCCATCATCACATGTCAAACCAATTTAGAAGCCAATTACACACTTCTTTTTAACATAAAAATACTTGGAACACTTTCAAGAAATCCAAGATCACCATTTCACATGAATCTGATTTAAAGCCACAACTAATCTTCCTTTTAATTTTAAACCATTTAAAACACTATAAAAACTTTTTTCAACATACACATGCACTTTTTATAAAGGGGTGTAAACACACCAAAACACCTTGAAACAAAACATTCTTTACAAAAATGATGACCGGGCTATTTATCAGTGGCACATGAAATGTTTATCAAAACAATTTCTAATTAACACTCAAAAAGGTTTCAAAAACAAATTCAAACCCACGAACTTATTTAAATTGCTAAATTAGGTTCTAAGAGTCGCAAACCAGGTGCAAAACTAATGAAACATTTAATTAAGCAAATAGTGTGTGTAATTATAATAAAAGGACCTCATTTTTCACAAAACCAGAATTGAACTACAAATTTGCATAATAAATAAATTAATCAAACGTTTCATAATAATAATTAGCACATATATAGGGCACAAACAACAGGAAATAGATGAAACTTAAATTCTAAAAAATAATGCAATGGGACCCTACCTCGGAACCATTGTGCGACGAAAAAAATGCACGTTCGGAAATGCTTCACGCGGGTTTCAAAACCCCTAACCTACGAAGATAAACCTTAGTGGATAAAAACGGGTAATTTTTTTTTCTGGGTTTTTAAAAAATTAAAATATGATAAAAGGGGTTAGGGTTCGGATATTTTAAAAAATGGGTCCGGGATGCGTGAACGCCATTCACGCATCCTTCACCGCGGAAGGAGGCGTGAACGGCGTTCACGCGTCCTTTGCTGGCCAGCTAAAGGAAGCGTGAACGTCGTTCACGCATCCTTGCACGGGAAAAGATGCGTGAACGCCGTTCACGCATCCGGACGAGATATTTTATAAAAGGAGGGGTCCCCCCCCCCCAATACCCATTGTTCTCCTCTGGTTTTTGTTGCGAAGCTCTGCAAAAATTCTTTCTCAACAAATATTTGCTGCTTTTATTGAGGTAAAATTTCTATTTAATAATTTAATTGTTTATTTGTGTTTATTTATTTCATTTTTATGTTTAATTGTGTTTATTTATTTAATTTGTATGTTTAATTGTGTGTATGATTTATTTATTTCATATGTTATGCATGAAATGTTTATTTTATTTGTATGTTTAATTGTGTTTATTTATTTCATTTGTATGTTTAATTGTGTGTATGATTTATTTATTTCATATGTTATGCATGAAATGTTTTGTATGATTTAATTTTCTTGATGTTGAATGTTCGTATGATTTAATTTTTTGAATGTCTATTGTCTAAATATTGAATGTTTTATGTTATGTCTAAAATTTTTAATGTTTAGAAAAAGTAATTTATGTTAGAGAAATTTATTTTAATGGATGGTTTTGATGTAAGTGTAAATTAAATTACTTTTATTTACTAGTATTAATATTTTTAATCAATAAAGTATAAAATATATTTACTTATATTTTGAAAAGTAGAAGAATTCCCAAAAAACATTACAATTTCATAAAAATTAAAATAACAAAAGTGTTTATTATGTAAATCTCAATTAGATCAGTTATAATAAAATTTATTTAATGTTTTTAATAATTATATATATATATATATATACACATGAAGTTAAATTTTTGTAAAAGAGGTGTAGTATTTAATATAGATTTTATATAATACGGATAATATAATAAATATACCAAAAAACACGGTATGAGTGATGACTGATCTTGAGATGACCGACCATGCATAATTGAAATTGCATGTTTTATTTTCTGTATGTTGTTATTCAATTTGTAATAATTGTATTTTTTTGGTATTGATGACCTGCGAGTCATCTCTCAGTAAGTGTAAGGACATGCGTGTCCGTTTAAATTAATTTATGTATTTCATACCCCTAGACCCTCTCACATACATTTGAGTAAATTTTTAATTAAAAGATTGACGCCCCAAAGAGGTGTCGACGAAGAGGCATCCCCGAAGAGGTGTCGACGAAGAGGCATTTGAGAACTCGTTCGAGAGGAGGCATTGCTGTTTGACAGGAGATTGGCGGTTGCTGCAATATTTGATAATAGAGACAGGAGTTTACCCATATAAATTGTGGTTAGTTTATCAGATAATGATAAACTAATCGCAAGTCTCAAGATCAAGTCATGATTATATATTCATAAGTAATCAAACCTTATGAAACATTATATTAAATTTGCTTTTGTGCTAAAATCACAATCACTATACCTTAACATTGATAAATCAATACATAAAAAAGTCTCAAGATAATCAATTATTCAAAACCAAATTAAATAATTTAAAATTTTAATGTATTGTATAATATTTTTATTTTTTTTTAATAGGTAATTATGTCTGCACAAATATATTGCAACGGTGAGGTAATTTGTACCGAGCAGGGTTTTAGCTACAGTGTGCCACCTGTCAAAGTGGTAAATCTCCATGGTTGTATGACATTGGATGCAGTTTGTAATAAGATTCATAGTCGGTTAAAATTGAGTGCAGGACAAGCAATCACTTCAATTAGATACCGACATCTTCAATATCCTGAGCGTATGTGGCACAGCGACTACCCTATAGTCGATGATGAGGATTGGATGGAGGCTTCTCAGTTATTCAGGAAACAGTGTATTAATGGTTTGATGGATTATTTATTTTCATTTCTAATATTGATGTGGTGCAATCGATTACTACAAAACCATGCTTTGTGACCTCTATAGAAGTCGGTCCTTCACAGCAGTCTTCTTCATTGCCTCCTTCTCATACGACTCCTGTGGAAGAATGTAATGAGGAAGATCATCAAAATTTGGAAGGAAATGTAGATGACATCCCTTTCTGTGCTGATATAGTGCAAGAAAGTTTATCTTAGGAAGAAGAATCTGGGGAGTCAGCAGGAGATGATGTGCTTGGAAATGAACCTTCTGAGGTTCCTTTGAGAGACAGGCATCCACTACATCCACCAGTTAGTGGTAATCAGCCTTCAGTTTTGAGTTCCTTAGTTGGAGGAATGTCTCGTGAACAACATTTTGATTGGGATTTCATTACACCATCTTCTGAATTCCCTGGAATTATAGGGAATATGCCAGCATCAAATGATAATGCCATATATGTTGGGCAGGAGTTCGAAAGTAAATAGGTCATGAAAAATGTGATAAAGCAATACCACATTGAGCGACATTTCACATTTGTGGTTTATGAGTCAAAGAAGACCAAATATCTCATTCGTTGTGAAAAATATGGGTCAGAATGTAAATTTCGATTAAGAGCACTATTTGATAAATGTTATGGATGTTGGAAGATAACCAAATTAGAAGGCCCACACACTTGTCTGCATCCTAGCTTGGCACAAGATCACTCTTCTCTTGATGCAGATTTTATATCTACTGTTATTTGTGAGATGATACGAACAAGTCAGGATGTTCCTGTTGCCCTTATTCAGGAAAGAATTCAACAGTTGTATAACTATAAGGTATCATACAACAAAGCTTGGAATGCAAAACAGAAAGCCATTGTAAAAGTGTATGGTGATTGGGATGAGTCTTATGCGTTATTTCCACAGCTTATGGAATTGTTGTCTCTCAATAATCAGATTGTTTATCAGTTGGACAGTGTTGAGTATGTATCCCAAAATCATCTAGTTGATCGGTCAAAGGTGAAGTTCAATATGATTTTTTGGGCATTCAGACCGTGCATTGCTGCATTTACCTTTTGTAAACAATTTATTCAGGTAGATGGAACATTCCTTTATGGAAAGTATATAGGTGTTCTACTCATTGCTGCCATACAGGATGGTAATCGCGCTCCTCTGCCACTTGCTTTTGCTGTTGTTGAAAAAGAAAGTTTTGAATGCTGGAGCTGGTTCTTGGCATGTGTACGTGTTCATGTCACGCAGAAACAGGGCGTGTGTCTGATATCTGATCGTCATCGAGCGATTATAGAGGTCATGATTAGTGATGGGGTTTCTTGGACTGAGCCGAATGCTTATCACCGTTATTGCATTAGACATATTGCAAGTAATGTGCATAAGCAGTTTAGAGATGAGGCCATAAAGAAGGCGATCCTCAAATTGGGTGTGGTTTTCTAAACATTCTTTTTTTAACAAAATTTACTATCCATTTTAATACATTATTATGTTATTCTTTCAGCATATGAACCCGAACAAGAAACGTTTGATCGACGTCTTGAAGAGATCCAAACAGTTAATGAGGAGGTATATGAATATATGGTACAAATTTCAAAGGAAAAATGGTCATTAGCATACGATGGTGGCATGAGATATGGGCATATGACCACTAATATAGTGGAGTGTGTAAATGAGGTCCTCAGGGTGTGCGCAAACTCCCAATCACAGGGTTAGTGCAAGATACATTTTTTAGATGTGTTCACTACTTTGTTGACCGGTCCCAAAAGGCCTACCAGAGGATGGAAAATGGAATGCTTTTTACTCATCATTTTCAAACTGATATTGACCGGATACGGAATGAGGCTTCACGATGGAATGTTATAGCCTTTGACAGGGAAAAGAGGAGTTTTCAGGTTAGAAAGTTCTACGAACAGGGTGCATGCACTAATGGTGGAGTGTTTGTCGTGATGTTGGATAATAGGTACTGTGATTGTGGCAGCTTTCAGGCATTGAGATATCCATGTGTACATGTTATTACAGCTTGCGCTTCGGTAAATATATCATGGGAGCCATATGTTGACCCGGTGTATCACATGAGCACTTTGGTTAACTGTTATAGTGCTGCTTGGATGCCTGTTGGTGACTTCCATTCTATCACATTGCCTTCTGATCAACCATCCATCGTCCCTGATATTTCCAGGTTTTCATAAGTCGGTTTTGGTATCATTTATAATTTTTTCAATGTGTGTCATTTTTAAAATTATTGGCTTCATGCTACTAGGTTGCGGCCTCGAGGAAGACCGAAGTCAACTCGCATCAGAAATGAGATGGATTGGCCTCGGCAACGAGGAGGGAGAATACGATGCAGTATCTACCACGCAGAAGGACATACTCGTAAGAGATGTCCCCAAGTGGAAGGATAGAGTTCCAAATCTCATCATCCATGATCGAGTCTGTGTACCTGCTCTAAGAGAAAGAGGTTGTGGTTGGTGTCGATGATGAAGAAGAAGAATAAGAAATAGAGGATGAGGATGAGAAGAAGTAGAAGACTAAGAGGAAGAGGTTGTGGTTGAATAACCTATTGTGGAAGTTTCTATAGTTACTTAGGAACTTGAACTATTTGGAATAATGTTAATGGTTATCTAATTGATAATGGATAAATTAACAAACGTAATTTCACAAATAAGAAGAAATAATTAATTTTTCACTTTTTCCTATTAATTTTTAATGTGGAATAATGTAAATGGTTATTTAATGGATAATGGATAAATTAACAAACGTAATTTCACAAATAAGAAGAAATAATTAATTTTTCACTTTTTCCTGTTAATTTTTAATGTGGAATAATGTTAATGGTTATTTAATGGATAATGGATAAATTAACAAACGTAATTTCACAAATAAGAAGAAATAATTAATTTTTCACTTTTTCCTGTTAATTTTTAATGTGGAATAATGTTAATGGTTATTTAATGGATAATGGATAAATTAACAAATGTAATTTCACAAATAAGAAGAAATAATTAATTTTTCACTTTTTCCTGTTAATTTTTAATGTGGAATAATGTTAATGGTTATTTAATGGATAATGGATAAATTAACAAACGTAATTTCACAAATAAGAAGAAATAATTAATTTTTCACTTTTAAATTATGGTTTTCTTATAAGATGTCTATTTTTAGTAATGGCATCTGAGTGTCTGAGCATCCTTAACTAATGTTGATTGTGAGACTAGGCTAATGTTGATTGTGACACCAAATAAAAATGAATATATCATGATTCCACTATTAATAAGTAACGATGATATCATGTGTGCAGATGGCAGGTTTTCCATTGCATACATCTCAGGCTACTCATGTATCACGACTGCTTTTAGAGGGACGTCATGTGGCTCCCTTGAGTGTACGTAGATCTCACCATTTCCATCATACTGCACCACCTCCCGCTATCGTCCCACATCTTCGTCGAGCTGGATTTTATGGAGTAGCGATGTGCGACTTCATGTTTCTTGATCATCAGCTCATTGCCGCACTTGTCGAGAGATGGAGACCAGAGTCGCATACTTTCCATTTCAGTGAGGGGGATATGACTATTACATTGCAGGATGTGGCTATTATGTTGGGCCTCCCTATCGATGGACATGCTTTGACAGGCCAAGTTCCATCAGATTTGCCTGAGCTTGTTCATAGACTTCTGGGCATAGAGGTCCAGGATGATGGCAGGACCATCGTCGATGGTAGATTGCGGATGCCTTGCTTAGACCAGCACTTCACACATTTACCAGATGATGCTGATGACGTCACCGTGCTACGATTTGCACGTGCATATATTTTGAGGCTGATCGGTGGCATGCTTTTTATTGACCACTCTACTACTTTTGTGCACCTGATGTATCTAGCTTTTTTAGAGGATTTGGACCAGGCAGGCCGATATAGTTGGGGGTCTTCCTGCCTAGCATATACATACAGAGCCCTATGCAGCGCATGTCGCATCGATAAGATGCAGATCACAGTATGCATGGTTCTTCTACAGATGTGGGTATGGGAGCACATACCTCGTTTAGCTCCACATGCTCCTGCGCCATTACCCGTAGATATTGTAGCAGAGGCTCCACGTGCACGTTGGTATGTTATTAATTCTTTATAATATCTAACTTAATTGTATAAAATTCTTTTATGAAATGTAAAAAAAAATGTTATCTACAGGTGGAGTCAGGCGCATCGACATTCAGATTCTCCCAGACATGATGTTCACGCCTACAGACTTATGCTAGACAGCATTCGACTAGACGATGTAAGTGATTATTATTTATATTGTTAAATATTTACTCTTTACTGTAAATCTATTCATTTATTAATTGATTATTCATTTTTTCTTTCAGATTACATGGATGCCATATACAGATGATATCCGTCAGAGTCTTCCCCCATACTGTACAGTGATGCTTGATATCGGCTCCTGCATGGTTCCACTGATTCATTTTCATATAGTCGAGTGGCATCAGACGGATAGGGTTATGAGACAGTTTGGATTCCTTCAGCCAGTTCCTGACCCGCCCAGTCAGTTGGATTCATTGCATTCCCTGAAGATGTCAGGGAAGAGAGATTTTGATTGGAGGAGCTACCATGCGAGATATGTTGCATTATGGGACAGGCAACGGGAGTCCCAGTTGCGAGGGGCAGGGACAGTACGCTTTCATTTGATGGATCAGATGGATTATGCAGGCTGGTACATCAGGTCTCCCGTCTGATTTCTGACACGGCACGGACGAGGCTTCCATGACTTGGTATGCATTCTTCCTTTCACTGTTCAACAGATTTTTTATTCAAATTAGTTAACAACAAAATTTGTTTTCGCAGGATGCTCGTATTTGTCATCTTCTTCATATGTCTGATCCAGTGGAGAGAGCTGCCTTTGACCCAGCATATTTTCACAGCCTTGTACGACAGATGCTACCGTCGATGGACGAGATTTATCATGGCATTTTCTTTGATCCACCACCTGCTGTGGAGGCCGCGGAGCCTGCTGCGGAGGCCGCGGAGCCTGCTGAGCCACACATAGATGTACCTGGGGGTGATGACCCTGTTATGGATGCTGTTGTTCCACAGGATGAGGCTACTCAGCTTGCTCAGCCACATGATATTATTCCACTGGAGGAGGGTGTTCAGCATGATCAGTCATATGCTCCTCCAGCTTCTCAGGCACAGCCACAGGTACTTACAAACACTGACTGGATTGAGTTTGATGTTTTATTGCAGTCATCCGCAGCAGAGCAGCCATCTACTTCCTATATTGGTGAGAGTTCCAGCCAGCTTCCAATATCCTTAGATGCAGGCCAGGGTACAGGCGGTGAGACTGTACATCCACCGTCTGTCACACAGGAGGATGTGGAGGTGGCTGTCGATGAGGATTCGCAGCGTACGCCAGAGTACAGACGTAGACAGACACGGCGTGGATGCATCCAGTATACGCCTGACTGTGGGACAGAGGTGCATCCACACCGGAGGCGTAGATTAGGTTGACATTTGATTTATGATACGTTTTGTATGTGTATTACTGTTATCTAGACTTCTATTATACCTTTAATAAGTGTCTTACTGTTATCAAATTATCTACCAATGTATATATATATATATGTATAATAAATAATATGACTAAATTAAATGATAAATATTAATTATATTAATTATTTCGAATTGCAATAGAAGTGGTCACAGTTATGATGAGTGATGGTTCAGTACAACCATGCAAAATGCATATGCTGATAAGAATAAAAGGCCACAACAAGTGTAGAAGAATGGAACAATAGTTGGAAAATCTTCCATTGGGAATATGCAAAACAATGAAGTCAAGAAAACTGTGAAAGAAACTATTTCCAAGAATAAGTTTGAGCTAAAATCCAAGGATTATTTCATGACAAATCTTGAAATTCATATCATCTCAAGAAGTTGAAACTTGAGGTATTCCAATCACACTTTATCCATTGTTCTTAATTATATTTCTCATTTCAATTGAGGGGGAGAGCTTGATTGATGGAAAGATGGGATGAAAAGGGGAGATTTATCTTTTCACTTGAACTTTTTAATATATTTGGTGAAGTATGTGAAGGATTTAGCATTTCATTGATAATTTTGATTATCTACCTTTGGTTAATAATTGATACACTCTAAGCATGATTTAACATTTATGGTTGTTTATGGACAACATTGAAAACTACAATATGAATTAGAAGTTCATTTGGCCAATTTTGAGAAGATACATATTCAGACTTTATAAAAGGAAATGATTTATACCAGTACGCAATCTAAAGAGTGAGATTATTGAGTATGCATCTCAAAACTTAGGTCATGTTCATGACATCACTTCTGCCACCTTATTTAGATAAAATTATATTTTTTAGAGAGCACATTCCTTAAAAAATATTACTCTTGGATCTAGAAATGAAACTCAGAGAACTTAGCATAGTGATGATGTGATCATGGTTCACTCATCACAATCACTATATGTTTTTCATGTAACTCATTTGTTCACAAATATACCAATATTTAATCAGAAAAAAAATGAAAAAGGAGTATTAGAAAGTATAAAAATTAAGTTTCCACTTTAGAATACAAATGGAACCATATGAGGATCTTTATAGAAATAGATGTTTAACTACAACATGTTGAGATAACGTGAGTGACTGAAAGATGCTAAGATTATAGATTTCTCAATATATGTTAGAGAATACTCAAGCCATTTTATTAATAATTATTTAATGAATATCTATTATTCATGAATATTTATTAATAATTATTAACATTATTTAAATATTTTATATTATTTAATTGATATTTATTAATATTTCTTAATTTTTATAATAAGTTTATTACTTTATAATTAATAGTTATACATTTTAAGGGGAATTTAGGTATTCTATGAGATGCGTGAACGCCGTTCACGCATCTCTTCTCTCGGGAAGATGCGTGAACACCGTTCACACATGACGCCAGGGTCCGGGATGCGTGAACGGCGTTCACGCATCCCGGACCCATTTTTCAAAATATCCGAACCCTAACCCCTGTTATCATATTTTAATTTTTTAAAAACCCAGATAAAAAAATTACCCGATAAAAACCTTAAAAAAAACTAAGGAAAAATATAGAACCCCAAGGGAGGAGGGTATACCAAAGGGGTTGTGCACGCCTAAAAGGAATTTTCTGGTCAAGCACGCACTAGTAGGGGATGTGCGCGTCGGAGGGAAGCTGTCGTAATCAGTCAGCGGATGGAATCGCACCGGAAGGAGGTGGCGGCCGAGACTGGTCGATGTCGGTGTACATGTGGAGCAAGAGGCGGGGGTCGGTGCCGGAAAACACTGCAATATGGGACACACCAGAGGTCACTGCGATAGTGGTTACGACCGAAGGAGCGGGGTGGCATCGGGGAGAGCAAGCCAGGGGAGGTCTGCACGGCTGAAAGCATATAGGCCGGAGGCTGCGAGTTAGCCAAAAGAATCGGCGTACGGCTCATGATGTGCATGATATCCAGGAGGGGGCCACGTCGAGAAGGGGGTATCACACTGAGAAGCAGGAGTAATTTTTTTCTGGGTTTTTAAAAAATTAAAATATGATAAAAGGGGATAGGGTTCGGATATTTTTAAAAATGGGTCCGGGATGCGTGAACGGCGTTCACGCATCCCGGACCCCGAAAGTAATGCGTGAACGGCGTTCACGCGTCCTTTGCTGACCAGCTAAAGGAAGCATCAACGCCATTCACGCATCCTTGCGCGGGAAAAGATGCGTGAACGCCGTTCAGGCATCCTTGCGCGGGAAAAGATGCGTGAACGCCGTTCACGCATCCGGCCAAGATATTTTATAAAAGGAGGGGTCCCCCCCCCCCCAATACCCATTGTTCTCCTCTGGTTTTTGTTGCGAAGCTCTGCAGAAATTCTTTCTCAACAAATATTTGCTGCTTTTATTAAGGTAAAATTTTTATTTAATAATTTAATTGTTTATTTGTGTTTATTTATTTCATTTGTATGTTTAATTGTGTTTATTTATTTAATTTGTATGTTTAATTGTGTGTATGATTTATTTATTTCATATGTTATGCATGAAATGTTTATTTTATTTGTATGTTTAATTGTGTTTATTTATTTCACTTGTATGTTTAATTGTGTGTATGATTTATTTATTTCATATGTTATGCATGAAATGTTTTGTATGATTTAATTTTCTTGATGTTGAATGTTCGTATGATTTAATTTTTTGAATGTCTGTTGTCTAAATATTGAATGTTTTATGTTATGTCTAAAATTTTTAATGTTTAGAAAAAGTAATTTATGTCAGAGAAATTTATTTTAATGGGTGGTTTTGATGTAAGTGTAAATTAAATTACTTTTATTTACTATTAATAATATTTTTAATCAATAAAGTATAAAATATATTTACTTATATTTTGAAAAGTAGAAGAATTCCCAAAAAACATTACAATTTCATAAAATTTAAAATAACAAAAGTGTTTATTATGTAAATCTCAATTAGATCAGTTATAATAAAATTTATTTAATGTTTTTAATAATTATATAAATATATATAGACATGAAGTTAAATTTTTGTAAAAGAGGTGTAGTATTTAATATAGATTTTATATAATACGGATAATATAATAAATATACCAAAAAACATGGTATGAGTGATGACTGATCTTGAGATGACCGACCATGCATAATTGAAATTGCATGTTTTATTTTGTGTATGTTGTTATTCAATTTGTAATAATTGCATTTTTTCGGTATTGATGACCTGCGAGTCATCTCTCAGTAAGTGTAAGGACATGCGTGTCCGTTTAAATTAATTTATGTATTTCATACCCCTAGACCCTCTCACATGCATGTGAGTAAATTTGTAATTAAAAGACTGACGCCCCAAAGAGGTGTCGACGAAGAGGCATCCCCGAAGAGGTGTCGACGAAGAGGCATTTGAGAACTCGTTCAAGAGGAGGCGTTGCTGTTTGACAGGAGATTGGCGGTTGCTGCAATATTTGATAATAGAGACAGGAGTTTACCCATATAAATTGTGGTTAGTTTATCAGATAATGATAAACTAATCTCAAGTCTCAAGATCAATTCATGATTATATATTCATAAGTAATCAAACTTTATGAAACATTATATTAAATTTGCTTTTGTGCTAAAATCACAATCACTATACCTTAACAGTGATAAATCAATACATAAAAAAGTCTCAAGATAATCAATTATTCAAAACCAAATTAAATAATTTAAAATTTTAATGTAGTGTATAATATTTTTAATTTTTTTTTAATAGGTAATTATGTCTGCTCAAATATATTGCAACGGTGAGGTAATTTGTACCGAGGAGGGTTTTAGCTACAGTGTGCCACCTGTCAAAGTGGTAAATCTCCATGGTTGTATGACATTGGATGCAGTTCATAATAAGATTCATAGTCGGTTAAAATTGAGTGCAGGACAAGAAATCACTTCAATTAGATACCGACATCTTCAATATCCTGAGCGTATGTGGCACAACGACTACCCTATAGTCGATGATGAGGATTGGATGGAGGCTTCTCAGTTATTCAGGCAACAGTGTATTAATGGTTTGATAGAATTATTTATTGTCATTTCTGATATTGATGTGGTGCAATCGATTACTACAGAACCATGATTTGTGACCTCTATAGAAGTCGGTCCTTCACAGCAGTCTTCTTCATTGCCTCCTTCTCATACGACTCCTGTGGAAGAATGTAATGAGGAAGATCATCAAAATTTGGAAGGAAATGTAGATGACATCCCTTTCTATGCTGATATAGTGCAAGAAAGTTTATCTGAGGAAGAAGAATCTGGGGAGTCAGCAGGAGATGATGTGGTTGGAAATGAACCTTCTGAGGTTCATTTGAGAGACAGACATCCACTACATCCACCAGTTAGTGGTAATCAGCCTTCAGTTTTGAGTTCCTTAGTTGGAGGAATGTCTCATGAACAACATTTTGATTGGGATGTCATTACACCAGCTTCTGAATTCCCTGGCATTATAGGGAATATGCCTGCATCAAATGATAATGCCATATATGTTGGGCAGGAGTTCGAAAGTAAACAGGTCATGAAAAATGTGATAAAGCAATACCACATTGAGTGACATTTCACATTTGTGGTTTATGAGTCAAAGAAGACCAAATATCTCATTCGTTGTGAAAGATATGGGTCAGAATGTAAATTTCGATTAAGAGCACTATTTGATAAATGTTATGGATGTTGGAAGATAACCAAATTAGAAGGCCCACACACTTGTCTGCATCCCAGCTTGGCACAAGATCACTCTTCTCTTGATGCAGAGTTTATATCTACTGTTATTTGTGAGATGATACGAACAAGTCAGGATGTTCCTGTTGCCCTTATTCAGGAAAGAATTCAACAGTTGTATAACTATAAGGTATCATACAACAAAGCTTGGAATGCAAAACAGAAAGCCATTGTAAAAGTGTATGGTGATTGGGATGAGTCTTATGCGTTATTGCCACAGCTTATGGAATTGTTGTCTCTCAATAATCAGATTGTTTATCAGTTGGACAGTATTGAGTATGTATCCCAAAATCATCTAGTTGATCGGTCAAAGGTGAAGTTCAATAGGATTTTTTGGGCATTCAGACCGTGCATTGCTGCATTTCCCTTTTGTAAACAATTTATTCAGGTAGATGGCACATTCCTTTATGGATAGTATACAGGTGTTCTACTCATTGCTGCCACACAGGATGGTAATCGCGCTCCTCTGCCACTTGCTTTTTCTGTTGTTGAAAAAGAAAATTTTGAATGCTGGAGCTGGTTCTTGGCATGTGTACATGTTCATGTCACGCAGAAACAGGGCGTGTGTCTGATATCTGATCGTCATCGAGCGATTATAGAGGCCGTGAGTAGTGATGGGGTTTCTTGGACTGAGTTGAATGCTTATCACCGTTATTGCATTAGACATATTGCAAGTAATGTGCATAAGCAGTTTAGAGATGAGGCCATAAAGAAGGCGATCCTCAAATTGGGTATGGTTTTCTAAACTTTCTTTTTTTAACAAAATTTACTATCCATTTTAATACATTATTATGTTATGCTTTCAGCATATGAACCCCAACAAGAAAGGTTTGATCGACGTCTTGAAGAGATCCGAACAGTTAATGAGGAGGTATATGAATATATGGTACAAATTTCAAAGGAAAAATGGTCATTAGCATATGATGGTGGCATGAGATATGGGCATATGACCACTAATATAGTGGAGTGCGTAAATGGGGTCCTCAAGGGTGTGCGCCAACTCCCAATCACAGGGTTAGTGAAAGAGACATTTTTTATATGTGTTCACTACTTTGTTGACCGGTCCCAAAAGGCCTACCAGAGGATGGAAAATGGAATGCTTTTTACTCAGCATTTTCAAACTGATATTGACCGGATACAGAATGAGGCTTCACGATGGAATGTTGTAGCCTTTGACAGGGAAAAGAGGAGTTTTCGGGTAAGAAAGTGCTACGACCAGGGTGCATGCACTAATGGTGGAGTGTTTGTCGTGATGTTGGATAACAGGTACTGTGGTTGTGGCAGCTTTCAGGCATTGAGATATCCATGTGTACATGTTATTACAGCTTGCGCTTCGGTAAATATATCATGGGATCCATATGTTGACCCGGTGTATCACATGAGCACTTTGGTTAACTGTTATAGTGCTGCTTGGATGCCTGTTGGTGACTTCCATTCTATCACATTGCCTGCTGATCAACCGTCCATTTTCCCTGATATTTCCAGGTTTTCATAAGTCAGTTTTGGTATCATTTATAATTTTTTCTATGTGTGTCATTTCTAAAATTATTGGATTCATGCTACTAGGTTGCGGCCTCGAGGAAGACCGAAGTCAACTCGCATCAGAAATGAGATGGATTGGCCTCGGCAATGAGGAGGGAGAATACGATGCAGTATCTGCCACGCAGAAGGACATACTCATAAGAGATGTCCCCAAGTGGCAGGATAGAGTTCCAAATCTCATCATCCATGATCGAGTCTGTGTACCTGCTCTAAGAGGAAGAGGTTGTGGTTGGTGTCGATGATGAAGAAGAAGAATAAGAAATAGAGGATGAGGATGAGAAGAAGTAGAAGACTAAGAGGAAGAGGTTGTGGTTGAATAACCTATTGTGGAAGTTTCTATAGTTACTTAGGAACTTGATCTATTTGGAATAATGTTAATGGTTATCTAATGGATAATGGATAAATTAACAAACATAATTTCACAAATAAGAAGAAATAATTAATTTTTCACTTTTTCCTATTAATTTTTAATGTGGAATAATGTTAATGGTTATTTAATGAATAATGGATAAATTAACAAACGTAATTTCACAAATAAGAAGAAATAATTAATTTTTCACTTTTTCCTGTTAATTTTTAATGTGGAATAATGTTAATGGTTATTTAATGGATAATGGATAAATTAACAAACGTAATTTCACAAATAAGAAGAAATGATTAATTTTTCACTTTTTCCGGTAAATTTTTAATGTGGAATAATGTTAATGGTTATTTAATGGATAATGGATAAATTAACAAACGTAATTTCACAAATAAGAAAAAATAATTAATTTTTCACTTTTTCCTGTTAATTTTTAATGTGGAATAATTTTAATGGTTATTTAATGGATAATGGATAAATTAACAAACTTAATTTAACAAATAAGAAGAAATAATTAATTTTTCACTTTTAAATTATGGTTTTATTATAAGATGTCTAGTTTTAGTAATGGCATCTGAGTGTCTGAGCATCCTTAACTAATGTTGATTGTGAGACTAGGCTAATGTTGATTGTGACACCAAATAAAAATGAATATATCATGATTCCACTATTAATAAGTAACGATGATATCATGTGTGCAGATGGTAGGTTTTCCATTGCTTACATCTCAGGCTACTCATGTATCATGACTACTTTTAGAGGGATGTCCTGTGGCTCCCTTGAGTGTACGTAGATCTCACCATTTCCATCATACTGCACCACCTCCCGCTATCATTCCACATCTTTGTCGAGCTGGATTTTATGGAGTAGCGATGTGCGACTTCACGTTTCTTGATCATCAGCTCATTGCCGCACTTGTCGAGAGATGGAGACCAGAGTCGCATACTTTCCATTTCAGTGAGGGGGAGATGACTATTACATTGCAGGATGTGGCTATTATGTTGGGAATCCTTATCGACGGACATTCTTTGATAGGCCGAGTTCCATCAGATTTGCCTGAGCTTGTTCATAGACTTCTGGGCATAGAGGTCCAGGATGATGGCAGGACCATCGTCGGTGGTAGATTGCGGATGCCTTGGTTAGACCAGCACTTCACACATTTACCAGATGATGTTGATGACGTCACCATGCTGCGATTTGCACGCGCATATATTTTGAGGCTGATCAGTGGCACGCTTTTTGTTGACCACTCTACTACTTTTGTGCACCTGATGTATCTAGCTTTTTTAGAGGATTTGGACCAGGAAGGCCGATATAGTTGGGGGTCTTCCTGCCTAGCATATACATACAGATCCCTATGCAGCGCATGTCACATCGATAAGATGCAGATCAGAGGATGCATGGTTCTTCTACAGATGTGGGTATGGGAGCACATACCTCGTTTAGCTCCACATGCCCGTGCACCATTACCCGTAGATATTGTAGCAGAGGCTCCACGTGGACGTTGGTATGTTATTAATTATTTCTAATATCTAACTTACTTGTATAAAATTCTTTTATGAAATGTAAAAAAAATGTTATCTATAGGTGGAGTCAGGAGAATCGACATTCAGATTCTCCCAGACATGATGTTCACGCCTACAGACTTATGCTAGACAGCATTCGACCAGACGATGTAAGTGATTATTATTTATATTGTTAAATCTTTACTCTTTACTATAAATCTATTCATTTATTAATTGATTATTCATTTTTTCTTTCAGATTACATGGATGCCATATACAGATGATATCCTTCAGAGTCTGCCCCCATACTGTACAGTGATGCTTGATATCGGCTCCTTCATGGTTCCACTAATTCATTTTCATATAGTCGAGTGGCATCAGACGGATAGGGTTATGAGACAGTTTGGATTCCTTCAGCCAGTTCCTGACCCGCCCAGTCAGTTGGATTCATTGCATTCCCTGAAGATGTCAGGGAAGAGAGATTTTGATTGGAGGAGCTACCATGCGAGATATGTTGCGTTATGGGACAGGCGATGGGATTCCCAGTTGCGAGGGGCAGGGACAGTACGCTTTCATTTGATGGATCAGATGGATTATGCAGGCTGGTACATCAGGTCTCCTGTCATATTTCTGACACGGCACGGACGGGGCTTCCATGACTTGGTATGCATTCTTCCTTTCACTGTTCAACATATTTTTTATTCAAATTAGTTAACAACAGAATTTGTTTTCGCAGGATGCTCATATTTTTCATCTACTTCATATGTCTGATCCAGTGGAGAGAGCTGCCTTTGACCCATCATATTTTCACATCCTTGTACGACAGATGCTACCGTCGATGGACAAGATTTATCATGGCATTTTCTTTGATCCACCACCTGCTGCAGAGGCCGCGGAGCCTGCTGCGGAGGCCGCGAAGCCTGCTGAGCCTCACATAGATGTATCTGGGGGTGATGACCCTGTTATGGATGCAGTTGTTCCAAAGGATGAGGCTGCTCAGCTTGATCAGCCACATGATATTATTCTACTGGAGGAGGGTGTTCAACATGATCAGTCATATGCTCCTCCAGCTTCTCAGGCATAGCCAGAGGTACTTACAGAGGCTGACTGGATTGAGTTCGATGTTTTATTGCAGTCATCCGTAGCAGAGCAGCCATCTACTTCCTATATTGGTGAGAGTTCCAGCCAGCTTCCACTATCCTTAGATGCAGGCCAGGGTACAGGCGGTGAGACTGTACATCCACCATATGTCACATAGGAGGATGTGGAGGTGGCTGTCGATGAGTATGCGCAGCGTACGCCAGAGCACAGACGTAGACAGACACGGTGTGGACGCATCCAGTATACGCTTGACTGTGGGACAGAGGAGCATCCATACCGGAGGCGTAGATTAGGTTGACATTTGATTTATGATACGTTTTTTATGTGTATTACTGTTATCTAGACTTCTATTATACCTTTAATAATTGTCTTACTGTTATCAAATTATCTACCAATGTATATATATATATATGTATAATAAATAATATGATTAAATTAAATGATAAATATTAATTATATTAATTATTTCAAATTGCAATAGAAGTGGTCACAGTTATGATGAGTGATGGTTCAGTCCAACCATGCAAAATGTATATGCTGATAAGAATAAAAGGCCACAACAAGTGTAGAAGAATGGAACAATAGTTGGAAAATCTTCCATTGGGAATATGAAAAACAATGAAGTCAAGAAAACTGTGAAAGAAACTATTTCCAAGAATAAGTTTGAGCTAAAATCCAAGGATTATTTCATGACAAATCTTGAAATTCATATCACCTCAAGAAGTTGAAACTTGAGGTATTCCAATCACACTTTATCCATTGTTCTTAATTATATTTCTCATTTCAATTAAGGGGGAGAGCTTGATTGATGGAAAGATGGGATGAAAAGGGGAGATTTATCTTTTCACTTGAACTTTTTAATATATTTGGTGAAGTATGTGCAGGATTTAGAATTTCATTGATAATTTTGATTATCTACCCTTGGTTAATAATTGATACACTCTAAGCATGATTTAACATTTATGGTTGTTTATGGACAACATTGAAAACTACAATATGAATTAGAAGTTCATTTGGCCAAGTTTGAGAAGATACATATTCAGACTTTATAAAAGGAAACGATTTATACTGGTACGCAATCTAAAGAGTGAGATTATTGAGTATGCATCTCAAAACTTAGGTCATGTCCATGACATCACTTCTTTCACCTTATTTAGATAAAATGATATTTTTTAGAGAGCACATGCCTTAAAAAATATTACTCTTGGATCTAGAAATGAAACTCATAGAACTTAGCATAGTGATGATGTGATCATGGTTCACTCATCACAATCACTATATGTTTTTCATGTAACTCATTTGTTCACAAATATACCAATATTTAATCAGAAAAACAATGAAAAAGGAGTATTAGAAAGTATAAAAATTAAGTTTCCACTTTAGAATACAAATGTAACCATATGAGGATCTTTATAGAAATAGATGTTTAACTACAACATGTTGAGATAACGTGAGTGACTGAAAGATTCTAAGATTATAGATTTCTCAATATATGTTAGAGAATACTCAAGCCATTCTATTAATAATTATTTAATGAATATCTATTATTCATGAATATTTATTAATAATTATTAACATTATTTCAATACTTTATATTATTTAATTGATATTTATTAATATTTCTTAATTTTTATAATAAGTTTATTACTTTATAATTAATAGTTATACATTTTAAGGGGAATTTAGGTATTCTGTGAGATGCGTGAACGCCGTTCACGCATCTCTTTTCTCGGGAAGATGCGTGAACGCCGTTCACGAATAACGCCGGGGTCCAGGATGCGTGAATGGAGTTCACGCATCCCGGACCCATTTTTAAAAATATCTGAACCCTAACCCCTGTTATCATATTTTAATTTTTTAAAAACCCAGATAAAAAAATTACCCGAGAAGCAGGGGTCAGAGCGGGTTTTTAGGCCGGAATGGCAGGAGGTCGGGTCAGTGAGGCACTGTAGGGGAAGAGGAAACTACGGTGGCGGGTTGCCGCGCTGAGGAGGGCCGAGGTGGTCGGTAGGGGTGTACTGCAAAGGAAGAGGAGGCATCCGGCGTAGGATGGGTCGCACTGCACACCCACACAAAAAAAGGTGGATAATTGGAGAGAAAATATTGGGAAAACCCCTACAATAAAAAATAATAATAATAAAATTGAAAATAAAACTTAAAATAAAAATTAATCTACACCCCGCTAATAATAATAATTCTAAAAAAATAATAATATTCATAATAATAATAGCATGATGATGAAAATAAAAATAATAAAATCATTCATTTATTTTAATGATAATAAAATCTTTAACAACAATAAAAATATTAAATGATAACAATTAATGTTTGTCTTCATTAAAAAAATTATTTTTTTCCATTTTATGAGAACGAACGGTTGCTCCATTTCCAGGGCGAAGCCGCACGGCTTCCAAATCGCTCTACGCTCGTGCGACCGAAGACGTCGACACCAAAAGCGCACTTTTTAATATAACTCAAAGAAATATTTCGTCCAGGACTCACCTGAACCCCTAAAGTGTGGTACACTGCCTGGGTTGAGATGTTGGGCCCACAACGAGGATGTTGTGCTCAAAAGGGGGGGTGAATGTAACACCCCAAAATGATACAGGGTTAAAAGGCCAAATGATATGACTCATGTAAATAAGGTGCACCTTCTTTTTCGGGATCCTATTTGACTAGAACTCCATAGTTAAGTGTGCTTACCTTGGAGTAGTAATTAGGATGGGTGACATTTTGGGAAGTTTCCCAGGGTGTGTGTGAGTGAGGACAATGCACACTGGAAAGGACATGTGTTGGCTGGTGGGGACGGTCATTAGTTATATGACCCGTTCGGGCACATGGGTGGGACTTAGGTTGGGGACCACGTGTTTGTGGGGAAACTGGTGGTACCTGGAGGGCTAAGACCCGATGGCCATGTTAAGGCAGGGTGTCTGTGCTGTCACTTGGAACCAGTTGTTACAACTTTCACAGGATGTGATGGATTAAGGTATAATGAATAATACATGGGTTATAGTGGTGTTCAGACTTACAACTTGGTTACAGATGAGATGATGATGATGTTTTTGTGACGAGCTAAATGGGATGCAGGATGAGATATGATATATATGCATAAGGTGTAGGATTCCTTATTCAAGGGATGGTAGCATAGGATGTTTGGCATTAGGGAATGAGATTGAAAAACTAGTGGGAAAGTGGATGTGGGGTACCATTCTTATATATATGTTTTAATATGGATATTCTTACTTGTATGTGTTACTTAGTAAGAGATCCTTGGTAAGGATGGGATATAGATTTACCTATTTAGGTAATAGTTTGGTTTCATTTGTTTATTCACACGGATTTAGTATTCTTCCTCCAGATTTTCATGAGAGGTTCCAGGGAGGATCCTACTAAGTATACTTGTATTCTCAGCCCATGTATACGTGAACTATTTTTGAGGTCTGTAGGAGCTTCTTGGTGATTGAGTTGGGTGGTACTAGCTTATAGAGTTGTCCAGGGGTTGTTATCGTTTTTTTTTCACTTCCTAAGATTGTTTTGGAACTTTCAACTGCTTTCTATTCATATTGCATTACATTTGGTATTGGTATGGTTTGTTTATCAATTCCATAGTGTTGATTTTTGGTTTCATATTATCTCTTATCCTTAAATTTTTATAAATAGGGAAATACATCCTTTTTTATGTATTTTATACCCTCAATGATAATTGTAACATGCTCGGTTTGAGGTAATAAACTATTTTATATTATAATTTTAGATAATGAAAGAGTCGGGTTTGGTTTTGGGAAGTTTTAAGAGTTTTTAAGATTATTTAGGCATTATTTAGGGTGCACATTCGACGCATGGTTACGGTAAACCACAAGGATTACCCTAGGTAACTACAGGGAGTGAAAGGTGGGCCTAGGGTAAGGTTCATAGTTGGGACATGGTTTGGGTAAACTATGAAATAATTGTGTGACCTCATGAATTATTATATAGTGATGATTTTCAAGTTTGGTGCATGATTTTCCAAACCATATATCCAAACCATTCAAACCTAGGTGTCATACTATAACACCTGCACATTTGGAACATAATTTTCCAAATCTCACAATCAAACCATGTTGGTTATTAATGAGTTCTAAAAATTAGAATTTTGAGCTGGGTTTTCCCTTGAAACACTCACTTTTCCTCCTGTGGCTAAAGATATCAAACCATAGGGTTACTATTGGTTATTTTGGAAATTATCTTCAATCCAAAAGTTGATTCCATAAAATGTTGGATAATTAGACATAGGTAATTAAAGATAAGAGTTTTTATTTTTCTCTCTCCTTCTTTATATTTCACTTCTCTCTTTTAAGGAATACTAGATTGGGGTCTAAATGCCCAAATAAATGTTCTCTGATGTATTTTGATAGGATTTATCTATAATCCATTAAATGGAACTAGAGGAGTTTTTGGATATATTAGTTCAAAAAATGATTATTTAGAATGAACTTATTAGAGGTAGGTTGTTTCTCTTACACTCTACTCTTTCAATAACTAGAAGGATTTGGATTTCTAAAATCTTAATACTATTTTTAAATGGTAATTTTTGAAAAATCTATTTTGGAATACCTTTGGTAGTGTGTCTTTAAAATGTATGTTGCAGGTCTCTCCCACAATGCATTTGATAAAATTCAAAAATGATGTTTTTATTTCCAAATAATTTTTGGGTGTTGGAACTTGGCATGGACATGGGTACGTGAGTTCATGTTTCATATTGGGGCCTTGTTGGCTCATAATTTTCTACCTATGTTGGAGTTGGGGAACACTAGATTATACTTCCTTGTGAAGACTTGGGATTAGAGGAACAAGTATCGCTCGTGAGTATTGACTATTTAGAGGAAATATTAGATAGAAATGTATTGATTGGGAACCTTCATGGGTGTGTTTGTTCATGTAATGGGAGAACTTCATGGTAAGAGTGATTTTCACTACTTCTTCATTGTTTCCTTTTTTTATCCCTATTATCATCTCCTAGTTTTTTCTATATATATATATATATATTATTATTTATTTTTATGAGATGATGTATTATTTTTTTAGTGGAATGTGTAAGAAGTATTGACTATTTCATACTAGGTTATATACTTAAACCCATCATATACACCTTGGTGCGTATATGGAAGTTTAACATGATACAGGTAATGGGAAGATTTTATACTTTTCTACCAGAGCATCCTGATGTTACAGCCATTTCCTATTGAAGTTGGATAATGGATATTTTCTTTCAATTGAGTTATCTTGGTGACACATCTGTTCCTTAAAGTATTTTTTGCATTGGGACTCTATAAACTTTCTATTACATATTTTTCTATCGCATCTTTGATTCTGGTCTCATTCTTTCATCGATATTTTTATTGTTTTTTATGTCATGCATCATGTTTAATTTATCCTATTGTGATCAACCATTATAGGTTGTGTGATATATGTAATGAAAAATTTTCCCCCCATGATTTGTTAATAACATTGGAATTTATTACCATCTTTTGGTGTCTAGGAGATGTCACATATGGTTAATGGAATCTCGTTCCTATCCAAGCCATTTGACTAATGTCAAGAAGTTACAAATGGTATTAGTTTGGTACAGTCCATCGGTTAGGAATGGTAGGGGTGGAGATAGGATGTGTCAGGGCATGAAATATAGAGTATAAAAAGTCATATCTAACTTATTTATATTATAATTCAACTTAACAGGGTAATCTAAGTACAAAGAATGTTATTACACACTCCTATTCATGTTGTTACATCATCATCAAGGTTTTATCCAATGAGAGTTCAGTATCATGAATTAGTAAAAATACTTCCCATAAGACATCATCATTAATATTATTATTTAGTATTTTTTTGTTATGTCTTAGTTGAAGGAAAATATATATGGAATTAAAGTATTTAGTCATGAGTGATTAATGTTTTTACTTTGAATATAGAAAAAGTTTTCCAACTAGAAGACTTAGAAACCAGTGAGAGGATGCTGATGAGATTATGGTTCCCCCTAATCCACAAGTGAATCAAAATATTATTTGAAGAATCATTTAATCATTCTCAAATGTTGAAAAATAAAATAAACCAGTCAAACCTCATCATGTGGATTTCTCACTAGATTTTCAAAGGCAAAACCCTATAATATTTCAGGGTGACTTAGAACCCAATAAAGTAGGATCACAGTTTGGGAGGATGAAAAAAATATTTGATTTCTTTATAAACCCTGATGAAATAAAAGTGAAGATAAAAGTGTATATGTTTTAGGACCTAGCATGAAAGTGGTGGCAGTTAGATGTCCAATAAATGTTTTTCCAAGGCCTTGCTTGGGAAAGATTTGAAGAATTATTTAACAAACAATTTTACATAAATAACTTTTAAGTACCGAAAACAAAATATTTCTTCTAATTAAAGAAAGGAAACATCTCAGTCATGGAATATGGAAACCGGTTTAAATACTGTGATCATTTCATACCAGAAGTGGATGCTAGAAAATCAATCAAGGCACATATGTTGGAATCGGGTATTTGATCAAACATTCATTAAAAAGTGGTAATTTTTTTCATTTATAATTACATGGAAATGGTAAAAAAAGAAGTGGTGGAAGAGAAAAACATCGTTATGAACCTCAGTGGAGGGAAAAACTTTTTCCTCCTTGAAATAGGTGGAAACTTTAGTAATGTTAACAATCATATAAGGGAGAGTTTCTCATGGGGTATTAGAGAACTAGATAATCAATCCACTAGATTAGTTTCTTTTCCTTCGCATCATGGTAACCAATCAGGTTGCTTATGATGTGGATCATTGGACCACATCAAGAGGGAATATATAACACCAACTTGAGAGTGTTATAACTATAGATTCATGTGGTATGTCAAGCACTATTGTATAAAGCCTCCAAATTCAACTAGTGGGGATGGTTATACCATTCCCATGCTCAAACAAGATTCTATTTTCACCCCTAAAATAGAGGTACTCAGGGTGCTTCTAGGAACACACCATCACCTTATAAGACACTACCTTAACAAGGGAGTATGAACTAGTTAGGGGGATTGTATCGATAACTTTTTTGGAGCTATGTAGAGTATGGAAAAAAAATTAGGTCCCTAAACAGTGCAAGGTATAATTCTTCTTAACTCTTACCTAATAGATGTATTGTTTGATACTAGTGCTTACCACTATTTTAATAAATCTCATGTGGTAAAATAACTATACTTTCCTATGGAAATGTATCTACGCATTATGAACATCAAGAAGAATATCAGGTAACAGGAGTATAGGGAATTTAAATGTATTGGTAACGGGGTGTGCAGCAAAATTTGGTGGGCCACGGTTTAAAAATTTTCATCAGCATAGTGATGAAACTTCATTGCCTATGTGATCCAATCCCCAATAAAGGTTCAAGGATCTCATGGGAATTAATTAAGCACCAAATTTAATCGAATGATTACCATGTTGGGATTGAAGACATGCTCGATTGGAGCTTGTCACCAGTGACCATTTCTTGAAGGATCCAAACTTGAACCCCTCTAGATCATCCACTCATGCTTCAAGAATCTTTAGGATCTTCATTTTTAAAAATTTGGGTGTTAGCACTGAGGTCTAATGACACATTTGATGTCTATATGATTGTTATGACTCCCTTCCTTCAATCTCTAAAGGTGTTCTTGGATCAAGCTCATAGAAGGAGTCTTCCTCTCTCTAGGATGTGGGAAGGAATAGAGAGGAACTCTCAAAATCGTGGGAATAAATAGACCCATTAAAACGACCTTCTCTTTTATTATATAGTGGATGTTAAACACCCCAAAAGGGTTCCCCGACCCCCTATATATTAAATTTATACTAAATAAGCAGTAAATCACATGTTATGATGAATTAACTTTTTAATAATGTAATTTATATTTTTATCACTAACTTTTATTATATAATAAATACATTACATGATAAATGAATTTTTTTAACTCGACTTGTAATCCCAGCTAATATTAAACACAACTTTAATATTAAAATAATATTAGTTTGTATAATATTCTTCCACATGTACACTTAATTCCTTGTGAATACTTTTAATAAAGAAACTCAACCCAATTATTGTATAATAAAATAATAATGAATTTATTTATTCATTGGTGATCATTAATTATCAGACACATCTCAAACCCTGTGGTGAGGCCCACCATGTCCTATATCCTATTCATCAGAAAAGTGTAGACTTTTGAATATGCTATAGTGTGTGAACCTCTAGGAACTTATCTTGATAGTAGTGAATAATATTCATATACCAAGATCAGAGTCTAGAAACACATTAGGGAACTTAAGGAGATAATGAATGGTCGTATAAATTAAAACCTTCCTACAAACACACTCTTTGTAATATAATATATTTGTCTTGTGATATCTCATAAAGTAGGATTCACACTTCGTGTCATCATCCTTTTATTCTTTATTATTCATTGATCTAACTATACAGACTTAGCTTATTCTACCATGGTTATGGATTTAGTGAAGGTACTACCACCCTAATCAACTAGGCCCAAGATATCACTTCCTCAACTTGAAAGTGAAAAATTATATCTTGATCATTCAACCAATATCATACCACCAATGTCACACCCAACACAATCTACCTCATCATAACTTCAATGTAATTGTTTTTTCCTTGTATCAAAGTACATGATCAAATAGTACACATTGAAAATGAATTCAAGTCTAGAGATCAATACACATGTTCATAGATAGAAATGACCAATGACAATTAAACCATGTGATGTTCCTATTGGCAAGTAAGTCCTTATGATCTCATCTTCTTAAGACCACCAAGTGAAAACTTGATGAGAAGAAGTCTCAGTGCTTATGAGCCCCAAAAACCTTATAGTTACAAATTACCTATGTCTTGTTAGTATGATATATATGGACCATAGGAAATTACTTTTGGATTACTGTCATGGTATCACTAGGTTATCATTATAGATTAGGAACTACTATGACCTTTTGATAAGACATGTAATCGAAGGACATTAGCATAAATATAGTGAATGAATAAATATCAACACTATTATTGTAAGATAAACGCATGTATATATCAAAATGTATACATATAATGGTAATAAAAGTACATTCATAAGTAGGGCCTAGTACAACCACTTAAAACACTCCCACTTTAACTAGATCCAATTTCTAACACGTCTCAAACTTCTATCTGTCACATGAGAATCCTACTTCTGTTGAGATGTGGCTTTAGTCAGGGGTTCTTATAAGTTATCATATGTGGCCACTCTATTAACATTCACTTCACCTCTTTGAGTAAAATATCTCTAGAGATGAAACTTTTAAAGTATATTATTTTTCAAATACGTGTTTTTATTTTCAAGTATTTTCCTTTTTAGTTTTGGACTATATTTTCCCCCTAGGTACCCTTTTCATTTTTGGAAAAAAATGGAGAATTTTGGGTGGACAGGCCCTGGTGCATGGTTGGTGCCTGGTTAGAAGTAATTGTATGCCCAACCCAGGTAACTGTTTGATAGGATATAGAACGTACCGCAAGGCCACGACATGGTCGTCCGCCCCTGGCCAAAACCGTGTGGCTGGATAGAGCATGTGGCACGGTTTTCCACATAATTTATTAAACCATGTGGACTAACTATGTGCCTTGTCCATCACATTAAAGTTGTATTTTTACCATTTTTTCCTTCTGTAATTAGACCCTATTCCACGCCTCTTCTTCCCCACTCGGGAATTGCATCCATGGGAGGACTCCTTGATCCCTCAATCTCCCTTCAATGCCAATTTTTGATGGGGATTTGGTGGGGAAACTTTAATATCCTTCAAGTAAGTGAGTTTCTCTCTTATTTATTCCTTATTTTTAGGTTATATTCCCTCTTTTCTTGGGGTTCTATTTTTTCAGTAGCTAGGGTTTCTTTGTCAAGGTCTAATATTATGTTTTTGGGTTCGATCTTCTTGGTTAGGGTTCGTTTTTGATTGCTCGTGGTGCAGTTGATGTGTGGTAGGAGTTTCACACTGATTTTTGGGGATTTATACACCAAAGGTAGTGGTTCCATGTATAAACATTATTTGGTTAATTTATTTTTAGTTCTTGGTTAATTTAGCATGTTCTTTTATTATTGTTTGTGGTGTGATTTTTTTTTAAAGGTTTAAATATGTGTTTGATTTTAAAGTGGTATTTTTACCTGAAATTGGGTGTTTTCACATGTAAACCCTTGTGGTGTCACTTGATATCATTTTATAAAATATTAAATTGGTTTATTAAATTATTTAAGCGATGAAAATCATGTTTTGATATGGATTTGGCATGTAGTTGATTTTAAAAGAGGATTTTGGGTGCACTTTTGGTGTAAAATCCTTGTGGTGTTTCTTGAAATTATTTTATAAAATGTTTAAATTGTTTATTAAATTATAAAATAGGTGTGAAACATGTTTGGAAAAGTTTTTGGTGTGAGTATTATTTTAAAATGTAATTTGAGTGTGCAAGTGGTGTTATGTGATATGTGAAACTCAGTTGAGCACAAGAGGGAAGCCCGAGTATCTAGGTGGGTAGACTAGGACAAGTATGCTAGTGATTCAGAAGTGGAAAGGACCTAGTTTCACTTAGAAAGATTGAAAATGAAAATTATAACTAAATAATGATGATTTATTGGAGACCACTAGGCTATTGGGGTGTCCCCTCCAAGTGGCTCATGCAAGAGAACATACCTATTCATTGTTTTTATGCCATATTTCACCGAGATACGAGGTACCTAGTGTCCCATTGTTAGCTAGTGCCTAGGGGTATTTTCCATGACAAGTTAAAATTGGTTATTTATCACTTACCATCGGCATATGGTATGTTTGGTTGGTAATTTCAAAGGCAAATGCTTTTCCTTTAATGTTTCTTTCATTAAAAATTGTTTTCCATTAAAGTTGTCTCTCTTAAAAATTGTTACTAGCATTTTATTTTTTTTAACTTGAAATTTATTTGTCTTATATGTTTATAGAAAGGAATCTTGTATTGGGTGAAATCCTACCAGTCTTATCCTTACACCCTACTTACACCTTTGAGTGAAATTACACTTGGTCATGTTTGACACAAGTAAGGGAAAGGCTTTTGGAGATGGTGGTTCAGGTTGCTAGAGGTTCATATTGGTGGGGTGTTGTAGAGATGACTTGAGGGTGGTGTCCTCTTACCATGTGGTGATTTTTGAGCTGTTTTTTGTCACCTTCCTTTGTGGTAGTTTTTGGGATTTTTTATGGACCTTGTAAATAAATTCTAAAAATTGTTTAAGGATTATTTGGTTTGAATTTCTAGATTTGGTTTATTAACTATTTTTTGTTGTTTTATGATTATAAATTTAGGTAAATCATTCCCACACTTCCCTTATGATACCTAGGAACTTGTGCTAGCATGTTGGGATAGGGAATTCCCTTCAGGACTTTCCACAGATCAGGTTGGGTACCAGTTCGGATGACAACCCGGCTTGGTTCATGAAAAAATGGTATCAGAGGATGGTTAATCTCTTTGGTAAATTTTATTTGGGATAAGTCCAGTTAGACATGACATAGTATTGTTGATGCTCAGAGTTCTGGTTGTGAGTAGGGTGTATGTCCAACACCCCTTGTGACCAACCTCGTGTATCCATGGGATGTTGGGATTTTTGTTTAACATCTCTTCCAGGCGAGACGTGCATGTTGTAGACTGTACATGGAAAATGGGTAGAGGTGAAGTGGTTTGGTCATTCCATTTTCATGAAAAAATTGATTTATTTAAATTTGATGTTTTTGCTCAAATTTTTTAGACCTATTGTACTAATGCTTTTTTTTCTTATAACTGTTGCTTTTTTGTATCAACATGCCTCCCCAAAGAGCTCTCTTGAACCCATGAGAGGATTTCAGAGAGAGTTCTCCCCCACCATTTGATCAAAGGTTTGTGGAAGCTATGGTTCGGGCTATTCAGGCTCTAGGACAGGGAGTGAGTCATGTTCCTGATCCAGTTAGAGAAGATGAATCTAGTCCTAGAAAGGATAAATACTAGGAGTTTATCAAGAACAAACCTCATTATTTTCAAGTTAATATGGAGCCTTAAGAATCATAGGAGTGTTTTGAGATGATATAGTGCATTTTAGAATTCCTTGACACACCTGAAGAAGTCAGGATGAAATGCGCCTCATTTCTTCTTGAAGGTCCCAGTCTAAGGTGTTGGGACTCAGTGCTTCAAGTTGGGAAGCATGAATAGATGGGATAGAAAGAATTCAAGGCTATCTTTAATGACTAGTACTATCCTAAGGTCTGGGATTTTTCTATATCTCAAGAGTTTATGGATTTAATTCATGGGGAACAGTTAGTGATGGAGTATTCCAACCTCTTTTCTGATCTATTCCGATATATACCTAAAGTAGTCTCCAATAAGCAGATGAAGGATCATAGGTTCGAAAGGGGTTTTCAGCTAGAGATCTATTCTCAGGAATTTCTATTCAAGTTGAAGACCTATGCTGAGGTAGTTGATAGGTCTTTTATGGTGGAGATTGACCATAAGGGAAGGTCTGGTTTCTCTGGGGAGTGTCAGTGATGGGCCATGGAAGTTTATCTGAGAAAAATAGGAAGTGGTAGGAGCAGGGGAAGAAGGGAGGGGGTAGTACTGTCCATCCTTCCAAGAATTTTTCATCTGTATCTTATGATACAAGGTATGTTGTTTAAAATCAATGCATGAGTGAAGGGAACACCTGACCTAAATGTACATATCATCCTAGGCCTTATTATCAATGCGTATTTAGGGGGAACTTGGTGTGTTTTATCAATGTGGCACGCCCATACTAGAGTGGGTAGGGTATGTGGCTTCTAGGGGAGTGTCACTTTAGTTAGAGACATCCAGGATGGTGGGATATAGGTTTGGTGGTCGTGGTGGTAGGACCAAATTATATTCTGGGAAAATCTAGTTTAGGTATGAGACATAGGCAAGCGGTCAATCTCAGGAAGAGACCAGGCATCTTCATGTTGTGGATCAGGCACCAGTGGGACTAGATACAGGGACCTCAATAGTTCTAGTTACCATTCAGATTGTATCTTCTATAGTAACTATTTTATTTGATACTGGTATGTATTTTTCTTTTATCTATGCTTGTCTTGTGAATCTGTTGAACTTACCAATCGAGCTGATGTCTTTTGCAATGGAGTTGGTAACACCATTGGGTAAGAAGGAGGAGAAAGGTCTTAGGTACCCATCTTGTGCACTCTCCATGTCAAGGGTTGAGATGGAGTGGGATTTACTGATCTTGGATATAGACAATTTCAATGTAATCCTCAGCATGGATTGACTAGTGTACTTTCAAGCGCATATCAATTGCTATAGGTGACGAGTGAGTTTAATGGAACCTGGTGGGAGTCCTTAGGTATTTCTTGGGGAATGGGATCCTCGATTAGGTTATATGGGACCTCCACTCCCAGAGTTTGGAAATCTTTCTTTTTAGTAATCATTGACCATGTTGGAGGATGGTGGAGATGCTCCTATGGGTGGATTACCTTCTACATTGGATGAGTTCCTAGAGGTATTTCTAGATGATTTTTCGAGCTTACCCCAAGAGTGAGACATGAAGTTCTAAATTTATTTGGTGTTAGGAAATAGGAGATATATCTTCCCTCATATCATGTAGCCCCCACCGAGCTGGGTGAATTAAAGATGTAGTATGACTATATGGAATCCAAAGGGTTTATTCACCTGAGCATCTCCCATTGGGCTGCTCCTGTTCTATTCATGAAGAAGGTCGATGGATCTCTCTGGTTTTACATCAATTACCAGAATTTGAATAAGGTAACCATTAATAATAAATATATTTTTCCTTGAATTGACGGATTTTTTGACCAACTGAAAGGGGAAAAGTGGTTTTCCAAGACAGAATTGTGTTTGGGTTACCACCAAGACAGGGTGAGAGAGGTGGATATCCCGAAAACAGCTTTCTGAAGCAGGTACAACCACTTTGAGTATTTAGTCATGCCTTTTGGATTGATGAATTCTACAGTGGTTTTTAGGTAACTCATGAATAGGTTGTTCCACCAGTATCTCAACTCCTTCATTATTGTATTCATGGATGAAATTGTAGTTTATTCTAGATCTGAGGAAGATCATGAGCATCATTTGTGGGTCATTTTGGGAACTCTGTGAGATCATCTCCATTATGCGAAGTTTTCTAAGTGCACCTATGGATTATGGAATTGAAGTTTCTAGGTTATGTGATTTCAAAGTAAGGGGTTTCAGTGGACCCTAATAAGATCAATTCTATTATGTCGTGAAAGTAGCTGAAGAATGTGTTCAAGGTCAAAAGTTTTCTTGTCATGGTTGGTTATTACAGACAGTTTTTTGGGATTTCTCTCAGATTTCCTTATCCATGACCGCTCTCACCTGGAAGGGGGTGAATTTTGAATGGATCCCAGAATATTAGGCATCCTTTGAGGAGATGAAGTAGTGGTTGACTACAACGCCTTTATTGATCTTTCCAGAATCTGGGAAGGGATACGTGGTTTATTGTGATGCTTTGTGTATAGTCCTCAGGTGTATACTCATGCAAGATGATCATGTAGTGTCTTATGGTTATGTCCAACTCTGACCACTTGAGAATAATTACCCAATCCATAACTTGGAATTAGCAGTGGTGATTCATGCTCTGAAGACATGACATCATTATCTTTTTGGGGAGATATTTTTTATCTATTCTGATCATAAAATATTATCCTACATATTCTCCAAAAAATATTTGAACTTGCGGCAGCATCATTGGATCAAGTATTTTTATGGTTTTGACTTTGATATCATCTATACCCTAGGAAAGGGTAATTTGGTGGCTAATGCCTTCAGTAGAAAAGTGTCAGTGCATGTTTTGAGGAAGTCCAGTGATGAATGGACCTTAATGGTCTATTTTTCCATATTCACTTGGAGACCAATGAGCACAGTGGAGGTTCATTCTTGGTGAGTGTTCAGTTAACTACAACTCTACTAGATCTGATTCAATTGAATCATCTTGGTGATGAGTTGTTCTAGTGTTCTATGAATTTTCTTCATGGTGGGGAGACGTCTAGTTATTGGTATTCATCTCCCATTGGGATCTTGTGAATTAAGGGCTGCTTCTTGGTACTGTTGTCATTGAGGAAGGTAGTGATGTAAGGTAGCCACCAATATTAGTGGTATGTTCATCCTAAGACTACTGAAATATATTATTATGTTTTTCGGTAGTTTTGGTGTCCAAGAATTAGGCAGTACATAGCTGGTTTTGTATCGAGGTACTGTACATGTCAGTAGGTAAAAGTAGAGCATCAAAGGCCCTCATGTTTTCTTCAGTTGTTACCCATTCCTAATTAGAAGTGGGGTGAGGTTACCATGAATTTAATTGTTGGCTTGCAACTTACACCTAGGGGAAGTAATAACGTTTGGTTGGTGATTTATCATCTAACCAAATCAACCCATTTTCTTCTAATCAAAGATTTAGCAAAAGTGGATGAGATTAGCCAGTTGTATTTTCTGGAGGTGGTAAGGATTTATGGTGTGACATCAGCAATAATTTCAGATAGAGAACTCCATTTTACCTCTTGATTCTCATAAGGCCTTCAAAAGGAATTGGGGTCATAAATTAATATGAGTACGGCATACCGTCCTCAATCGGATGGTCAGATAGAGTGAGAAAATCAAATATTGGAAGACATGCTTTGTACATGTGTTTTGGATTTTGGAGGATTGTGGGATAGCCATTTGGGATTGGTAAAGTTTTATTATAATAACAGTTTACCAATCCTCTATTTGAATGGATATTTTTGAGGTTCTCTATGGTCGACTTTATCGGGCTCCTTTATGTTGGGCTGATGTAGGCGAGGCAACACTTTTAGGACCGAGCCTTGTGCAGGAGACGTCTGAGAAAATAAATTTGATCATGCGTTGATTATTGATAGATCAGAGTCACCACGAATATTATGTCGATCAGAGGAATCAAGAAATTTATTTTTATGTGGGTGATCAGGTGTTCTTGAAGGTGGCCCCTCGCTTGGGCCATCTTCATTTGGTAAAATCAGGGAAAGTTAACGCCATGATATGTCGGGCCTTTTTAAATCACCAAGAGGATCGGAAAGGTGGAATATATATTAGATTTTCCTTTTTAGTCGATGTTAATTAATGATTTATTTCATGTCACCCAATTAAAGAAGTATAATATAGATCTCTCTCATGTGTTAAATTGGGAAGAGTTGGAGATAGAGCCTGATTTATCAGTGTTTGAACAGCCAGTGAAAATATTGGATTCCTAGTAGAAGGTTCTTCGGGAGAAGTCTATTCCATTGGTCCATGTCCTTTGGAAGCATGGGAATTATGTGCATGATACTTGGGAGTAGAATTCATGGGTTGATCAAGAGTATCCATTCTTGTTTCCTGATCAAGCTTCAAGTTTACTTTTCGGGAGCAAATAGTTTTCATGGCAGGGAGAATTGCCACATCTGTCTTTTTATTTTTAGATTTTTCCTTCTTATTTTTCGTCTATATTTTCCCCCAAGGTTCCCTTTTTAATTTTGGAGAAAAATAGATAATTTTGGGTGGACATGCTCAGGGGAACATTTGGCGCACAGTTAGTAGTAACCATGCACCCAACCCAAGTAAATATGTGGTAAGAAACAGAACCTACTTCATGGCCACCATACGGTCATGTGCCCCTAGCTAGAACTATATGGCTGGATAGAGCACGTGGCATGGTTAGTCGTACGATTTATTAAACCGTGCAGACTAATCATGTGCCCTGTCCAACACATTAAAAATTGTATTTTTACCATTTTTCCCTTCCATAATTAAACCCCATTCTACCCCTCTTCTTACCAACTCTAGATTTTCAGCCATATGAGGCCTCTTTTTTCCTCAAACTCTCTTGGACACCCATTTTTGAATGGGATTTGGTGGGGAAACTTAAAGATTCTTTAGGTAAGTGATTTTATCCCTTATTTATTCTTTCTTTTTAGGGTCTCTACTCTCTTTTCTTGGGGTTCTATTTTTCCATTAGTAATAGTTTCATCATTAGGGTTTAATCTTGAGTTTTTGGGTTTTATCTTCTTAATTAGGGTACTTTTTTTATTGCTTCTAGTGCAGTTGAGGTCTAGTTGGAGTTTCACACTGATTTTTGGGGATTTCTACACCAAAGGTAGGTGGTTCCATTTATAAACATTATTTGGTGAATTTATTTTGATTTCTTGGTTAATTTATCATGTTATTTGATTATTGTTTTTGGTGTGAAAGTGGTTTTTGATAGGATTAAATATTTTTTTTGATTTTAAAGTGTCATTTTTACATGAAATTGGGTGTTTTTCAAGTGTAAAAACTTGTAGTGTCACTTGATATCATTTTATAAATTATTAAATTGGTTTCTAAAATTATTTAATGGATAAAAATCATGTTTTGATATGGTGTTGGTGTGTAGTTGATTTTAAAATGGGATTTTGGGTTCACTTTTGGTTTAAAACCCTTGTAGTGTTTCTTGAAATTGTTTTATAAATTGTTTAAATGGTTTATTAAATTATATTAGAGGTCTAAAACATGTTTAGAAATGTTTTTGGTGTGCATATGATTTTTAATGGAATTTGGATGTGTAAGTGGTGTTATGTGATATGGGAAACTCGATTGAGCACAAGAGGGAAACCCGGGTATCTAGGTGGGTGGACTTAGACTAGTATGCTAGTGATTTGAAAGTGGATACAGAGTAGTTTCACTTAGTGGGGTTGAAGATGAAAAATTTAACTAAATAATGATGATTGATTGGATACCACTAGGCCATTAGAGTTTCCCCTCCTAGTGGCCCGTGTATGAGAATGCAGTTGTTCATGGTTTCTATGCCACATTTCAATGAGATACAAGGTACCTAGTATCCCATTATTAGCTATTATCGAGGGGTATCTCCTATGACTATTGATCATTGTTTATTTCACACTTACTGTTGGCATATGGTATGTTTGGTGGGTAATTTCAAAGGCAAGTACTTTTCCTTTAAACTTTCTTTATTTAAAAAAAATTCATTAAAAGTTTTCTCTCTTAAAAATTATTACTAGCATTTTTTTAAACATACATGTTATTTGTCTTATAATGTTTATAGCATGAAATATTGTATTGGGTGGAATCCTACTAGGCTTGGTCTCATTCCCTACTTACACCTTTGGGTGTGAGTAGACTTGGTCATGTTTGACACAGGTAAGGGAAAGGCTTTTGAAGATGGTGGTTTAAGTTCCTAGAGGTTCATCTTGGTGGGGTGTTGTGGAGATGTCTTGATGGTGGTGTCATCCTTCCATGGTTTTTGAGTTGTTTTTTTTCACCTTCCTTTGTGGGGGTTTTAGGCTTTTGTACGGACCTTGTAACTAAATTCTGAAAAAAATAAGGCTTATTTTGTTTGAATTTTTAGATTAATTTTATTATCATTTGTTGGTTGTTTTATGATTATAAATTAGGGTAAATTGTTCCCACACTTTCTTTACAATACCTGGGAACTTGTGGCAGCCCATGTGGATAGGGAACTCCCTTTGGGACTTTCTATGGACTGAGTCAGGAGTCGGTTCGGATGACAACCCGGCTTGATTTATGACAAGATTTATCTTATGGTATTACTTGGGATCCTTGGAAAGTACCACTACTCCAGTATTATCACAATAAAATGGAATAGGTTCTGCACTGCTAGGTACAACACCAATGTCTAAGATAAATCTACATATCCAAACCACCTCATTGGTTGCATCGGAAGCCATGATATACTGGGATTCTATTGTAGAGTCAGTGATCATAGATTTATTCAATCTTCTCCATCTCATTGCACCACCTTTTAGAAAAAATATATAGCCTAACTATGATTTATGATCACCATGATCTGTCTAGAAACTATCATCAGAGTATCCTCTCACTACTTGTTTCTCATATCCTCCATACACTAGGAATATATCCTTTGTATACCTGAAGTACTTTAGGATAGATTTTATAGTTTCCCAATACAGCACTCCAAGATTGGCTTGATATCTTCCCACAATGTTTAAATAAAAGGAAAAATAAAACCTTGTACATAGCATGACATACATGATACATCCCACTGCTAAGGAATATAGGATTCCACTCATACTTTTAATCTCTTCCTGTGTTTATGGACACATTGTCTTAGAAATATTGATACCATGTGACATTGGAAGAAACCCACTCTTGGATTATTCAATATTATACATTTGGAGTCCTTTTCAATAAATGTACTTTTACTTATCCAAAATATTCATTGAGATCTATCTTAATAGACCTTTATCCCTAGGATGTAAGCTACTTCACCTAAGTATTCCATGGAGAAGCATTCATCTAACAAATTCTTAACTGATTATAAGACTTTCACTTTATTTCCCAAAATTAATATGTAATAAACATATAATACTAAAAAAATTATGGCATTCCCACTAACCTTCTTATAGACACATTGCTCTCTTTGATTCTTGAAAAACCCAAATTCTTATATGGTCTCATCAAAATGACCATTCTATGATTATGATGTCTGATTAAACCAATAAATGGATCTCTAAATCTTGGATACATTATTAGAATTATTTGACTTAATAAACCCTTTAGGTTGAATCATTATATATCTTCAACCAAATTCCCATTTAGAAAAATAAAATTGGACTTCCATTTTTCGAATTTCATAATCATGGAAGGATACTATTTCAAGTATCATTATAATGTATTTTAAAATTGCTACTGGTGAGAAGGATTCATCATAGTATATGCCTTGACGTTTCATGAAATGATTCGCTACCAGTCTTTCCTTATAGGTATTGAATTTACCATCCATGTCCATATTTTTCTTGAATACCCATTTTCACCTAATGGTTTTTGAATCAATTATAGATTCTAGTAAAATACAAAATGGATTTTAGTACATGGACACCATTTCATAATGCATGGAATCTCACTACAGGAAAACGGTCGTTTAGCGGTGGTTTTTTCATAGTGGTTTTAAAAACCGCCGATAAACGTGTTTCGGGCCGCCATTTCGCGGAAATTTTTAAACCGTCGTGAAATTCCTTAAATTTATTTATATTTTATTTTATTTTTTTAAAAAAAAATTTAAATGTTTTTGAGGATTAGCGGCGGGTTTTTAAAAAACCGCCATGAAATGAAAGTAAAAAATAAAAAAAACACGAGAAACACTGGAATCACTAAAACGACCATAACTTTTGATTTGGGAATCCGTTGGAGCGCCACAACCAGTCAAATCGAAGCTCATGAAGAGATACAGAGGCACGTATAATCAAAACCGTGAGACGGTCTAAGGTGTGGAAGATATGAGAGTTATAAGAAAGTTGAAAAAAGTTCTCCAACTTCAAACGGACATATCTTTCGCTCCGGGTGTCCGTTTGGGTTCTACCACATATCAAATCGAAGCCAGTGAAGATAGATACGCACCAGTTCAACAAGCTTTTGTTATGTTTTTCGACCCCAAAACCCCCTCCGAAGGCCTCCGAAACCCCGTTTCTATCACCGGTGTCCCGTCAAACTTGTCTTCAAACAGACATAACTTTCAATCCGCGTGTCAGTTCGGACTCCTCCACCTTCCAGATCATAGCTCGTTCTATGAGCTTCAGTTTGACTGGTCGCGGCGCCCACATGCACTGTCAGATCATAAGTTATGGCCTTTTTAGTGGGTATTGGTTTTGTTATGTTTTTCGATGCCTCGTTTCTAGCACCCATTCCCCCATCAGCTTTTTTTTAAATGGTCGTAACATCCGATCTGCCTGTCCATTCCGAATCTTTCAGCTATCAAGTCGAAGATCGTTTCAGGATCTTTGATTTGACTGGTCATGGATCTGAAATGGACTCTCGGATCATAATTTATCTCTGTTAATGTGAGTCCAATGTTTTTGTCACTTTATGACCGTTTTGATGGGTTTTAACGGTTGCTCCATTTATTACTGTTTATTTGGGTTTCCATGACTTGTTATCTTTATCAATGGTTTTTTGTGGGTTATTATGATGATTATGTTGAATTATAAGGGGTTTTCCAGAGTTGTCGTGAGTTTTCATGCGTTCTCATTCTTTCTAATGCTTCATTCTTCATATGCTTCTTCATACCATTTCATGTGTTTTCATGATTTTTCGTCCCTTATCACAACTTTTCATACTTTTTCATGTGTTTCCTTTATTATTTATTATTTATTATTTATAATATACTTTAATTTATTTATTATCTATTATTTGTTACTGGTTATTTATTATTTATTATTTATTATTTATATTTATTTATTATTTATTATTTATTATTTATATTTATTTATTATTTATTATTTATTATTTATATTTATTTATTATTTATATTTATTTATTATTTATATTTATTTATTATTTATATTTATTTATTATTTATTATTTATTATTTATTATTAATTATTTATTATTACTAATAATAAAATATTATTAATAATAATAATATTTTTTACTGGTTATTTATTATTTATTATTTATTATTTATATTTATATTTATTCATTATTTATTATTTATATTTATTTATTATTTATTATTATTATTTATTTATTATTTATATTTATTTATTATTTATTAATTTATATATATTATTTATTATTTATTATTACTAATATTAATAATAAGATTTGTCACTGGTTATTTATTATTTGTTATTTGTTATTTGTTATTTATATTTATTTATTATTTATTATTTATATTTATTTATTTTTTATTTTTTATTATTTATTATTTATTATTTATTATTTATATTTATTTATTATTTATTATTTATTATTTATTATTTATTATTTACATTTATTTATTATTTATTATTTATATTTATTTATTATTTATTATTTATTATTTATTATTTATATTTATTTATTATTTATTATTTATTATTTAATATTTATTATTTAATATTTATTATTTATATTTATTTTTTATTTTTTATTTTTTATTTTTTATTTTTTATTTTTTATTTTTTATTTTTTATTTTTTATTTATTATTTATTATTTATTATTTATTTTTATTTATTATTTATTATTTATTATTTATTTATTATTTATTTTTTATTTTTTATTTTTTATTTTTTATTATTTATATTTATTTAATATTTATTATTTATTATTTATTATTTATAATTTATCATTTATAATTTATAATTTATATTTATTTATTATTTTTTATTTTTTATTTATTATTTTTTATTTATTATTTATATTTATTTATTATTTATTATTTATATTTATATTTATATTTATTTATTATTTATTATTTATTATTTAGTATTTATCATTTATTATTTATTATTTATTTTTATTTATTATTTATTTTTATTTTATATTTATTATTTATTATTTATTATTTATTATTTATTATTTATTATTTATTATTTATTATTTATTATTTATTTTTATTTATTTTTTATTATTTATTTATTATTTATTTATTATTTATTATTTATTATTTATTATTTATTATTTATTATTTATTATTTATTATTTATTATTTTTTATTTTTTATTTTTTATTTTTTATTTTTTATTTTTTATTTTTTATTTTTTTTTATTTTTTTTACTTGTTATTTATTATTTGTTTATTATTATTTATTGTTTATTATTATTTATTGTTTATTATTATTTAATATTTAATATTAATTATTATTATTTATTATTTATTATTTATTTTTATTTATTATTTATTATTATTTATTATTTATTTTTATTCTTTATTCTTTATTATTATTTATTCTTAATTATTGTTTATTATTTATTATTTATTATTTATTATTATTTATTATTATTAATTATTTATTATTATTTATTAATTATTAATTATTATTTATTATTTATTATTTATTATTTATTATTTATTATTTATTATTTATTCTTTATTATTTGTTATTTGTTTATTATTATTTATTATTTATTATTATTTATTATTTATTATTTATTTATTTATTATTATTTATTTATTATTATTTATTTATTATTATTATTTTGTTTATTATTTATTATATATTTTTTATTTTTTATTGTTTATCATTTATTATTTATTATTTATTATTTATTATTTATTATTTATTATTTATTATTTATTATTTATTATTTATTATTTATTAATTATTATTTATTATTTATTATTTATTATTTATTATTTATTATTTATTATTTATTATTTATTATTTATTATTTATTATTTATTATTTATTATTTATTATTTATTATTTATTATTTATTATTTATTATTATTGAGTTTATATCTATTATTTATGTATTATTTGTTTTTTCAATTAATATATATAAGTATATTAAATTCTATTTATTAACCACATGACGAGCTTGCAGGAGTGGTAAAGTCTTTGGAAAATAAGCAAGAGGTTAGGGGTTCAAATCTCACCAAATGCAGTATTTCTTTATATTGCATGGGCATGTGCATGGGCATGTTCATGGGATGAGCATGCATGGATAAATAAAGTAAATAAAGTAATACGAAATAAATAAATAAAATACGAAATAAATAAATAAATAAATAAATAAATTAATAAATAAAATAAAATAAAAATGAAATAAATAAATACGAAATAAATAAAATTAATAAAATTAATTAATTAATTAATTAATTAAAATTAAAAAAAATTAAAAAAAATTAAAAAAGCGCCGCAAAACGTTCTGCGACGGTTTTAAAAACTGCCGTGAATAGTTTTCCGACGCACGATTTCGCGGAGGTTTTTCAAAACCGCCGCCAATTTATTTAGTGGCGGTTTAAACCGCCGCGAAACGTAAAACCAAACCGCCGATAAATGCCTTTTTTGTCGTAGTGTCTTTCCATTTAGTAGAATATTTTCCTTCTAATGATTCATTATAGGTTGTAGGTTTATCATTCTAAAGGAATAATGTGTAACATGATTTTGTGACAAGAAAACCATATTTATTTGATTCTCTAACCTCTCGAGTTAACCTATGCAGTACTAGTGTTTTGGGAATATCTTCATCTCCCACTGTCTATTGTGAAGATTCTTCCTCTACCAAATCATTTATATCTGGAGCATCAACTTCATCCAAGTCAATATTTCTCCCACAATTTCCATTGTTAATGTGTTCCATTTCTAGAAATACGGCATGTCTTTCCATAATTGATTTTCAATCTAAAGGTTTATACAGGTAATATCATTTAGTTTCTTTAGTTTAACCAATAAAGATTCACTTTGTTCTCTGATATGCCAATATTTAACTACGTATAGTCTTGAAAAAATCCTTGTATCCCCATACATGTATGTGTGATAGATTGGGTTTCTTTATATACCACAACTCATATGGAATCCCTTCTGTTTCTTCGGTTGGTACTTGATTAATTCTATATGCCATTGTAGACAACGTGTATCCCCAAAAGGATAACATAAGTGTTTCTAGACGCATCATTGATCTAATTATATCAAGAAAGTTCTACTTTATGCTTTAACTAGCGTTATTCCACTGATACGTATGAAGAGGAGTGATTTGGGATACTATCCCACACTCCTTTAAGTAATCAATGAAAGCTTAGTTAAGCTATTCTTCACCTCAATCTGAGCGAAGTGCCTTAATCTTATTACCAAGCCAGTTTTCCACTTCATGTTGGTATTCCTTAAACATCTAAAATGAATGTAACTTATACCTCATTAAGTAGATATAACCATACCTTCTACATTCATTGGTAAAAATAATGAAGTATAAAAACTCACCCCTTTCCTCTATTGGAAATGGACCACATACGTTAGTATGAATTAGTTTTAGTAATTTAGTGGCACTTACTCCCTTCCCAGATAAGGGTGCTTTGGTCATTTTCCCTTATAAAAAAGTTTGAAATACATCTATGGGTTTTAACTTAGTTGATACTAAAATACTGTATTGATGTAATTTCTGTAAATGCTTCTCATTTACACAACCAAATTTAAAGTTCCATTGGTGGTTGTTGTATGAGTTACTTTCACTAGTTTTGTCATTGATTTTCATTATAGGGTTTTTTGGGTTCAAGTATATATAATCCATTGTTAAGATGTTCCATACTATAACACATGTTATACTTATAAAAGAGACAATATTTATTTACAAACATGAAATAAAATCCCATAGTGTCTAAAATTGACACTGATATTGTGTTTCTGGTAACTGAAGGAACAAAAAAACGATTATTTAATACCTGAACTAAACCACTAGGAAAGGTTAAATGATAATCTCTCACTACGAAGGCTACTAGTCTCACATCGTTTTCAACTCATAGATCTACCTCTCACTTTTCAATATTCTGGATTCAACTAGGTTTATATATATGAATAAAAATGTGTAATCTACATGTTGTATCTAATAAATAATTTATAGAGAATGAAATATTGCATTCAATGAAAAAAATACAAAAAGTGGAAGCATCACCTTGATTCTTTTTTCCAGATTTTTTGATTCTTCTTCTAGTGGTCTTTCTCTATATGAAAAGCATACAACCTCATCCTCATTTCCATTCCTCTCTATCTTTGAATTTTTGAAAGGACAGAGCATAGGTGTCTTCGATTTGGGATTATCCTTATACCCATTATCCTTACACTTCCTCCTCTTCTTCACCATAAGGACTGAAGAATCGGTATTCTTCAGATCCTTATCATCTTTGAAAACTAAATCAAATAGATCTGGGAGAGAATTTTTCTTGTTATTCATGTTGTAATTAACAATAAAAGTTGAGAATCATGGAAATAAAGATGCAAGAATGAGATCAGTTTCTAGTTCTTGGTTTAGTTTGAACCCCATGGCTTCAATTTTCTCAATATACCCAATCATCTTTGAGTATCTGAGGTCATGCTTGATTCCCTTTTTCTAGCCTGCACCTATACAGTTCACCTTATATCTCACAAATTTTTTATCTTGCTCCATCCTGATATAACACTTGGAGATGAGCTCGCATCTTGAATACTTCTTCATACTCATGCATTTTTTGTAGTTGAATGGACATAGATTATAACATGATACACTATACATCTAGTGCATCATCTACATTATTTTTTCCATTTGTTTTTATCCATATTCCTGAATCCCTAGGGAGACTCAACAAGAATTGGCGACTCCTTCACATAAAGCTTCTTCTCTTGTAATAGTACTATGTGCACACTCCTGGAAGTTATGTTTGGTCAGGATATTTTCTTTATCTAAAATAGATTGAAGTGATGATATACTGGTGGTGTTGATTTCAATTTTATCTACAAAAAATAAATTTTTTAACAAGTAATTTATCTTTATTACCTTTTAGACATTATTGATTAATTAATTAAATCATTGAATGTATCCCACTATTGTATTGAACACTAGTAGCTGTCACTACTATAATTGGAATACTCTTTTGCTTGATTATTCTAGTTTCAATGATAATTGAAAGCTCTCTTAAAAATCCAATATATGGTTAAGCCACTACTCAGAGAGTTCCAAGGTAGGCACAAGAATTGTCAACTACATTGACTCACGGATCCTTAAACTATTGAGTGAAGTCCTAGATTCTCATAATCTTAACCTTGATTCCCTCAATGATTTTCTTCTGAATTGGTAGTAAGATAGCTATGGATACTTCTTTTTACTAGATTTAGTTAATTCATCCAATCATTTACATAAGAACTCCCTAGTAGTAGGACGCACCCTCAACTAGATTAGATGATCACCCCATACAAATATAAATGACGGAAGGTGTTCATGACTTAATATTACTTTGAGGGTTTTTAATATTTCTCGATGCATTTTATCCTTTTCTATTAAATATTTTCATACAATGTTATCACGCTCACAATTGAACATGAATTAATAGTAAACATCCATCACATCTTTATTCATTTTTTTGTTTATTATTTTATGTGTTCCCAAAAACATGCATATGCATAAAATAATAAAAAATTAATAAATGAAATAAACTAACCGATTGGTCTTGAGAATATAATATTGGTAGATCCATTTAAACTCAATTTATTAATAATTTCCTAAGGGTATAATAATTGATTTAGGTCTTAAATTTTATCATGGCTTTCCTGTGGCCCCGTGTTTTCAGTTCTCATCGGCGATACTGCCTCATATTGGCATGGTCCACGCCTTACGACATCATCATAAAAAGTAAAAACATAATTGCACATATGTGAGGGGGTCTCTGATGTTCATAACCTTATACATATTTGTTGACGCCAAAATTGGGGATGGAGAAGAACAAATGGAAGCCTCCAATGCTACCTCATAGAGACCGTTCACAGAGCCCCAATGGCCTCACGACCGCCGCGGAGCAAGGAGTCTCGGGAGGCTCCACGAGCTGATTTGACGTTCACGAACCCTCCACGAAGCAAGGAGGCAGGAGGCTCCATGATCCGATTTGACATTCACGAACCCTCCGCGTAGCAAGGAGGCGAGAGGCTCCACGAGCTGATTTGACATTCGCGAACCTGCTGTGGAGCAAGTAGATGGGAGGCTCCACGATCCAATTTGACGTTCATGAACCCACCACAGAGCAAGGAGGTCGGAGGCTCCCCAAGCTGATTTCACGTTCGCAAACCCACAGCGGAGCAAGCATCTTCTTCGCGCCGAGCGAGCTCTTCTTCACAGCGCCCCTTGCCTATAAATACAAGGCTCCCCTCGAGCCCAAAGGATAGATGATCCAACCTTTCAACTTCATAGCTTACGTATAGTGAATCACTCCCTGCTCTGCAAACCATGAGCTGCTCAAGGTACTTTTGCATCATGAAGTACCTCTGCCCTTACTTTAAATCATCCCCTCTTTAGATAGGGATGCCTTATGAGGATCCCATGGGCCTCTGTGAAGGAAGGGGATCCCCAATGGGACCCAGGTCATTGAAGAGTGTTTATTCTTTGCGAAACACCCCTCATTCAGATGTGACCCCTATGCTAAGGTAGGGCCATTGTGCCTCGCGAAGCACCTTGCTTCACAACCCTACGCTTTGTAAGGCACCCTTGCTTCACGAGGCATCGCTCTGTGAATTCCTTTCCACTTCACGAAGCACCTTCCATATGCACCTATTCCCTATGCTTAGGATAGGACACTCCACTTCGCGAAGCACACCCCTTCTCAAGTACCCTGCACTACATAGAGCACCAGATCTTCACAAGGCCCCTACCTATAAACCCCTCTTCTCTAAAAATCATTTTCCCGTGCGACCCTCCAGGTTTTCACGAAGTGATTTCAAAGTCCCTTGGACAATAATTTCTATGGTGGTGCTTCGCCTCATGCTTCTTCTCATAGGCACGCTAACGACTATTGCTTCTTTGCATAGCCACGCTAATGTGGACCCCTAAGTGGATCACTCCACAATACCCCCTCGCCACAGCGTTGTTGATGCCTTCCCTTCCCCAAGGGGTGGGAGGTACTAGTCATGTAATTCCTAAGGGTGTGGAGTGAACCCACCTCATCCGAGCTGCATGACGTTAAACTGCCAAGCACCCTCATCCTCAGCACATGACGTTAAACTTTGACTACGCCCCGTGTGTCGGACACGGGGTTCCCCCACCTTGGACATTCTTCATGCCCACTGGTCTCCACGGGAGTGTGAACATTCCTCACAAGGAATGAGATCCTCTTTATTGGAGTGGCGTCTGTCTGTAGGGAAAGGGAAACCACCTTGGTATAATCCCCCTAGCTTTTCTTGCAGGAGGCAGCACCTCTGCTCCCCCTCTCTTCTTCCATGCCAAAGACTAATAGGAGAGATGGGGACAGGGATTCTGCTATCCCTTCCCTCTCCCTCTGGGTTTTTTCACCATCTGGGTCTCCATCCTGGAGTATGTCTCAGTCTCCATCTCCCGGGGATGTGGATCACGCGTATGCACCGGTTTCCTCTTTGGGCTGCTAACGACGTGTGATCCCCCATTCCACTTCCCACGGATGCACTTTTCGTGACGTGATCATCAGGTCTATGATCCCTCTTGTTTCTCACACCGAGCATGACTCACATGGGCTTAGAGTAAGAATCGACCATGACATCCTCTCTGGGAATCCTAGAGTGTAATCCCCACACACCATCCCGAACTACGTGGACTTTGATCCTTGCAAAGGCAAGGTACATAGGAATCCTCCCTGAGGTTCAAGCCCAACACCCAGTCGTTCCGACCCCCTTCACGTTAGTTCACCAACACCATTATGAACTACGTAGACTTTGATCCATGCCAAGGCATGGTAGGTAGAAATCCTCCTTGAGGTTCAATCCCAACAACCATTGGTCCCGACCATCTTCACGTCGGTGCACCAAGTTCCATCTGAACTACATAGACTTTGATCCATGCCAAGGCATGGTACATAGGAAGCCTCCCTGAGGTTCAATCCCAATAACCATTGGTCCCGAACATCTTCACGTTAGTGCACCAAGTCTCATTCCGAACTACATGGACTTTAATCCTTGCCAAGGAAAGGTACGTAGAAAGCCTCCCTAAGGCTCAATCCCAACACTAGGTCGCTCCGACTCCCTTTCACGTCAGTCCACCCCCGTCCTGCATGACGTTAAATTGCATGCCCCTTTGTGTCCCATCCAACGGTAAACCATTGTGATCCCTACTCAGCGGTAAGTCATTGTCAAATTCAGTCATCGGTAAGTTGTTGTCAACCTAAACCCAGTGGTAAGCCATTGTCATCCCCTCTGTTGGGACCCATATCTCTGGTCCATCCTAGTGGGGTCAGATCAACCTCGGGCTGCTAACCATGTGTAAGCCCCAGTATATCATCAGGTCATTTTCCTCTGCGCACACCCCGATCCTATACACCATCCTGAACTATGTGGACTTTGATCCCCTCCCACAGGGATACGTAGGAGGTCTCTTTGAGGCTCAAGCCCAACATCATCATCATCCTTGAGTCGACTCCATCACATTCTCCATCCACTTCACTTAACCACTCATCATTCATCTTGATTCTTACCTGGGCCGCCACATTCTGGTGAGATCATTCCAATTCACTTCTTAGATTCTCCTAGAAGTAACTAGGTAACTAACCATGCATTAGCACCGACATCAGTGTTCCCTCAAGGGGATACACCTATCTGATCCACTCCAGCCAGTGTTCTGATCAGCCCGATCCATCTCCTCTAGACGTTAAACTTGTGGAATACCCCATGTTAAATATGGGAAGTTGAGGAAAACCTTAGAGACATAGTTATGTCATATGATTCCCCACATTTGACATGGGATGCCTCGGGATTCCTCTCCCTCGAGAAGCCCAATAATAAGGGGAATAAATCCAGACGCGCCAGTGTTCCAGCATCCAGACATGCCAATGATGTCCAACGTGACTACTCCCCCGACTGAAGGTTGTTTCCCTTGCTGGACCACTTGGAATGTCCTGACAGAAGCAGCGTAATTAACTGGCATCCATGAAGATATGACACTGGGAAGAGTTTCACGAACAACGTATTAAATCTATAAGGGAGACCCAGACTATGTGACAAGTTCTGAGGAGGAATCCACATAAGGAAGCACCGACATCCCATCATCTCATTTCAATCAAGGGGAAAACATCCCTGAATAAGCGACAAATGGCTCCAGACTTTGGAAAGCAGAAATGCGGGACAACAATCAGCACATCTTCGATGAACGGACGCATGCCCCGGTGAAAGCGTTGGAAACAAAAATGATGAACCTAACATGTAGTTCTTCTCCTCAAGGTGGAGATTAGTAGTTTTTGAGACATCAATAGAATAGTGTGTCACCAGATCCATTTATTCGGTGCTGGGTCCCACCAAGCAAATAGCGGGCCTAGCGTGAAACTCACCAGAAGTTGGGGCAGTCAAAACATTGGTCATCTCGGTCTGCGACGTTGTCAGCGTGGATCCCTCTTACTAGCCATGGAAGACGAAATCAAGTTGGGGCACTGGATGTCGATTTCTTTGTTTTAGCACTAATGGTTTAATCTATCTACTTCTTAGGAACCAAGCTACTACACCAGGAGCCCAATCGCCACCCGCCCACTGACACAGGGGTAGGGGAACACCAATGTGGAAATCCCACGTGGCTCTGCCACTTCTACAGAGACCTCCGCAACCACAAATGTTGGGCGCCCACACCCCATCTCCACTTTTTAAGTCATTCATGGGAGGGTGATCAATGACCTCATATGCCAGTATGAGGAGGGAATTATCCCAATTAGGAATATGGCCTGCCAGGATCTAGAGGAATATGTACCTCGTTGCCACCGCCACACCCAAGGGCCTCGCAGGGAGCCACTGCTCCCTACACCCACGTACAGTCATTTTGGGATCCTCTCTCTGGAATGCCTCAATGAATCTATCCCCTACGCCAATGAGGTAGGGGGTTCCTAGGCCAGCCCAGCTAGGATCCCATTTCAATGGCCCCCAAGAAGGGCCCCCACCAGGTCGCGCCAGCACCGCCACCCGGTTCCTCGAGCTGAAGAGCAGGTAGGCTATGTACCTGCACCGCCAATCCCAGTATGTCTGACCTGACGCCAGCGTCGGGCGCAAGATGAAGAGGACACCCACCAAGGAGCATCCACGTAAACAACTACTGTGGCCTGAGCCACTGCCGAAGTATATCACCAGACCCCTGTGTATGCTGAGCAGGGGAATTTATACGCCAGACCCGGATCAAAACCCCAACTGCCCCATGGGTAGGCTGGGTCGACTCTCTTGGTCACCGGCGCAGGTAGTGGCTGCCGCGGACCAATCTATAGTGACGACACCTAGTACGGAGGTCCTCCCCATACTGTCACCATGGAAAGTGCGGGACCTCCCCACTTCCAGGATCAGCATGGAGTTCCACATCGCGCCACCTTTAACCCAAGAAAGGGTATTCCCCACGAAGACAACACTCAATATGTAAGTCTCTCCCATGCTCATTACACCGGTTATGGAGTCATTCCTCCGGCCACAGACCGCCAGTGCAGGGACATTGCACATCCGGTCACTCACCAACGTGGGGGCCCTCCCCATGTTCTCATAGCAGTAGGTGAAAGTCCTCTTCCCCCTATCAATCAGAGGGGTGGAGGGTAGATTCACTTCACCACTGCCCAACATGGAGGCCCTACCGATGTTCGGCTCGACCAGTACAAGGACCTTACTCACACTGATATCACTAGGGGAAATAATCATGGAGGTCCTACCCGTGCTCCCGTCAGCTCCAGCGGAGGTCCTACCTGCCCCAGCACTTCCCACGGAGGTCCTCCCCATGTCCCCTTTGATATCTTCCCAGGTTCTCCTTGCACCCCAGTTTACTCAGGCGAAAATACTCCCTTCCCTAACACCAGTACGGTCGAAGGTTCTCCTCATGCCAAAAACCTACCCTATCCTGAAGAACCATCCAGGGGCAGAAGGGCGGGTCATCACCACCATAAAAAGAGAACTGAGAAGATTCATATTGTGATCAAAATAGTCCACTTCTCCTATTCCGAAGCAGAGTACGACTCGGTGATGGAACCCTCCCCTCGATCCTCTGTGTCAAGGGTCGGGGTAGGAACGAGTCGCATCAGCCTCATACTCCCAGAAAGTGAAGTCCATTGGATTCCCTCCTCCCTTTTCAGGTATATCCAGGAGGAAGAAAACTTGGAAATCCCACAGGTTACGGTCATGAAATCACTGCCATCATCTCTAGAAGAACTCTCTACCTAAACTAGATATCACAGAGAGCGATTTTGGGGACCAATGGTGGACGATCAATAGCATAGTCCATCACTAATAGCCCTAGTCCCTACACCATGAACTGCAACCGTTAGCCCGTCCTACCACGATGTGGTGGCTAAATCGCTACACTCTTCAGAGGATAGCCCAAGATGTGGTGGTTTGTCAGCTCTCTCTCCATATTCTTCATCGGCCAGCCTACCGGTCTAGCGGTCTGCCTCAGTACCATTACCAGTTCCTCATCAACCTCCGGTTGACGGGTGGGGAAATGAAGGGCCAGAACCTGAATCCGAGCCAAGGAGCTTATGGAATATCCTTGTGGCAGACCACATCCCTGAGATGTTTTGGCCTGTTGCAGTGCCAAACTTTTGTGCCCCAGAATCCCTCACCCCAGAGGAAGTTGAGTGTTTCAGTCAAACCCTCTCGGTGACACACTTTTGCCTTTTCCTCCAGTGAGTGGCTTATCTGAAGATCCAAGCGCACTTTGAGGACATCGGAAAACAATGTCGTCTATTTGATCTATCCACACTCAATGTGGGCCAGCTCCCTGATTCACCAGGTCACCATAAGGACCTCCAATGAAGATGCATCCAAAGTTTCAAGGTACTCCGCAAGATTATCAAGGAGGCTTCCCCCCATGTGCAGATTTGTGGCTGGGGGCAGTATGCTGCCCTCCTCTTCAGTCCTATCTGGCAGCAGCCCGACCTACCATGTGATATCGAGGACATGCCCCCAGGTAGAGGGAAGGGTTACTCGCAAACAGAGAAATATGTTGGGTCTCCTTGTTCCCACCAAGGAATTAGTACTTAGTCAGAATCACAGTAAAGGTAAAGAACATCTTAGAGCCTCCAAACCCTCTGATTCGTCTGGCTCAGTGTAGAAGATGGAGGAAGACTCTGAGAATTCCGCGTTGCGTCAACAGATTTCCAAATAGAAAAAGTTGGTTGACGACCTCCTGGATGAACGCGCCGCAGAACAACAACCAAACTATGGTGATCCTTGGCTAGGACAGCAGGGGAAGGTGCAACTTCTTCTCAATGAGCCACCCCAGGGTGACCCTGATCATCATGCTCACACAAACAGGGTTGAAGCTGGGGCTTACGACAAAAGGGCACGGTATGTCTTGCCAAATCCTCCTGAGCGGCGTAACAACCCTTGATACCCAACTTGGGCTCCTCCAACTGCCCCATAGGTCGTTCTGCCAGTCGCTCCATGAGCCTCTGGGCCACCATATCATGTTGAAGAACCCGAAAATGCACTGGTGGTCAGGGATCCCCATCAAGACAGAAATCCCCACCCAGATGATCCAATGACGATGCTCATTTCCCACATCGAGGCGTTAAAAACACGACAGGTGGCGCTCCCACCTGAGGGTAAGCCATATCCAGCATGGGTGGATGATATGCCAGCACCCCCATGTTTTGGGAATCCCATCTTTTCCCCCTTCAATGGGATAGGGGATCCACCGCAGCACCTGGCCCACTTCATCTAAAGGTGTGGGCCCATGTTGGGAACCCCAGTGCAGCCGGAAGTTGACAAACTCCAGTGTTTTGTGCAGACATTGGAAAGACCGGCGTTCATCTGGTACAACCAGCTCTCCATCGGATCCATAGCTAGCTGGGAAGACCTCCGGAGGCAATTCCTCTACTAGTTCAGTTCCACCACCCAGAAGACGAGTACCGTAGACCTCTTCAAGTTCAAACAGAGGTCTGATGAGCGCGTTTCAGACTTTGTCACCCAGTGGAAAGGACTCACATACTCTCTTGACATGAAGCTGACTCAGGATCAACTACTGACGATGTGTATAGGGAATGTCGAGACTGAACTGGTCCCCTATTTGATCACCCAGAACTACCCTGGTGGATCTCGAGACTTCTCTAATAAGTCACAACGCCTAGAGGAAGCCCTGCAATAGGCTAACCAGGAATGTCTGTTGCCTCTCGTAATTCTTGCGAGAAGGGCCACCAGAGCCGAGACCACTTCAGTGGCCAAAATAGAGGCCCCCAGGCAACTAGAATTGCTGCCAGTGGAGCTGGATCTACAACCTTGCAGAGGCCCTCCACCTTAGGCGCAACCTTCGGACCAGCAGCGCCCACCTCAGAATCAGCAGGGTCCTCCGTGTAATGCACCACCACCACCCAGGCGAGATAACCAGGCACCACCTCCTCGACATGATCCTCCATCCCCTTGTAAGGTTAAAGCTCCTTGGGACCCCTTTATAAACAGGAGAAACCAGACCTACTAATTCAATGAGGCTCAGTTCCCTGGTTACTTCTGTAGCACCTTAAAGACGAGGATCATACATTTGCGTGAATACAGAAGGCTAGAAGAGGCGAACCTCACTGATAATCCCAACTACTGACCTTATCACCGGATCCTAGGGCACACTCTAAAACAGTTCTATTTATTCAAAGACTGGCTCCAATACCAGTTAGATAACAACGTAGTTTGATTGGGCCCTGCCCCGGCACAGGTGGCGTGCATCTTCATGAGGCCAGACAACAGTAGTGACAACGAGGGTGAGTGGCAGTAGAATTATAAGCACGGGTCCCAGAAGTATGACGTCTGGATGGATCATAAAACAATTTCATGTGCCCATGGTGTCATATGTGCATGCCTAAATTGGACAGAGCCTTCAGAAGCCGCATCCACTACTTCTGCATCGTCATCTCAGTCGTCCTCTTCCAAAAAGAGCAAGCGCCGATGGCGTAAGTGAAAACAAAGTCCCCTGCTGATGCCATCATTATCATATAATCTCGGTGAATTCATGCCCCTAGAGATGGGGATTCCTCCTAGAATCCTCCCAGTAGCAGATGACTCTTCAATTGATAGTCAAGGGTATGCCTCGGTTAATACCGTAGAGCTGGTAAACCCCTACATGACTCCTGATGACGAGGAGCATCAGTAAAACCCCCCCAATGTCCCCAGCCGTCGTCAGCGTCAGTGGAGCCGTGGATATATGGGTCGTCAAAGTGCTTCAGTTATCATGTCTATCCAGGCCATACATGCTATTAAAACTCGGCAGTAGGCTCAGCGCAAATCTCAGAAAGCACAACCTTCTCATCTGGTGACATTAGGTCCGCCTTTTCTGTCGTTCGTGCTACTGGATCAGGCAGAGCCGCCTAGACCTTTCCGCGATCAGTCGGGATTCCCCACAGGATGATTGTAGTCTTCGGGTCCTCATCTAGTAGTCACTCCACATGCTTTGACTAGTGAGCAGTGGGACATTCCTAGCACTAGTCAGTCGTCGATCTAGTCAGCAGGGCCCACCATACCTCCTGTCATAAAGCAACCTCCTGTAAGAAGAATATCGTGCCTGGCGTGGAATTATGAAATCCTCAAACATCATTCCAGCATTCTAGTAAGACTCTCCATCCTAGAGGCTCTTCACCAGTCGTCAGACATGCGTAAGGCCCTAGTTGAGGCTTTAAGAATCCCCCTCCAGTTTGAGACAGAGGTAGCAGCTGCAGAATCCCTCCATGCTGAGGCAGTCGAGAATGATGAATTCCAGGAAATTATCTCATTATTTGGAGAAGATGGAGGCTCTCCCATACTAGAACATGTTTTCCCGCTGTACATCACCAGTCAGTTCAATGGAGTGGAGTTCTGCCATTGTCTTGTTGACATGGGCTCTGGGATCAACCTAATACGGACTCGGACACTACGAAAACTGGGATTGTCTAAAGTTGATCTGAGCCCCTTTGGCCTAAGAATCAAGGGTTATAATAGGATGGAACAGACATCAGTTGGAAATATCTTCTTGAAGACCCAGTTCGGTGACCTAGTTTCTAGAACCAAATTTATGGTTGTCTCCTAGGACACCGCCTACAATGCGTTGATGGGCCGGCCATGGCTCCAACTATACGCGGTAGTCCCCCCATCATACCACTAGTGCCTCAAGTAATCCCTTAATGGTCGAGTAGGAGTGCTCCAAGGTGACGCATATCCCTTATCCTCTTATGAAGACCGCTATTTGGATGCCGAATACTACAAGAAAAAGGATAAGCAGATTCAGACCAACGAGGTCAAGACTGCCACGGCTGCGACCGCCCCGTGGACAGATCTGGATGATGCCTATGTCTTTCCAATCCACCAATTGGAGGCTACAACCTTAGATATGGGACAATTCATTGTTGTGTCTGGAATGAGGGGGAATCACATTCCCAAGTCTAAGAGATGCTGGAAGATCACCTCTTACTCCTATAAAAATCAGGCTCAGGTGATCCCGGAGCCTCTTACTCCCATAAGATATCAGGATGTTCGCCCCATGGCAATGGAAATATGTCATACTTGTTTGTTTTGTCATGCTGGGATAAACCGGGTCAAGACGACGTGTCATTAATACTTCGACATCATCAAACATGGCCCCTTGGGCTGAGGACCAGATGGGATCAGATTGAAAGCCTTCATCGCTATGGTTGCGGCAGCATAGGAGACCTCCGATACAATATCCATTGCTGCTCAGGTTGGAACCATCCTCCCATCAGGATCGTCAAACTCCGAAACAACTCCCCCCATGGAGGATCCCTCATCCATAAGTGGAGAAGAGGATTTAGAGGATGCTCCTCTCACCTTTGAAGAGGGAATCTCTGACACAGTCGACGAATTGGTACAGGTGAACCTCGGTAGCGAGGCAGACCTGAGACCCACATTGGTCAGTGCAGCCATGCCCCCCAAGGAAAACAACTGTATGTAGACTTCCTTAAATAGCACCATGATGTGTTTTCTTGGATTTATGATGAGATTCCATGACTAGATCCCCAGGTATCCATCCACCGCCTTGGTCTTCCGGCAAATAATTGCGGGTTCAAGATGCCTCCCAGAAATATTTACCTTTTTCATGGTGCCATGGTCGAGCCCGAAGTTGACAAGCTCATCAGGGCCAATTTCGTTAAGGAGGTCCAGTACCCTAAATGGATAGCCAAAATCATACCATTCAGGAAGAAGAATGGATAAATCAGAGTCTGCATCAACTTTAGGGATCTCAACCGTCACTGTCCGAAGGATGATTTTCCCCTTCCTGTGACAGAACTCTTGATTGAGGCCACAGCTGGGATCCAAGCCCTCTCCTTCATGGATGGGTACTCCAAGTACAACCAGATCCGAATGTCCCCCTAGGATGAGGAGTCTATAGCCTTCAGGGAACCACAAGGTACTTTCTATTACCAAGTCATGCCCTTCGATTTAATGAATGCAGGTGCCACCTATCAGCGGGACATGTATCGCATATTTAATCCAATCCTCGGGACATTGGTGGAATGTTATGTGGATGATCTGGTCGTAAAATCTCTCCAGCTCCAGGACCATTTCAATTACCTTGAGAAATTGTTCGTCTTCCTCCATTCTCAACACCTGAAAATGAACCCATTGAAGTGTGCTTTCAGAGTCACCTCCGGTAAGTTTCTTGGCTTTGTTATCAGATATTGGGGCATCGAGGTTGACCTAGAGAAGATCAAGGCCATCATCTAGATGTCTCCCCCAAGCAATATCTGGGAGCTTTAAGGTTTTCAAGGCCACTTAGCCTATATATGCGGATTCATCGCGAACCCGGCCGACAAGTGTAATCCATTTTCTCAGCTCATAAAGAAAGGTACACTCTATGAGCGGGATGAATAATGTTAGACCGCATTCAGGGAAATCAAGCAGTATCTGCTCCATCCCCCAGTCTTAATGCTACCTATCTCCGGGAATCTGCTGGTTCTTTATGTTACCACCCTAGAAAAATCTCTCGGTGCCCTTATTTCCTAGAAGAACAATGAGGGGACAAAGAATAACCTTTACTACCTCAGTCGCATGCTCCTCAATACGGAGACCAGATACTCCCCTATCGAGAAGAGTTGCCTTGCACTAGTATTCGTAGTATATAAGTTGCGACATTACCTGTAGCACCATGAGGTACAGCTGGTGTCCCTGGTAGATCCAATAAAGTACATCTTGAACCGCCCCATGTTGACAGGTCGTTTGGCTTGGTGGGTGGTAATCCTCTAGCTGTTCGACATCAGGTTCATGCCTCAGAAGTCCATCAAGCTAAAAGCATTGGTAGACTTCCTCACTGCCCATCCAACCCCTACATACCAATATATGGACCTGGATTTTCCCGATGAGGAAATCCTCTCGGTGGATCATTCCATCCCATGTTGGAAAATGCACTTCGATGGCGCCTCCCGGAGTCCCACCAGTAGAAGGCTCAATGACCCCAGACTCAATAGAGTATGCCTAGGTATCATCTTCATTACCCCGGTACAGGCCATTCTGTCATACTCATTCCTACTGTCAGAAGGCTACACCAACAATGAGGAAGAGTATCAGGTTCTCATCACTGGCCTCAAGCTGGCCCTCGAGATTGGTGCACCCCATTTACATGTGAAAGGGGATTCCAAACTAGTCATCAAGAAGATCAACAATGATTATATAATCATAAAGATAGGGCTCATACCATTTTTGGAACGCACTTTCCAGCTAATGGCCCAGTTCCCATCTCGGCCAGAGGTTACCCATGTCCCTCGGTCATAGAATGGTAGAGCCGACGCCTTGGCAGGCCTAGCTGCATCACTTGCGGAGCCCGAATAGGATGATCTGATTATCCACATGGCGCACCGAAGAGTCATTGCTCCTGTCACCCCAGACGATGATGACAACCCGTAGGTAGGCCACCTACGACCGGATCCTCCACGTCAGGACCCCCAGGTCCCCAGGATGCAGTGATCGTAGTGACTCTTGATTGGAGAACCTCCTTTGTTGAGTACCTCCAAAACGGTAATCTCCCGGCAAATCAGACCGAGCAATAGATAATCCGATGCCGCGCCTTACAGTTCACCCTTCAGGATGGCCCTGGTCATGAGCAGATCCTTTATAAGCACGGTTTTGATGAGGTTCTCCTCTGCTACATCCAAGGATTCAAGATTTCTCAGGTCATGCAGGAGGTTCATACCGGTTCCTGCAACACCCATCAGATCGGGCCGAAGTTGTCTCACCAGATCCAGAGATTGGGATATTTTTGGACCTCAATTATCCATGACTACATTAAGTTCACCAGGAGGTGCCACACATGCCAAATTCACGCCAACTTTGTGCATCGGCTGCCAAAGCCTCTCCACTCTACAATGTACTCCTGGTCCTTTGCGTTCTGGGGACTTGATATCATGGGACCATATCCACCGGCGACAACTCACCAGTTCCAGTTCATCCTGATCACTACAGATTTCTTTTCCAAGTGGGAATAAGTGTTTCTGCTCAAGTAGGTCAAGGACCATTCCATCGTTGACTTCATGAGCTCCAATATCATCTACCGATTTGGATTCCCTCACGCCGTCCTTACTGATAATGGAAACAAATTCCGAGTAGCTGAGCTGAAGAAATTGTACACCAAGTACAACATCCGTTATAACCATACCTCTCGCTACCATGCTCAAGAAAATGGACAGATTGAGGTGTTCAACAAGACCCTGTCTAACATTTTTTAGAAAATTATTGCTCAGAACAAGAAGAGTTGGCCAGAAAAGCTCTCCAATTCCCTCTGGGCTTATCGGACAACGGCTCGTAATTCCACCTAGGTGACTCCATATTCCCTAGTGTACAAAACTGAGGTCATCCTGCCCATCAAGATTTAGTTTCCCTCATTGTGAAAAACTGTCTATGATCAGAAAGTGCTGGATAAAGTAGATGAAATCTATCTGGCTACGCTTGAAGCATTGATGAGAATAGGTTGTGTGCCCTGTACAATCTGGAAAGGCACCAGAACAAGATGGCTAGAGCTTTCAACAAAAAATTTTGCCTCCGCTCCTTGTCGGGATACTTGTTACTGGACCTTAGGACAACGATGATACCTGGCAGGAAACCACCCAAGTTGGAGCCAAAGTGGGAAGGACCTTACATTGTTCACAAGGTTTACTCCAATGGAGCATACTCCCTAGTCACCATGGATGGTGAGCATATAAATCCTCCCACCAATGCCAAATTCCTTAAGCAATAATTTTCCTGAGCAATATGTGGTCCTGCATGACCCTAAACTGCCGGTCCTGCATGACCTTAAACTGCCGGTCCCGTATGACCCTAAACTGCCGGTCTTGCATGACCCTAAATTGTTGGTCCTGCATGACCTTAAACTGCCGGTCTTTCATGAACTTAAAATGATGGTCCTACATGACCTTAAACTGTTGTTCCAGCATGACCTTAAACTGCCAATCCCACATGACCCTAAACTGCTGGCCCTACATGACCTTAAACTGTCATGTCCTTCACGACATTAAACAATACATCATCCCGCAAGACGTTAAACTGCACCTTTTTAGAACTAAGTTTGGCTTGATTCCCATCCACATGGGATATGTAGGAACGCTCAGACGTTACATCTTGAGTCCATCCCAAACTCTTCTCTTCGACAATTCCCTCTAGGTATAGTTCTCCTGGAGGAACATGCTGTAGTTCAGGATTCTTTAGCTCCACTAATGTCAAGAGTATGAGGGTCGCACCATGTGCTCCCTTCTTGTTCTTCTATTCTCCCATGTCCTCACCACACGATGCTAAACTGCATGGCCTTTCTGAACTACATCTGGCTTGATTCCCATCCTCATGGGATACGTAGGACCGCCCAGACATTTCGTCTGTTGGCCCAGCCCCATCTCTCAAAAATCTCCCTGTTATCTAGGCCCCTTGGCCTGTATTCTTCCACGAGAGAGAGATATAGTGTGGTATGGGCTTATGTCCTCATTCATGTCGGGTTTGTAACAACCACATCGTGTACCTATTTCTCCTGAGAGTTCTCCATCTCTTTATTCTATACTCATCTTTTCAAATTGGATTCTCTCAAGTTGATCCCCTCGACCATCTACGGTGATTCACTAATGTTCCCAAGAGTACTCCTGTTCAGTGCCTGGAGTGTCAGACTTTAACCGGATATGTTTCCACCCACCTTCCAGGCTTTTTGTTCACGTTTACTATGGCTTCCATCATCTTTCACAGATGAAGGGACCCCCCAAATGACATGGATTCTTGGGCCAAGGACCCTATTACCATTACAGACCAACGTCCTCGAGGGTTTCAAACAAAAAATTGATACAAGTCCCGTGTTGCGAATATGGTGAGTGGTCAATGCTCATTTTTTGTTTCCATTTCAGGTCACACGATATGGATACTATGTTTTGAACACAGTCAACAGTTATCCTCCATCATCACACCAACCCCATTAAGCCCAAAATATCAGTCAAATGATTCACATCATTTTCCACCCCATCATTTCCAAGTGGAATCTCAACACTCCCAGTGCTATCCCTTAGTGCACATTCGCACATTAGGAGGAAAAATCCACAGTATAGCATTCTTCAGGGCTCCGCACTAACTTCCCCTTTATGTGCAGTCCATGTATTGTGAAGATCTCCTCTGCCCTTGTTTCCTACACCGAGTTCAACTCACGTAGGTTTAGGGATTGGACCGAGGTCTACGCCTATTTAGAAGAATTTTTCTTCTCTATAGTCTGAGATCTAAGACCTTGAACTGAGATATCTTTATGATTCTTATCTTATGGTCTGCCTTTTTGGGATCTGACCCTTATAAGACCGCATGGTGTGGTGCGTATGGTCTTATTCCCTCATTCACATCAGATTTACAATAGTTTCACCACGTGCACCCCTTTCTAGGGGTCATCCCCTCCTACCTATCTATCCCACATGACGTTAAAGGTTCCCCAAGAACTATGTGTGGCTTGATTACCATCCTCATGGGATATTTAGGAACACCTGGACATCTTATCTTAGGGTCCATCTCAACCGAGAGCTAGCCTCTCCTATCCCATATCCTCTAACCTTTCCTAACCCCTCGGTATGAGGTTTATCTCATGGAATCGCACGTGGTGTGATATGGACCAGGTCCTCATTCATGTCGGGTATGATTTAACACACCGTGAACATTCCCCTCCTGAACCTCATCTCTCCTATATACGTCTATAACAAATGATGTTAAACTATGTCACCTAATCCCGTTACATGACCCTAAACTGTGACATTATCATCCTAGTTGTACAACGGAAAATGGCACTGCATCGTTGTATCCTCACTCGAGATGAAATCATGTTTGGTATCGGTCACACTCCATACCATTTGGAAATGCCTTAATATGGCTTGATTCTTGTGGTGATGCCTGGAATTTCTATCCTAGGTCTGTCACTTCAAAAAAAACACTCAGTCATCCTAAAGGACAAACAAGATATATCAAATACTGCTTCCTTTGGTGCAAGGGCCAGACCCGCACAACCTTATTATCCCTGGCACTGGTATCTCACCATGCCATCCCTATAACTACATATGTCTTGATTCTCATCCTTATGGGATACGTAGAAATGACCATGCACTTTACCTTGGGCCTAGCTTAACTTTCGTTTTCAGTCCCTTGATCTCAAACCTCCCCAAGGAACACATGGTGTTTGGAACCCCAGGTTCACATTCATGTCAGGTTTTATAATTACCTCACCATGTGTCTCCCGCATTTCCTACCATCCTGGTCCGAGCTCTATGACCATAGACTAATACCACTCCATGTCCTTACCGCAAGATGTTAAACTAAACGACATCTTCTAGAATAATGTGAGGCTTGATTCCCATCATCATGGGATACGTAGGAACGCCCAGGAATCTTGTCTCCAGGTCCAGGCCCAAGAGTCTACAATATTGCCCCTCTTTTTCGGCCCCTTGGCCCGAACCCTTATAGGAACATGTAGTGTGGCGAGTACCTCTTAGGTACTCGTTCGTGTCGGGATTTTCAATAGCTGCATCACGTGCTTACCCTATTTTTTCCATCATGGTCTGAGTTCTATGACCCAAAACTAAGATCTCCCTATTGGAATTGCGCATCACGTTTTGCTATTTCGCCACCATACGCACAGTCCATTAAATCAAGCCACCCCTTAATAGTCCACTCTATGACCTTAATCTAGGATCGTGCGACCCCAAGACCCTTTTCCTTGGGAAGGGACTTGACTCCCTCTATCTGATACATCTCATTGTCGTGATCAGATGTGTTTTGACAAAGAATCCAAAGTGTGGAATTTTCATAAGGAAATCCCCTCTATTCCATGTCCAAGCTTCATGAGCCCATTATTTAGATCCTCATCCTCTTCCAAATCCAAAGGGACCCCCTTCATGGCCTGGTCTCATGCCGCCTCGGCTCACCTACCGTCTTGGGACAACGTGCCTAAAGACCCTAGACGACACTTGCGATAGGTCTCATGTTTCGAACATGGTCAGCAGTCGACCCTCATCTATGTGTCCCCATATCAGCATAACGTGGTATGGATGTTGTGCTTCGAACATGGTCAACAGGCATCCCCTATCATCATGCTGCCATCATTGCAGTCCAGATCTTGAGCATCATGATTCACATATTTCCACTTCCTTATGTTCAAATGTAATTCCTACATACTCGACTTTACTTCTTCGTGCATATTGGTGCATTACATGGATGGGTTAGCATCATTGGGATGATGTTCACCGAGCATCCCCTCTCCCCTAACATGTCCCTTCCTGCATTAGGAAAGTCCCACCACTACTTCTTATTTCCCACATCGAGGACGACTCATGTGGGCTTAGTAGTTTTGGTAGGATGTGTACTGGCGTAGCCATGCCCTTCATCGCCCCGCATGACGTTAAAACTACACACTTAGAACTACGTATGGCTTGATTCCCATCCTAATGGGGTACATAGGAAATCCCGATCACTTCGCTTCGGACCCAGCCTAATTTTCTCTTTTGGTCCCTTGACTTGAAGAACTTCCTCCAGGGATACATGGTGTGATCCGGACTCTAAGTCCTCATTCATGTCAAGTTTATAGCTATCGCACCACATATCCCTTCCCGTAATCTTCCCTTTCACTCTTCATCCTATCGTATGATGTTAAAATACAAGAGTCCATATGTCCTCAATACATGACACTAAACTACAGTTCTACCCTGAACAAGTTCAGGATACCCTATATTAATCATGTGATGTGTCGGTTTCTTCTCCAGAGAGGATTTCCCCTAACAACATCAGTCTCTGACCACTTCGTTCTTCTAGAACTATGTTTATCTTGATTATCATCCTCATGAGATATGTAGTGACACCCAAGCATTTCTCCTTAGGCCCAGCCTCAGAGTCATTAACCCTCCTGGTCCCTTGGGTCTGATCTTGGTCCAGGCAGTATGACCTTTAAACTATATGCACTGTCTTTACTGTATGATGTAAAACTAAAGGTCCTTCCAGGTCCTTACCAAAGAAGTCTTGTTCAGAAGAATGTTTGATCCCTGATCGGACATATATTCCCACCTAATGTGTTTCCACCACAGTGGCGTAATTTCAAGAGTGTTGGACTCCATTCGAACAACCCATCACTCCACCCTACACACTTTGCATGCCCCTTATTTGAACCCTCACCCACTTTCACGTCTGAAGGAACCCCCTAACAATATGTATGCCCATCCTATGGCTCGCCTACTATCCTGGGCTAACGTTTCAGAAGACTAGTGAATAAAATTTTGAGTCAATCCCCATGTTTCGAACATGGTCAGTGGTAGGCCCTCATTTGTTATCCCCATTTCAAGATAACACAATTAGGATAGTGTGTTTTGAACATGTTCAGGAGTTATCCTTCATTGTCATGCCACCCCTACAGTGTTCCAAATTTTTGGTATCATGATTCACACGTTCCAATCCTCTATGTTTGGATCAATTCCAATTCACCTGGTGTTACCCCGCTCGTGCACTAGAGCACATTTGAAGAATGACACGTCGATTGTTCTGAGGTCCTAATCCTGTAATCGGGACTCTCCTATTTCTTTCTAGAAATCCGAATCGGTTACCCAAACCTTGAGAATGCGCAAAGTCTTCCAGCTCTGCCAGGTACTGCTCTGCCTCCACTTGGGACACCACAAAGTCAGCCCAGATAGGGCCTATACCCGAAAAATCCATCCTGAGACGGTTCAAGTGTTTCCACATCTTAGACGGGCCGAGGAATTGCCGGTTGACTTCCCAAATGTCCCAGGCCTCTGGGAAAACAGCATTCTATGGCATGTCTATATGGCGTAGCCTCTTCCCTGGAGCTTGGGTGGGTATCCTACAGAATCCTCACGGTGTCCTCCCCTATAGGTGACTATGTTCTTCTGGAACTGTCGGGTTTTCTACCGTTGTTGGGTCTATCACTGCTACCTCACCCTCAACTGGTGCGGGTCTTGCTGCCATGACATCCCCACCACTGAGAGATGCCCTTTCTTCCTTATGGCCCTAGCCTCAAGGTTGGGAAGGCTCACCATCACCGACCCAAACGGTTGGCTGCTTCAACATCTCTCCCAAATAAGCTGCCTCCCAGCTTATGGTGTACTCCTTCACCAACCCGAAGACGGATGTGGGCGGAGGTAGCTCGTTCTGCATTTTCCCATCCTACCGTGTGAACAAGAGCCACATTTTCCTCATCATTCATGAGTGATCCTTGTAGTGCACCCCCAAATAGACCCACGGGGTTAGTCGCTGCATACACTGAAATTGTTGGGCAAATCGGTACGGGGTGTACAGCTCGCATAGGGGCTCACGGTCCACCCTTTCCACCAAGAATCCACCTCAAAAGTCTAGGAGATAGGACCGATGCTCTTCCTTTCCTTGGTCGTCATCAGTAAAAGAACCAGTTGGCAGTAAAAACTGGTGAAAGTTGAATTCCTCCACCTTTCACACTCGGTTCAGTACCAACGGTGTGGTCAGCTTGGCCGGAAAGCTTCCTGCGGCATTCAGGATGGATGGGTGGAAGTTCGATCCTAGAGGCGAGATGGGGTTCAGGTACCCATAAACCCCCCTGATGTGCACCTCTATCCACCCATACAGAAGTTGGAATGGCCCGCATATCCTCTGTGGACTTTTCCCCTCGCTGATGTGCCACAACATCTTGTATAACTTGGAGAGCATCGGGATACCGAGGTTGACTCACCCTCTTGTCACCAACATAGATGCCATGATGAATGTTCTTGGTCACACTCCCATGTTTGTATCCCTCACCGGAAAGATCCAACCACATATGAGAGCCGCGATGAATGCCGCCAGCCTGAACATCGACTGCTGCTCGGTTTTGATGCTAAATCCCCAGGTCTTACACTAGCTGTCCTCCAAGAGCCTCTAGTACAAGTGCTCCTTGCCCCGTTGATCCCCCTTCAAGAAAGTCTGAGTCCTTTCCGGAAATTGCCTCTCTTCCATAAAATTCAGAAATTGTTTGAACCATCGCCTGAAGTGGACATCTCTAACTGCTTCTTTTTCCTCTCCCGGCACGAGCTCCATCAATTCCATCTCCAACCATGACATTTGATCTGTCTCCTCCCATGCACTCATAACGGAGAGGAATTCATCGTACATCACCCCCAATATCGGGACCCCTGAGATATGGTTCACATCCCACAAAATGATACTGACCTCCCTGTGGTGTAGGTGGAATGTATTGGTCATCATGGAACACCTTCTCAAAAACTCCAACATTAGCTACTTTTGTTGATAGATGTTGAATTGGGAGGCCCAAGTCACCTCATATAGGCCCACTCTCTTCATCTCATCCCCAAACTCTTCACATGAGGCACCTACCCAGTAGCCCCAGGCCCAATCATCGGTGAAGTTGCCACCCTGGCACATGTCCCACTCCTCAGACCATCCCTTCCCCGGGTTCCTCAATGATGCCTTCAAGATTGTCTGGTACAGAGGGGGGTACGTCTCCGGCTACAATGCCTTCCCATCCACGTTGTTCAGGTAGTTATACAGGCAGTCAACATTAACAGGCGTGGAGTCTTCTTGGGAATGACCGTCAGCCCCCCTAAACCAGTAAGCTGGATCATCCCTACTTGCTTTAGGGATGAAGACGTCATCCCTCAGTCTAAACCCATATAGATGAAACCTCTTGCACAGTGGATAGTTCCTCTGGATCTCTGATAGCAGCGCCACCAACGAACCATGGTCATAATGGCTTCTTATTAACTCCCCTAGGACCAAACTATTTTCCATCTCATCCCTTCATGCAGTATCCACAAGGACCCCTGGAAGCCTCCTAATGAGCCATTCAGCTTCAAGTTTGGTTGTTTTATGTGTTCGGTTCACAAACCCCCTTCGCGAATCAATTTCACAGAGCTCGTTCGCAAATAATGTTTGTGGATCCCTACCCCGACCTTCAAGTGAAAGTCACTAAGCACTGTCGCGGAGTCAAATACTCGATGTGCGCCGCAAAGAAGAAGACCTGATTCGTAGAGAGCAATCATGGAGTACGCGGAGCTTCGCAAATCGAGATCACAAAAGGCCAAAATCGTGAAGGAGAGAAAGGAAAAAAGAGAGGTCGGCTCCCCTATTTATAGGCGATGATCTTTGGAGCTTCACGGCGCATTGAAACCACGACGAGCTCCGTGGCGCACTTGGTCGGACCATCACTTCCCCACTTCGTGAGACTCCTTTGCGAGACAGCATCGTGAATGGCTGAGGTATTTTGGAGATTGACCCTCATACTTTGACCCTTTATTTCCCCTCAGCTCTAAGTCTGGGGGGGGGGTATTTGTTGGCGCCAAAATTGGGGATAGAGAAGAACAAAATAAATCCTCCAAGGATACCTCACGAAGACCATTCATGGATCAACCATGGCCCCACGGATGCTGCGGAGCAAGGAGGTGGGTGGCTCTGTGAGCCGATTTGACGCCCGCAAACCCGCCGCGAAGCAAGGAGGTGGGATGCTTCATGATCAGATTTTACATCCGTGAACCTGCCACGGATCAAGGAGGCGGGAGGCTCTAGGAGCCGATTTGACATTCGTGAACCCTCCGCAGAGAAATATTCATCTTCACGCCAAGCGAGATCTGCTTCACGGTGCCCCTGGCCTATAAATACAAGGCTCCCCTTGAGGGAAAAGAGTGGATGATCTGGCCTTTCAACTTCCAAGCTCCCGTATCGCGAAGCACTCCCTGCTCTATGAACCATGAGCAAGTAGACGAACTCTTTCATCAAGAAGTGCCTCCTCCCTTGCTTTAAACCATCCCCTCTTTAGAGGGGGATGCCTTTCATGGTGCTCATGGGCCTCTGTGAAGGAAGGGGATCCCCAAGAATACATGGGTCATTGTGGAGAGTTTATGCTTCAGGAAACACCCTTCATGCACATGTGACCCATACGCTAAGGTAGGGCCACTGTGCCTCACGAAGCACCTTGCTTCACAACCCTACACTTCGTGAGGCATCGCTCCGTGAATGACTTTCCACTTTTCGAAGCACCTTCCATATAAACCTATTCCCTATGCTTAAGATAGGCCACTCCACTTCGCAAAGCACACCCCTTCACAAGTAGCCTCCACTACATGGAGCACCAGAGCTTCACAAGGCTCCTGCCTATGGACCCCTCTGCTCTACAATTCCTTTTCCAATGCGTCCCTCTAGGTTTTCACAAAGTGATTTCAAAGTCCCTTGGACAATACTTTCCGTGGCGTTGCTTCGCCTCATGCTTCTTCACATAGGCATGCTAATGGATATTGATTCTTGGCATAGCCACGCTAATGTGGAACCCTCAGTGGATCACTCCACGACACCCCCTCTCCATAGTATTGTTGATGCCTTCCCTTACCCAAGGGGTGGGAGGTACTAGTCATGTAATTCCTAAGGGTGCAGAGTGAAACCACCTTGTCTGAGCTGTAGGATGTTAAACTGCCAAGCACCATCGTCCTCAGCACATGACGTTAAACTGTGACTACTCCCCATGTGTCGGACGCGGGGTTCCCCCACCTTGGACATTCTTCACGCCCACTGGTCTCCATGAGAGTGTGACCATTCCTCACAAGTATTGAGATCCTCATTATTGGAGCGACGTCTATCTGTGGGGAAAGGGCAACCACCTTGGTGTAAGCCCCCTATCTTTTCTTGCAGGAGGCAGCACCTCTGCTCCTCCTCTCTTCTTCCGTGCCAAATACTAAGAGGAAAGATAGGGATAGGGATTCTTTTATCCTTTACTTCTCCCTCTAGGCTTTTTCAGAATCCGGGTCTCCATCCTGGAGTAAGTCCCAGTCTCCATCTCCCGGGGCCACGGATCAGGCGTAAGCCCCTGTTTCCTCTTTGGGCCGCTAACCACGTGTGAGCCCCATTACACTTCCCAAGAATGAACCTTTCATGACATGATTGTCAGGGCTTTATTCCCTCTTTTTTCTCACACCGTGCATGACTCATCTGGGCTTAGAGTAAGCATCGACCATGACATCCTCTCTGGGCATACTAGAGTGTAAGCCCCACACACCATCCCGAACTACGTGGATTCTGATCCTTGCCAAGGCAAGGTATGTAGGAAGCCTCTCTGAAGTTCAAGACCAACCCTCGGTCGTTCTAACTTCCTTCATGTATGTTCACCAACACCATTCTAAACTATGTAGACTTTGATCCATGTCAAGGAATGGTACGTAGGAAGCCTCCCTGAGGTCCAATTCCAACAACCATTGGTCCCGACCATCTTCATGTCAGTGCACCAAGTCCCATCTAAACTACGTAGACTTTGATCCATGCCAAGGCATGGTACGTAGGAATCCTCCCTGAGGTTCAATCCCAACAACCATTCGTCCCAAACATCTTCACATCGGTGCACCAAGTCCCATTCCGAACTATGTGGACTTTGATCCTTGCCAAGGCAAGGTATATAGGAAGCCTCCCCAAGGCTCAAGCCCACCATCCATCTGGACCACAGGTCCTCATTCATGTTGGTTCACTGACCCCATACCCGAACTATGTAGACATTGATCCTTGCCAAGGCAAGGTATGTAGGAAGCCTCCCTGAGGCTCAAGCCCAACACCCGGTCGCTCCAACCCCCTTTCATGTCAGTCCACCCCCATCTTGCATGATGTTAAACCGCAATACCCTTTGTGTCCCATCCAGCGGTAAACCATTGTGATCCCTACTCGGCGGTAAGTCGTTGTAAACATCAGTTAGTGGTAATCCATTGTCAACCTAAACCCAGCGGTAAGTCGTTTTCGTCCCCTCTATTGGGACCCATATCTCTAGTCCGTCCCAGTGGCATCAGATCAACCTCTGGTTACTAACCCTGCGTATTCCCCAGTATATCATCAGGTCGATGTCCTCTACGCACACCCTGATCCTATACACCATCCTGAACTATGTGGACTTTGATCCCCTGCCACAGGGATACATAGGAGGTATCTTCGAGGCTCAATCCCAACATCATCGTTGTCCTCGAGTCGACTCCATCACATTCTCTATCCACTTCACTTAACCACCCATCATCCATCCTGATTCTTACTCAGGCTACCACATTCTGGTGAGATCATTCCAATTCACTTCTTAGCTACTCCTAGCAGTAACTGGGTAACTAACCACACATTAACACCGACATCAGTGTTCCCTCAAGGGGTTACACCTATCTGATCCACTCTATCCAGTGTTCCGATCAGCCCGATCTATCTCTGATAGACGTTAAACTCATGACATACCCCGTGTCAAACACGGGAAGCTGAGGAAAACCTTTGAGACATGCCTATGGCATATGATTCCCCACATTCTATGTGGGATGCCTTGGGATTCCGCGCCCTCAAGAAGACCTATAAAAGGGAGAAGAAATCTAGACACACCAGTGTTCCAGCATCCAGACACGCCAGTGGTATCCAACGTGACTACTCCCCCGACCGAAGGTTGCTGCCTTGGTTGGACCCCTTGGAATGTCCTGACAGAAGCAGCGTAATTAACTGGTGTCCATGAAGATATGTCACTGGGAAGAGTTTCACGAACAACGTATTAAATCTATAAGGGAGACCCGGACTAGGTGACGAGTTCTAAGGAGGAATCCATAGAAGGAAGCACCGACATACCATTATCCCGTTTCGATCAAGGATAAAACGTCCCTAGATAAGCAACAGATGTCGCCCACATTTGTAAAGTGGTAATGCGGGGAAACAATAAGCACCTTCTCAATGGACGAACGCGCACCCCGGAGAAAGCGTCGAAAACAATATTAATCTAAAAATAAGATATGTAGATCATCATAAAAAATTAATTCAATATTACAATCATCACTCATAGTTGAAATAATTAATTAAATAAAATAAAACCCAAAAAAGGGTTGGTCATAGCTCAAGACTAGTCGTTATATAAAATAATTTCATGATAAAATTAAAATGAAATAAATTTAATTTTGAGGGAATTTAAATACATTAAATGAATTATTTAAATTAAAATAATTTTTATTTTTTTGGTCCCATAATTAATTTATTTTTTAATTTCAAAAGTAAATTAAATTAATTTGTTGAATATTAAAATTACTATTTTGAAATTCAAAAAACTAATAAATTAATTTTTGAATATTTAAAATCTTCGACGGGCCCCAGAACACCGCTCAAGCCTGTTACGGGTTGGGCTGACCCCATAAGAAGTAGTTTGGGGTTAAGAAGACCCATTTAGGGAGGCCTAGGTTAGGAAACACCCATGAAGGTTTGTTTTGGGTTAGGGAGGACCCACCTCGACCTGTACTGGGTCGGACGAGACCTGGCTAAATTGCGAAAATGATGGTCATTGATCAAGGGGGTAATGCACAGGTCAGTGGGTCTAGTATCCTCGGTGGTTAGGAGGCTGACGAGATCAGGAGGAGGTGACAATTGAGGCTAGTGTAGAGGAGAATTATGTTTATGGTGGCATGGAAGCTCGAGGTGGTACAAGATGGGTCAGACAAAGTGGAGGAAATTTCCAAGTGGTCAGCTAGGGAGCAGGCAATGAAGGAGGTGGCCAAAGAAGCCGACTAGGAAAGAAGTGGGTTTATTGGAGGCTACGGAGGCACAATCACGTGTCTAGAAGATGACTATGTGACCTGGTGGTGTGAGGCGAAGTCGGTTCAGTGTCTCACCCAGTGACAGTAGAGAGGGTGTCCATGAGAATCTTGGATAAGCTTCTATTTTTTTGTAAATAATTTTCTTTATTATTCAATACCCATTCATTACATTGTTTTTTTATTTATTTGATGATAATAAATATTATTATCCTTCCCCCCCCCCCCCAACTTTATTTCTTTGTATAATAGGACTCACTAGACACCCTATAATTTCTTTATTCTATTTTCATTCAAAAAAATCAAAAACCTATTAAATTCATGTTTGGATTTTTTTGGAAATAATCAAACATAGGTGAATGGTTGTGGCTACCCAGGGTGTTTTCTGATTACAAAAATTCAAAAACAAATATGATCAAAAAAATTTTGGTAAAGGGAAATGTCCACTGGAAACTAACACAAATGGCACAACCCAAGAAAAAACAACACATATGAAATATTCTATAATTTTAATACAAAAAAAAACTTTTGATCTAAATTAAAATTTTCAGATGGTCATATATTGCACATCTAAGAAAGGATCAAAGCATGGTTGGATATGTTGGGACCGATATGATGTTATATACTTAATTTAAATCAAATTAATACTTTATTGACTCAAAAAAATCATGTGGTTTCTTTAATACCATTTTTTGGTATTAGGACATGCATAAAAAGCATGTTGTATATGGATTTAAGAAATTTTATCACTAAAGTAATAGAACTTCATCACCTTCGGTGATCTGATCCCTAGTAAAGGTATGAGGATCTCGCATGAATTAATTAATCAAAATAATTATTCAAATCATTACCTCATTTAGATTGAATATTTTTTTGACTTTCACTCATCACTAGTGACTGTTGTTTGAAGTATTCATGCTCAAACACCTCTAGATCATCCACAAACACTTTGAGAATCTTTCAGTATATTGTTCATTGAAATCGAGGTGCTAGTGCAGAAGTTCGACAATGCCTTTGATGTCTCGATGATCACCACGACTCACTTCCTTCAATTCATGAATTTGTTCATGGATCAAGTGTTTGGAAGGAGTATTCCTCACTCTAAAATCTGATAAGTAAGATATTGGAACTCTCACAAATTTGGGAATGAACTTTCCCATGAAAATGAACTCATCTTTGTTTATATAGTAGAGGTTAAACACCCAAAAGGGTTCCTTCGCCCTCCATATATAAAACATCCACTAAATAAGTAGTAAATGACATGTTATGATGAACTAATTGCGTCATAATGTCATTTTTATTTTTATAACAATTTTAATTTATAATAAATATATTACATGATAAATTTAAGTCTTTAACTTGACTAGTAATTCCCACTAATATTAAAGGAACATAGAATATTAAAATAATATTCTTTTTTATAATTTTTTTCCACATATTCACTTAATACCTTGTGAATAATTTTAATAAATAAATTGAACCCAATTATTTTATACTGAAATAATAATGAATTTATTTATTCATTGGCAATCATTTATTCTCAGACACATCTCAAACCCCATGGTAGTTCCCACTAAGTCCTATATTCATATTCATCATAATAAGGCATAATTTTGAATATGTTATAATGTGCGGCCCTCTAGGACCTTATCTTGATCACAGGGAATACTATTAATAGACTATGGGCATAGTCTAGAAACTCATCAAGGCCCCTAAGGATATAAGGAATAGTCATAGAAATGAAAACCTTCCTATGAACACACTTCAAGTAATATAATCTATTTTTCTCATAATATCTCATAAATAACGATGAACACTTCATTCCATCATCATTTATTTCTTTATTATTTGTTGATATAACTAGATAGACTTACCTTCTTATACCATGGCCATGGATTTACTTAAGGTACTACCATCCTAATCAACTATACCTTATATATTTCTTCCTTAGCTCAAAACTGACAACTTATATCTTGATCATTCAACCAATGTCATCCACCAAAGATGAACCCAACATAAGCTACCTCACCATGAAATCAATTTCATGGTCCTTTCCTTACATATAATTGTACAATCAAATGGTGCATATTGATAACAATATTAATCCTAGATATCAATACACATTTTCATAGATAGAAACAACCAATGATACATAAAACATTTGGTTTTCCTATTATCAAGTCATTCCTCATGATCTCATCTACTCGAGATCACTAAGTGTGAACTTCATGAGAAGAAGTCTCAATGATTACAATCCCCCAAAACCTGATGGTCACACATTATCTACTTCATGTCAGTATGATGTATCTGGATCATAAGAAATTACTTTAATATTGTTATCATGGTATCTCTAGGTTCTCATTATAGTATAGGATCTGCTATAAAATTTTTATACAACATGTAATCTAAGTAAATTACCATAAATATAGTGGACACAGAAGTATCAAAACTATTATGCTAAGATAAACACTTGTATATATCAAAATCTATGCATGTAATGGTAATCAAAGTTCACACATAACTTGGGTCTAGGGTACCCACTTAGGCGTGTTTCATCACTATTGAATCTATATAGTTTTTGTAAGAGTTGACTATCTTATAAGTGGAAATATTTGATTTAATCCAAGTAATGGATTGTTTAGCAGTATTCGAGGATCAAATTGATTTTTATGCTCGATGAGAAACTTTTAAATATCCCAAAGGATTTTTTTAGTTATTCAAAGGAGAATAGTATACTAAAGCAATAAGATTGGGACCTTTGGTGATAGTGGTTGGAACCATCTCATATAAATTACCAATGAACACTTCGGGGTCTATTGATGTAACTAAAGAAAATATTTTCCTAGAATAGTATATTGATACCCTAATGTCTTTATGGATAACTTCTCTAGGTGGTGGAATTTTCTATTTACCAACTCCTAGGAATGAATCCTATTTCACTTACATTATATAGAATGAAACCAATAGAATTAATACAGATAAATTTTTAACTAGAACAATCATAAAGTAAGTGTTTTATAAGACCAAGTATGTCACCTTAGGACACTCTAATTCTATTTTTTAAGAAATAGGATGGTACACTCAGACTTTGTTTTAATTATCATAAGTTGAATCAAGTTACAATAAATAATTGATGTCATATCACTTGAATTTATGATTTGTTTCATCAATTTAAGGGATCCATATTATTCTCTAAAATTGATCATTGTTCAAGGTACTGCCAACCTTGAGTTGGGAAAGATTATTTTTTCAAGACATATTTTAGAAGTCGTTACAGGAACTATGAATACTTGTTCATGGCCTTTGGTTTCATTAATTCCTCAATAGTCTTCATGATAGTGTTGAATCATATCATTCATATATACCAGGATTCTTTCATTGTGGTATTCAGTGAAGACATCGTAGTGTACAATCACATGAAATATGATCATGAAATGTATTTAAATATCATATTGGGTACCTTATGAGACCACCATATTTTTGTAAAATTCTAAAAATATGACTTTTGGATGCACTTCATCTTGGAAAAATTCATATCAATCGATCTTGATAAAATTTAGGTCATCGTTTCTTAGATACCTCCTAATAATTTCTTTGAGATACAAAGTTTTTTAGGACTAGTAAACTGTTATTTCCACTTTGTACTTGATTTCTCTCACACATCTTCTCCTATTAATGCATTGAAAATGGAGGTTATTCCATTCCACTTTAATGGTGATTTTCATAAATATTTTTAAGATCTCAAGACTTGTCTCACATTAGAACCTATATTTATCTTTCCAGAACTAGGTGAGGTCAATGTTGTATTTTTTGATAGTATAGATATGGGTTAGGTTGTGTTCTCATCTAATGAGACCATTTCATGTCTTATCTCTCAAGAAAGATTAGGTTACATGAAAAAATGATAGCCTTGTTGGCATCATTGATTCCCTATAGGTCTACAAAAAAACAAAATTTATAAAAACTCAACTATGTTACTTAATTAATTAAAATGAGTATAGAAGAAGGTCGATGTCGATCCAAAAAGAGAGAGAAATTATTTTATTTGGGTTTTCAAAAGAGTTAATTTTATTAATTTTGAGAAATAGGTGATAAAATATTATTTTTGATTTGATTTTAGAAAACAATTGAAGAAGTCAATGAAGATTAATTGATTTTGTGAACATATTTGAAAGTGTGTTGGGGTTTCGTAATATTAGGGTTAAAGTAAAAATGGTTTTAAGAAAATAGGTTGATTAATTCATGATTGGTGTTAGAGTTGATATGAATCTAATGGTCATGGTATCTCCTCCTTAATATGGAAATACTCTATTTCCCTTGGTCTTGTAATTTAGGCTGTTGTTGAATCAAGTTTGTCTTGATACCATGTTTAAACATGATTTCCCCTAAAGTTGAAAATTTCCATGCCTTATTTAGGGTTTTCTGTTGTGCAATTTTAAAGTTCCTTTTTGATTAAAATATTAATGTTCATGATAAAATAAAAATAAAGGTATTGGAAGTTGAAATTAAATTGCGGAAAACTAAATACATGAATAAATGTAATAAGGTAAATCCAATGCACCTTCCCACTTAAATTTAAATCACCCTATAATATAGAGGGTTTACCCCCTCATCATAGTGATTAGATAATAAGATGGGAGGAGATAATAAAATGAAATCATAAAGAAAAGAGAGAAAGAACTCAGGGAGGACGATGTTGCTTCTTGCTCCATGATTTGGTCTCTAGATCTGAATTCCCCCCACAGCTGTAGGAAGATCTTATATTTTTAGGATTCATATGGGCTCTATTTTACCACTTTCACAATGTGTAATGTGTTTAAACATCATGTAATCATGATCTAAGTTTTCCTCCATGATTTTTGAATATGTACGAATCTCATGAAAATCTCACTTGAAGATTTGGAACTTTGAATACTTTCACGACATGTAACTAGGACTCACAATGTGTAACTAACATTCATAGCATGTAATATTTTCATTAATTAAAATTATAGGTAATTCAAAGGTTACACATCATGTAATGGGGAATCACATCATGTAATGGCTTTACAACATAAAATTCTTTACAACTTTGCTTCCTGATTTGTGTCATGTTTTGAAATGCTACCACACACTGTTTAATGATGTTTCATAATGTGTAATTCATTTTTATACTTTGTAAGACTCATTTAACCCTGTTTATTTAGTTTTCTACCTTATAAGTTCTCTATGGTCATCCTAAAAAATATGGTGTCACGCCACGAGTGAAGCTCACAGCGCGAAGTTTCATTTTTCTCTATAATTTTCCTCTTTTCATTCCTTTTCTAAAAATTAATTGTTTCCTACGAAAAATCATAAAACAAGTCAATAAATTCCAAAATTTCAAATATTCATCATTTAATTACATAATTCAATACAACAAAACACTCTAAAATTTATGCATGAAATAAAATTATTAGAAAACTATCCAACTCATTATATGGAACTAGCTGAAGTGGACCATACATTAAAAAATGCCCCCACTATCTGTTTGGTGAAAATTTCGTTGTGTTTACAGATCAAAAAATATTGAAACATGTTTTCTCATAAAGGAACTTTAACCTGAGACAACAAATTTTGATAAAATATCTCCATATTTTCATATTTGAATTGGTTTTTATATCCGGGAAATAAAATTCAGTAATTGATTCTTTAATTCATAAGTCATATAACTAAGTTATCAGAGAAGTTCAAGAAAAATGGTAACAAGTTAGAGTGATTTCTGATATGCACTTAAAATTTACTAATCAAAACGATGTTTTTGTTTTCTTTCTGGAAACTCTTATTCATGTCTTGGTTGAAAAAGTCAAAGAAGCTCAATAGTATGACCCTGGTTTTATTATAGTGAGGTTTAACCTTGATGGTGGGAAGAACATTAATGGATGGATTGAAGATACAAATAATGTGTTGTGTTTTTAAGATTATATTAAAATTCATCTACCTTTTCAAGGCCAATTTCATTTTTTGTATTACCATTCTAAGTGGTTTATTAACCTGGGTATTTGGAAAATGTACAGGGAAATGACGGACTATTTTTTGTGGCTAGTTTTGAAGCAGAATGTGGCTAAGTATGTTATGTGATTTCTTGCCTGTCAACTGATCAAGGCTTAACATCAGCTGTGAGATGTAATGTTACAGTTTTTTCCCATACATGTATGCAAATTAGAATAGATTTCCCTATAAACTATCACCAACCTTACTATAAGTATTTAGAATCATAATTCCATTTGGTTGATTCTAGATTAAACCATTAATTCTGCACACTTCATTCCAATTCAAGAGATGAATATGGTGAAAATTTTAGAAAATCTATATCTCTAGAAAGTGGTGAAATTTTATCAAGTATCGACTTCTATTTTCTGTGATCAAGACCCTAGATTTACATCATGGTTTTGGTGGTCCATGAAATAGGCTCTTGAAACCAATTTGACCATCAGTGTAACATATCACCCTAAAATGGATGGCCAATGAGAACATATGATTCAAACTTTGGGGGATGTGCTCATAACTTTTGTGATGGACTTTGGTGGTTCATGGGAATACCATTTTCATTTTATGGAGTTTTCCTATAAAAATATTTATCAAGAAACAATAAATATGGACTTTTATGTGGTATTTTATGCCCATACATCTTTCTCTCCACTTTTTTGGGTATTGACTAGAGAAACTTCACTAATTAAACCAAGCCTTATGTGTGAGACTAATAAGAAGATACATATGATCCAGAAGAGAATGGAAATTTCCCTAATCTATCATAATTCTTACACAAATCATCATCATTGACCATTATCTTTTGAAGTGTCTGATAAAGTTTTCTTGATATTTTCACCAAGAATGGACAATCATTTCTTTGGTAAGAAAGGGAAGTTGGACCCTTGATTAGTAGGTCCATTTGAAATTCTTGAATTCATTGGTAATTTTTTCTATTAATTGCATTTACTACAAAGATTCTTATCAGTTCAAAATATGTTTCATGTATCTCAATTTAATAAGTATCATCTCAACCCTACCCATGTGATTAGTTGGGACCATGTTACTCTAGAGCCTAATGCAACATTTTTTCACACCTTGGTTTGTATTCTAGATAGGTATGACAAGGTATTTCATTGAAGGAGTGTATCTATAGTGTGTGTATTAGGAAAACATGGTCATATTTAGTAAGAGACTTGGGAATGGGAGGTGGATATTTAAACTAATGGCTAAAACTTTTCCAAAACATTGAAAAATTCCATCATTCTAAGGAAAAAAATATCTTTGGTGGGGAGAATGTAACACCTTAAGTTTGATTGGGAATAAGAATTTTGGGGGTGTATTGAATTTACTAGAAGTTGATATGAAAGATGTTAAGAACTTTTTGTCTTTTGTTGTTAAAACATAAATCATTAATGTTTATTAATCTTTACAATAATTGGGGAACAAAAAAAGAAGATTAGATAAACTATTTCTATCAAAGTCCATCATATAGACTATTTTGGATGAATATTTCTTGGAATAATAAAATTATTGGATGTTTATCTTTTATATTTCTTGTAAATTCATCAGAAATTTTTTTTAGTGAAATAAAATATGGTGATTCTTTGTTGTCCTAAATTTTTCCAACATCATGAGTTATGAAAGATCTAATTATACAATAATTTAGTAGAAAGGGGGAGAATTATTTTGGGTATAAAAAGTTCATACTATAAAGTTATATAGAGTTCATTGGACATACAAAATTATATAGAATTTTTTCTTAGTCAAGATTGTGTTTGTAAATTATTGAAACATTATGAAAGATTTGTTGGAATAATTTTTAAAGGTAAAATAAAATAATTTCACAAGTTCCATTGTTTATTTTATTTAATCCTAGAAAAACCCCATGTCAAATAATAATAATAATATTAATATTATCATTTCTTGACATGCACTAAACTTGAAAATTATAATTAAATATTATTTAATTAAATAATATTCAGTATTTGTTATTTCTCACCATACCATTAAACTCGGTCTTCCATTACATTAAAATATTTATCAGGCCTTGAATAATGACTATTTATTTATTAAATAAATATCAATACATTATTTGATAATAAATAAATATTATATTCACTAAATAGAAAATAAATATTTATTAATTATTCCACTCACAATATATTCTCTTGAATGACTAGTGAAGAAATAAATGTTATCAACCATACATGAATAATTATTAAACCACATGTGGTAATAATATTTATTCAACCTATTAATAAAAAATAATAATATATTATTTAACTAAGATTTTGAAAACACTTAGTGTGTGACCCTCTAGGCCTCTTTTTTAGTGGCATTAGGTGAACCAGCCTAAAGTCCAAGGTTAGCATCTAGAAACATTTCAAGACACCCATAGAGAAATAAGTTAATGTCACAATGATATGGTACCTCATACAGACATTTACTATGTAATATAATCATTTTATCACAATATCTCTAATCGAGCAGGTTGCTTGATAGTGCCATCAACCTATGCGCTCGATATCTCTTTCTTTGACTTTCCAGAAATAGAACTTGCCTATTGAACACCATGTCCATGGATTTTTTTAGGCTATATAATTTCCATCAAAGGGAATGAGATATTAATTTGCATTAATGAATATAAGGGTTAAATCCTTTCTCGCATTATTCATTAATGTAATATTACTTGTGACGCACCCAACGTATCCTACCTTACCGCGAACATCTATCATCACAATTTTCATCAATACATCAAATTATGAGACTCATAATACTCATTAATAATAATATAAAATTCTAAGGACCAATACACATCTCTGCATATTGGAACATCCAATGACACTTATAAATGTGGATTTCCTACCAGCAGGTCTCATTCTCATAATATCTTATTAGATATTTCCAAGGGCGTACACCATGATAAGGTTCCTCAAAGTCCTATGAGTATCAACCCCTTATAGACTGTATCATTTGTGTCCCTAAAATGATATCATCTAGATATATAACATATATTCAAGAATAGTTTTGTAGAACATCTAGATTCTCATCATAGCGGGGAACTGCTATGACCTTTTAGTGTGACAGTTACTCTTAAGACATTATCACATACTATGTCACACCGAAGAACAATCATGATTTGATGAGTATTTTATTAATATTAAATACAATTAATACATGTTTATCATAAAGTTCATCAAATTTGGTTTTATGGAACCAAATCTATCAGACTCCCACTTTCACTAGATCCAACAACTAACAACCTTCAGTCTGCTAGCTCTCACATGATACTCATGATTCTGTTGAGATAATCCTTTAGTGAAGGCGTCCACCACATTATATTCCATGGTTAATCTTCTCACTATAAATTCACCACTATGATATAAATCCCTCAAGAGGTGATACTTTCAGAGTATATGCTTTGTCTATTGGTGTGATATTGGATCTTTTTCAAGAGTCACTGTTACATTATTATCACAGTACAATATGATAGGTTCTTTACTTTTAGGTACCACATTAAGCACCTAGAAAAAGTTTTCAATCCAAATGGCTTACATGGATGCATCGTAAGATTCTATATAATCGTCCTCTACTGTAGAATCAGCGAAAACTGGCTGCTTTGAACTCTTCTATCTCACAGCTCCTCTGTTGAGATATAAAACATATCATGATTGTGAATTTAGATAATTCTGATCTGTCTAGAAACTAACATCAGTATAACCCATAATGACTAGGTCCTCATATCCTCTATACACCAATAACATATCCTTGGTTCTTTTCAGATACTTAAGGATAGACTTAATAGAAGTCTAATGTTATTCTCTTGGATCTTTTTGATATCTGTCTACCATGATCAATACATATGAAATAGAAAATCTAGTACATAACATGGCATGCATGATTGATCCTATCACTAAAGAATATGGGATCTTACTCATTCCCTCTTTATCTTATTGTGTTTGGGGACACATTTTATTTGAAATATGTAAACCATGTGACACTGGAACTAATCCCCTATAGGATTAGTACATATTAAATCTTTAGTATGTGGTCAATATATGTACTTTGAATTAGTACAAGAATCCTCTTGGATCTATCATGAATGATCTTGATCCCTAGAATATGGGTTGTTTCAACTAAGTCCTTCATGGAGAATCACTTGTTCAACTAATCCTTAACAGACTTTAAGACTGGTACGTCATTTCCAATAAGTAATTTTTAATTGACATATACTAATAGGATAAACACCAAATTTCAACTAAACCACTTATAAACACACAACTCACACTCATTATTAATGAAAACAAACTCTTTAATGCATTCATAAAATATAATGTTTCATGACCTTGATGGTTGATTCAATCCATAAATGGATCTCTGTAACTTCAAAAAAAATTGGCATCACCTAGAGTCACAAACCCTTCTAGTTGTGTCATATAGACTTATTCCAGAAGGTTCCCATTAAGGAATGTAGTTTTGACATCCATCTTCCAAATATCATAGTCATGGTAATCTACTATGGAAAGTATAATTTTGATGTATTTAAACATGGAAACTGGAGAACAGGTTTCATTGTAGTCAATTCCTTGACACTTTTTAAACCCTTTATCCACTAACCTTTCTTTATAGGTACTTAATTTACCATCCATGTCTAGTTTCCTCTTGAATACCCATTTCAATCAAACAGGCTTTACATCAACAGGAAAATAAATCAAAACACAAACTTGGTTTTGATACATGGAATCCATTTTAGAATTCATAGCTTCTTTACATCTTGTAGGTGAGGAGATCTATATTACCTCCTTGTAGGAGATAGGTTCCTCATTGTCAATCAATAATGAGTCACCATACTCGGTAACTAGAAAACCATATCTCTCTAGTTCTCTTACCTCTCTTATACTTCTAAATAGTACTTGTGTTTCAAGAACTACTTCATCTATAGGGACCTGTGGAATCTATTCATATACCAGATCTTATATATCTTGAGCATCATCCACTATCCTTTTTTATGATTTTATCCCTCTCAAGAAATATGGATTCTCTAGAGATAATCGGTTTCTTATCTGAGTGTTTGTATTGGTTTTATCCCTTTGTTTCCTTAGGATACCCTATAAAGATACACTTCATTCCCCGGGGTGCTAGTTTGTTTCCTAAAAAAATCCTTAACAAACACCTCGCAACCCTATACACATGTATGTGATAAAATTGGGTTTTTCCACTCCATAGCTCAAAGGGATTCCATTTTCTACTTTAGTTGGTACTTGGTTTGATGTGTATTCCACAATTTGTAATGAAAATCCCCAAAAGTATAATATAATTTATGTATGACTCATCATCGACCATACCATGTCTCACAAGGTATGGTTCCTCCTTTCACTAACATCATTCTATTTTGGTGTATAATGTGGAGTGAGTTGAGATAGAATCTCAAAATCCCATAGAAATTTGATGAACTATTGGTTAAGATATTCACCGCATAAATTTCGAGTAAAGCTTATTTACCTTCTTACCAAGATGATTCTCTATATCATTCATGAACTTCTTGAATTTCTCAAAGGACTCGGACTTATACCTCATCAAGTAAATATAACATATCTACTCAAGTCATTATCAAAAGAGATTAAGTAAGAATATCCACCTCTAACTTCTACTAGATATGGTCCACATACATTAGTTTGTACAAATCCTAGAAGCTCTATGGCCCTTTCACCATATCTACTAAATGGTGGTTTGGTCATTTTCCCTTATAAACAAGAATTACATCTATCAAGTGGTTTTAGCTTAGAAGAGTCTAAATAACCATCTTGATAAGATTTGTTAAATTCTCCTTTTTTACATGACCAAGACGGTGATGCCACAGTGGGGTGTTATATGAGTCATGTGAACATGATTCTTTATTGATTTCCAACCCTTGGTTTTTTTAATTTAATACATAAATACCACTATTTAAATGTACCATACCATAACATATGTTGTCCTTATAAAATAAAAAACTTTTATTTCAAAATTTTAAAATAAACCCAACTGTATCTATACATGACATAGAAATTATGTTCTTGGTAACTGTAGGTACATAATAACAATATCTTAAAACCTAAATCATTATTTTTGTAAATGAAAGGTGTTAGTCACCAATGTCTAGGGAAGCTTTCCTCACACTAATGGAAGATCTCAGATCTACCTCTCCTCTTGTTATCTTTTGGAATCTACTTGGTTCCTAAATTTGTATAAAAATGTGATCCCCACAAGCTATATCTAATACTTAATGTGTAGATATTGAAATATTACAATAGATAATGAACACACTTTAGCTTCCCCTTACTTATGTGTTCAGTTCCTCATCCAGTGGCCTGACGTTCCACATGAAAAACATATCGCCTCCTTTTCCTTAATCTTCCTCTGGATCTTCTTCTTCTTGAAAGGATAGTGCTTGGGAGATTTATACTATTTATAAGTCTTGGGTCCCTTTTCCTTGTTCTCACTTTTCTTATTCACCATAAGGACTGCGGGTTTGTCACGCCCCATATCCTTATCCACTTAGAGAATTAAACTAATAAGTTTTGGAAGAATCTTCTCATTATTACTCATATTGTGATTAACAATAAAGTTGGAGAAAGTCTTGGGCAGTGATGAAAGTATGAGATTTGTACAAAACTCATCATGGAATTTAATCCCTAAGATATATAAGTGTTTGATGTAGTCGCTAAGATTGACTACAGGAGGCCCAGCTGGTGTAGAATCTCTGAGCTCATTTGTGAACAAAGAATTATATATCTCATATATCTCTTATCTCATCTTCTCTTGATAGATATCCCAAAGTTGAGACATCATGTTATAGCCATCCATATCCTCATGTTGCTTCAAAATATCATTATACATGGATGATAACATGAATCAATGAACATATGTAGCATCATTCAGATGTTTCTCATAGAGAGATATCTCTTCATCACTTGCCTTATTTCCAAGTGCTACTGGTAAAGGTTCTTCTAGAACATACAATTTCCTTTCATGGAAAAGGATGAAACGTAGGCACCTTTTCCACTCTTGTAAATTTTTATCGTTCAGAAGGTTTTTTTATCAATTATGGATAGAAATGATATGGTTTATGTAACTTTATTTTTGTTTCTAAAAATAATATAAGAAAAATTTTAGTACTTTATCTGATAAAATTTATATAAATAAATAAATATTATATTTATTAGTGTCCCACTATTTTATCAAAACCCAATAGCTCTCACCATTGGATTTAGAATATACTATTTCATAGAAAATCTAGTGGAAAGGATCCATATTCCCTTTCTCATTACCCAAAATCTGGTTGGTCAAGCAACTCTAATGGTTTTAGGTAGGAATTCCAAATTCCAACCGCTTTAACTCACAGTTCCTTGATTTTCTGAGTGGACTCCCCAATCCTAAATTCATTAATTTAGATTTCCCCAACCTTTTCCTCTTAGTTACACTGTTTGATTATTTGGTATTCAACCCTTGATGTCAACTAATTTAATTCAACCCAAAATATCAAGTTCGAATTCTTTGATAATTGAAAGCACCCCAACTTTGGCTGGTCAAGCTGTAAAGACCCGTAAAATTCAAGGGAAATTTTTTCTTAATTTTCTTTAGAATTTTACAAGAGCGCGGTTTCAGACGGCACCTGATTCCGAGGCCCGGAGTGCCCGGAATTATTTTCCGAAGTTTGGCTCGGGTACGTTCAGTGAACGAACGAGCGGGAATTCCTAACTTTTGATCCGGTGCTCGGAATTGAAATCCGAGGGCACCGATGAACTCGCAGCGCCGATATTCGCTTAATGAGACCTTTTCGGGAGTTGCGTTTGTTGCGGGTTGAAAGTTACGTTTTGGGGTTTTTCAGTTAAGTTAAATAAAATTTGTGTAAAGACAAATTTTATTTTAACTTATTTAAAAACCTATCAAAGGAGGTTGGAAGTGGGACCCACACCCACTTAACCTCCCTTGGGAGGATTAAGTGTGGTGGGGCCCACACGAACCCCTTTTCTTTTCAAATTCTCTCAACATCTTTAACGCCTCTTTTAATGGCTTAGGTTACCCTTATTTAATTAAGGGAGTTAACCCCCTTTTTGAATTTCAAACATTGAAATTCTTTTGTGTTGTGTTAATAAAATAAGAGGTAGTCTTATTTTATTTGGAGTTCTTTGTTTGTCTTTGGAGAGCTTTCCCTTCATCTCCAAGCTCTGACGAAGAACAAAGAACGTCTTCATCCTCAACGAAGAACGACAACACTTCGTCAAGGATCATCGACTCGGCGACCCGGTATCTTCGGACCTTTCCTTCCTCCCCGAACCTTCTTCGTCGGCAATCGAAGATCCGCCAACGACGTGTCTCTTCGGGCATAACTCTTCGTCAACGGATTTGACGAACGACGACCGCGACACCCGACCTCCGCGACGTCGTCTTCCGCGGAGCGTAGCCGAACCTTTGAATCTTAAACCCGAGGTAGGGGTTGTCGAATTTCTTTTGGATTCCTCATTTTATTCTTGATCGTGCTTTTAGCAAGATTAACGTGTGACATGATTTTCTTTAAGTTGCGTTATTATTATTAACGCGAGGGGGGCCGGACCGCACGAACACGGCCGAACCCCCCTCCAACGTTCTTGTTTAATTCTTGCGATGGAAGCAAAGTGGCGTGGTGCCGTCGCACCACGCGGTTTACCGTGCGTTTAATTTACGCGGCGCCGTCGCGCCACGCCGAGGAAAAATCTTCAAGAACGCGACGCCGTCGCGCCGCGTTGAAAAGAATCGAAGCACGGCGAAGGGGCGCGGTGCCGACGCACCGCGCCGGATGACGAACGCCGCGGCCGGTTCCGGGCCGCGGCGGGACGAGAAGACCGCGGCCGGTTCCGGGCCGCGGCGGGACGAGGAGACCGCGGCCGGTTCCGGGCCGCGGCGGAAGGGAAGACCGGCGGCCGGGCCGCCGGCGTCGGAAGCCGAAGAAGGGGACCGGAAGTTCCGGTCCCGTTTGAGAAAACCGGCCGGCCAGCTGGCCGGCCGGATGACTTAAAACCGGGGAATTTAATTCCCCGGCCAACCATGAAAACCCCCCTCTTTAAGAGGGGGGGGGCATTTCTTAAAAGGGAGGGGGCCGGCTGCCCCCTCGGTTCCACCAGCAGGCCCCCCACGTGGGGGGGGCTCTTTGAAAAAAATGGGGCGCGGCCCTTGTGCCGCGCCGCCCCTCCAGCATAACGCGGGGCTTAGCCCCGCGTGCCCCCCACCTCGCGGCACCCCGCCGCCAGCGCGGCCCGCCGCCGCCGCCCGCGCGGCCCCCCGCCGCCGCCACCGCGGCCCGCCGCCGCCGCCGCCGCGCCGCCCGCCGCCGCCGCCCGCCACCGCCGTCCGCCGCCGTCCGCCGCCGCCGCCGGCCGCCGCGCCGCCCCGGGGGGGGGGGGGGGTCGGGCCGGGTCGGCCCGGACCCGGACCCCCCCGTTACGGACCAGTTTCGGTTTTTGGCTCATAACTTGAGCCTCGGACCTCCGAATGACGAACCGTCTGCGGCAACGCGATCCTTGGATCGAGACGGTCGTTTCGGTATATCGCACTCAAGGTTTCGGTTTACTTTGAGTTCGGCCGGGTTGGTTCGTTCACGAAACCAACCGGGCCTTCGGAGCGGAAACGCTCTTATCTTGAGCTACGGACGTCCGATTGACGTGCCGTCAGTCGCGTAGTGTTCCTCTTAGTGAGACGGATCTTTTGGCATACTCCGCCCGAGGTTTGGACGCAGGTGGAGTACGGTCGGGTTGGTTTTGCCTTAAAAACCAACCGGGCCCCGGAGACGAAAATGCCTATAACTCTCAGACCGGGCGTCCGATCGACGCGCCGTCTGTTGCGTTGAGTTCCTGTTGACGATACGGAACTTTTGGATACATCAACTTCGGTCTTCGTGACAGTTGATGTATCAGCCTCTCGGCTCGTGGAGCGGATCCTCCGTACGAGCTTGCTGTGTGCGGGAACCCTAGTGCTGGCTGCGACTGTTCTACTGCTACGACTGCTACTGTGACTTTGACGACGACAGTACAGAGATCCTGTGTGGATTTGACGACGACAGTACAGAGATCCTGTGTGGATTTGACGACGACAGTACAGAGATCCTGTGTGGATTTGACGACGACGACTACAGCACTCAGCGATCCTACGTGGATCAGTGCTACAGGTTCTGTGTGAGCCCGATCCTGTGTGGGTCCTTGCGCTCAGCGGTTCTGTGTGAGCCAGCGCCTACAGGTTCTGTGTGAGCCCGATCCTGTGTGGGTCCTCTGCGGGGGTTAGTTACCTATCGATCCTTCGTGGGTCCGACGACTTAGATGGATCAGTGATCATCTTTATCGTCCTTGAAGAAGTTTACCTGTGTGAGCTGAATCCTGTTGTTTTCCTGTGTGGATTGTGTTGTGCAATCCTGTGTGGATTATATTTTGCTTTCCTATGTGGAATACGTATACTTTCCTGCGTGGACTGAGTTGTACTTGGGCTCGGAGGTTGGAGCGTATTTTAATTAATGACTTAGGTATATGTATGGGCATATACCTAAGCAGTGTCGGTTGTTACTTCGTGATTGTACTTTTCTTCGTGGTTTATCCTTTGTGGATTTGAGAGACCTTCAGGGGTCTCGGGGTCCCTACTGAGTAGCTTATACTCACCCCTGCACGGGCTTCGCCCGCACTACGTTGTGTTGGTTGCAGACGACAGACAGCGTTGACCTTAGCTGAGGCTTGCAGAGCGGGACGGTACCCGGAGGTGGACCACTGGGTGAGACGTGCACGGAGCGGACGGTGGGACCCGTGGAGCAGAGGAGCTATCTGTACCCACCCTTCAGGTGGGATTTCCGGTGGACAGCTCGGAGTAGCGGCTTTTACTTTTCAGTTGCTGTTTTTCCCTTTTCGAGTTGTACTTTACTTTCAGTTTGGGTTTGTATTCTGACCCATTTACTTTTCCGCACTTTCAGTTGTACTCTGTTTGCTTAGTGTTTACTTTCCGCTTGTTTACTCTGTGGTGTGTGTTTACTTTTCAAAGGCAATGCCTTCCCTTTTTATCGGGATTTACGCCTTGGTGCTAGTCGCCAGCCCCTGGCCTATGGAAGGCGGGCTTGGGGTAGTCACGGCACGGACCCCGAGGGCGGGTCGTGACAAATTGGTATCAGAGGAGTTCGGTTCTACCGCGAACTCTGATCTTTTCTATGTGAAGCAATAATGTTTAGCGTATTGAGTGTGGTTATCAGTCCAGGGAGTCCAGTGTTGGTGCGGCGGCCGACGTATCCGTACACCAGGACCCTGACTTCTGATTTCCGACTTAATGCACGAAAACATTTATTGCGTGTGTGTTTCAAAGTTTTCTTTGTGATTACTTATATCAGCTCACCAGGTATACTGTTCTAACCGTGGCGCACCTGTTTCCTTTTCAGGATGGCCCCACGACGGCAGCCAGCTAGGGTTCCGAGAGTCGAGCGAGACGACAGCCCACCGAGCGACGAGGCTTCGGTGCAGGGCCCTTTGTCAGCAGTGGCACCGGCGGTAGCTTTACCCGCCGATCCCCCGATGCTTCCAGCAGCAGCCGCTGACGATGCACGTCGCCTCAGCGCACTTCATGAGTTTCAGCACCAGCGACCGCCCAGGTTTCGCGGGGAGACGGATCCCCAGGCAGCAGAGGACTGGCTGGAGGCAGTGGTTCGAGTGTTTAGGCTAGTGAGGACACCAGCAGACCTCATGGTGATCCTCGCTGCGAGCCTACTACACGCAGCAGCAGGACGATGGTGGAGCTTGATGCTCCAGGTGCACGATGAGGCATCTCTTCTTTGGACGGACTTTGAGAGCATCTTCCGCTCGGAGTTCGTCCCAGCCACCCTTCGTGCGGTGCGTATCCAGGAGCTTCTACAGCTGCGGCAGGGCAGCATGACGGTCGCTCAGTACTCGGCGAGATTTACCGATCTCTCGCGCTACTCGACCGACATGGTACGGGACCCATTCTTCCGGGCCCGGACCTTCGAGCAGGGTTTGAGACACGAGATCAGGGCATCGCTGATCTCCCTCAGCATACCGACTCAGACAGGAGTACTGGAGCGGGCCCTTCTGATCGAGAGCTTCCTTGCTGAGTCTACACCAGCACAGAGACCCACCGCAAGACGGCACGTGGCAGAGTCATCTGCAGCTGGCAGTCGGCGAATGACTCAGGGGTCCAGACAGACCAGACCTCAGGGCACTGGCTCAGCAGTGCAGGGCACACAACGCGGAGCCAGTCTTTCGTGTGGAAGACTGTGCTATGCATGCGGCGGGCAAGGCCACATGGCTCGTGACTGCCCGACCCGCCATGCGGAGGAGCAGCAGACGGTTGAGGAACCACCTAGGCAGAGGCAGAGGTTCGACCGTGGCGGTCTGCAGGGAGGAGGCGGACGAGGCAGAGGAGCTGGCCGAGCAGCAGGTGGTGGACGACGCTTTGAGGCTCTACCACCACCACCACCAGGAGGTCCACCCCGACCGCAGGGGAGAGCTCAGCTTCAGGCAGCCGAGGCCTTCGATCATGGAGCTCTGGGAGCCGATGGACAGGAGCAGAACTAGTGGATACATCCTTTGTACTTCTGGTTCCTTGTTGCTTTTGTGTAGCGTCTTGTATTACGAGCTGCAATAATAAAAGACGCATACCTTGTGATGTTTTCGTTCATGTCCTCTATCGTAATGTTACTAAGAGGTTCCAGTTTTGGCTGTTGACTTGACCCTCACTTGTGAGACATCTACTGGAGGAGGCCCAGTTACCACACACTGATGCCGACAGTGTGACTCAACCCTTGGAGGCGAGAGTAACGGTTGAATCTCTTAGTAGTAGCGTCGAAGCCTTACGACGTCATCCTTAGTATGGATTAGTATCATCCATGTTAGGATTGACTGTTTTAGGCAAAGAATGTGGTTCATCCATGGGATGAGACCAGATTTCTCTTTTCGGCAAAGGAGAAATCTTGCAGCTCTGATGGGACCGGAGATGGTCCAGGCCACGACAGTGAAGGTCCAGGTCATCCAGGAGCGGATGAGGACAGCTCAGAGCCGGCAGAAGTCATACGCTGACAGGAGGCGGAGGCCACTGGAGTTCGAGGATGGAGACCACGTCTTCTTGCGGGTCTCACCTCGACGTGGTATTCGGAGATTTGGCCGAGGCGACAAGTTATCTCCGCGCTTCATCGGACCTTTCCAGATTCTCAGCAGGATTGGCGAGGTGGCTTATCGCCTGGCTCTACCACCTCAGTTGCACCGGGTGCACGACGTCTTCCACGTATCCCAGCTGAGGAGATACGTGCACGACCCGACGCACATCTTTGACCATGGGGAGCTTGACGTTGACGATGGGGCGACTTTTACGGAGGTCCCGGTGGAAATAGAGGAACGACAGGAGCGGGTCCTGCGTGGGCGATCGATTCCTCTTGTGCGCATCAGATGGCAGCACGGGAATCTCCAGGAGAGCACATGGGAGCGGGAGGCTCAGATGCGTGCTCAGTACCCTCTTTTGTTTCCCTAGTTTTTGTTGTATCTTTACGGGGACGTAAAGCCCTGAGGTGGGAGTAATGTAAAGACCCGTAAAATTCAAGGGAAATTTTTTCTTAATTTTCTTTAGAATTTTACAAGAGCGCGGTTTCAGACGGCACCTGATTCCGAGGCCCGGAGTGCCCGGAATTATTTTCCGAAGTTTGGCTCGGGTACGTTCAGTGAACGAACGAGCGGGAATTCCTAACTTTTGATCCGGTGCTCGGAATTGAAATCTGAGGGCACCGATGAACTCGCAGCGCCGATATTCGCTTAATGAGACCTTTTCGGGAGTTGCGTTTGTTGCGGGTTGAAAGTTACGTTTTGGGGTTTTTCAGTTAAGTTAAATAAAATTTGTGTAAAGACAAATTTTATTTTAACTTATTTAAAAACCTATCAAAGGAGGTTGGAAGTGGGACCCACACCCACTTAACCTCCCTTGGGAGGATTAAGTGTGGTGGGGCCCACACGAACCCCTTTTCTTTTCAAATTCTCTCAACATCTTTAACGCCTCTTTTAATGGCTTAGGTTACCCTTATTTAATTAAGGGAGTTAACCCCCTTTTTGAATTTCAAACATTGAAATTCTTTTGTGTTGTGTTAATAAAATAAGAGGTAGTCTTATTTTATTTGGAGTTCTTTGTTTGTCTTTGGAGAGCTTTCCCTTCATCTCCAAGCTCTGACGAAGAACGAAGAACGTCTTCATCCTCAACGAAGAACGACAACACTTCGTCAAGGATCATCGACTCGGCGACCCGGTATCTTCGGACCTTTCCTTCCTCCCCGAACCTTCTTCGTCGGCAATCGAAGATCCGCCAACGACGTGTCTCTTCGGGCATAACTCTTCGTCAACGGATTTGACGAACGACGACCGCGACACCCGACCTCCGCGACGCCGTCTTCCGCGGAGCGTAGCCGAACCTTTGAATCTTAAACCCGAGGTAGGGGTTGTCGAATTTCTTTTGGATTCCTCATTTTATTCTTGATCATGCTTTTAGCAAGATTAACGTGTGACATGATTTTCTTTAAGTTGCGTTATTATTATTAACGCGAGGGGGGCCGGACCGCACGAACACGGCCGAACCCCCCTCCAACGTTCTTGTTTAATTCTTGCGATGGAAGCAAAGTGGCGTGGTGCCGTCGCACCACGCGGTTTACCGTGCGTTTAATTTACGTGGCGCCGTCGCGCCACGCCGAGGAAAAATCTTCAAGAACGCGACGCCGTCGCGCCGCGTTGAAAAGAATCGAAGCACGGCGAAGGGGCGCGGTGCCGACGCACCGCGCCGGATGACGAACGTCGCGGCCGGTTCCGGGCCGCGGCGGGACGAGAAGACCGCGGCCGGTTCCGGGCCGCGGCGGAACGAGGAGACCGCGGCCGGTTCCGGGCCGCGGCGGAAGGGAAGACCGGCGGCCGGGCCGCCGGCGTCGGAAGCCGAAGAAGGGGACCGGAAGTTCCGGTCCCGTTTGAGAAAACCGGCCGGCCAGCTGGCCGGCCGGATGACTTAAAACCGGGGAATTTAATTCCCCGGCCAACCATGAAAACCCCCCTCTTTAAGAGGGGGGGGGCGTTTCTTAAAAGGGAGGGGGCCGGCTGCCCCCTCGGTTCCACCAGCAGGCCCCCCACGTGGGGGGGGCTCTTTGAAAAAAATGGGGCGCGGCCCTTGTGCCGCGCCGCCCCTCCAGCATAACGCGGGGCTTAGCCCCGCGTGCCACCCACCTCGCGGCACCCCGCCGCCAGCGCGGCCCGCCGCCGCCGCCACCGCGGCCCGCCGCCGCCGCCGCCGCGCCGCCCGCTGCCGCCGCCCGCCGCCGTCGTCCGCCGCCGTCCGCCGCCGCCGACCGCCGCCGCCGCCCGCCGCGCCGCCCCGGGGGGGGGGGGGGGGGGGGGGTCGGGCCGGGTCGGGCCGGACCCGGACCCCCCCGTTACGGACCAGTTTCGGTTTTTGGCTCATAACTTGAGCCTCGGACCTCCGAATGACGAACCGTCTGCGGCAACGCGATCCTTGGATCGAGACGGTCGTTTCGGTATATCGCACTCAAGGTTTCGGTTTACTTTGAGTTCGGCCGGGTTGGTTCGTTCACGAAACCAACCGGGCCTTCGGAGCGGAAACGCTCTTATCTTGAGCTACGGACGTCCGATTGACGTGCCGTCAGTCGCGTAGTGTTCCTCTTAGTGAGACGGATCTTTTGGCATACTCCGCCCGAGGTTTGGACGCAGGTGGAGTACGGTCGGGTTGGTTTTGCCTTAAAAACCAACCGGGCCCCGGAGACGAAAATGCCTATAACTCTCAGACCGGGCGTCCGATCGACGCGCCGTCTGTTGCGTTGAGTTCCTGTTGACGATACGGAACTTTTGGATACATCAACTTCGGTCTTCGTGACAGTTGATGTATCAGCCTCTCGGCTCGTGGAGCGGATCCTCCGTACGAGCTTGCTGTGTGCGGGAACTCTAGTGCTGGCTGCGACTGTTCTACTGCTACGACTGCTACTGTGACTTTGACGACGACAGTACAGAGATCCTGTGTGGATTTGACGACGACAGTACAGAGATCCTGTGTGGATTTGACGACGACAGTACAGAGATCCTGTGTGGATTTGACGACGACGACTACAACACTCAGCGATCCTACGTGGATCAGTGCTACAGGTTCTGTGTGAGCCCGATCCTGTGTGGGTCCTTGCGCTCAGCGGTTCTGTGTGAGCCAGCGCCTACAGGTTCTGTGTGAGCCCGATCCTGTGTGGGTCCTCTGCGGGGGTTAGTTACCTATCGATCCTTCGTGGGTCCGACGACTTAGATGGATCAGTGATCATCTTTATCGTCCTTGAAGAAGTTTACCTGTGTGAGCTGAATCCTGTTGTTTTCCTGTGTGGATTGTGTTGTGCAATCCTGTGTGGATTATATTTTGCTTTCCTATGTGGAATACGTATACTTTCCTGCGTGGACTGAGTTGTACTTGGGCTCGGAGGTTGGAGCGTATTTTAATTAATGACTTAGGTATATGTATGGGCATATACCTAAGCAGTGTCGGTTGTTACTTCGTGATTGTACTTTTATTCGTGGTTTATCCTTTGTGGATTTGAGAGACCTTCAGGGGTCTCGGGGTCCCTACTGAGTAGCTTATACTCACCCCTGCACGGGCTTCGCCCGCACTACGTTGTGTTGGTTGCAGACGACAGACAGCGTTGACCTTAGCTGAGGCTTGCAGAGCGGGACGGTACCCGGAGGTGGACCACTGGGTGAGACGTGCACGGAGCGGACGGTGGGACCCGTGGAGCAGAGGAGCTATCTGTACCCACCCTTCAGGTGGGATTTCCGGTGGACAGCTCGGAGTAGCGGCTTTTACTTTTCAGTTGCTGTTTTTCCCTTTTCGAGTTGTACTTTACTTTCAGTTTGGGTTTGTATTCTGACCCATTTACTTTTCCGCACTTTCAGTTGTACTCTGTTTGCTTAGTGTTTACTTTCCGCTTGTTTACTCTGTGGTGTGTGTTTACTTTTCAAAGGCAATGCCTTCCCTTTTTATCGGGATTTACGCCTTGGTGCTAGTCGCCAGCCCCTGGCCTATGGAAGGCGGGCTTGGGGTAGTCACGACACGGACCCCGAGGGCGGGTCGTGACACAAGCACTTTAAACTATGGTCTGATTTTAACCGTAATAATGGAAGGCTATACCGAATTAATATTTTATTGAGGTATTTTATCCGTTTATGCATAAATTTACAATTATTATATTTATCACATGATTTTTAATATTAAGTGGGGTTACATAAGTGATTAACCATGTATTAGATAATATTTACGCATAACCCATTTTATTTTAATTCTATCTTCCATGATCATTAATTCATTAATTCTGTGATCATGATAAGACATCCATAATGAAATTACTATGAAACTGACATAAATAAAATAATAAATCGGTATGATCATGATCTCTTACTAGTGGTTACTTTATCTAGTGGTTGATAAACTAACTGTTGACCTAGGGGAAAACACCTTGAACCAATTAAGGTTTGTATTGCAGCTTTCCACCTATCCACCTATGTATATCCTTGGATTGGTTTCACCTCAGCTCCAAACTTGAACCACCTCTGCTAGCTTGAGAGCTCCATCCATTACAAATTTCTTTTACTCACACAAAGTTGAGGGGGGAAGGTTTTTACATAAAAGAAACCATGGGCACACAGTCCCTACATAATGAAAGGAGAGAAGGCACGTAGGACAACAATTTAATTTAATAATAAATTAAATGAAACCAATCACATACAAAAGGTCTACCCTAGCTCATGGTCATCCACATGCATGCAAAGAATTTTGAATTTAATAAAACTATCATTAAATTATTAATCATTAATATTTAAGATAAATCATGCTCAAATCAATTAATTATTATCTTTAATTAATCAATTATTTTATCTTAATTGTTATCTGAATTTCTGTGAGATTCTCATCCATTCTAATTTTAAAAAAAGTAAATAAATTAATTTAAAATTAACTATGTACATAAATATACCTTGGAGGAAACACGGTGAATACCCATATGAATCTACCAAACATGCATTATACTTGTATATTATTTTACTCTTGTGACATATGGAATACATGACTTATTATGTACTTTCACAACATGTACTTCACGGATGATTACAAAAATTACATGATTTTTCAGTCATGTTTTATGATTCAACACACATAGAGTAACAACTTGTAATACGACTCATACACAATATTCATATATGAACATTATGCATATATTAATTAAACATTTAAATATTTATGTAAATTAAAATCTGTAACATGGAATGTTCTATTTTTATGACCACACACAAGTAAATGTCTCAAGGTTTTCATAGTAAAATAAATAAATTTTAAATATATGTAATTTAGTATAGGTATACAGTGTGTAGTTTCGATCTACACGACATGTGTATCTCTCACTATCTATATGAGGTACACACCTAGGGACTCGACGTGTGAATCGTACCTTGAAAATTTTGGAGTACACAGTGTGTCCAATGGGCCACACACCATGTGAACTCTGAGTTACATGGTCACCGGTTAGGTAGGTTGTGTATGGAATACACGGCCCATCTGTGACTCAAAGGAACTACACGCCGTGTACGTGGTCTATATAGCATGTAGTCTAGATAACTATGCCCCATTAAATTATAGTCAACACATGATGAAATTTAATGCATGTATTCAATCCATATGACCATAATTAATTTCCAAACTAATTCCTAATGCATTGAACATGACTACATGGCATGTAACTCTGATTACAAAGCGTGTAGTCATGTGTTCTCCATCCAGAAACCTTGGCACCTCCGAATGAGTTCTTTGATTTTATTTTAATCATAAAATTAAACGTCTTGATTAGATATACGAGAAATAAATGAGGAAAAAACATATATCTCAATTCAGATTAAAATAATGATTAAAATTGAATTGAAAAACTATGTTACAAATTTCTAAATCACCAATGATTTTTAAATAATTATAAACAATTATGTGCCTTCTCTAATACCACTTGAAGGTTACGGGTGAAATGTAAGTGCGGAAAGGTCGGTGCACAATATTTATTTTTTCCATAATTGATGATCAATCAAAGTTCTATGTGATGTTGAACGCTGTGATCAATGGTATTGAATCAAAGAAATAGACAAGGGATGGAGTACTGGAACCAAGACAGAGAAGATCAACACATATTTTTTATAATTAATTTAATTAGATAAAGAATTACCTCTAAGGAATTTTTTCTTCGTTGATGAATATGGCAACAGATCTACAATGCACCATTGTTGTGTTATAGAAAAAAGTTTATATTTCCTCTAAAAGTGATCTAAACGTGTTCTAAGAATCTCCAGATATCACTGAATGAGTCTTTGGGTGCTAGCACAGAAGATCCTTGAACTTTCATTATCCTCCTTGATCGCCATGAGAATATCTTAAAAATAATTCTCCTTGATCTAGTGGAGGAGGATTTCTCATTGTTCTTGGGAGTGAACTTGGAGAAGGGATCTCTATGGGCTTGAGAGGATTATCTATGATTGTTGTTCACAACAAAAATGAATTGCCTCTATAGAGAAAATAAAATAATTGGGTATTTATATTTCTAGGGTTAAAATAAAATAATTGAAATAGTATACTTGATTATTTTATTTAATCCTAGAAAAACCCCATGTCAAATAATAATAATAATATTTCTCTACATGTGTTAAACTTTCAAATTATAATTAAATATTATTTAATTAAATAACATTCAATATTTTTTATTTCTCACCGGACCATTAAAATCGATCCTCCATTCCTCCAAAATATTTATCGGGACTTGAATAATGTCTATTTATTTATTAAATAATATCACTTCATTATTCTCCAATAAATAAATAAATAAAAATTATATCACTAAATATAAAATAAATATTTATTAAATATTCCTCTCACAATATATTCTCTAAAATAACTAGTGACATAATAAATATGATCAATCATACATGAATAATTATTAAACCACATGTGATAATAATATTTATTCAACCTATTAAATAATAAATAATAATATATTATTTAACTGATATTCTGGATACACTTAGTGTTTGACCCTCTAGGCCTCTTTCTCAATGGAATTAGGCAAAACATCCTAAATTCCAAGGTTAGCTTCTAGAAACACACCAATACACCCATAGAGAAATAAGTTGTTGTTACAACGACATGTTACCTCATACGGATTCTTACTATGTAATAAAACCCCTTTATCACGATATCTCTAATTGAGCAGGTTGTATACTGGTGCCATCAACCTATGTGATTGATATCTCTTTCTTGGACTTTCTGGAGATAGAACTTGCCTAAAAAACACCATGTCCATGGATTTATTTAGGCTATATCATTTCCATCAAAGGGCCTAAGTTATTAATTTCCATTAATGAACATAAGGGATAAATCCTTTCCCGTATTATTAATTAATTCAATATTACTCATGAAACACCCAATGTATCCTACCTCATCGTGAACAATTGTCATCACGGTTTTCATTAATACATCAAAGTATGCGACTCATAATACTCATTATTAATAATATTCAAGTATAAGGACCAATACATGCATCCGCAGATAGGAACATCCAATGACACTTATAAATGTGGATTTCCCACAAGCGGGTCTCATTCTCATAAGATCCTACTTGATATTACCAGGGGTATACATCATGAAAAGGCGCCTCAGATTCCTATGAGTCTCCACCGTTGATAGACTATATCATTTATGTCCCTTAAATGATATCATCTGACTATATGACGTATATTCAATAATATTTTCATATCACTTCTGGGTTCTCATCAAAGAGGGGAACTTCTATGACCTTTTAGTGTGACATCAACTCTTAGGAAATTATCACATACTATGTCATGTAGAAGAACAGTCATGATGTGATAATTAGTTTATTAATATTCAAAATAACAAATACATGTTTATCATAAATTACATAGAATTTATTTCTAGGGAACTAACTCCAAAAAATTATTCAAAAACTTTTAAAAAATATTTTTTAGATCTTATTTGTGTGAAGAGTACACACACTGTCATATTTATCATAGTGTAATGAAAGTTTGAGGATACTCCATGATTGTTTTAACCGTATAAAAAGGATTTTTTTCTAGTATATTTGGTGGTATTAGATTATTTTCAAACCATTCTATAGACTAGATACTCTTACTTAGTAGGGAACTTAGTAAATTCTTATGTTCCTATGGAATGTTCTTATGTTCTAGTTTTCAGTAATGTTATTTATCTTTAATAGGAGGTGAAGTTTGTTTCATATGAAATAAATTATAAAAATAAAAATATCATTGATTCACCCCCTACCCATTTTTATGATCATACAGGTCTTGTTGGCTCCTTTCAAGTGGTATGAGAACAAAGGTTCTCCTCATTGACTCTTTGTTAAAGATTGGAGAAAGGGGGAGTTTCTATGGATGTTTATAATTTTTTTAATAGTAAGGGGTTTCCTGTTTTCAATGAAAATAACTATCATATTTGGAAACATATAATGCTACCTTATATTATGTATCTTGGTTATAATATTATCTAAGTTACAAAAAATGGTTTATCACCTAGATATAAGGGTGTTCCCTTAATAGTTGTGAATAAGAAGAATTTGGAGAATGATATGTGATCCATAAATGTTATAATTTCCTCACTCTCTAAAACTGAGTTTCTTAGAGTTAAGAGAGCTCGAATGGCTAAAGACCTTTGGGAAAAGCTGAAGAACATCTATGAGTGATAAATGAAAGTAAATAAAGAAAATTTACAAATCTGAAGGTTGAAGTATGAAAATATTAATATGGGTGATTATGAATCTTTTGGTGACTTCTTTATATGGGTAGATGACATTTTAAGCACCATAAAATGTATTGGAGATAATTTGGAAGACTCAAACATTGTTGAAAAAATCTTATTAATTCTTCCAGATAAATTTGATGAAAAATTTTCATTATTGGAAGATAGATATCCTAAAACTCTATCTATGGATGATCTACACAACACTCTCATTGCATGAAAAAAGGGTAAAAAATATAAAGAACAAATAAAAGGCTAATCTTGAAATTTTCTTCAAATATTCTAAGTAAGGAGAATCCCAGAAATCACTCGAAGAAGAAAAATTTTGTAACTATAACACTGAATAAGAGGTTAGTAAATTTTTTGATAAATTTATATGTTTTTCCTAAAATGTTGAAAAGATGCATATGATGGTACAAAGAGAATTTACCACTAAAATGTTTTGGTTGTGGATCTATTGGGTATTTTACTACAAATTTTCCTCAATTAAAGGGATAAGAAGAAATTTATGAAGATGATAGAAATTCAAGAAGATCCATTAAGAATAAAACATAATAATCCAATTCATATCCAATTATGAAGGATATGAAGTTTTATAAATAAAAAATGAGAAACTATTTGTACAAGTGTGATGAAAATGATGGAAGTGAAGAAGAGACTGAAATCTTTAGTAATGATGGTGCTAAAAATATTTATTGAAAAATTGAATGATAAAATAAGTATTTTATAATAGTAATAATAATAATCTTAGATAGATTTTATTTTTAATTGATAACTAAAAGAATGTCTGGTGAAAATTTTAAGACTTAAAAGATAGATCAAGAAGTTAAAAAAGGGAAATATTTCAAAAACTAATCTGGAATTTTTATTTAAGAAAAAGAAATGTTTATAAAAAGAGTTTATAATATGGATAATTTATTTGATGAAAATAATAACCACGTTATCAATATTTAAAAAAAATCTAAGGTGAATGAGGAAGAGTTATAACTTTTTCAAAAAAACATTTTAAACTGAGTAAGGTGTTACAAACTTCCAAAATTCATTTACAAAATTTGGTGAATGTTTTGAGAAATATAGACCTAATAAGTATCAAAAACATTTATCCACATAGATTTATAATAAGAATTATTGTGATCAAAAGTAAAAGGAAGTTAATAAAGCCGTGTATATAGCTAAAATAAGAAAAGATAAAAAAACCAAGAGTTTCTAACGTTAAATATACTAAACCACAAATTCCTATTATAGGTTACTCTATTAAGTCTTAGAATAAATATAAGGTGAATAAAAATTCAGTAGGTAACCAAAAATTTGGTGTGAAATTAAATACCAAATTAAAGGGTAAGAAATTTGATGAAAAGACGAAACAAAACTCCGAATAATATGCAAGTTTATAAGGGAGATTTGTTTTCTATGGTTACTACTGGAACTGTAATGGATTTGGGAATATAATATGGATGTGTTGGTTTGACCATATACATTACATAGAATCTATAATAAGGTGGAGAAAATGTTTTAGTGGGATTCAACCCACACAAAAGATACAACTTTAGAAAGTTAGTTAGAAGATTTAAAATAGATTCCAACCTTTAAAAACTATTATTGAAAGATGTGATATAACAAGAAATATTGAAAAATGATCTCTTACTATGATACTAGAATAAAAAAATTATAAAAAAATCTCAAAATCCATGTGAGAAGAAAGAAAAATTCAAGGAAAAATCCTTATTTTTTGAAACTGTTCTCAAAGATATAGAATGAGAATGACCCTGGATTTTGGATAGTTTGTTTTCGTCATATATGACAGGAGACTTGAAGTTGTTGAAGAATGAATTTTTTTTAAATAATCTATAATTATTTTTGGAAATTATGAGTCACTCAAAATCAAAGGCATTGGATTTTCTATCATTAAGGAAGATAAGTAAAAAAATTAAATGATCCTCATTTTTTAAGGGATGAAACACAATTTGTTAAGTGTTTTATAACTCTATGATAAATGTAACAAATTTGTTTTATGAAAATATAGTTTTGTTTCGAAGAGTATAGAAGATTTGAAAGTTGTTACGAGAGGCCAATGAACAAGGGGAAACATTTTTCAAGTTATTGATTCACAAAGTTCATGATATCTAATAATGATAGAATAAAATCAGTTGTGGCATAAAATTCTAGGGAATATATATAATAGAAACATGAGAATACTTAGAAAGATAGAAAGTAATCTAGATATTCCTGATATTAAAAGAAAAAGAGATTATTTTTTCCCTATTTTCTATAAAGTGAATATTATAAACTTTGTACATAAGAAAGTTGAGATACAGTCAACTCATCCTTTGGAGTTGATATATTCTGATATTTTTGGGCCCATTAATAAACAATAAACACATGTAGATAATTACTTTATTTATTTAAATGATGAATTTACTCACATTACAACTATTATGCTTCTAAAACATAAGTTAGAGGATCTTGATATTTTTAAAAGTTTTAAGAGTATTGAAAAAGAGACTGTGGATGTTATGTGAATAAAATTGAAACTAATAATGGTGGTGAATATACAAGTGGGAATTTAAGAGACTAACTTGAAAAGCATGTAATTCATCATGAGTATGAACTATACACACTAATGAAAAATTATGTTTCTAAAATAAGAAATAGAAGTTTAGTGGAGTGTCATGAACAACGTTGATTGAACATGATAATTATCATAATTTTTAGAGTCCATATATTTGGGTAGAAGTTTATATTTGTAATTAATGTTTATATTGACTGAAATCTGATATTAATTTACATGAAATGTATTATAAATGAACCCCAAGTTTAAATCAACTAAGTGTGTTTGGTAGTCCCTTCATTATAAAATTCAAGGGTGAAAATATTGATAATATTGATAATATAGGTGTTTATAGAATCTTTCTTGGATACCCTCCTAATGGAAGAGGATATGAATATTATAATAAATACATTGTAAATATGGTTGATTAATTATATGTGAAAATTCATGAACTATTTCACAAGAAAATTTCTCAAATAGTTGTATATGTAGAAGAAATGGAAGATGAGGTGGTTGTAGTTGAACAAAAAAAAATTCCTAATGTATATAACACTTTTGAAGCTACTCAAGTTGCATATTATAACTCATTAATGTCAAGTGATTGGAAAAAATTAAATTCATCTCATCATAGGATGATTAAGCAAGTGGAGGTTTATAACATCATTTGATATCAACAAAAACTAGTTCAAACTAAAAAAATTTCAATGTTAGTTTCACATAATTAATTATATTCATATTTTGAGCCAAAATATGTTGTTGAAGCTATGTAACATCAAAAGTGGATTGATTATCTGAATGTATAACTGGATTAGATTGAAAAGAATGATACTTTTGAACTTATACCCAACCCCAACAATAATAATGTAATTGGTACAAAGTGGGTTTTCCAAAACAATTTAAATGAAAAAATGTAAGTTTATAATAAACAAGTAATGACTATATTCTAATGGTTACTCCCAAATTAAAGGCATTTATTTTAATGAAACCTTTTCTCTAGTGGCAATATTAGAATCTATCAAAATATTTCATGATACTTTCTACATAATCAAGACATAACATTTTCCAAGTGGATGTCAAGTCATATTTTCTTAATGTATAGATCTATGAAGAAGTTTATATTGAACAACTATGTGGCTTCATGACTGTGAAATATGAATGTTTTTTGTGGAATTTGAAGAAGGATTTTTATGGATTGAATAAATATTTAAGGGAATAGTATTCTAAATTGGATAATCTCTTAAGGAAGTTTAACTTAAATAAAGGATGTGTTGATAATTGCCTCTAAAAAATAAAATCAAGAGTTTTCCCTCATTGTGATTATATATGTTGATGACATCAAATTCATAGGGGATGATGAAGAAATTTGTGGAAAGTTTTATAAGGAGATGAAGAATCTTTTTGAGGTTTCCATGTTAGTATAAATGAAATATTTTCTTCTCTTACAAATCTCACAAAAAAGAAGAAATGTATTTTACTATCTCAAGAGAATTATGTTATAAAACTTCTAAGGAAGTTAATAATGGAATAATCAAAGCCAATTTCCACATAAATTTCAGTGGGAACAAATTTATCAAAATATGGTGAAGGAAAGGTGGTTGATCCTAAAGAGTTTATAAAGTTCATTGGAATTTTATTATATCGGATAGCCTCAAAACCATATATAGTCAATGTTGTTAAACTTTGTGCTATATATCAAATTGAAACAAACCAATCTTATATCATGGGATTAATATGAATTCTCATATATATCAAAGGTACAACTTATTTTGGGATGAAATATGACTATGTAGGAAAGATTGATTTATTTGGTTATACGGATTCATATTGGATAAAAAGTATTGATGATAGAAAATCCACATATGGTGGATTATTTTTCTTATGATAAAGATGTGTTAGTTGGAATAAAAAAAATAGAATTCAGTAACTCTCATTAAAATAGAATTTAAGTATGTTACTACCACTCAAGCTGAAAAAAATCATGTGGATGAATACACATTTGGAAGACATGTTTGTTGATATCAAGTTTCATCTTCTATTGAATTTTGATAATTAGAGTGTTATAAATATCGCTAAAAATACAGTTCAAAATTATTGGTCCAATCACATTGATATAAAATATCACTTCATCAAAGATTATATGGATAAGAATGAATTGATGTTGGAGTTTTTCCTATAATGGATAAAGTTGTTGATACTTTCACAAAACTATTTTTGAAGGAAACATTTCATAAGTTTATGTTAATAATGTATATTCAACCTTCCTCTCTTTGAGGAAAAAGTCTTGTGATTTCTATACCCTATCTATCTTGTGTTTTTATAGTGTTTTTAAGGGGTTAAAAATGTTTGTAACATAAATCTATCCATTGGTATGTGCTTAAATTTTCAAGGAGATCATGTTTTTAGGGGGATTTTGTTAAAGGGGTAAGGTGTGATTTCAGCATGTATGTGTGTGTAAACTTATTTAATAGTTTTTTTATTGGATTTAGGAAAGTTATTTTTATAGGTTGAAGATGTTTTTTTAATGAATGTTTAAAGTGAAGGAAGAAGTTTTTTAAGAAGGTTTCTTATGTCACTACTTATGGATGGCATAGTATTATTGATCAATGATTCTAATTTCCTACACTGAGTTCACTCACATAGGCTTAGAATTGTTTAACATGTAATTCATTTCCTAAGTTGAAAATTTCATTGATTTATGTTCCTTGGTTGAAAAAAAAATTCCAAAGGGGGATTGTTGGGACTAGGAAGTTTAGTGGTGTTTTGAAGTTTCTAGACTTTTTTAGGAAATATGTTAAGAAATTTTTGATCTTTGTTTTTAAAACATAAATCATCCATATTTTTTATGTTTTCCAATAATTAGAGAATCAAAAAATAAGACCAAACAAGCTATTCTGGGAAAATTACCTTGGGAAGATTATTCGATATGAATATTTCTTGGAATAAGAAAATTGTTGCATGATTATATTCTATTTTTCTTATAAAGTCATCAGATTAAGTTTTTGGTGAAATAAAATTTTGTGATGCTTTACTATTTTCAATTATTCCAATATCACAAGTTATAAAATATCTAATGATCCATGTTTTTAGTATAAAGGTAGAGAAATTTTTTTAGTTGTAAAAAGTTTATACTATGAAGTTTTGTGGAGTTCATCAAACACACAAAATCAGACAAAGTTTTAGGTGAGTCAAGTTTCTGTTAGTAAATTTTTGAAACACTGTGAAAGAGTAACTAGAATAATTTGTTAATGGAAAATATTTTTTGTTCATGCTATGATTTTTGTTATGTTTAGATAAAATGTAAAGTTTTAAAAGTGGAAATGGAATATGAAGAATTATTCCAAATAGGAAAGAGTTCTATCATAAAAAGTACAATGTGATGAAATCCAAATTAGACAAAGTCCAATTAGATAAAGACTTTGGATGAAGTCCATTGAACAAAAAATTTGTAAAATTTTCATCTAACAAACATGTATGAAGCTATGATGATTAGGTTTGTTGAGGATGGTTAAAAGTATTTTTTAGATAAATATCATCATACAGAGGTTAGAGAATGAAGGTAATGAAAAGAGAGTTTTTATGTAATTAATTGAATGAAGGAAGAGTTTGGGAAAGTACATTGAGAAGTACCTATGTAGTTTGTGATGGAACAATAAGATGGATATTCTTTATATGGAATATTTGTTATGACATTCTTACAGGACAAAATTTCAATGGTATAATGTTTTACCAAATAAATTTTCTTTGTGATTTTTTTATAAAGATATCAAATGGGATTATTTTTTATTTATTGGTCAAAGTTATAAATATCACGGAAGGATGATTTTTTATTCATTCCGATTTTGAAGGAAGTTTTTCGAAGGTAGTGGATGTTCAAATTTATGAGAAATGTCAAGAATAATCTTGAAGCCTTTAGAATAATCCAAGAAAATTATACTGAGTTGGAGATTTTAATTTCATGTTTTCATTAAGTGAGAATAAAAATTAAAGATCATGCCCTTTCTCCACCTCATGAATCTATAAATAGGGTTCACGTATATTATAGAAATTTAAAATTTTACTATTCACATGTGAAAAAATTAAAGTTCTATAGAAATCGTTTTGGACAAAGAAACTGGATGAAATCCTAAAGCCAAAGTTTGAATAGTAAGTTACCAACCAAGGAGTATCTTGGTTAAAGAATAATATTAATAATTTGGTATTGATAAGTGGTTATGTGATCAAAGGTAATGGAAAAATTAATCGGAAAAACTTTTATACCAGGTGGTATCTGACAAATATAGAATAAAGGAGTTTTTTTCTATTGTCATATGGCATCAAAAAAACATTTCTAGGTGGAATAATTGAACAAATAAATCAGAAAAATAGTGAATGTATTGGGTTTCATTTAGAAGTCCAAAGTGGAATTTCTTTCCTACTTCTTGTAAGGAAAGTGAGGAAGAAGGTTTTTGAAAAAATATAAAGAGTAAAAAAGTACAAGTAGCATGGTGACAACATACTGAACCTATTCATCAGTGTTTCAAAAGTTGTCAAAAATTCTTTTTTACATCTTATTTATGAAATGAAAACATGAAATGTTATATTTATCATAGTGAAATTAATGTGTAAGGATACTCCATTCTTGTTATAAACATATAAAAATGATTGTTTTCTAATGGATTTTGTGGTATTATATTATTTTTAAACCATGGAATGGACTAGATACTCTTACTGAGTGGTGAACCTTGTAAATTCTTATTTTTTTATGGAATTTTATTTTGAGATTATTTTTAATGAACTTATTACTCTTTAATAAGAGGTGAAGGTTTATTTATGATAAATAAATTAGAAAATAAAAATATCACTAATTCACCCCCTTCCCCTCTCATTGATCACACATATCATGTTGGTTCCTTTCTTGTTTGAGTTACTTTACTATTTCATATTGTACTTTTAATGAATTAAAGTTCTTGGGTTTAGTTTTTGGAAGTTTTAAGAGATTTTAGGAGTTTTTGGAATCCTTTTTAAGGTCTTTCAATTAATGCATGGTTAGGGGAAACCATGAAATTTTCCCAAGGTAAACATGAAGAGTGAAAAGGGACCCAGGGGAATTCTCATGGTTGGTTTATGGTTTGATAAAACCATGTGGTAACCATGTATCCTCATGAACTATTGTATAGTGATTACTTCCATATTTAGTGTATAGTTTTCCCAACCATTTTTCAAAACCATGTAGACATGGGTATCGTATAATAACACCCACATGGTTGGTGAATGGTTTACCAAATCATGTGGCGAAACCATGTACATCATTAATTAGTTACAAAAATTATAATTTTAACTTGGGCTTTCCCCTAAAATAATCATTTTCCACCTTTGTGTAGTTCCCTCATACTAGAGGGATCCTATTGGTGATTTTGGTGATTCCATTTTTTCTAGCGGATGATTGCATTGAATCTTGGATCATTGGACCTATGGAATCTAAGGTAATAGTTTTGATTTTATATCTCCTTGATTATATTCTTGTTCTATCTTTTATTTAATCCTAGACCATGGTCTACATTCCTTAATCTATGGTCTATAATGGATTTTGATAGGTCTTCCTTATGATCCATTAAATTTAAGGTGAGGAGTGTCCAGATCTGTGAGTTTGAAAAATAATTCTTCATAACAAACATGTTAGTGGTAGGTTTCTTCTCTCCCACTTTACTCTTTCTAAAAATATAATTATTTTATTTTTTTAAACCTTAATGTTTTTTTTAAATTATAATTTCAAAAAAATAAGTTATGAAAAACCTCTGGTGGGGTCTCTTAAGAATATAGGTTATTGTAGTCTCTCATAACATGTTTGATAAAATATATAATTGATGTTTTTATTTCTATATAATTTATAGGTGTGATAACTTGGAATGGACAAGGGTGTATGATTTCATGATGGATATTTGGGCCTTTTTAGTTTGGACATGGCTATTTTTTATGGTGTTGGGGCACACTAGATTATAAAACAAGGTTAAGACTTGGTTTTAGAGGGATGGGTACCACTCATGAGTATATATTGTTTAAAGAACATGTTGCATGGAAATTCCTTGAATGTGAACTTTAATGTGTGTGTGTGTGTATTCATGTAATGTGAGACCTTTATGCTATGACTGATTTTCACTATTTATGCATTGTATCATTTTATTATCCTTTCTCTCTTACCCTAGTTTTTATTTACAAATATTGTTATTAGTTGGTGTGTTCTTTTCTTAGTGTTGTTTGTGGGAAGTCATGGGGATTTCCTATTGGGTTGTATAATCACCCCATAAATATTCACCTTGGTGTGTATGAAGAAATTTTTTACCATGTATAATGCCCTTGGAATTTATTTCTATCCTTTGGTGTCCGATGGATTTCACTAAAGTTTGGTGTCATCTCAGTCTTATCCAAGATAATGAGTCAGGGTTGATATGCTACGCTAATCTCCAACCTGTGGCCTATTGGATATGGGATTTATAGTTCATCCTCATCTTCACTACTATCCAAGGAAGGGTACTAGTGTTGGAGGGTTCATGGAATAAATTCCATCCCATTTCTATGTCAAAATCTATAAAGGATATAATAACCTCACCATTCATTGATACTTCATATTCACCCGCTGAAAAACTAGGCAATGATAAACAAAATTAGTAACCTATTTCTTCACCCTTACCACCAAATTAGTACCTAATATCATGATAAATATTTTTAGCTCAGAGATTTTTTGAATAACAGGAATGATTAAAATAATTCAAAAATATTATTCTTGAGATCCATAGGAACCACCATCCATCCTCTAAAATAAAGTACTGAATCCAATATAACTGACCACCCTTCGGTGGTCTTCCCATTATTTTGTATTTTTAATCAGAAAACTAATCTTCCATCATTCGTTCCACTAACATGGATGTCAAATTGAGACTATAGAGAACCACACTATTGGTTTTCTTCATTACCTCAATGTGAAATCTCACCAACATGCCCATCAACTACCACTATACCCTAGAATCCTTCGCTACCTGAGTTTTAGTCTTTTTATCAAGGTATCTACTATTTCATTTCCCTTTCCCTATATATGCATGATATAAATTCATAGGTTTGAAGATATTTCATCCGCTTGTTCTACCTAAAGTTGTGATTTCATTTTAGGTAAATATATTTCAAACTCTTATGATTTATATATACCAAGATTTTTTCATCTAAAAGTTAATTCCTCCAACTCTACAATCATGAATAATGAAAACTAGCTCAAAGTCATGGGTTGAATAATTATTCACATTAGGACTCTTCTTCCTAGACCCATACACAATAAATTTACTACCTGTATTAAGACACATCCCAATATCAAATATTATGTATTTAAATAAACTTCATAATGGACTCTTGCCTCTAGGAGAATCAGAATTGGTTATAAAATTAATTTCCACTTAAATTATTTAAATGATTATTAACATTTTCCACTCCACTCAATCTATTATCCCTTTTGATTCATAGTTTTTATAAGATAATATTACATTGAAATTTTTTGAATGAATCTATAATACTATCTATTCAATCCTAGAAAACTCTAAATATCGAACACATTCTTTGGTCTTTCCCAAGGCATCATTCCCATAACCCTCTTGTAAATGATATAGATCCCTTTATCTAATAAAACATGACCAAGTAACTTCACCTTCTAAATCCTAAAATTGAATTTAGAGAATTTATCATAAATTCTATTATCAAATAAAACCATTAAAACAATTTCTTGGTGTCTCTCAAGATCTATTTCCAAAATTTAATAAAGGATGATATCATGTACTAATAAAAACATAAATAATCCATGTATTTATTGAAACTCATGTTCATCAGATCCATACTAACCATAAGTGTATAGGTAACTCTAAAATTAATTTCTAAAAACTCATAATGGATATATCAACATTGTAAAGACATTTTTTGAATATTCTCGTATTTCACCCTTAATTAATGATAACCAAGGTGAAGTTTCATCTTAAAAAACCAATGATCTCCATTAAACTACTAAAATAGATCACCAATCCAAGTTAAAGGATATTTTTTACACTGTTAGTTCATTAAAATTACAATATTCTATATATAACCTTAAGCTACCATTTTATTTCATGGAAAACAAAATTGGAACTATTTAAGTGGATACACTCATTCAAATAAATTTCTTCCGATTGAGCTCATCCAACAAAACCTTTAATTTTCACAAATATATCAGTGGTCTAAAATATAATGGGAATGATAAATTTCTCATTCCAAGAACCAAATCAATAGAAAATTACACATCTATCTTAGGTGGTAGTTTAGAGAATTCATCAAGAAAAACATATGGATATCGATCCATCACCATTGGAAGTAGAGGTGTAATATTTCTTTCTAAGGAACCAAGAAACATTACTATAAACTAACAAGTTAAAGTCCCAACATTCATTTACATCAACTTGTTTATTCTTATATGAAAATTATACTCTCCTCTAAAAGTATGGATAGTCTTGTACTATAGTGTAAAGAGTATTCATTGATGATAGTGGTCAATCTAAGTATTAAACCTAATCTACCAATCCATATCGATAATCAAATCATACATATTCATCTCAGGGAATAGAAATTTTAATTATATTTATAGATTATCAACCATGATTAAGTAAGAGGGATGATTATTCCCAATCTCCATTCTCTCAACCTATAGATTATCAATTCTCAAAGAACGTGACTTCATCTCAACATGGTGCCCTAAAAGATCAAAAAATCATGTAGAGATAAATAATTGTGGTTTTATCATATCAAATAAAGAAGAAATAATGGTAGAATCTATCATGGTGGTACCTCACAACATAGATGGCCCCAAATCATCCGTAACCTCCTTAGGTTCCATATAAACTATGAAAAGTTTTCCCTGACACTTTTAAGGTGTATAAATTTCCTCCAGATGATCACATCCTATTCTACCATAAGTTTTTGACCAGGCTTATGCCAATATAACTACCTGCATCATGGATCCTTTCACTTAGTCGAATATCCACTACTAATCATCTTTGAGAACTAGTTTAATTATTTATTCAAGTATCCTACATTACTGAACTAGAAACATGTGTGAGGAGGATTTAGAAACATTAACATTAGATTCCTCATTTCACTAAATTGGTATCACACCAGTGATCTCTTCCCTTGAGATGCAAGAGAAGAATCCCCAATCGACCTCCCATCATTGTGGCTCTCAGTTTTCCTAAACATATGTGTATGGGCGATAGTGGCTTGAGGTTATAGCATATACTTATATTTCATATGTAGTGAAAATAGATTCTTATAGGTGTACTTTCATGGGATGTGATGGCTTAAGGTATAATGCATAATACATGTCTTGTAGTGGCTTTCATACTTACTAATTGGATATGAATGAGATGATGATGATGATGAGGTTGTGAAGAGTTGTATATGATATATGATGAGATGTGATATGTATGCATAAGGTTAAGGATGCCTTATATATGTAATGGTAGCATACAATGTTTGGTGTTGGGGCGTGATAGCGACAAACTAGTGGGAAGTGGATGTGGGGTTCCTTTATTATTTATATTTTCTGATTTGGATATTATTACATGTATGTGTTATTTGGAGAGGGATCCTTGGTGAGGATTGGATATAGATTTACCTATTTAGGGAACAGGTTATTTTAATTTATTTATTCACTTGAATTTAGTATTATTTTTCCACATTTTCATGAGAGGTCCAAGGGAGGATCCTACAGGGTATACTTTTATTCGCATCACATGTATACATGAATAGTTTTTTAGGTCTACAGGAGTTGGTTCATGATTGAGATGGGTGGTACTAGCTTGTGGATTTGTTCAGGAGTTGTTAGAGTTTTGTGGACACTTCCTAGGCTTGTTTTGGTACTTTTAAATTTTTTCCTTTTATATCTCATTTCATTATGTATTGGGATGGTTTATTTATCTATTTCATGGTGTTGATTTTTGGTTTCATCTTATCTCTTATATTTAAATTTATATAAAGAAATTAATGCCTCCCATTTTTATGTATTCTACACCTTCTATTCTAGTTTTAACATCCCAATTTTGAGTTAATTTGCAATTTTATATTGTAATTTTAAATAATGAGATAGAATGGGTTGAATTTTGGGAAGTTTTGGTAGGTTTAATGAGTTTTTTGAGTCCTTTTGAAGGGATCAAAGTTCTTGCATGGTTATTGGAAATTGTTCATTTTTTCTAGGTAACTACATGGAGTGAAAAGGGGGACCAGGAAAAGGTGCATGGTTAGTGCGTTGTTTGGGTAAGACATGTGGGAACCGTTAAACCTCATGAATTATTTTATAGTGATGATTTTTACATTTCGTACAAAATTTTCCAAACCATGTATCCAATCCATGCAAATCTGGGTCCCCTATAGTATCACCCGCATGGTTGGAACATGGTTTTCCAAAATGTTCATCCAAAGAATTCATGTCATTAATGAGTTTTTAAAATTAGAATTATAACTTAGGTTTTCCCTTGAAACACTCATTTTTCCTCTTATGGGTAAGACTCTCGAACCAGGGGGTTCCTCTTGGAGATTTTGGTGATTCTCTTCAATAAAAAATATGGTTCTATAAAATTTTGGAGCATTGGACCTATAGAATTGAATATAAGAGTTTCTATTTTCTATTTCATTTATTATTTTCTCATTCTATCTTGGAAGGAATCCTAGATCAAGATATTCGTGCCCAAATCTATGGTCTATAAAAGATTTTGATAGGATTTACTTGTAATCTAATAAAGGGAAGAATAAGAGTTTCCTAATCAATGCGGTCAAAGAATGATTCTTCAAAATTAACTTATAAGAGGTGTTGGGTTCTCTGAAACTCTACTATTTCTATAACTAGGAGGATTTGGTTTTCTAAAATATTAATTCTATTGATAAATTCAAATTTTGGATAAATATATTTTAGAAAACCTTTGGTAGTGTGGCTTTGAAATATATGTTATGGGTTTCATCCACACCGTGTTTGATAAAATTTATAAATGATTATTTTATTTCCAAATAATTTTTGGGTGTCATAAATTTTCATGAACATGGGTGAGTGATTTCACGTTTTATATAGGTTTCTTCTTGGTTCGAACTTAGCTACCTATTCTAAAGTAGGGGAACACTGGATAATACAGTTAGGTTATGACTTGGGTCAATATGTATGAGTATGACTTGTGAGTATGGACTATCTAGAGGACATGTTGGGTAGAAATACATTGATTGGGAACATGAATGGGTGTGTGTGTTCATGTCATGGGATAACTTCATGGTGTGAGTGATTTTCACTACTTCTACATTGTATCCTTTTTCTATCCTTATTATCATATCCTAGTTTTTATTTCATATATTTATTATTATGAGATGATGTGTTCTTGTATTAGTGGAATGTGTGAGAAGTCTTGAGTATTTACTACTGGGTTGTATACTCACACCCTACATATACACGTTGGTATGTAGGTAGATGTAGTTTACCATTATATAGGTAATGGAAAGATTTGATACTTTTCTAGTAGAGCATCCAGATGTTGTAGTCCAGACCTTTGGGATTTATAGCATGGATATTGTCTTAAAGTAGTGTCTTCATGGTGAAACATCAGTTCCTTGGAGTATTTTATGTCTTGGAATTTCATAAACATTAAATTACCTATTTTTACAGTATCTATGATTCTGTTAACATTATATCATTGAGATTTATTTTGGTTTTTATATCATTCATCATGTTTACTTTATCCTATTGTGATCATCTATTACAGGTCGTGTGATGTATATATGGGAAAAAAATTTCCCATGATTTGGTAATTCCCATGGAATTTATTACCATCCTTTGGTGTCCATGGGATTTCACCTATGGTTATTGGAATCTCATTCATATCCAAGCTAATAAAATGAGGCCAGGATTTTAAAAATGTTATAAATTTGGTATGGTCTGTCAAATAGGAATGGTAGACCTAGAGATAGGAACTATTGGGACTTGAAATGTAGAGTATAAAAAGGTGTAGCTAACTTATTTATAATAAAATTCAATTTACCATGACATTATAAGTATAAATAATGTTATTACACACTCCTAGTTATGTTGTTAACTCGTCATCATTTTTTTAATCGATGAGAGTTCAGTATCATGCATTAGTAAAAATACTTCCCACTAGAGATTCATCATTAATAATATATTTTATTATTTTTTTTGTTATTTATTGGTTTAAGGAGAAAAGATATGAAATTAAATTGGTTAGTCATGGTTGAGTAATAGTTTTGTTGTGACTATAGGAAAATGTCACCCGTCAAGAGACTTAGAAACTAGCAAGAGGATGTTATCAAGAACATGGTTCCCCCTACACCACAAGTGAATCAATAGTTTGTTAGAAATTTTTTTGAAGATTTATAAGATGTTGAAAAGGTAAACCAACCTGAAGAACCATATTATATGGATCTCACACTATAATTACAAAGGCATAACCTGCCAATATTTTAGGGTGACTCGAAACTCGAGAAAGTAGAAGCATGCATTGAGAGGATAAAAAAATATTTTATTTCTTTGGAATCCCAAATGAAATCAAAGTGAATCTAGAAATGTTTATGTTTGAGGAAATTGAATGGAAATTTTGGGACTTATATATCTAATAAAAGTTTTATTAAGGCCTTACTTAGGATATATTTGAATAATTTTTTAACAAATAATTTCACCTGAATTCCTTTTGAGTATAAAAAACAATAGATTTATTCCAACTAAACTAAGGAAACCTATCAGTCATGGAATATTGAGCCTAGTTTACATAACATGATCATTTTTCATCAAAATTGTCTACTAGGTAATCACTCAAATCATATATGTTTGAAGTGGGGATTCGATCGAACATCCATTCTAAAGTGGTAATGTTTTTAATTTAGAATTACATAGATATAGTAAACAAGGAAATGGTTGTAAATAAATACATCATCAGAAAACTTAGTGGAGGGAACAACTTTTTCCTCTTGGAAATAGGTGGGAACTCTAGAACTGGGAATAATCATAGAAGGGATAGTTACTCCTAGGGTATCAAAGTACTAGATAACCAATACACTGGATCAATTTATTTTCCTTCGTATTATATTAACCAGCCAGTTTGCTTTTTATGAGATCCTTGTACAAAATAAAGAGGGAATATATAACACCACCTTGAGAGTGTTATAACTATAGACACATTTGATATCTCATGTTATATTGTATGAAGCCTCAAAATTTAACTAGTGGGGATAGTTCTATCATGTTTTTGGATTATCATACTCAACCAGGGTGATCTGGTAAGTGCAGTTCTCACCCCTAGAATTGAGGTAATTCGGGTGCTTCCAGGAACACCTCTACACCTCAGAAGACACCGCCTAAACATGGGAGTATGAACTAGTTAGGGGGAGTGTATCAAAAACGTTTTGGAGATGAGTAGAGTATGGAAAACAAAGAAGTAGGTCCCTTAATTGTGCAAGGAACAATTCTTCATAAATCTACCCTAATGAATGTATTTTTTAACATAAGTTCTTCTAATTATTTTATTACATATCACATGGTAAAACAATTGGAATTTACTATGGAATGTTTTTTAATTTTATGAGCATAAAGAAGCCTCTTGGGTAATGAGATTATATGGGATTTAAAAGTTCTAAATGTTCCATCACCATTGAATCAATCGAGTTTTTGGGAAAATTCACTATATTAGAAATTTACATCTCTAATTTAATCCTATTAAGGGATAGGCTGGTAGAATTAAAGTATCAAATTGACTTTTATGCTCAATGTGTAACATTTACATCTCCCAAAGGATTTTCTCATTTATTCAAAGGGTAATGGGATGAAACTTCAAGAAGATAAGGAAATTTAGTGATAGTGGTTAGAACCATATCATATAAATTGGTAGTGATAACTTTGAGGCCTATTGATACAACTAAACATAGATATTTTCTTAGAATAATTGACCAATACCCTGGCATCTTTTCAAATAACTTCCACGGGAGGTGGAATTTTCTCTAAACTTACTTGGAGGAATGAGTCCTCATTCACTTACATCATATGGAATTTCACAAATAGAATTACCAAATATGAATGTCCAACTGGAATAATTGTAAATTAAGGATTTTATAAGACCAATTACATTACCTTAGTCCACTATGATTCTATTTTTTATGAAAGAGGATGTAAAACTCCAACTTTGTGTCAACTATTTTCAGTTGAATCGAATTAAAATAAAAAAATTGATATCCTTTTCCCTGAGTTGATGATTTGTTTGATCAGTTGAAGGGGTCCAAAGTATTCTCTAAAATTGATCTTCAGTTGGGGAACCACCAACTCTAAGTTGAGAAAAAATATATATTCCCAAGACATATTTTAGAAGTGATTATGGACACTATGATTGTCTGGTCATTCCCTTTGGTTTTACTAATGCACCAATAGTCTTTATGGTAGTGATTAATCATATAATCCATATATACATATATTTTTCATTATGGTACTCATTAAATACATCTTAGTGTAATCTCACACAAAATATGAACATGAAATCCATTTACAAATTTTATTGGGTACATTATGATACCACCATCTTTATTCTGAATTATAAAAATATGACTTCTGGATATAAGAAGTTTACTTCCTTGGGCATGTCATCTCAGAAAAATTCATATCATTAAATCATAATAAAATTAAGGACATCATTTATTGGAATATACATAATAATGTCTTTGAGATAAAAAGTTTTATAGGATTAGAATAATATTATCATCAATTTTTCTCTAATTTCTCACGTCTCACTTCTCCCATGAACATATTGAAAAGGACGGTTATTCCATTCTACTTTAGTGATTATTATTAGAAATCTTTTTAGGAACTTAATACTCATCTTGAAATGACCAGTTGTTTATTAGTAATATTTTTTCCTTGAATAAATTTGTGTTGTATTACATTATATATTATACACATACAAAATATAGAGAAACCAACAAAAACTTTATTAATAAATATTTTCACATTAATCAGAAATGAAACCAATTAAAATTTCAAGAAACTAAAACTATAACAAAAATCTAAAATAAAAAATCTAAAATGGGAAGATAAGGATCCCTCCAATCTACAAGAATCATCGCCTCTACTTACAACACTATAGAAAAGAAACAAAATGTTAGTAAACCAATAAAAATTACAAAAAACAGAGATATAGAACCTTGAGAGTAATTGAGATGAATATTGAATAAAATAATGGAGTTGTTTATATAGGAGTTAATGTGGCCATTTGAATAGTAATGTGACCATTGGTATAGTAACCATACCGTTGGAAATAGAAACTTGACCATTGGTAATAGTAACATGACCGTTGGAATCATAATTTTACCCAAAAATAATAAATTGGGATATAAATAACATTTAACATGATTAATAAAAATATTATGATTCCAAAAAATAAATATCATGATTAAAAAACTCAAATAAAATATAAGCAAATTTTTAATAATTTTTATTTTAAAGTATTTTGTAAAAAAATCATTATTTTTATATTAAAAATTAAAATTTTCTATTTTATAAATTTATTTGAATATAATTAATATATCTTTTGAAATTATTCTGTCAAAATTTTCCAAGGGTGATTTTTTGGTAATTTTCTAAAATACTTCAATTTTTGGGTGAATAGTAAAAATACCTGTTTTCACATAACCGGTGTATCTTAAATTATATAATTTATGATGTAATAATAAAATAATTATTTATATAACTTGAGGCTCATCCATAATATAATTAATTTCATAAATTAGCCATTACAATATGATAAAATTAACTTCCAAACCCAAAAAGAACTTTCTAAAACCTAAAGTCAAAAGTGACTCCTTAAAATAACAATTTTTCTTTCATTCCACTTTCCTTTTTAATAAACTAATGAATTCGAATTATAAAGAGGATTTAAAGTCTTAAACCCATTATAATATATTTATATATGATTTATATTTTCATAAATTCACTATTACATGTTTAACTTTTGATATAATATTTTATTCTAAAAAAAATACCTCACCTCAAGTTTAAATAACCCCTCTCCCTTCCCTTGGAAAACCAATCCTCTCACCCATTCCAAAGCCCAATATCAGCCCAAATCCTCCCTATAAATCCCCTTATAATAATTAGGTAATTTATAGATGAATACAACTCCAATCACCAAGGAATTTATAGTGTCGTACAGTAGAAGATACACCATGGAGAGAGTAAGTGTCTATTAACTCTTCCCTATTTTCTTTTTCTCTTTATTCTTTTTCCCAATTCCTTTCAAAACCATATACTATAAAATTAATTATTTAATAATTTAAAATTATATTAATTATGTTCACCTACTTAATTATAATATTTATGACAAATATAAATGTCATACTTCCATTTACCTCTCTTTCAACAACGTCCCATTAAAGGTCGGTTAACCACTTATGGAGACATTACCAAGAAAATTACTATAACCAACCTTATTTATGGATAGTATTAATAAAATATAATACATAAATAATTAATTAAATTTATTATAATATTCTGGAGTTAATCATACTTTTCTATAAATGACTTTGAATAAAAATAGATAAATTAAAGTGAAATGGGAGATTTTTAAGAAAAACATTATATCAAAACGTTTCAATTTTATAAATGAAAATTAAGAAATATAATACAATGATTTTAATTGATAAATAGTTGTATAAATGACTATAATTCATCTCTGGATCAATTTTTTAATAAATCTAATTTTATTATTTAGGAGTTGTAAAATAAATGAAATAAAGAGGGAATTATTGTGAGGGGTTTCTCAAACACAACTCATTTTATTTGGGTTATCCCTCTTTCAAAAAAAAATTTGTATGAATATTCCTCTAATGTTCCTTAAATTTAGTTTCATTACTATTAACTTTTCTTTTTGTGGATATACTTGTTTACAACTTTATTTTATGATAAACGCAAATATTTTCTAAAATAACTCTTCTTTCCAAAACACATCTTTGAATCATATTGAGTTATTTTTTATAGACTCAAGAATAATGATTCTTATACCAAATATGTTTTTCCCTTTTTCATTTTGGAACCCCAAGTTTAATCATGAAATCGTAATTTATGAAATCCTTATTAATCCCATTCCTTTCCATGGGTTAATTTATGACTACGATTGTAATACGCACTATATGGCATGCATGATTATTTAAATATTATGATGTGATGGGTGGTCCTGGAATTATATATCCCTCAAATGCATTTGGTAATGTGATTTATCTCATGATAAATTGTGTATTATGAGTGAACATGATGCTATATTTGTTCATGAGATGATGTCATTATTATGCATATATGTTATTCTTGAACATGATGTTAACTTTGATCACAAATATGTGTGGTATTTGACCACTATGACATGATGTTTAATTTTTATGCATTTCTACATTCCATGCCATTATCACATATTACCTTCATGATGTGATGTTGATCCTATTCTTATGATATGATGAGGATTATTATTCTCACCCATATTATGTTGATTCATGTTCCTTATTCATCCTTTTATTGGGATTTTATCTCACCCCTTTCATTGGTGTATATCCTCACATGGTTATATGTACAAAGGAAAAGGAAAGGTTTTATAAGGATAAAGAAGAAGGATTTAAATAAATTTCTATATTTTATTATATACAAGTTATGTATGAGCCTAATTTCCCTAAGATACTAAACCTTTAGATCCTGGATTTGTAATGCTATTATGTTGATTATCTTTAAAATGATTTAATAGTCAAGTAAGAAAAAGTTGGGCACTATATTTGGTATCATGCATGGTTTAGTTAATTTGGGAATTCAGATTAGAACAAAAGGTGTGAAAAACATAAGTATAAGTCTTTTTATAGGTAAAACATCCTAGAAGAATATTTTTAGAGAAGGATAAACATAGGTATCCCATAATATATGCCTTTAGTGTTAATTTTATAAAATAGTAAATTATTCATGGTTTGCTGAATTACTTTTTTTAAACCTTTTTTGTTTTAGAAAATGGTGAGAATTAGGAGAAACTAGGAAAACAACCCATGTGAGGGACAATGAAACAATTGTCCAAATGACACCCCCAATTTCATAGGAGGTGTATTTCAAAACGTTATGGTGGTGCTTACCCAGCTATCTCAATCTGTGAAAAATAACCTATACCACGTGGAATGTCTATCCTCATCCAAGAAGGAGAAACTAGAAAATGATTCATTTATTCAGCAACGACCACTGATGTTTAGTGAAACTTCCAATCCACTTGTCTCAAAATAGTGGGTTAACTCAATGGAGAAGATGTTTTTTTGTGCCCCACTATTTTGAGAAGGAGACGATGACTCTTACCATTTATCATTTAGATAGAGAATCAAATAAATGGTGGGTGTTGGTAAAGATCAACAAGACAAAGGATGAAATGGAAGATATGGTGTAGGAAGATTTTAAGAAAATATTTCTTACCAAGTATTTCTCTCAGACTCTTCAAAAAAATATGGAGAAAGAATTCGTATAACTGGAGAAAAAGGAAGGTGAGTCTATAAAATATTATGAGAAAAACATCACAAGGCTTGCAAGATACACCTAGGGATTTGTTATCAATAATGATAAAAAATAGATAGATTCTTTAGTGGTTCAAAACCATAATTTTGAAAGGCTCTAGATATATGAGACTTTGGGAGTTAAGAATAAGTGGTTTGATGTAATCTAAAAGTAGATATGGAGTTTGGAGAATGGTCCCATGGTTATGGAGATAATAATAGAATAATTGATTTTCAATCTGGTGAGTCAAATGAGAAAGGAGGAAAGAGGATCCAACTACCCCCATGTCAAAAATGTGGGAAGAAACATCATGGGAATTGCCTCAAAGGGGTAGTGAAATGCTTCTAGTGTAGTATATAAGGACATCAAACTCATGAATGTTGAAGAGACATAAATAATCTAGCCAACATTATGGAGGAAAGGTGGTCACCTCCTAATACATCATCTATGGTTTAGTGCTTCAACTGTAGGTACCAAGGGAACTATGCAATCCAGGGCACTGATCCTTGATTCCTTGAGGGTAATCATTGTCAGCATCCACCAAATAAAAAGGAGAAAGGGAAATCTTATTCCATCACTACTATTGAAGTGGGGAAAGAAAATGAAGTCGTATAAGGTACACTTCCTATTCACTTGATAATGGAAAGGTCTTATTTGATTATATTTCTACACATTCCTTTATATATTATAATTTTTCTTGAACTATTGAATCAAATCCTTAATACTTTGAAGTAGATATATTCATAAAAACACCTAGTGGTTTAATCCTTGCAACCCAAGTGTTGGACTCTACTCTTGTAATCATATATAGGAAGATTCTTCCAGTAAATCTCATAGTAATTCCCTTGGTGGAATTAGACTCTATACTGGGCATGGATTGGATCTAATTATATAGAGTTCACATAAACTATCAGGTAAAGGAAAACTCGTTTCATATTCTGAAACATCCCATGCTCCTCTAAAAAGTTAAGGAAGATCATGAATCTCCTTTGGAAAATCCAGTAATGGTGTGGGTGTTAATACCCTATGGAGAAGAATACCTTGTTGAAATGGTTGAGTCAAAGGAAGGTATCAACCTGTAAAAAATTCCCATTATAATGGAATACATTTATGTATTTATTTAAGAGTTACTTAGACTTTCTTCAGATCATGAGGTAGATTTATCAATATATCTCAAACCCAAAGCAACTCCTACCTCAAAATGCCCCTACAGGATAGCCCCGATCAAAATGGAAGAATTATTGAAGAAGTTGCAAGAGAAGTTGGACAAAGGGTTCAAATTACCTAGTGAATCACCTTGGGGAGCACTGGTGATCTTTTTCTAGAAGAAATATGGATAAATGCAGTTGTGTATCGATTATCATGAGCTCAACAAGATCACCATAAAGAACAAGTATCATCTACCAAGGATTGATGACTTGTTCGATCAACTATGAGGAGCTCATTACTTCTCAAAGTTTGATCTTAATTCTGGATATCATCAATTGATGGTGAATAAGGAAGATATTCTAAAGATAAATTTACATACAAGGTATGGGAACTATGAGTTCATAGTGATTTTATTCGGACTTACTAATTCCACTACAATCTTCATGGATTTGATAAATAGTGTCTTTAGAGATTACCTCAACAAACTTATGGTAGTTATTATCGATGATAATTTAATCCAAGAATAAGGAGGAACATGAAGATAATCTAATGATTGTGTTGGAGACATTAAGGAAGGATAACATGTATGCTAAGTTCATCAAATGTGACTTTTGGATTCAGCAAGCCACATTCTTGGGTCATGTGATCACAAGTGGGGGAATTTTTTTTGTACACTTCAAAGACAAATGAAATTTTTGAATGGAATAGACCCACTAGTGTCATGAAAATACATATTTTTCTTGTATACTTGGTTATTATAGATTTTTTGTGATAAATATATCAAAATTTTCTAGCTCGCTAACTAAGTTAACAGGGAAATGGGTAAAGTATGTCTAGATAGAATAATATGAGGAAAGATTTAAGGAGCTCAAGAAGAGGATAATAATTGTGCAAGTACTCACACTACCAAAAAGTGGAGAAGTTTTTTGTGATATATAGTGACTATTCAAAGAAATTATTGGTTTGTGTACTCATTCATAACGATAAAGTGATATCCTGCACCTTATGAAAGTTGAAGATCCAAGAGAAAAACTACTCGATGCCTAATCTGGAGTTAGCAGCTGTGATCTTTGCAAAAAATATTCAATGGAACTATGTCTATGGTGAAAAGTGTAAAATATTTATGATAGGTATTTTAGTAATTTAACACTATTCAATATTTTATTTACCTAATTATTCAATATAGCGTGTACATCAGGGTCAATCTCCCAAGGAGGCCACTTAAAACACACATCTTTCTATTATCACTATAATTATCTAACTAATATGAAACTAACTTAAATAATATATATGAGGGGAATTGGAAATACATGAAATATTGATATTATAAATATATAAATGAAAATTCAATACATAATTATTTTATAAGAAATAAATAAGTAAAATGTTCTTAGGAGGTTGTGGAGATTGAAATCATTGTTCAAAAGGGATCTCAATATTCAACTCAAGGCAATGATCAAGACCTATCACACTACACCCTCTCATTTGAATTGTCATTACCTCCTACTAAGACATCTGAATACAAGGTAATTCTATTCCAAATTTAATCTAGGATATCTCTTCTCCGACCATCACTACCCAAGTCATACTCCATCTTATGCACAACTTAGATAGTGAAGGGAAGGGTGGTTGATAAATGAAAATAAGAATTTGGATGAGAGATAAAATTGGGTGCCTACTCACCATAATAAATTTATCCATATCCAAAAAAATAAGAATTAAATAAGGATATATAAAATAAAGCACAATAAAACTCAATCAAATCACCATTCCCTCCCTCGAACAAGAGTTGTGGTTAGTTCTCCATTTTTAATGAAGTTAAGTAGGGAACACGGTTGGAGAACACATAAAATGAAAGAAATCGAAGAATTGAGGTATGAATAATAATAACAATATATTAAATTTAAACTAATATTAAAAAATTTAAAAAACTATAAAGATACTGAAATGGTCAAAAAAGGCTACCCCCATGTGGTCACACCTTCAAATGAAGAAGGGATGGATTTTTATAAGGATAGGGGTGAAAGAATTATCTCCAAAAGTATCCTCTAGATTTTTTCACATGTATGTCCCATTAAATGACCTAATTTGTAATAAGTGTCTTCATAAAAGTAGTTCCATAACATCTCATGAGTTCACCCACAAATTTTCGTATCATTGGTGACTGGATATAGAAGTTATGTAATAATTACTCTAAACATTTAATTATGTCTAGGTGACTCTTTATATTCCATTGCTTCAACATGCCATGAAATTATGAGCTTGTAACCAGTTGATCCATGCGTGTAATCTTTAATAAAAGTTGTTAATTAATTTCTTCCATGTGTCTCCACAACATTTTAGGTGTTTTGGACAAGTGTTTCAAAAGATATGAATTAATTACGGAATGTAACTATTTCTTCCTAAAGATACCTTTCATATTCAACTGGTTTGAATTGTTTAAATAATATCTTAATGAGTGATTTATTCATTGAAACTCTTCATGAACGTGATTGATTTAATAATATTTATTTCTAGTTGAAATAAATGCATTTGGGAACCTGTATCTAGATTTATTTCTCAATTATAGAGGTGGGGTCCATCCTGTCTGCTAGAAATGTTTTCCTTAGTGAATGATTTTTTTGGGGATTTAGATAGTTGAATAAACATTTGGCCCCATTGAAAAACATGAATCCCATGAAAATAGAAATCCTAAAAAATAATTTCAATATTTCGATCAATAATGAAAGATATATGCCCAAAATATAGAAGTGATTGAAAATAGTTAAAATTACAAAATTAATCCATTTTTTTCATTTAAACTAAAAATAGTTCAAAAAACTAAAAATGAGAAAATTTCCCATAAGATAAAACAATGGTGAGATTATAAACATTTAATTATAGAATAAAATATATTAAAATATTAGCTTCATCACTCTCCCATACTTAACCATTTCACTCATGGGAAGTCATTATATATTCAAACAAAAATCCACACAATAATCAAAAATGAGAAAACATCAACGATATTCTTCAAAATATAATTTTATCATGTATCCTCTATAAAATAAAAATTACATTTCATTTTCAATACCTCACATTTACTTTTATGTCACTCTTCAATCTAGATAAATTAGATCTCGAGTTATTCTCATACTTGGAAATTGCATGTATCGCCATAGGTTTATGACAACTATCATTTATCTACAAGTAAAGTCATGAAATTATTTTCAATCATGAGGAATTTTTTCAGGTTAATTCTTTGGCTTAGGGTTGGTGGTAAAATGAATGAAAAACAATTAAGGCCGAAAAGAGGAGGTTGGACTCTTAAGTACAATGCATGCATAATCAAGTGAAACACAGGTAATTCCTCACTAAAATCCCCTTTAAAATGTGAAATAAAACACCACCCAATTTTAATTACATGATAATTGAGAAAATAAATGATTACAATGAATGATATCATCAATTATCTTCCCCATTTTTTTGTAAATCTCTAAAAATTCATGACTTTATTTTTATTATTTTGATTTTTTTTCATGTCAGGTGATCTAACAAATGAATACAATGAATGAAAGAAAATTCATTCCCTTGATTTTTAATAGGTACATGAGTCACCAAATAAATTAAAATGAGAAATTCAATCTCATCTCCATTTTTTTATTTTATATTGTTTTTCTTTTTTGGAAGGAGAAATGGATGAAACAAATAAAGCATAATAAAATGAAGACTCATGCCCAATACTCTCTATCAATACACTTCCAAAAAAGTTTACACACACCTCACACCACCCAAAAATTAAACACATCCCAAATAACACACATGAAAGTCCCTTACCCAGCACTCGAACTTGAAATATCCATGAAAAAATACCAAGAGTGTGGTTAGGTAGGGAAAATTTGGCTTTTAATGTGGGTTAAACATATAAGGAAATTCATGGATTATAAGGGATAAAGATAAATATATTTAAGGGTAGTTCTCAAGTTAAATATTGGCTACCAAAATAAGTGCCTCAATCATATCAAAAACATTAGAAGAAGTCCAAATCTTCTAATGATAAAAATAAAAAGTTTTAGTTATTACAAAAAATACAATTTTCTTTCAAGAAAGTGTGGGTATTAGGAAAAATATGTCAAAGTGGTTCAGAATACCTCACATGACTAGAAAAATAATTTGGTTAGTGATTCATGGGCATAGATTTCAAAAATCAGTCAAACACACAAAAAATCTTGAAAAACTAATTCCAGAAAAAAAAATCATATCAACAATCATTTAACATCCATTATTCAAAAATCATTTCAATTACCTTAAAATAAATTTAAGTGTGAAAAGTGATCATAATATTCATTTTTGATCAAGGATACTAAAAATGAAAAAAAAGAGAAAATCACACAAAAACAACTAAGTTAGTCAACACTGCCCCCACACATATAATTTAATAAACCGCATTTAATCTCAACAGAAGGAAAATATGGGGAAAACTAAATATAAGGAAAGATACAACATGGATTTATTTTTTAGTGGAATATTTGAGTTAATCTTCTAGATACTGCAAATTTGAACCAAGAAATCATGAAACAAAACAAATCATAAGAAAAAATAAATAAAATTAAATAGGAAGGTAAAAGAGGATAGAACGTTGTTTGAACCCCATGTGGGTACTAGGTTTTTACTACCCCTAGTCAGAAATTTGTAGTGGTTTAATTTGAAGGTGGATGGGGTTTCTTTCTTTGAAACCACCACATTTTATTTATCCCAACATCCATTAGTAGATGATAGGACTGAGAACCCCCGATGAAAATGAAAATAACCCAAACCCCTAGAAAATAAGAAAGAGATGATTTAAGATCAAGAGGGGGAGGTAAAATAATATAGGGGTGATCCCTATTTAGCTCAGTTGGTGTAGTGGCATGCACTAGTGGTGAAAGTAGTAGGATAATAAGATGTGGCTTATCTTCTAGTTTAGGTTTATCAAATTATTCCTCAAGGATTTATTTTTTGATTCCATACTTCTCAGATGAACCATTGTAAAACTTGACTAGATCCTCTATTTTTTCCTCAACATGAGCAACTTATTCATCTTCTCCATCCAAAGCTTACAGTAGTGGTGCTGAATTATTTTCCCTTAATCAGGGCAGCTGGTAATTCATTTGGTGATGAGGGAAGTTTATCTTTAATTATTTCTTCAACCTCCCCAATTTCTTCTTGAAAGGTAGGTGGAATATAAATTTCATTCTCCTAATATTGTATTTATTTCCATTCCATCCATAGGACTCTAACTTCTTCAACTTCAGTGGCTAGTGATCCAACTAGCTTGCTTGATTTTTTGAGAACTTTGAAATTCTCTTGAAGCGTCAAAAAATTTTGTTCCATTTGAATATTAAATATCTCTTCCCTACTATTCTCACCATCAAAGTTTTGAATTTTCCAATAATTATAGTAATCACTATAAAAATATATCTTTACTGAATAAATAGAAGATATGAAATGAAGTTATTTTTTTATGTTTTTGAAATATTTGATTTTTTTTGGTTTTTTAAAGACAAATAGTGGGTGAAAATGCTTGTCCTCCCCAGCAATGATGGAAATTAATGATAGGTATTTTAGTGATTTGACCCTAGTAAATATTTTATTTACCTAATTATGAAATATATCATGCACACTAAGGTCGATCTCTCGAGGAGACCACTTAGAACACATCGTCTTTCTATTGTCACTATTATTATCTAACTGATATAAAACTAACTTAACTAATATATATGGAGGGTATTTTAAATGCATGAAATATTAATATTAAAAATATATAAATGAAAATTCAATACATAATGATGTTATAAAAAATAGAGAAGGAAAATTTTCTTAGGAGGTCATGGGGATTGAAATCATTGTTTACAAGGGATCTCAATATTCAACTCAATGTAGTAATCAAGACCTATCACACTACACCCTCTTATTTGAATTGTGATTACCTCATACCGAGACCTTTGAATACAATGTAATACTCTTATTAATTTCAGCTAAGATACCTCTTCTCCAACCATCACTACCCAAGCCATACTCCACTATATGCACGACTTAGATAGTGACTCGAAGGATGATTGATAAATGATAAGAAGAATTCGAACGATAGAGAAAACAGAGAGACTGCTCACTATAAACAATTTAAACATCACCAAAACACTCAGAATTGAATAAATAGATATAAAATTAAGAACAATAAAATTCAATCAAAGAAAAATTCCCTCCCTCGAACAAGAACTGAGGTTAGTTCTCCATTTTTAATTTAGTCGAGAATGGAATGAGGTTGGAAAACACATAAAATAAAAGAAATGGAAGAAGTTAGATATGAAGAATAAGACTAATATATTAAATGTAAACTAATATAAAAAAAAATTAAATTACTAAAAATATACTGAAATGGTCAACAAAGTCTACCACTATGTGGTCACACCTTGAAATAAAGAAGGGATGCATTTTAATAGGGATAAGGGGGGAAAGAATCCTCTCCAAAAGTATCCTCAAAATATTTCCATGTGGATTTCCCATTAAATGGATGAATTTTTAATACATTTATTAATAAAATTAGTTCCATAATTCATCATGAGTATACCCTCATATTTCATCATCATTAGTGATGGGATTTAGGATTTATTACATATTTACTCCAAACAATTAATTATGTCCAGGTGACCCTTCATATTCCAATGCTTCAACATCCCATGAATTTATGGCCTTGTAACCAGTTTATTCACGCATGGAATCCTTAATAATAATTTTTCCTTAATTTCTTTCTCATATCTCCACAAAATTTTAGATGTTTTTTACAAGTGGTTCAATATATATGAATTAATTACTGAATATAAATGTTTCTTCCCAATGAGACCTTTCATATTTCACTATTTTAAATCATTTAAAGAATGTATTAATGAAATAATTATTAATTAAACCTCCTCATAAATGTGCTTCATTGAATAATATTTCATTTCTAGTTGGAATAAATTAATTTGGACACCTTTATCCAGAGTTATTCTTCAATTATGGAGGTGGGTTCCATCTTGTCATCCTGAAATGTTTTCCTTAATGAATGATTTTTTTTTGGGCCTTTAGATGGTCGAATCAATATTTTTCCTAGTCAAAAAATATGTATCCCATGAACATAAAAATCCTAAAAAATAATTGAATGATTTGGATCAATAATGAAAGATATATTCCTGAAATAAATAAGTTATTGAAAATAGTTAAAATTACAAAATTAGAACTTTTTTGCATTTAAGCTGAAAATACATCAAAAACCTAAAAATGTTACAATTTTCTAAAAAATAACACTATTGTGGGATTATAAAAATTTAATTACAGAATAAAATATATGAAAACGTTAGCTTCATTAGATATTTACCGATCATAAGAGTCTAAAGTATTTATTCACATAGAAATATCTTAATATGTGTTAAAGAAGATAGTTAGATCTAATCAAGGACTATGATTTCTCTATTCACTTCCATCCAAGAAAGGTAAGCAATGTAAGTTATGCTCTTAAAAAAAATAACCTGATAATCTATCCATGATGTGGATTGAGAAATACCCTAATCTTCATGTATATTCCAATGATAGATTTAGAAATCATAATGGTAGGGAATACATCCTACTTGTCCCAGATGATTTCTCAACCATCCATCCAAGAGAAGATCAAAGAGGTAAAAAGGAATGATTTGGAGCTATAATAGAAGGGGAAATGAGTAAATTAAGGGAATCTACATGAGTTCCACATTTATGGTTATGGTTTGATTTGGTTTGTAAGGAGTCTTTGTGTGCCTTCATGACTTTGGATAAAGAATGAGCTATTGGATAATGTGCATAGCTCACCTTTCTCCATCCGTCATCGAAGTAACAAGATGTATTGTGATCTTTGAGAACACTTCTGGTGGGACTACATGAATAATGATATTGAGGAGTATATATCACAGTGTTTGGTATGTCAGTAAGTTAAAGAAAAGTGATAGAAGTCCAAAGGGATGATGCATCCATTGCCTATACCCACATGTAAATGGGAGAATGTCTTTATGGAATTTGTCACAGGTCTCCCAAAAAAATCCAAATGAAATAATTTGATATGGTTTGTGGTGGATTTAATCACTAAGAATACCCAATTTATCTCTATTCAGTAAGATTTATCACTTGAAAACTTTTCATGATATATGTGAAGGAAGTAGTGAGGTTGTATGGGGTTCCACTTTTGATCATCTCTGATCATGATCCATGGTTCACCTTTAAATTTTGGAGATGACTTCAACATTATTTGAGTACTGAATTGAATTTTAGCATGGCCTATCACCCCCAAACTAATGTCCAATCTTAGAGGAATATTCTGACACTTGAGGACATGATAAGAGTTTGCTCAATAGAATTTAAAGGATGATGGGATCGGAATCTCTTATTGCTTGAGTTATCAGATAATAACAGCTTCCACTCAAGTATTAAAATGTCTCCATACGAAGCTCTATATGGGAAGTTATGTATAACTCAAACTTGTTGGGATAAAATTGGGGGATGAAATCTACATGGATCTAATCTTGTGTAAGAGATGACAGAGAAGGTTCAATCCATACAACAACATATAAAACCTTCTTAGAGACACCAAAAGAGCTATGTTGAAAACCATCGAAGGGACTTGGGGTTTGATGTTAGAGGAAACTTTTTCCTTTAAATATCACCATGGAAGAGAGTCATGAGGTTTGGAAAAAATGGGAAACTTAGCCCAAGGTACATTGTCCCCTTTGAGATCCTTGATCACATAGGAGTAGTGGCCTATAAGCTTTCACTTTCACCAAGTATGGCCCAAGTTCATGACGTGTTCCACATATCACACCTGAGGAAGTACATACTTGATCCCTCATTTGTAATAAATCTAGATGTAGTACAACTGGAGAATAAAATCTCATATAAAGAGAATCTTGTGAAGATCTTGGACAATAAAGGTAAATTTATATATAACAAGACAACTCAACTTATCAAAGTTTTGTAGAGGAACAATAAGTTTGAAGAGGCGACATGGGAACTGGAGGAAACAATGAAATAGAATTAACCTCATCTATTCTCAACTGAGAATATGAGTTGAAATTTTGGGGATGAAATTTATAAATGGTGGAAGAATGAAACGACCATGTGTTTATTAGTAATATTTGTTCTTTAATAAATGTGTGTTGTATTATATTATATATTATAGACATAAAATATAGAGAAACCAATAGAAACTTTATTAATAAATACTATTAAATTAATAATAAATTAAACCAATTAAAATTATGAAAAATAAAACTAAAAAAAAAAGTATAAAATAGAAAAGCCAACATCAAAAATATGGATCACCCCAATCTACTAGAATCATCTCCCCCACTAAAAATGCTATAAAAAATAAAACAAATGGTAGTAAACCGATAAAAACTCTAGAAAATAGAGATATAGAACCTTGAGATGAATTGAGTTTAATATTGAATGAAATAATGGAGTGGTATATATAGGAGGTAATGTGACTGTTGAAATAGCAATGTGACCATTAGAATAGTAACTTGACTATTGAGAATAGTAACTTGGCCATTGGAATAGTAATTTTACCTAAAAATAATAAATTTTGTATAAATAAAAGTTATAATTATTAATAAAAATATTATAATTCCAAAAAATAAATATCATGATAAAAAACTCAAAAAAATATATAAGAACATTTTTCATAAACTGTATTTTAAAGTATTTTGTAAAAATCGTTATTTTTATATTAAAAATTAAAATTACCAATCTTATAAATTTATTTTGATAAAATTAATATCATTTTTTTAATCATCACATCAAAATTTTCCAAGGGTTATTTGTTTTGTAATTTTTTGAAATACTTCAATTTTCAAGTGAATAGTGAAAGTATAGTTTTCACATAACTGATGTATCTTAAATTACATCATTCATGATGTAATAATGAAATAATCCTTTATATAACATGATTTTCATCCATTATATATTTTATTTCATAAATTATTCATTAAGATGTGATAAACTTAATTTCTAAACCTAAAAAGAACTTTCCAAAACCAAAAGTCAAAAGTGATTTCTTAAAATAACGTTTTTTATTTCTTTCCACTTTCCTTTTTAATAAACTAATGAATTCAAATTAAAAAGGGTATTTAAAGTATTAAAACCATTATATTATATTTATATATGATTTATATTTTCAAAAAAATTATATCACGTGTTTTACCTTTGATATAATATTTTATTCAATATATTATTCTAAAAATACCCCTCTCTTTAAGTATAAATAACCCATCTCTCTTCCCTTGTAAAACCACTTCCCCCACCCATTAAAAAGCCCAATATCCACCCTAATACTTCCTATAAATCCCATTAGAATACTTAGGGACATTCTGGAGCAATCCAAATCCAATCACCAAGGGATTTATAGTGTCGTACAAGAGAAGCAACACCATGGAGAGAGTTAGTCTTTATTAACTCTTCCCATTTTTATTCTTCTCTTTCTTATTTTTACCAATTAATTTCAAAAACATATACTATAAAATTAATTTTTCAGTAATTTAACATTATATTAATGATGTTAACCTACTATAATTATCATATATTGGGAAAATATAAATTTCATACTTCCCTTTCCTTATCTTTCAAAAATGTCTCATTAAAGGTCAGTTAACCGCCTATAGAGACATTGCTAAGAAAATTCCAGTAATAACCTTCATGGATGGATATTATTAATTATATATAATATTTAAATAATTAATTACATGTATTATAATCTTTTTTTAGTTAATTATACTTTTCTATAAATGACTTTGAACGGAAATAGAGAAATCAAATAAAAACAAAAAAATTTAAAGAAAACCATGATATCAAAACGCTTTAATTTCATATAATGAAATTAAGAAATATAATACAATGGATAAAATTTATAAATATTTTTATAAATTACTATAATTCATTTCTGTATTAATTTTTCAATAAATCTAAGTTTATTATTCAGGAGGTGTAAAAGCAATGAAAAAAAAGAGGGAATTAAGGTAAGGGGATTCTCAAACCCAACTACTTTTCTTTGGGTTATCCCTATTTCATGAAATATTTGGTATGATTATTCTTATAATGTTCCATAAATTTCATTTCATTATTATTAACTTTTATTTTTAGGTATATACATGTTTCCAACTTGATTTTATGAAAAATACAAATATTTTCCAGAAGAACTCTACATTCCAAAACACATATTTCACTCATCTTGAGTTAGTTTTTCTTCACTCAAGAATGATGATTATTATACCCAATATTTTTTCTATTTTTCATTTAGAAACCCCAAGTTTAATCATGAAATCATGATTTATGAAATAATTATGAAACACATTCATTTCCATGGGTTAATTAATGACTGTGATTGTAATGTATTCTATATGCAATGCATGATTACGTAAATATTATGATGTGATGGATGGTCCCAGAATTATTTATCCTGCTAATTCATTGTGTAAAGTGATGTATCTCATGATACAATGTGTTTTATGCATGAACATTATGATACATTTGTTCACAAGATTATGTCAGGATTATGCACATATGTTATGCATGAACATGATGCTATCTTTGTTCACAACTGTGTGTGTTATTTAACCACTATGACATGATGTTTCATTTTTATGCATTTACAAATTCTATTCCATTATCACATGTTACCTTCATGATTTTTATTTTGATCATATACTTATGATATTATGATGATGATTATGCTCACCCATGTTATATTGATCCATGTTACTTATTCATCCTCTTACTAGGATTTTAGCTCACCCATTTCATTAATGTATATCCTTAGTTGATTACATGTACTAAGTAGAGGGAGAGATTTTAGAAAGATAAAGAATAAGGATTTAAGTAAATGTTAATGTTTTATTATATACAATCTATGTATGATCCTAATTTTCAAAATACACTAAACCTTTGGATCCTAGATTTGTAACACTATTATGTTTTTTTATCTTTAAAACGATGTAATAGTCATGTAAGAAAAAGTAGGGTCTCTATATGGCCCACATCAGTACCTATCTTTGTCTTTCAAGAACTATGTGAGGTTTACATTGTATTTTTTTATGCATCTAGATCTATTTTAGGTTATGTTCTCATGTAAGGAGATCTTGTCATAACTTATGTCTTAGGATAGTCAAGGGTACATGAAAAACACTATCCAACCCATTATTGGAACTAGTTATAATGGACCATGCCTTAAAAAACATAGAACCACTATCTCTTTGGTGAAAAGTTCACAGTGTTTATGGATCACAAAATATTGAAAGAAATATTTTCATAGAGGTACTTGAAATTGATAAAATTGAATTAGATGTAATATCTTCAGATGTTCGAATTTGACATGGTTTATACATCTGCGAAAGGAAATTCAGCATTTGATGATTTAATTTATAAGTTGAATAACCAATTTGTGAGAGAATCCAAGGACCAATGGAAACTAATGGGAGTGATTTTTGATATGCACATGAAATTTATTGATTAGAACATTGTTGTAGTTTTCTATATCATCACACTTATTCATGTCTTTGTTGAGAAATTCATGGAGACTCAATGGTTCATCCCTAATTTTCTTATAGTGAGATTGAACCTCATTGGTGGGGAGACGTATTGGGAATAAGTTTTATGGAGAAGGTTTTTGGAAGTAATAAAAAGTTTTATTTCAAGAGTGTTGTATTTTTTTTCAGAAAGGATAAATCAATTCACCTTGTAAAGGTTTTGGAAAATAAGACTGACTATCGTATGCAAGAAATCAGACTCATAATGTTTAAGAAAGTTCATCATATTGAGAAGAATATTCTTGGGAGAAAAGTCTCATCGGACTCACATTAAGTCTGTAATGAGGTTCTGATTTTAATGAGGAAGAGAATTAGATTCATCATGGATTAGATATAAATATGATGATGCTTTTCTGATTTGTATTTAACAAATTTCATAATTTATTTTGAGAACTTGTGATAAAATCTTTATGAAGGAAAGGGGGAGAAAAGGTTTTTCCAATTGTGTTTAGGTTTTATTGGAAAGAAAGATATTGGTGGAGGACATGGAAGTTACAATACTTTCCTTGGTGAGTCAGACGATACTGAAGCTAATTTTCAATATAATCAAAGTCATGAAGGAAGTCATTCATACAATCAATAGTTCATGAAAGAAGGAATTTTTTGATGAAAAATATTTATAGTCTTAGATCTTCAGTATGAGATCACTAGACGTATATGTTTTGAAGGTAAGAAAGTTTACATAAAATGTGAAAAACTGAAGATACTAGTTTTCAGTCAGGCCAAAAGATAAAATATTAAAATATTTATAGAAATAAGTTGATGAGTTTTATAATCATAAAAGAAAAATAATTTGAGTTTTTAAAGTTCATTTTTATCATTTTTAGAAAATAAAAAATAATAGAGGTTGCTGATACTGGTTCACTGGACTTGGTATGTCATCATAATCATCAGAGGCTTAATTTTTCTCTACTGAGACCAATGAAAAAGAAAAGAAGTAAAGATATGGAAGGGTGATATGAAAAGATAATCGGAGACCAATCATATTGTATTCAATCATTTTAATCTAGAAATATTGATGGTTGAATGGTTTTATTTCTATGATTTCTTCTTCAAAGAAGTTTTGTTTTCAAGATGGTCAAGAGAAAGAAGTATTTGTTGGTTTTATTACATATGGGTCAAGAGACATCATATTTAAGAGACTCTATTACATCAGAGTGAAGCCAATACCAATCATCATCTTGGAAGAAAGAAGAAGAATAAGAGTTTTTTTAAATAATTTTTGAAAGAGTTATCAAAGGGGGTCCAGAATCTTAAAGAGTTTGAAGAAGAATATTTTTATTTTCAATTGGTGAAAATAAATTTCATGGGATATCTTCAGTTATGATTTGTTTGCAAGAGGGTCAAGAAAATCAGAGTGACCAAATTCCCTCATCATAATGAAGAAATCAGAATGGAGAATCAGAATTGGATTTAGAATAAAGTTTTATAAGAAGATTGAAGCTGTCTATTTCTTCATATTTTCATGTGGTACATAAAATAGTAATGAATAAATATTATTGGGAAATTGGAATGAAGATTCATTATCGGACTGGAGTTTGTTAAGGAAGTCTAAAGCAATTTGAAGTTGTAAGAAGATTCAAGAAGGTTCAATGAGAGTTGAGAAGTGTTGAAGAATTCATAAATGCATCTGAAATTCATGGGATCATGTAGATTTGGGAAATTTCGTTGAGCGGGAAACATTTTCAGAATCCCACCCAAACCTCTTTTGGGTCACCAATAAAATGAAAACGTACTTTGTAATTTATGACATATGTACTGTAGAGAGAGAAGATCAAAATTTTTAAGGAGAAGAAATTTTAGGGTTGAGTTTTCTTGAAGAAGGTTGTTGAACATAAGAAGAAAAGAGAAGATAAAATATTGTATTCAGTTGATCATTGTATTGGGATTGATCATCAGACTAGGTAATTAAACAAGGTTTTCTAGACCCAAATTAGAAGTGGTATAGAATTGTTTCAGCCATTTTATGATAGATTAATATTCTCAAATCAAATAATCAAAATTGGGAATCAGACTGGGAAATCGGACTGAGTATCTTACAAAGTCCATGAATTTCTAACCATCTTCTAGGTTAGAAAGTGAAGAATTTTTTTGAAAGAAAATATTTGTTAAGGTTGATTAAGAAACACCATAACATGTTTGTTACAAAAAAATTCTTATATCATTTCATACTACTTGAAGCACATGCATTGTTGTATTCAGCATAGTTCTACATGAGTGTAAGGGTATATCCTACTCATTGTATTCCACACAAAAGGAATATTTTCTTGTGGATTGTGTGGTATTACATTGTTTCCAAACCATACTAAATATGTAGCTACTCTTTTTTAGTATTAAACCTTGTAAATTATTTTGTTCCTATAGATATGTGTTTTTTATTTCAATAGGGAAATAAATATTTAATAAGAGGTGGAGGTTTATTCAAAAGAAATGAAACTTAAAAGAAAAAAAGATATCATTGATTCACCCCCTCCCCCTCTCAGTGATAAAACTATCTCGACTAGGAAATTAAAAGTGGTATTATAACCAAGTTTCCCTTCATTTATTTATTGTTGAATTTATGAAGAAAAGTTGATGGAGAATCTGAATTGTGTCAACAGTAAAGGTATTCTAGTCTTAGATGGTTAGAATTATCATATCTATAAAGATAGATTGTTGCCTTATCTTATGTATCTTGGATATTATGTTCTTGAATCTATAATATATGGAATTCCTCCAATTGATGATAAAGTTCCTCTTATATTTATTGATAAGAAGAATCTTGAGAATGATGGAAGGGATAAGAATTATTTACTATCATCAATTTTTGAATGATATTTTTTAAGAGTAAAGGGTGTTTCCACTACCCAAGGTATATAGGATAAGTTGAAAAACATATATGAAGGAAATAAAAAAGTGAATAAGGAAAAATTTAAAATCTAGAGGCTGAAGTATGAAGATCTAAAAATATGTGAGTATGAATCTGTTTGGGACTTCTTTACTAGGGTAAATGAAATTTTCAGTACTATCAGATGTCTTGGTGAAAAGTTCGATGATTCTACAATTGTTGAAAAGATATTAAGAATTATCCCTAAAACGTTTTATGTTAAATTCTCCACATTAGAGATATAGATCCAAAAAACATTATCAATGGATGATTTTAATCGTACTCTTATTAAATATGAAATGAGAAGGGAGAAAGTTAAGAAGGGAAAAACAAAAGCTAATAGAGAAATGTCTTTCAAATCCACCAATAAAGAAAATTTTAAGAAAGTTGTTTAGGAAGATGATATTGATATCTCTCACTCTGAAAATACGGTATGTAAAACTCTTGATGAATTTTATTCTTTTTTTCTAAAAATATGATAAGAGGTACAGGTAAATACAAAGGGAAACTTCCCTTGAAGTTTCTTTAATGTGGATTTGTTGGTCAATTTGTATCTAATTATCCTAAAATAAATAAAGAAGAGGATATTGATGAAGAAGAAGAAAATTACAAGGATTTCATGGAAGAAATAGGGTGATAAAGATAAATCTTCTTGTAGAGGGAAAGATAAAAATTTATTCAAATATAAAAGAAGAATATTTTTGTCTAAATATGAAGAAGAAGAAGATATTTAAGTTGAATATGATAAATCTTTTGCTGAGAAAACAAGAGAAATTTTTTTTATTGAAATAATGAATATTTCGGAATCAGAAGCTCTAAAGAAAAAGAAATTGAACTTAAGTTTCATTTGAAAGAAGAGTGGAAAGAATGTCTGAGAAATATTATAAGGCTTGAGAAGGAAAATAAGAGGTTGAAAAATGAAAGTTCCTCAAATAACCAAGAAGGTTTTCCTGATGAGAAATTCATGATATTTAATGTGGTTGATTATTTGAATAATTCTCTTAAGAAAGAAAAGAATCATAATGAACATCTAGAAGTAAAGATGAATGCAAAAGAATAAGATTTGGAACTTTTCCACCAAAAACTTTCTAAAGTTTAACAGAGCGGAATAAGTTTTAAAAAATACATAATTGAAGTTAGTGAAAGTTATGATAAGTATGAGCCTAATAAGGATCAACAAAATTCACCTTCAAAGGTTGAGAAGAAATCTGTAAATTTTTCTGAAAATAAGAATTCTGGGAAAGTTGTGTATGGGACCAAGACGAACAAAGTCATCAAGTCAGAAGTTTCTAAAATTTATGAGTCTGAAAAATTTTATAAAAATTATGAATATGAAAAAGGTTCTATTACATCTGATTAAGATAAGTTTGAAAAGAAATTTGAGCGGAAGAAGAATTTTTTTTTAAAAAACAGAAATTTTGGTGGTCAACAAAGTTCTATTAAAAAGTTTGTTGAGAAACATACTCACAACATTGGTCAATTCGAAAATTTTAGAGTAAAATACTCTTTTTATAGATATTGTGGGTATAGTGGTGGATTCAGACATACAAAAAACATGTTTTGTTTCAAAAAACAACACTTATACTATTCCATAGGTTATGGAAAGCAGGGGTTGAGGAGAAGTCAATTATCTCAAAAGAATAAGTCTGAGAAGGATGTTTTGAAGAAACCTGAGAAGGTTTGTGTGAAAGTTGAAAATAGGTTCCAACCCCTAGAAACCATTTTTGAAATATGTGAACAACATTTATATATTTATAAGGGTTGTATTTTTTTTACTGACACAACAAATGTTACTTAACAATTCTCATAACTCAGAGGTGAAGAAAGAAAAGGCTCTTGTTGTTGAAACAAATTTGAAATCTATAAAAGGATAATGAACTTGGATTCTTGATATGGTTTTTCTTCTCATATTATAATATACTTAAAGTTGTTTAATAATGTGTAATACTTCAAAGAAGGAATGGTCACATTTGGAAATGATGAATCTATGAGAATCAAAGGTGTTTGATCAGTCATCATTGGGAAATAAAAGATGAAATCCAAGAAAACTTTATATGTTGATGGGTTGAAACACAACTTGTTGAGTTTTTCACAACTTTGAGATGAGGGTAACAAAGTTATCTTCAAAAAAGATTGGTTTTTTTCTTTGAAGAATGAGGAATATGGAAAGATAGTAACAAGAGGCCAACGTATAAAATGAAACATATTTCAAGTTGGTGAAATAAAAAACTATTGTTACTTGGGAATTGTGGAAGAGAATTGGTTATGGAAAAAAAGGATGGGACACATTTTTTAGAGAAACATGAGTAGGTTATCAAAGTGAGATAGTGTCTAAGATATTCCTAATATGTCAAGAAGAATATATTGGTGTTTCGCTATTTGTAAAAAAGGAAATATTACAAATTATGTGTATAAGAAAGTTGACATTTGTTAAAAGCGTCTCCCAAAAATTATTCATTACGATATTTTTGGTCCAATGAGAAAATGATAAACTAATGGAGATAAGTACATAATCACTTTCACTGATGACTTTACTCACATTACTTTTGTTATGTATATGAAACATAATTCAGATGATCTAAAAATATTTAAAATTTTCAAGATGAAATATGAGAAGGAATGTGATTATTCTATGATGAAGTTAAGAACTAACAATAATGATGAGTATAATAATGAATAATATCAAAGTTATCCTGAGAAGCATGGAATTAAGCATGATTTTATTTCACCATATACTTCTCAATAAAATGGGTTTACTGAAGCAAATAACAAAAGTTTGGTGGTAATGGGGAGAACTATGTTACTTGATCATGTTATTTATCAATACACTTAGAGGTAATCCATGAACACTATTGTGTATAACCAAAACTAATGTTTCTATAGTCCAAGTTCAGATATGGTGATATATGAAATGTTTTATGATAAACTTCAGAATTTTCAAAAAAACAACATCACAAGTTGTTACACACACTTCTTTGTATTCAAATGTCTATCTGAATAATGTAAATGAAGCTTTTAAACATCCATAATGGGTTCAGGCTATGAATGAAGAGATGAATCAGATAGAAAAGAATGATACTTAGGAACTTGTTCCCAAGCCAGATAAAAACATAGTATTGGTACAAAGTGAGTTTTCTAGAATAAGATTAATGAAGAAGGTGAAGTGATAAGGAATAAATCAATATTAGTGTGAAAAGGTTACTCACAACTTGAAGGTATTGATTTTCACGAAAATTTTACTCCGGTGTAAAGTTTAAAAACAATCAGAATCTTTCTTGTTATTTCTTTAGAATGAGGTTACAAGATTTTTCAAATGGATGTTAAGTTCTCATTTCTTAATAGATATCTTGATGTCTAAGTTTACACTAAAAAAACATGTGTAATTATTTTTGGGAAAGATAAAATTAATGCGTTTAAAATGAAGAAATACTTTTATAGTCTAAAAAAATCATTGAGATGGTGATATTCAAAATTGGATACTTTCTTTAGGAAGATGAGTTTTAAGAAAGGATGAGTTGATAGAAATATTTACATCAAGTAAAGTTAGGAGTTTTCTCTTATCATAATTATTTATGTTGATGAAATTATCATTGTTGGGAATGATGAAAGAACTTGTGAAAGATTTGCTGAAGAAATGAAAAAGTTTTTTTAGATGTCCAAGCTAGGTGAAATGAAATACTTTCTTGGGTTATAAATTTTAAAAAATAAGAAACACATTTTTATTTCTCAAGAAAAGTATGATAAGGAAATTCTAAAGAAGTTCATAATGGAAAATTAAAAACTAATTTACACACCAACATCAGTGGGAACCAAGTTGATTAAAGATAGAGAAGGTAAGAATGTTGACCATAAAGAGTTTCAAAAGATTATTGTAAGTTTGTTATATTTGACTGCCTCAAGACCCGACATTATTTATATTGTTACCTTATCTAAAATATTTTAGATTGCTCATAAAGAATCACATTGACTTTCTCAAAAAATAATTCTTAGATACATCAAAGGCATAAAAAATTTATGAATTGTGTATGATAGATTAGAAATCATTGACTTGTTTAGGTATTCATATATTGATTGGGTAGGAAATGTTGATGATATAAGATCCACATCTGGTGGAGTTTTCTTTCAAGGGAAATTTGTGTTAGTTGGAATATAAAGAAAAAAAATTCAGTAACTATCAGTACAGATGAAGCTGAGTATGTTGCTGCTACTCAAGCTATTACCCAACCTATGTGGATGAAAACTCAAATAGAAGACTTACTTGCTGAATTTAAGTAACCCTTGCTCTTGGTTTATGATAATCAAAGTGTAATAAACCTTATCTGGAATAAAATAAAACATTATCATTCAAAACATATTGATATAAAATATCAATTAATCAAAGATCATGTGGACAATAATGAGTTAAAGATAGAGTATGTTCTTATATCAGAACAAGTTGCTTACATTTTCACAAAACCTTTACCAAAGGAAGCTTTTTATAAATTGAGGTTGAACATGGGTTTCAAACCTCTTTCTCATCAAGGTTGAGGTATATGTTTTTTTACCCTCTGTAATTTTACATTTTTTTAGTGTTGTTAAGGGGGGAATTTTTTCATAAATCTATCCCTATAGAAGCATATAAAAAGGGGGAGTTGGGGGGTAAGCTGTGAATATAGCATATAAGTTTCTAAACTATTCTAACTGTTTTTTGGAGTAGTTGTAGGAAACAAAATTTTTATATTCTAGAGAAGTTGAAGAAGTATAGACAAGATGAGGAATAAATATGAGGAAGGAAGGTTAAGGAAGAAATCTGAGGAAGAAATATGAGGAAGAAAAGTTGAGGAAGAAATATAAGGAAGAAATGATGAGGAAGAAAAGCTGAAGAGATTTCATAATCACTATTTTTGGACAACATGGTTTTTCTACCAATAATTATTATTTCCTACAATGAGATAACTCATGTAGGATTATATTTTTTTATAATTAATCCATATCTTGAGGTTTCAAAGTTTAGTGATTTATGAATCTGGGCTAAAAACAAAATCCAAAGGGGGGATTGTTGGGACCAGGTTGGCTGGAGTATGTTTTTGGGCCTTCAGGCCACCGTTTTGGGCCTACGGGTCTCACAAGGCCTTCGGGTCATCAAAGGCCTTTGGGACATAGGGCCTTCGGGCCAAAACATACCATGGATTAGCCCAGTTCACATAGAGCAGGCCCTAGAATAGGATCAGAGAAATAGTAGCAGTCACCAGACGCAGAGCTAACTGGATTGTCAAAATGAGAGGGTATGGAAACCACCATCGGGACTAGGCACTGTGCAACTTTGTATGGGGAAATTCTAGCCGATCAGAAATGCAAGGTTGGGATCTAAGGTGATCAATGATTCATATGCTTGGGAGGGGTAGTTCTAGTGGGCTGGGCCTACAGGTTATGTAATGGGTAGGGTATGCCTCTGGTCCTTCGGGTCATGTATTGTGGGTCATGTCGGGCCTTCTGCCTTGGGCCTACTGGTCATGTATGGGTTCCCCTTCATCCCTTAAAAGGGTAATTATATATAAAAAAATAAAAAAATAAGGCCTTCAGGACATTTGGGATGAGAAGAAGATATCTGGGAGAAAAGGCTCATCGGACTCACATTGGGTCAGGAATGAGGTTCTTATAATAATGAGGAAGAGAACCATATACATCATGGATTTGATAAAAATCTAACAATGATTTTATAATTTGTATTTCAAAAATAGAAAAATTTACTAGGATAACTTGTGATGAAAACATTATAAAGGAAATTGGGAGAAAAGGTGTTTCTAATCATATTCAGGTTTGATTAGAAAGAAAGATGTTTCTAGAAGATAGGGAAGTTACAATAATTTCCATGGTGAGTTAGATGATGTTGAATTTGTTCTTCAATATAATCAATGTCATGAAGGAAGTCTTGCTTATGAGAAAAAGTTTTTGGAATAAGGAAGTTTCTGATGAAAAATATTTCTGGTCTTAGATCATCGGTATGAGATCACTAGAAACATATGTTTTAAAGGTTGGAAGGTTTTTGGAAAATGTGAAATACTAAAGATGTTGGTTTTCAGTCAGAACAAAATCCAAAAGATTTAAATATTCATAGAAATAATTTTATGATTATTATGATCAAAAAAGATAAATAAGTTGAGTGAATAAAGTTAATTAGTATATTTTTCAGAAAAGAAAAAAAACAAGTTGTTGATACTAGTTCATCAAACTTGTTATTTTATCATAATCATCAGATGTATAATTTTTCTTTTTTGAGACCAATGAAAATGAAAAGAAGTAAATATTTGGAAGTATGATATGAAAATAAAATCAGATACCAATCAAAAATTTAATCAATCGTTTTTATCTAGATAAATTGACAGTTGAATGGTTTTATATATTTAATTTATTCTTCAAAGAAGTTTTTTTTTAATTGGGTAAAGATAAATAATTTTTTTTAGTTGTATTTTAGATGGGTCAAGAACCATTAGATTGAAGAGACTCTGTTACATCGAAGTGAATCCAATACCACTCATTATTCTGGAAGAAAGAATAAGAAGAAGAAGAGTCTTGTTTGAATACTTTTTTAAAGTGTTGTCAAATTGGGTTAAGAATCTTGAATAGTTTGAAGAATAATATGTTTTTTTTTAATTGGGTAATAGAAAAGTAATTTGATATCTTCAGTTCTGATTTTTTTGAAAGAGGGTCAAGAAAATCAGAGTAACCAAATGCTCTCATCCTAATGAATAAATCATAACGGAAAATCAGAATTGGAATCGGAATGAAGTTTGATAAGAAAATTGAATTTTTATATTTCTTCATATGTGAAAATGGTATAGATAATTTTAATGAAGAAATCATATTGGGAAATTATAAATAAGAATCAGAATCAGACCATAGTATTTTAAGGAAGTCAAAAGTGATCTGAAGTTGTAAGAATATTTGAGAAGGTTCCAGAAGAGTTGAGAAGTGATGAAGAAGTCATAAATGAATCCAAAATTCATGGGATCCTATATATTTGGGAAATTTTGTTGAGTGTGAAACATTTTAAAAATCCTTCCCAAACATCTTTTGGTTCACCTATAAAAGGTGAAATTACTTTGTACTTTCTGAAAAATTTACTATAGAGATAGAAGCCCTGAATTTATTGGTAGAAGAAGTTTTTGGATTTAGTTTTCTTGGAGAAGGTTGCTGGAAAAAAAGAAGAAATAAGAATAGACATGATTGTATTCAGTTTATCATCATAATAGGCTAGATCATTAGACTGGGGAATTCGATTGGGATTTTTGAACTCGGATTAGAAGCGGTCTAGAATCATTTTAGTGATATTCTGACAGAGTTACATTTCTGTATTAAATAATCTGACTTGGGAATCAGACTAGGAAATCTGATTGTGAAATTGGACTGAGTATCATTACAAAGTCTAGGAATTTCCTATCATATTTTATGTATGAAAGTGAATAATTTTTTTAAAAGATCGTATTTTTGAAAGTTGATCAAGAAGCGCCATAAAATTTTTATTACAAGAACTCTCTTATATCATTTCATTCTAATTGAAGCATATGAACTTTTGTATTGGTCATAGTGATACACTAGTGTAAGGGTATATCCTACTCATTTTATTCCACAAAAAAGGATTGTTTTCTAGTGAATTTTATGGTGCTGGTTTATTTCCAAACCATACCAAGGACATAACTACTCTTGTTGAGTAGTGAACCTTATAAATTCTTGTGTTCTTGTGGATGTGTGTTTATTTTGTTTCATTAGGGAAAGAAATCATTAACATGAGGTGAAGGTTGTTTCAAAATAAAATAAACTTATAAGAAAAATATATCATCGATTCACCCCCTCCCCCTTTCAGTGATACAACTATCTTAACAGAGAAATTACATGATCATTGATAAATGGATAGAAGATGAAAATTTATTATTGTTCTTTCAAGATTATATTGTAATTATTCTATATTTTCAAGACCAATAACTTTATTATTGTCACCATTCTAAGTGGGTTATCCACCCGGGTATTCATAAAATGTATATGGTAATGAATGACCATTTGTTTTGATTAGTTATGAAATAGAATATTATCAAGTATGTTACATGATGTCTCACCTATCAACAGTTCAAGGTTGAATTTTAGTGTGGATCTATCATGTTATAGCTGCTGCCCATACTTTTTTGGAAATGGGAATATATTTCCATGTACACTATCATCGGCCTATCGATAACACTTCAAAATCATAATGCCATTTGGGTGATTTTTTACTAACTCAGGAATTTGGCACACATAATTCCAAATTGGGAGATGAATAGAGTTGAAAAATTGGAAAATATCTATCATTGGGAAGTAGTGAAATTAAATGGGGTATCAATTTATATTATCTCTGATCAAGACCCTATATTTATTTCATGGTTCTTGTAGTCCTTACAATAGGCTCTTAGAACCAATTTGACCATTATCACAACATATCACCCTAAAAACAAATGTCTAGTCAGAACAAATGATTCAATATTTGGAGGAGATTCTTAGATATTTTTTATGGAATTTGGTGGTTCATGGGAAGACCATTCTCATTTGGTGTAGATTTCCTATAAAAATAGTTATTAGGGAATGATATATATGGACTCATATGATGTATTTTATTCCCATTCATGTCGATATCCACATTTTTGGGTTGAGGGTAGAGAAAATTCACTAATTTAACCAAGCCTTATATGTGAGACTACTGAGAATATAGAGATGATCAGGAAGATAATGGAAATGGCCCAAATATATTATAATTCTTATGTAAATCAACAACATTGACCCTTATCTTTTAAATTGGATGGTCATGTTTTCTTGAGATTGTCACCAATATTGGGGAATCATCATTTTTCTAATCAAGGGTAGAAGGATCATCGATATGTAAGACCATTAGATATTATGTAATATATTAGTAATGTTATTTATTGGTTGGATTTACTGCCAAGGTTTATCTCAATTAATAATGTTTTTCATGTATCTCAATTGAAGAATTATCATCCCAACCCTACCCATTTTATTAGTTCGTTCCATGTTACTCTGGATCCTAATTGAACATTTGTGAACACCATGGTTCATTTCTAGATAGGAAGGAAAAGGCCTTGTGTAGTAGGCATATATCTTTAGTGCATGTATTATGGAAACATGGTTAGATTTAGGAAGAGACTTGGGAATGGTATAAGGATATGCTAGACCAATGGATATAACTTTTCCAAAACACTGAAAACTACCAACACTCTGAGGAAATAAATCCTAATTGTGGGGAGACGGTAACACCCTTGATTTGAGGTACTTTACTATTTCATATTGTAATTTTAAATCATGAAAGTTATTGGGTTGAATTTTAGGATGTTTTAAGAGGTTCTTTATATTATTTTTGGAGGCATGTCGAAGGCTTCATGGTTAGGGGAAACCATGTAGTTTTCCCCAGGTAATTGTGAAGATTGAAAGGGGGACCAAGGAGAAGGCGCACAGTTGGTGAACGGTTTAAGTAAACCATGTGGTAACCATGTGTCCATGTGAATTATTATATATTGATTCTTTTCATAGTTCGCATGTGGTTTTCCAAACCATGTGGAAAAACCATGCAGACATGGGTGTCGTATAGTAGCACCCGCATGGTTGGTGCATGGTTTACAAAACTATGTGTTCAAACCATGTACATCATTAATTTATTAAAAAATAGAATTTTAACTTTGGTTTTCCCTCAAAACACTACTTTTTTCTCCAGTGGCTATGTCTCTCAAGCCAAAGGGTTTCTATTGGAAATTTTGGTGATTATCTTTGATTCAGAGGATGATTCTACCAAATCTTTGAGCATTAGACCTAGGGAATTGAAGGTAAGAGTTCTTATTTTCTATATTTTTCATTATATTCTCATTCTACCTTGGATGTAATCCCTGACTAGGGTATCCATGCTATAATATATGGTCTATAATATATTTTTATAGGAATTACTTCTGATCCATTAAAGGAAGGTCGAGGAGTGTTTGTATCTGTGAGGTCGTAGAATGATTCTTCAAAACTAACCCATTAAGGTAATTTTGATTTAATCCCACTAATATTTCTATAACTAGAAGTATTTTATTTCTAAAATATTAATTTTTTTTTGTAAATGGTAATTTTGGATAAATCGGATTTGTAAAACCTCTGGTGGTGTGGCTTTAAAATATAGGTTGTGCTTGTCATCCACAACATGATTGATAATACCTATAATTGATTTCTTTTTAAAAGAATTTTTGGGTGTGATAACTTGTCATGGACATGGTTTTGTGATTTCATGATGCATATTGAGGCCTTATTGGTTCAAAATTGGAAGTCTATGCTGGAGTTGGGGCATACTAGATTATACCTCCATATGAAGACTTGGTTCTAGAGTGATGGGTACCACTCATCAGTATGTACTATTCAGATGACATATTTTATGTAAATTCAATGGATGGTAAATTTCATGGGTGTTTTTTTCATGTCATGGGAGACCATTATGGTGTGATTGATTTTCACGACTTCTACATTATATCCTTTTGTTATCCCTGCTCTCCTCTCCTAGTTTTTTTGTATATTTATTTTTAAGAGCTATATATTCTTGTCTTAGTGTTGTGTGTGGGAATTCATGGGGATTTCCTACTGTGTTTTATACTCACCCCTAGAATGTGTACCTTGGTGTGTATTTATATGTTGTTTACGAGGATACAGGTAAGGGGAAGATGTGATACTTTTATAGTAGAGAATCATGATGTTATAGTAGTATCTTTTGGGAGTTGGATCTTGGATATTGTCTTGTAGTGGAGTCCTTATGGTTCCAATTTAGTACATTAGATACTTTAATGTATCCAAATGCCATATAATTTCTATTACCTATTTTCCACTATAACTCTAATTTTTTCACATTCTTTAATTGGGATTTTTGTTGGTTTTTATATCATGCATCATGCTTGCTTTATCCAATTTTGATCATCTATTACACTTTTTGTAATGTATGTAAGGGAAAATTGTCTACCATAATTTGGTAATTTCCTTGGAATTCATTACTAGCCTTTAGTTTATAGGGGATTTTACCTAATTTTTGTGTCATCTTGGTCCTATCCTAGCCAATGGTTTAGGTTCAGGATATTACACTAGTTTCCAACTTGTGGCCAATTAGAGGTGGGATCTAGGGGTCATACACATCTTCACTACTAGTCTATGAGGGTTACTAGTGGTGGAGGTTTCTTGATGAAAATTACATCCCATTTCCATGTCATAGTCAGTATAGGCTACAAAAATCTCACTAGTCATTGATACTCCATATTCACCCATTCAAAAACTAGACAGTGAGAAACAAAATTACTTGTATCCCCCTTCATTCTTAATCAATAAATTGGAACCTGATATCATGATAAATCTTGGTATCCCTAAGTTGTGTTGACTAACACGAATGGTGAAAATATTTCAAAACATTCCTCTTAAGATCTATAGGAAACACCATCCATCCTCTAAAATTGAGTATTGAATCCACTATATATGTCCACCCCTCAATGGTCTTCCCATTATTTAGGGTTTCCTCTCTTATTTTTCATTTCTCATCACAAAACTTCCCTTACTTCACTCACTCCACCAACATAGATGTCACATTGAGAATAAAGAGAACCACAATATTGGTAGTCATCGTTACCTCTATATGAAATCCCACTAATAATCCCATTAACTGCCACTACACCCTGTATTCTTTCACTACCTGAGTTTGATTTTGTCTACTCAATGTAACTTCTATTGTATTCCCCTTTCCATGTATATACATGATCTTGAAGTCATAGGTTTGAATATATTCCATCCACCAGTTCTACCTCGAGTTGTTATTACATTTCCAGTAAATATATTTAAAACTCCTATGATTTGCATAGACCATGAATTTTTCACCTAAAATTTAATGCCTCTAACTCTATAAAGCATGAAAAATGAACACTAGATCCAAGTCATGGGTTAGATAATTATTATCATTGGATCTTTATTTCCTGGGACCATAAATAATAAATTTATTCCCATGTATCAAGATACACCCCAAACTCAGATCTGATGAATTGAAATAAACTTCATACTGGACTCTTGACTCAAGTAGAATTAGAACTGGTTATAAAATTAATCACCTCTTAAATTATTTAAATGCTTCTTAACATTTTACACTCCACTAAAACTTTTCTCCCTTTTATGTCAAATCTATTATAGTATATGTTAACTTTGAAAATTCTTGAATTAATCTCTAATAATATCTATTCAAGCCTAGAAAAATCTAAATCTAAAACACATTATTTGGACTTTCACAAGGCATAATCACCATAACCTTCTCATGAATGATAGATATCCCTTTATCTAATAAAACATGACCAAGGAAATTCATCTTCTAAATCCTTAAATGGAATTTATAGAATTTGGCATAAATCCTATGATCACATAAAACCATTAAAACAATTTCTTAGTGTCTATCAAGATATCTTTACAAACTTTAATATATGAGGATATCATCCACAAATACCATGATAAAATAATACATTTATTTATATAAAATCTTATTCGTCGAATCCATAATGACCATAAGTGCATAGGTAACTCTAAAAGGCATGTCTGAAAACTCATAATGGATATATAAACATTATAAATCCATTTTTGGAATATCCTCTTATTTCACCCTTAATTAATGATTACAATAATGAAGGTGGATCTTAAAAATCAATGAGCTCCCTTCAACTACTCAAACAGATCATCAATATAAGGTAAAATATTCTTTTTTCACCGTTATTTAGTTCAAATTAAAATAATATATATATAACTTTAATTTTACAATGGATTTCATATAAAAAATCAGCACTCCCTAAGGGGAAACAATCATTCAAATAAATCTCATTTGTTTGAGCTCATCCAACTACACCTTTGATTTTCACAACTTTTTCAGTGTCCTATAGTATAATGGGAATGACATAGTTATTATTAAAACCACAAAACCAATAGAAAACTACACATCTCTCTTAATTGGTAGTCTAGATAATTACTCAGATTAAACATCTTGACATTGATCCATCACCCTTGGAAGTATAGGTGGAATCTTTCTTTCTAGGGAACCAAGAACCATAACTAATAACTAAAAAGATATAGAACCAAAATTCCTTTTCACCAGATTATTTTTTCTTTTATGAATATACCAATCTCCCCTAAAAGTATGGATAGTCCCATCTCACACTATAAAGAGAACTCATTGACTATAGTAGTCAATCTGAGCTTTAAACTAAACCAACCAATAAATCTCGATAATCAAATTATACATATCTATTACAAGCACTATAAATTCTTAATATATTTCAATATTATCTTCTATTATTAAGTAAGAGGGATAATTATATCTGTGATAAATTATCTCTCCCTATATATTACCAATTCTAAAAGAACATGACATCAACTCCACATGTAACACTAAAATATCAACCAATCATATAGATAAAAAATAAATGTGATTTTATCATATCAGATAAAGTGGAAATGATGGTAGAATCTATCATGATGGTACCTCACACCATATATGGACTAAAATCATCCTTAACCTCCTTAGGTTCCCTGTCTACCATTAAGAGTTTTTATAAACTCTTCTGAGCTATAGAAATTTATTCTGGATGATCACTTCCTACTCTACCACAAGTTCTTGAGTAGGAATATGTCAATATATCTAATTGCATCATAAAATATTTCATTTAGTTGAATGTTCCACCATTACTCATCTATGATAACTAGTTTTATTAATTCTTCAAGTATCTTATATTCCTAAACTAGAAACATGTTTGAGAATTATTTGGAAACTTTAACTTTAGATTCCCCATTTCACCACCCTGGTATCACACTAGTGATCCCTTCCCTTGAGAGGCATGATAAGAATACCCAATTAACCTCCCATGGAAATATTTTAACTTCTTATTCTAACCACTAAAACAATTCTTTACCCCACCCAACCAAGGAAGGAACTTGATTTCCATGTATTAACTATATACACCTCAATCAAATCCACCATACTAACCTCTTCCACATAGGTTGGCAGTATTAAAAGGATAATCCTTGACAAAATATATAGTCATATCCTTATCTGAAATATCTATACATTCATCCTTTAATTAATCACTAAATATATCATATACTTAACTAAATAATCTACCATTGATGAATATTATCTCACAGAAAAATTTCCCAACTCTAAATCCATAAAATCTTGATCTTTAGTGAACATTAACTCATCTGGATAGGTGGAATCCTATTACTTTGGATAATTTATTCCAACTATTTTATCATAATAATTAAACAAAATTTCACAATAATTGATCATTTCCAAAAAAACTACTTTAAATATTCAAGCCCAATAAGTCATTGGAAATCCATTTACATGTAAGAAAACTCTTTTTCTAAAAAAATATTTTGATGTGATACAATCCATATGATGCCTATCATGAAACATAAAATTTTTACTATTTTGATTCATTATAGGTTAAGACAACACAAATAACAACCCTATAAGTTTATTATAATCTCTCCATTACCCTAAATTTGGTATAACTTAATGTTCACCATAAAAAGTGTATTTATGTCTTTTTATTGGTACATTCTAAGTCCCAACTATTTTATTCTCCATTCCTAAGGTACTTCCAAATATCTGACATAAAAAATACACTCTAATGTGATTTTGTAACACCTTAAAAAGGGATCCCTAATCCTAATACCCAAACCTGGGAAGCACATGGCCTCTTGTTTGTTCCCCTAATCGCTAAAGGATATTAAAAATTCTGAGGGATAAAAAAACCATGGGGAATTATTTTCCCTTGTAATAAAGCCATAATAATGTATGCTCATGTAAAAAAAATTTAGTTAAAAACTAAGTAAAGAATATTAAATATTGGGAATAAACATGTTTACAAATACTATAAGAAAACTAACATATGAATATAAAATAAAATTGACGCATTTTGACACCATAAATAAAGTGCTCACACCATAATTCACCATTTCTTTCATTAAAAATCATATTTGGAACAATGTTTCACTAATGACAAATAATGACAACTTATTTTTACTTTCATCATGTCAAATCATATCTATATATCCCCCAAGGATCACATGTAGGGGGAGAATAAACTCAATGGGATTTTACTAAGACTCTAATACAAATATATGCAATTATAATTTCATTAAGTAATGTAAACAACCATGATAAATCAAAAAATATATAACCAAAACATTTTATTGATATAATATTTCCAAAACCAAAATATTATTTGTAAATAATTCCATAATTGATCAAAAAAATTACATTAAGTACAATTATAAACAATTTATAAACCCCGGTCTTCTTCCCAAAAACTCATATCATGAAAAGAACTATTTTCCCTAATATCCATGAAATATCTTCATTTTGTAAATTCTAGGGAAATTCCCATTTCCCAAATACAAATGAAAAACCTTGTTTTCATCAAATCCAATGGGAACTCCTAGTTTCCTTAAAAAAAACATAATCCCCATTCTAAGCCTTTTTCAATGATATCTATATGTAAAATACCAGTTTTTCATATTTCCTTCTCTAGTTTGATTTTCCAAGGTATGAATCTATGTTCATACATCAAAACTCACACCATAGTAAGTGTTGTATTTCAAACTTGGTTATCCCAACTATTTCTTTCCTTGACGCATACTCTCCAAACCACCTATCCCCATGGCTGGAATTTATATTTTTTTAAACAAGGCCTCCTTAAATCATTTTTAACACACATACACACTTAGTTCAACAATCTCAAAACCATTTCTCAAATTATATATCAATATCCCATATAAATCTAATATAATTATAAAAAAATCATCAATTTATTTTTTTAAACTCTATTTTGAAAAATTATAAAATAAATTTATTTCTGATAGATTGAAAATATTTATTTTCAATTTCCCGATTTCCTTAAAACATCAAGGGTTATAAAATCCCCTAAATTTTATTAAAATTTAATTATTCCAAAAATCCCCATTTATATATAACCCCAAAAAATTTACAAAATTCAGAAAATGTAGTCCTTGATAAAGCATGTTCAATCAAAAAAACATAAGAAATTATCCAAATCATAGATAAGATCTGCGCCAACTACCTAATTATGTTGTTCTTGAAATCCATAAATTTACAAATCCATAAAACACACCAATGAGATGAGATCCTAAAAATACCTAATAATGATGAATAGAATATTTTAATCCACATATAAGGATTCATAAATCTAACACCAACATATTAATATTCAAAAATAATAAAAGAATTCAAGGGAGATACATAGAGGTTTAAGATTCAAAGGGAATAATCAACCCCTAACTATTGATTCATAATTTCTTTGATTAATATTTGAAATAAAGTTATTGTTCATTGATGGAAAAATCCCAAAATCACCACCATGGAATATTATAATCACCCAAAATCATATAGGTATTATAATAGAGTTTAAAGAAATCAAAAAGGGGATTAAAATGAAAATTCATGTAATGATCCCTGATACCTATGGATAGTTCTCATAGTTAGGATAATCAAGTGTCTAATATACTGTCCTTTCTGGGTAAAAATCATATCGAACTATTAACTTAAAAAATTAGGCTAATATGATTCTAACCATGTAGATCTATTATCCAATTTCGTGACCACAAATATTTGATATACATGGTTAAGATAAACATGTTTCTAACCTTATTTATCTTTTTTCTTCTCTAAAATATCAAAACATTCACCCCAAAACTCCCCAAACCATAAAGTAAATGTACCTACAAAATCCAGGGTGTTAAAATGCTATTTTATACTCTAATTTTATTCAAAAAAACTATAAAATAATAAATATGGAAATAAAGTTTATTAAAAGGAGTTTGGGAATCTTATTAGGAGTTGTATCTATTTAATGTCTTTGATATCGAATTATATTCAGACTATTACATTGTGGGAAAGATATAAAAGATCACCTAAGGAGTCTTATTTCATAAAAGCAAAGAGGATCCTATTTTATATTAAACTAGTACTCCGCACGTGCATTCGCACAACACTATAAAAAAATTATTATATTCAATAATAGAATACAATTTCTCAAACATAATAATTCACATGAATAGTAATAATATTTAAAAAACAAATGAGTGGTACATTATAATGAAATAGATGTTACATAATTGATGGGAGTGGGAAATAAATCCATAAAGAAGCATGGTATCCTAATGGTATCTTAATGAAAGAGCCATCAAGCATTTAAAAAATAAGAATAATAAGAAATATCAATTCTGATCCTTACACTAAATTCCCAATATCATAGGAAACAAATTATAAGTCTCAGCTATAATAGGTTGTGCTAGAACCCAAAACCAGAATCTCTTTCAACTTTACAAAAATAATGTCTTCTAGGGATCATTTCCACACATCTCATCCTCCAAAAAAATCCTCAATTTCTCCATTAATGAAACCTTGAAAGAATTATCTTTTATTTGTATAGTTCAATCTCAATTTAAAATTATAACACATCTCCCTCATCACTGACATAATGATTGGGCAGAAAGATTCTGGTCAAAGATTCAAGAAGGTACCTTTGGAGGGGACCTTGTTTCTTGGATTCATGGCAGTATTTACCAAGTACAGAACATCTCACTCATGATGCATGTTCTTGAACCAACCTTAGTCACAATCAAGAATTATAAGTCCCCTTTTGAATATAACTCCAATTATTTCCAAACAATAATGAGACCAAGAAAGGATTTGTGGTGGAATAAATCAATCCCATGATCTTACTCCCAAGGATATTCAATTAGAAAGAATTCATTAAATCAAAATCTGTTATGAAACCCTTTCAGAAAAAGCTATTTGATCCCTTAATTCTTGATCAAAGTTTAAGGGAAAAGAAAATTCCCTCTAATTCCAGTTGCAGAGATTTTAGTAATTGGGAATCAGGTCTACTAAAATAAATCCAAATATAAACTATATAATAAAATATTACTATATGAATACATATATAAAATAAACCTACAAGGAACTCATTCTGAGGAAGTATTGATAATTAGATGTATAAAACACATAGCCACCAATAACCCATTAAAATATTTCATGGGTCACAATATTCTACAACAATAACTTAAAACCTCTCTAAATAACAAATTCATATAAATCATGATAATAGTAGAATAAAATCTCAAACATACCCATTATGAATGAACCAATGATCCAAAAATATTTGAAAATATAGTAAACTATATGTTATAAAATTAAAATTGTAAAATTAAGTAAATAATAAAAAACTTGATCGGAAGTATTAAAATTTTAGTGATATTACCTTAAAAAACATCATTCTTTACATGTATTTGTTACATCAAAGTTAAAGAGAAGAAAATTTCTTCCAATTACCATATGTTCAATATATTTTATTTACATGATTTTTTCATATGAATCACATTCATTTATCATGTTTCCAAAATGAAATAAAATATCATATATTCCTTTTTTATTAATTTTGTCTATGATAGAAAGTGTTACAGGGATTTGAATGTCATACCATGTTGCGGTATAAAGGAAGTCCTTCTTCATGACCATGGCGGTTCAAGTAAATCACTGAATCAAGCCACATAACAAAAATATGTCATTACAAAAACATTTTTGAGACTATTTATTCTAATATAACATCAACATGTAATACATGATCCAGTTCTCCAAAAGAAACCAAGTGAAATAAATTTAAATAAAATAATACACTTCTCCAAAAAAAAATGTCAATTCATATTTAGTTGATGTAATATAATTATTGACTGCTCAAATAAATGATAAAATGCTCTAAAATACATGATACATTGATCTAAAATAGATGATCCACTACTCAAAAAAAAGAACCATTGATCAAATAAAACACATGATATAATGATCATACAAAATGCATGATCCACTACCCATAAAAAATGCATGATCCACTACTCAAATAAAAAAGTTGTTCCACTACTCTAAAAAATGATATTGTACTGAAATAAAATACATGATCTAATACTATACTCATAGAAATTACAAGATCTACTAATGTTAAAATTGATCCCCTGTTCTAATACATGTCAAGTCAGATTTTGTAGAAGTAAAAGTATATAATAACTCATATAAAATAAAATTATCCATTACTCCTTAATATGTCACGCATCCATTCTTCCACCAAAATTTAGTGTTACTCCACCCTATCACCATGTATGTTGGATCAAAACCTTTCATCCCCATAGTGGAATTGTTCACTAAATGTTTTCTTATGATTTTAAACACAATGTAATTATGTATTAAATTTGGATTTTAAAATCTTCATTACCAATCTAAAAACATTTCAATAATTCATGTCACTTGTTGGGAGAGAGGGAGGAAATTGGAAGAAGAAATTAATTGAGTGAGGTTCTCATGACACGTAGTAAGTTCATCCCCTAACCCTTGGTTTTATGTTGTGCTTCATATCTAGGGAATCTTTTAGCATTGGTGTGTCTTTAGATTAATTGTATTTCTTACATGGGTTAGATTTATGGTCAGATTATTATATCACAATTATCATTGAAACACTTATTTAAAAATATGATCTGAGATCTCTATATACTTTATTTATAAAAAATATTGATGTTTTGTGCCTATGTTTTTATTTGAAAAATGTATAGGATCCAAATATCATGAACTTAATATTCATATAATTTTAAATAATATAGAAAAATTGTTTAAAAGAACATCTTAAACAAATATTAGTACAATACATTGAAATTATTTGTTCAAATAGAAACAAATAATGAAAGGAGTCTATAAATGTGCTTTTAATATAAAATTTAAACATACAGGAAATAAATTATTAAGTTCCATTGGTTATGAAAATTACATTTTTTGTAGAACTTAATACAGTTCATTGATAGGTTACATCAGAAGGCACAACATATATGTAAATAAATAAAAAATTATTTAGATTTGATAAATAATTGTATATGTTGTGTGAAAGGGTCGTCATTTAGCATCATTGTTGTTGTTGTTGTATAAAATTAATGCCATAAAAAATAAGAAAAGTCTTACCCAGTAATGATGATAGAGGGGACCTCGAAAACACCCATAGCATAAAAGATTACCTCCAAGGATTTCCAACCTCAAAAAAAAATTCTACATAACCCCACTAATGTGGGTGGGATGGACCTGGTGCCCATGTCATGCAGGGGATCTGCTCCCGTCATGGTAAATGCTTCTTCGCATGCCCCTTCCATTCCTGAAGTTGTTGTACTTACATCCTGTCTCCCTTACCTCATGAGATGGTTCCCTAACCCAATATTAGTTTCTGTATTGTTCTTTATCTTGCTCTCATTGTTGATCATGATATTTTTCCCTCTCACTTGAATCACTTATTCCTCTACTTTAATTCTCCCTCTCCTTTTGTTTAACATATTCTTCATCTTCCTTTTCATGTTTCATGCATTCTTCCTCTCTCAACTTCTTCTTTGTTGCCTTAAACTCAGAGATTAAATCCCTAACCATTCCATAACCGATATGCTGCTTGCCTGTGATGTGATATTGAGTTCTCTCAGCAACATCATTTTCCATAATAATAAAACCAAAGATCTCACACACAGCCATATTTTTGTCTTGATCAAGCATCAACACTTTTTCAGTCTACAGTTTCTGAATCAGCATAGTTTTCTTAACATTAAGTACCTCCAACTTTCTCATGAGTGCCTCTGATTCATCCACTTTTCCTACATCTCCAAGTTCCTCTACTTGTTCTAGGAGGTTCTTGATTTTCTCCTCTAGCATAGATAGTTGTCCTGCCTTTTCATCTGAGATTGGAGGAGGGGGTGTGACTTCAACTTCCTGAGCAAGACATTCTCGACAATGCCTAACTCTTCTACCAAGATCCATGACCAATTTATCATAAAAATGAGCAAGCACAGCTTCAAATTTTGGGACATAAGAGTCATGTCTCAGGGACTTCTTATAACATGAACCAAGAATAGGGAGAACCAAAATATATCTTTATTTCAACTTTTGATCATGGATTTTAGGTCATAGTCCTAGATCATTGTGAGTATTGACAAACAGGTCATGCTAACAAAATCTAAACATATAACATGCACAAACTTCTTTTACATCCCATGTACTTTCTTTGTAACATTTTTTCTCATCCTCAGAAAGATTGTGAGCTTCACCCATGAGCTCATTAAAAAGGGATCTCTGGGTGTCCATCAAGGGGCACTAGAACCCTGAGCGATCGGGTGGAAATAGATATATATATATATATATATATATATATATATATATATATATGAAAATGGAGGAGCACCCAGGGTACGCTCAGTCGCTAGGGTTCCAGATCGATCATCAAAACAGACATTCCAATTAAGGGGAACACCACCCCCCCTCATAATGAATATAAAAAATGGTTTATATCACAAAAACATATAACATAAAAAAATTGAGAATAAGAATATTGTTAATAAATAATTAAGTGAATTTAGGAAGTAGAAAGTTTCTAGAATGAAAATATGAAAATTTGATATGAAGTTTGAAAAAGAGGATCTGAGAGATCTGTTATTTAATTTTTTTTATAGTTTCAGAGCATTTAGTAATTGGGAATCAGGTATAATAAAAGAAATTAAAATATAAATAGTATAATAAAATATGTATATATGAATACATATAAAAAATTAAACTCCAAGGCACTAATTATGAGGAATTATTGATAATTATATGTATCAAACAAATATCTAGGAATAACCGCTTTAACTATTTCATGGGACACAATAACCTATTTCATTAACTTGAATACCCTATAAATAATAGATTTACTCAATTCATGAATACTGTAGAAGAAAATACCAAACATACCGATTATGAGGCATGCACCAATGATCCAAAAATAATTGAAAATACAGTTAACTATAAGTTATAAAATGAAAATTTTAAAATAATAGAAAGAATAAAAAATTTGACTGGAAGTATTAAAATTTTAGTGATATTACCTTCAACAACTTCATGTTTTACATGACTTTGTGGCATTAAAGTAAGATCTCATGACCATTAATGAAAAATTGAGAATGTAATGATTCAGTTACTATAGTAGTATACAGTTAATGCATTGATAATTTAGAAAAGGATTACCCCATAATGAATATTAAAAAAGGGTTATCTCTTAGAAAGTACAACCCTCCATTTTTTTGAAAATAAGAATATTGTTAACAAAAAGTGCAGTGATTTTTGGGATGATAATGTTTCTGGAATGAAACTCTAAAAATTTGATATACAGTTTCAAAAAGAGGGTATGGGAGCTCTCTCTTATTTATTTAGTTTATATTTTTAGATATTTTAGTAATTGATGATTAGGTCTACTAAAAATAAATCCAAATATAAATTTTATAATGAAATATGACTATATGAATACATATAGAAGATAAACCTCCAAGGCACTCATTCTGAGGAAGTATTGATAATTAGATGTATAAAACATGTAGCCACAAATAACTAGTTCAACTATTTCATGGACCACAATAACTTGCAACAATAACTAGAGTCCCCTCTAAATAACATATTCATTAAAATCATGAATACAGTAGAAGAAAATCTCAAACATACCTATTATGAGGTGTGCACCAAATATCCAAAATACCTGAAAATATAGTAAATTATATGTTATAAATTGAGAATCATAATATAATGGAAATAATAAAAGACATGACTAGAAGTATAGAAAATTTAGTGATAGTACCATCAACCACATCGTGCTTTACATGTCTTTGTGACATTAAAGTAAGATATCATGAACCATTAATGTAAAATTACGAATGAAAATATTCAATTATAGGAAAAAATGACATAAAATGGATGATGAGTAATGTAATTATATGCATTTTTGGTGACCAAAAATTTGAACACAATGAAAATTAATATGATTTATAACATGATGGATTATAAGGAAAAGCAAGGTGTTTTTAATTATCCTTATGTTGACCTTGACCAAATGATATTTTCATAGGTTATTTTCATTATTTGAAGATTTGAAAAATTAAAATTGCATAATATAGATGTAATTAAAAAAATTGGGGTAGGGACACAGTAACCTACAAAAATTTAGTGTTATTACCTTCAAACACATCATGATTTACATGTCTTTGTGACATTAAAGTAAGATCTCCTAAACCATTAATGTAAAATTACGAATTAAAATATTCATTACAGGAGAAAATAGCATAAAATGGATGATGAGTAATGTAATAATATGCATTGATAGTGATCAAAAATTTGAACACAATGAAAATTAATATGAAGTGGAACATGATGGATCATAGGGAAAAGCAAGGTGTTTTTTATTATCATTATATTGACTTTGACCGAATGATATTTTCATTAGTGATCTTCATTATTCGAAGATTTAAAAAATTATAATTGCATAATTTAGATGTAATTAAAAAAATAGTTTAGGGACATAGTAACCTACAATAATAACTTTAATCCCCTCTTAAGAACAGATTTATTCAATTCATGATGATGGTGGAAAGATAATTTCAAGTAGACCGATTATGAGGCATGCACAAGTGATTGAAAAGTACATAAAAATACTATAAACTATATGTTGTAAAATGAAAATTTAAAAAAAATCGAATGAATAAGAAACATGAGTTAGTAAATTGAAGTAATAAAAATTTAACAAAAGATATAAAGAACTACAGAATCTTTGAAGATGAATAGACATTATGCGGAGGAACGTTGAACAGAGAGCAGGAATATCAATAGAGGTAGGGAGCTGAAGGGAGGTGAACAGAGACAGTGAAGGAGGATTTTTGGAGGCGTTAGTGGTGAACGGAGAGCCAAAGTTATGGGAAGGAGTGCTAGAGATGTGGAGATGGATTTCTATGAATGAATATAGATATGAGGAGATGAGGAGACGAGGAGACGAGGAGTGCCTGAGACGGGGAGCATGAGGAGACAGAGATGAGGATCTAGGACTGCTAAAGATGGGAAGCCTAAGGGTGGTGTCCCTAGATGGAGTGACGAAGTCGGAAGTGGAGGCGAGGTGGAAACCCTAGGACAAGAGAGGGAAATCTCGAGCTGGAGAGGATAGATGTGGAGGGAATGAAATCGGGTGGAGAAGGAATATTTAAGAGAATCGTTGAGAAGGTGAAACGTATCCTGGGAACATTCCAATGTTAGTATATATATATAGATATAGATATAGATATATATATATATCTATATATATATTGATAGATGTATAGATTGACTACCAGTTATAGATTTAATTATAATAATAAATGAAATATTAATCTTTATGGATATGATGATATGAATTATACTGTAAGTGTTGATGATTGGAATTCTATTTTAGGTAGAGTTTTTTTCAAAGAATACATGTGTATAACATGGAACATGGAGGAAAAAAATTACTATCTTGAGTACAATTAAAGTGGAATATATTTCTTCTAAAAACGAAACAACATAATTGATATAGATAAATATATAGCTTATGGATCTCAAGGTGAAAGTGAAGTTACCTTTATTGGTAAGTTATTATAACAAAAATGTAATCAATATGTTGAAAAATACTATTAAATAATTAAATCACACTTATATCAAGTACTATTTTATAAATAAGAAGGTAGAAGGAAAATTCTTTAAGATGTAGTTCATTCCAACAAAGGATCAAGCGGCAGATTTGTCTAAAAAACTATTTCCTTATAATGAATTTCAAAAATTTGAGTTGATGATGGGAGTTCAACCTCAACATTATCAATGCTAGGGTATAGTGGTTATGTCCCCTCTATCACTTATTATTTAGATTTTTGTTTTTAAAGGGGATAAAACAATATAAACTCAGGGATATATAAGTTTCATTGTGGGATATAAATTTACTATTAATGGTAAATATATATTTAGAGGTATTTTTTAAAAGGGTAAAGATATGATTCAAGTGTACAAATGGGTATTGTGTGTAAATCTATGAATTTATTACATTCACGTGTGTGTTGGTTGTTTTATGAATAATTGTGATGTGTTTATTGAGTATGTTTGTAGGGGATGATTTTAACACATATACAATGATATTTTTTGATGATAAGGGAAGATTGAGGTATGGTTGGATTTTAATGTGAGTTACTCTTATGGAAAAAATTGTGATTGTTATTCATTATTATTATTTATTAAATATAATATTCTCAAATATTAATATAATTATTGAGTGATAATTAATTAAAATTTTTAAGGGATATTTATGCTTATTTGTTTGAAAAAATCATCCAAAAGGGGGATTATTATTACCAAGTAAGTGTTTGAATTAAATAGTATATTGTTGTAATAAAGGAGATTTTTGTGGTGAGTTTTTTTAGAGGAGTGAAAGTGAATTTAATTTTATGTGTTACTTGATTTTATATTTTTAATGGTGTTATATTTTATTGTAAAAAAATAAATCACATTTAGTCTCCACTGAATCGGGTGATCCAGATAAGGTGACGAGAGTTTAAAGGATCAGTATATGATGTTTGAAGTGTATGAAGAACATTAAAGTGATGTATGAAGTTATAATATTTTTTATGTGAGATTTATTAAACCCTTCCATGGTTTTTAGAAAAATATTTCATGGTTTATATTCTATAAAAATAGATTATAAAGGTTTTGAGAAAAATGGTTGATGTGGTGGCCTTTGTTTTTAAAAGATATTTTCAAGATTCTCTAGACACCATGGAGAATAAAACCAAATCATGATTTGATATATAATTTCATGATTTATTAAAAAAATGATTGTGGTTATATAAAAAACATTATGGTTATATGCCTTACTAAAAAAATGAGAAGCAGCCATGTTTTCTGGCTAAAATATTGATAGAAATGGGGAATCTAAAAATTGTTTCATAGTGGTCAGCTATGGATTATGTTAGAAGATTATTTTTCACTTATACACCATGAGGATAAAAAACATGTGATGGTTATAGTCATGGTTAATGTGGTATGAAAATTATGAATAAAAAATTTCCTTTTACTATAGGGGATATGGGTTTAAAGATGTTTGGACAGTTCAAAAGAGTTAGTGTGGTTGAAGAAAAAAAATTATATTTTACTTTACCACTCCATATTTTATCATGGAATATATATTTTTAATGTTGGATAAATTTTATTTGATAATATTGTTTTATGGGAAGTATATGGTTCTATTTAAACTTTACCCCAATATACTAAATTATATATAAGGTAATGTGAAGGTTTGAATTGATATAATTTATGGAGTTAAACTAGGGAGGTTATTAAAGTTTATGGAAGCTATGTTTTCAAAATTAAAAATTCAAAATTAAAATATTGAGATAATGTGGGTGTTTTTTTTGGAGTGAATCGTAGTAGTGGAAGAGTAAAAAGAGAGAAATATAATAAAAAATAAGGATAATACACTCAAATAAGTATAGAATTATTATTTTTCTTCGTCGACACATTTCTTTAAATATTAATACTTGGAAAAGTGAATATTGAAGGTTTACTTTGAAGAGAATGGAGGTTTGCTTTTTTTATACATTGTTAAATAGAGTTTATTATTATTTTTTGATGATCAAAGATTCATATACACATAAATAAATCTCAGTGGAAGTAGATGAATGATGTTAGGTGTTCAAAGAGAGATTTTTATTCATTTAATTTTAGAGTTTTAGTGATTTAAGAAGAAGATCAAAATTGGTAATCTTAAAATTGAAAGTTAGAGATTCTTATTAGTGGTTGAAGATTCTATTTTTATATAATATTAAATAAATAGTTTTATTTGTGTGGAATCATATTATTCTTATCATGATACATTATATATATATAAGTTTAAGAAAAAACTTTTCTCATCATAACAATTCGTATGGAAATGAATGATTCCATGCCATACCAAAGGCACAACCATTTGTTTTGAATGGTTAACCCTATAAACATATATGTTCACTATGATTGTGTGTTTAATTATGGGAGGTCTCTTAATTTAATTGGTTAAATTCATCAAGTCCAGTGTTAGAGAGAAAAAATTCTGAGACATATCGATTATCATTTATTCTAATCAGTGATTTGGGTTGATTAATTAGATAAATCATAAAATAATTTTATTCACTAATCACCCCCCCATCTTAGTGAAAAATTATGGAACCTTGTAATATACATAAGATAATTGTGAGAATAAAAATAATATGAGGATAATGAGATCTTATATATACTCTCTAAGTATAAAATAAGCTAAAAAGGAAGATGAAACCACCATCGAAAGGAGATAGAGAGGAGAGGGGTTGACTTATCCCTCCTATAATGTGCACCAAAGAAGAAATTAGGGGTGTAATATCCCTCTTTTAATAATTTAAAATAATAATAATCAAAAAAATAATAATAACAAAATATAATAATAATAACTACTATTATTTTTGGTTATAATCCAAAAAACTATACACACACCCATGGTGTCTAAATGGTTTGAGCCACCATCCCCCCCAAATGGTTAACCCACCCCCATTTGGAAAAAATATTAATATAGGCCCTGAAGTCCTTAAAATATATTGGGAGGCCTAATAACCTCCTTAAAATGCAAATCCTCAAAAAAAATCCTTCTTCGTTATCAGTTTTATAAAATTTCTATAGCAATCTTGTTACAGTTCTTCTCTTTGGTTCCTTTTATAGTGCCTACTATAGTACCTATTATAGTGATTTTATTATTGTGTCTACTGAAAGGAATTTAAAAAATTTCTTTCACTGTGATTTGAATCTAAATTTCTTATATATGGGAACATCATGACCCAATTCTACCATAAACCCATTTTGGTCAATGGTGAAACCAAGTGTGTCCCTAGAAGCTCACCATTGAAAGTCCATGAGTTATATACTAGAGTTGAGAGTATAAATCTCATAAATGGTACACATTTCCCTCTAAAGAACATAGTGAAATACTTTAAGTAAAAATAAAAACCTCAAAATCATGAATGATAAGGAATCCATGATAAAATTATATTATAAACAATACATAATCAAATAATTCCATATAACATAACCAAAATTCAATATGGGTAAAACTATAACAAAACAATTGGTAAATCTTAATAACATAATAAAACCCAAACCACATATATACCTTAGTGGTGCATGAGGTATCCACCAAACACAAATATCATGTTACTATCTTTGATTTTCAAGCTAACTCTACCTAACAACTCCACTAAAAAAATATTTCAACCCTATATGTAAAAGTAATAGTGAGTATATCCACATACTCAATTGGAATTCCTAAAATGACTGAACAACTTATGAAATATTTGGTATTCATAATAATAAAAAAGTAGAAATAACTAAGCCATCATTTTGATCTTATTAAACTATATTAAAACCCAAAGTTCAACTAGGTCATCTTATAATTATATTCAAGAACCTATAAACTATACATTTTTAAAACCATTTTTTAGTTCACCAATAATCACACTCTCTAGAAATATAGGAATAAAATATATAAGTAAATATCATACTTGCATAATAATAATGATAATAATAACAAAAAGGCCCCTACAAACTAGACCCACCAATCCAATCATCATAGTCCCAACACCTCATGTCATAAAGGACATCAATATTCTTCCCTCCTTATTATGACTACATCAACTATATATAAACATCATAAAGGACATCAACCTCATACATCAATGGTACTCCCATTGGAATATGTGTTACTCTCATATCATGACATTGTCTGTGGTACTCCTGTATCATAGAATAGGATACTAGGTATACTAGTTATCCATTAAACTATCCCACTCACTCAATTTGTATTGGGTTGAAACGAATAAAACTACCCTTTGGGGGTGGTTACATAGAAATTGATTCAATCATCACATGAAATAAAAATAAATACAATAAAAGACACAGATATCCAATATCATCATCAAACTTTCACATTAGTGCCACTCCCACTGGCATCACATTGGTACTCTCACATAATGGAATCAATAAAAATTAGTACACCCATGGTACGATTAAATCCTCAATAGCACTACCATTAGAATAATATGTGGTACTCCCACATCATGAAATTAGATAAGGGTCTTACTCGTATTGTATTTTCATAATCTCTTTGGTTATCTCAGTGGAATTTCATGTGGTCCTACTACATCATAGAATATATACCCATCCTCAACAACCAATAGTGAGTATATAACCACTCTCACAATAATAGAGTCACAAAAACTTTCTATTAGTAACACTATCCTCTACCTAGGAAAATTTTCTAGGGAGACTTCATCAATCTAAAACAGCCCAAAAAAATTATTGATAGGTGGTTTAGATTAACCACTACATGTTATATAAGGAAGTTAAACATATATTCAACCACTATATAAAGCATTCCATAATAATCACTCACTTAATAATATTTTAGAATTCATTTTCTTCATAATCATTGTCATTTGTCCACCATTGTCCTTGTCATCAACACTAAGTCGTCATACTTTTCATTTGTTCATATCTATATTCATTATCACATCATCAATATAGTTTATATCTTCCTTATCATCATCATAACTATAATGAACCAACCCTATCCATTTATCCATCAAACTCTTGAGATGGAATGCGACATGCCCAAGGGACATCCTCAATCCCCAGGGATAATGAAAAGTATCATTAGCATCGAATGAAACAATTTAGGATAATTTTTCATATATAAATAACATTTAATATGTAGCATAATTCTACAAGAATTCTAGAATGACCCATATGTAATTATGGTGTCCATGATAGAAACATATAATATTTTTAAATAAAACTTAAATAGGGAAGTAAGATAAAACATAAACAATGAAAATAGATTACATCTGCTCACCCCCAACTCCCTCCATAGAAACAATCACCACCAGTATCCCCAATATCCACATATATAATGAACCCACTAATAACCATAACTGAAATTAGTAAAGGCCGACTTGGTTGGTGTGATGAATAAATATAGAATAAAATAAAAAAACTAATAACCTACATGTGACTCCATGAGTCACCATCCAAACCAAAAATGATAATTTCACCATGAGCAATAATAAGCTGAGACATAACCTAAAACTAAAATTTAAATATAAGCATGAGCATATAATTTCCTTTTAGGGTACCACATGACATTCTAATTTTTTACCCTTTGATTAAATATCCATTTTAAATCTAGTTTCATAATACAAATAATAAATAGGTCTTCCATTTTATAATAAAATCCAATGTCACATCATAAATATTTTAAAAAATACATTTCTTTTTCTTTTAAATGAAAATAATTACTTAGAAAACATTCAATCATCATATAACATGGATATTGAAAAACCCTATTTGAAATCCATTTTATGAACCATTTTAGAAACATACCTTTATCAAATATTTTAAAACTTTAAAGAATCAATAAGTTTAACAATGTGTTTTAACATTCTAGATAAAACAATTTCAAAGAAAACATGATTTTGATAATTTAAATAGATTAACAATGATTCAAAAGTAAGAAATTAAAAATCATGCACCATTCTCAACCCTTATCAAACTAAGGTTAAGGTAGTCATCTCAGGATCCTCATACTCTCAGTGATTGAACCACATATAATTGTTCAAAATAATGATCCATCATGGAGGATGGAACTAAGGTCCTTACAGTAAATAAAATCCATATCATAGGATGCTTAGTTAGTGTTGCACTATTGTTAAAATTCTAGGGAGGGAAGACCTTTTTTACCTCTGCCTAGCATACTTTCCCTAGTTATCCCACCTAAGTACCTGGTGTTACCCTATGTTTTCCCCTTTTTAATCAAATCATTGCAAACCATTACATTTATCAAATGACACATGTTGCTTTTTACCCTTTTTATTTATCAAATCAAGAAGAAATATTTAAAATGATCATGGGGAATATAACCAACCATCAATCTCATTAAAACATGATAATTAGGAATTTATGATTTACATTAAAAATTTATTTAAAAATTTGTTTGAAAATAAAGTTTTAGTGTAAAATCAAAATTCCCATGGTTTCACTCTATTTTTATGATCATATATGATTACACACACACACATATATATATATATATATAAATCTCAATTCATAAATTTACATATTCACATGTGAATTTGTATATATGTCTGTATATATATGTATACCCATGTGTATGTGTATAAGTACTAAATATTCCAAGAGAATTTTGGCTTTAAAAAATATATTAAGAACTTAATAATTTAAAACTCCACTTTTAAAAACCAAAAACGTCATTAAAAATCAAAATAGTCCTTTTTGAAATTCAATTGAAAACAAATGATGCTTATAAATTTTTTGAAATACCTCTTTAAAATCCATTTAGTGAATTTATAAACCATGGGTGAGCAAGGGAAAAGAGAATTATAATTTAACCGACATCCAAAATTAAAATCACCTCTATTTTATATAAAAAAAATTGAAGTCTAATTTTATCAATTAAAATTCCATAATAATTCATAATAATATCATTAGGTATTAAAATAATAAATTTAAATACCAAGAAATCAATGGTTTTAAAATTAAAGTGTCAAGAATGGTACAAATCTACCTTAAATATATGTATATGATGAAAACCCTTCAAGAATGGAGATAGGAAGGTCTTAAGTGGATTTATCACATCCTAGGAACCAAAACTGCAAGATATCAGAAGCTTAACCCACCTAAGGTTCATACTAGTGGTGTGCAAAATGAGGGGTAAGGGACGAAAATAAGAAAAAAAAGAAGGTGGAGGAGGAGGAGGAGACCCAACTTAAGGATATCACACATGATAATGGAGGGGGTTGGAGATCTAATGGAGATATAAGAGGTTAGGCATGTGTTTAGGGTCCCCTAGGTCAAGATTTGTGAGTGAGGGATAAGGGGAGAGGGCCAACGCATGGAGGGGGAAGAACCAAATAAGGGGATTTAATTTTATTAAGGGTGAAATGGGAAAATGTTTTTTTAACTGGGAAGATCAAACTGTTTTCACGTGGTTTACCAAACCATGTGCCAACTATGAACCCTTTATAGGACACACCTAGGGAACCCACATGGGTTGGTCGTGTGTTTATAAAAATCATATGCCAGCCATGAAAAAAGGCTATTTAAACTACATACCTGAACTTCATGGATTCTGCATAGTTAGTACCAATAGTATGGCCTAACTATGTACCCTACAATTCATTCCCAAAAAATTACAATTTTAACCGGTTTATCTCAAAACTGAATGGAAAAAATAAAAGGTCGATAATAAATAAAATAAACATGGAAAAAATTGGGGTGTGAAAATTCTCCCCACAACAACACTTTCTACCCATAAATTCATCGAATTCAAAGTAAGGAAAATTTTTAAGGACTCTCCCAAATTAAAACTCCCAAACTGAACAAAAAAAAATGAAATTACCAACCCTTGGGGTGAATCTTATCTCTATAATCCACACCTGATAATAATGGGGGGGGGACTAGAATTTTCAGACCTGGAATATGTATCCCTCCCATTTAGGGATTCACCAGCATGGTGGTTCAAGAATATAAGGAGAGGACCAACACCAAATATTACATGTACTTCCCACCAAAAGGACCTAAATGAATCACCCAATTAATACATGATCCATAATTCCACCAAAAATCTAACTCTCAAAACCCACAAATTCCCATTGACCTAAAATCACAATCACACCCAATAATCTAAAGAGAAGGATATCCAATGTGGGTCTCCACATCATTTAAAAACTAGCAATGCAAAGGTACTAAAAATATTCATTGAACCAAAATGTATACCCATAATTGAAAAGATTTAAATAAATCCCTCACTCAAACAAGCCTTTGAAATCCCATAAATTTGACCATTTAATCTCTAAATTAACACAAGTCATAAAGCATCCCAAGAGAAAAAAACATTATAAAAACCCCCAAAAATCCCAACAAAAGGACTATCAAGCCACTCACAAACACTCTCCAAACCCATAACAAAAAAGGAGGAGGTATCATCCATGAGTATGGCCAATAAAAACAACATGCACTCCAACCATGGGTCAAATAAAAAAGGTATCCTAGGACCGCATACCCAATACATAATTCTTCTATCATATCCACCTAAGAAATTCACCCAAGGTTCATCTCATGACCAAAAAACACAAAATAAATCTCATCATAATTATAGCCACAAAAAAATCTCAAAAGACCTTTTAGAATCGTGAATTCACAAGAAAAACCTCAAAGTTACACAATCCATAAAATAAATAGGGTAGATAACTAAGGAACTATCCCAATATAGAATCACACTAAGACCCACTCAACTAAAAACTCACAAGAGACGATTTATGAGGCCCAAAATTGCTTGAGAACTTTCTTGAAGACATAGTATAAATAATGGAAAAAACATGAGATTCAAAAAACCATATTTAAAACCAAACTCCCCTTTATCCAAAATCACATCCCAATAAAAAATAAAAATTTAAAGGAATAAATCTCCATCACCGCTCATGAAAAAATGAAACAACAAACAACTCAAAAAACCTCCTCTTTAAACACTTTACAAATATTACTTTAAATTTTAAACTTTAAAACTTTAATTGAAAGTCCATTTTTAAAATTTACATACTCTTCATTGAAAAAAAAAATATTTTTTCCAACGCCATTTTTATTTTTAGTTTATTTATAAAATATCTTTTATATTATTGAAATCAATGTAAATTATTTTAAAATTTATGTTCTTCAAATCCAAATACCAATAAAGTTCATTCATTAAGAAACTACTATTTTTGAAACCTCCAAAATAAATTCAAACTAACTTTCATGATTCAAAATAATTTTTAAAACACATATTCATATTTTATAATCTTAAAACCTTATTTGAAAACCATTTTAAAATTCCACCTATCACTCCAAAAGAAATCATTTACCCACTATTAAACATTAAAGCCACTTTAAAATCCCCCATTTAAATTTCAAAACCCTAAATTTCATTTTGAAACCAATTTCAAAATTCCAAAGGCCCCTTTTAAATCCCAAAGTCCCACTTTTCCTTTAAAATAAAATTTTCATTATAAAATATCCCTTTACAAATTTTTAAATCCAAATAATTTTTTTCCTTTTTAAAACCAACCAAAACCCATGAAAAAATCACATAACCCCAAAAACATCTTTAATAGGGACTAGTGATTGAGCATTACTTGGTCAAATGGTTTAGTGGACCATGGGTAGATCATAAAACCACCACTGTAAGTCATGTTGAGCCATGTACTCGGGATCCACATGGTTTGATAGACCATGTGATATCACCACATGGCACCAGTTTAACTCCCACTTTCATCCTTAAAAACATATAATTCCTTAAAAAACCATAAATAAAAAAAAATAAAACTCACAATTCAATAATTGCAACCCAACATCCCAGGGTAACCCAAGGTTCAAGGCAAGAAAGATCTCATGACATTTTCACCACACCTACCACTCAAGGTCTGACAATCATAACTACAATCTACCTTTACTACCCAAATATCAAGGACATTTATGATACTATTTTTTCACGAACCAACCTGATCACTCTATCCATAAGATTCCAAATACAAACCACAACATACTTGTGGGGTGTCACTGATTCCCACGAGATGAAGGTAAGCATCATTGGAATCAAATACAATCATTGGGGATGTTTTTTTCCATATAAATAAGATTTAATATGCAGTGAAATTCTATCAAAAATCTAGAATGACTTATCCATAAGTCATACATCCATGCCAGAAACATATAAGATGATTTAAATAAAACTTAAAAAAGCATTCAATATAAAACAGAAATAATGAAAATAGATTCCCTTCACTCACCCCCAACTCCATCCTTAGAAATAACCACCACTAGTATCCCCAATCTCTAGATATGTAATGCATCCACTAATAGCCATAATTGAAAATGGTTAAGTCCTACTTGGTCCGTTAAATAAATATAAAATAAAATAAAAGAACAAATAACCTCTATGTGATTCCATGAGTCACCATCCATACTATAAATACTAAGCACTCCAAAAGAAGTCATAAGTCAAGCTAGAACCTAAAATGGAAATGTAAATATAGGCATGATCATAAAAATGACTAGTAGGCCACCACACACCTTTAAACATGCTTACCTTTTGATTAACGATCCATTTTCAAGATACTTTGAAAATAAAAATAATAAATTGTTTTTTTATTTTATAAGAAATTCCAGTGTCACGTCGCCAATATTTATAAATTTACTTTTATTTTTCTTTTAAATAAAAATAATCACTTAGAAAATAATTAATCGGCCTATGTCGCAGATATTGAAAAACCTAATTTGAAAACCAATTTCCAAACCATTTTAAAAACATAACTTTATAAAAATTTTCAAAACCTTAAAGAAAAAATAAGTCTAAAGATGTTTTTTAACATGCTAGATAAAACAATTTCAATTGAAACATGATTTTGATAATTTAAATAGATGAATAAAGAGTAAAAATTAAGTAGGTAAAAACTAAGAACCATAGGTAAACCTAGGGAAAATAAGGTTACGATCTATCATCCTAGGATCATCATGATTGTTTTGATCAAACCATATATAATTATTCACATACACGAGCTTCTAGGGAGGAAAAAACCAAGGTCCTAGCGGTAATAGTAATCCATGCCACATAATTTTTAGTTTGTGTCATAGTGTTTTTCAAAGGCTAGGTATTGAAGACCTCTTCTAGATCTATCTGAAATAATTATCCTTGTTATCCCACCTAAGTACCCAATGTTCCCATGTGTTATCCCTTTTTTAATCAACTCATTTAAAACCATTACATTTATCAAATACCACATGCCTCTTTTAACCCTTTTTTATTTCTCAAATCAATATAAAATATTTAAAATACTCATGAGGTATATAACTAACCATAAATATCATTATAATATATCCTTAATTAATTAAATAACTCTTTATAAAACATAGAAAGAAAATAAAATATGTCAATCGGTCATTTATGATTTACTTTATAAATCTACTTACAAACTTGTTTGAAAATAATGTTTGAGTGTCAAATCTAAATTACTAAGGTTTCCCTATGTCATTATGTTCATATAAAATTACCCACATATATATGTCTCACAATGCATAAAATCATATATTCAGATGTGAATTTTGTACATATATCTATATATATATATTTATACCAATGTATATGTGTATAACTACAAAATATGTTAAGAGGCTTTTGGCTTAAAAAATATATTAAGCACTTATTTATTTGAAAGTACTCTTTTAAAAACCAAACATGCGATTAAAAACAAAATAAACCTTTTCTAAATTGAATTTAAAACCAAGGATATTTTTATAAAATTTTAAAATATCTCTTTAAAATTCAATCGGTCATTTTATAATCCATAGGTGAGTAGAGGAAAAGGAAATAAAAATTTAAATAACATCCAAAATAGAAAGACCATTAAATTTATATAAAACCCAAATTTAAAATCTAATTTTATCATTTAAAATCCCATAAAAATTCAAAATACTATCATTAAGAATTAAAATAATAAATTTAAAATCCATGAAATCGATAATTCTAAAATTAAAGAGTCGGGAATGGGATAAGACTACCTGGAATATATGAAGATGGTGAAAATGCTTCAATAATGGAGAGAGGATATTCCTAAAGTAATTTCATTCACCCTAGAAACCAAAACCAAAAGAGATCAAAAGTTGAACCCACCTAGGGTTCGGTATAGTGACATGCATAGTGAGTGAGAAGGGGGAAAACAAAAACAAAGAAGAGTGAGGTGGGGAGAAGGAGACCAAAACTAAGCAGATCACACATGAAAATAGAGGGAGAGTTGGAGATCTAGAAGAGAGGGAGGAGGTGAGTCACACGGGTATGGATCACCCAATCCATGAGTTTCTGATGAGGGAGGGGGAGAACAGGGCCAATGCGTGAGAGAGGGGGAGGACCCAAATATGGGGTTTTAATTTTATTAAGGGTAAAATTGAAAAAAAAATCTTAATTTGGAAAATCATATGGTTGTCGCACAGTTTACCAAACCATGTGCCAATTGTTCTCCCTTTACTAGACACACCTGGGGAACCCATATAAGTTGGTCACACTATTTGAAAAACCAAGTGCCAACCATGAAAAGTATCTTTATAAACTCCAAACTTGAATTGCAAGACTTCTGCATGGTTAGTACTAACCATGTTGACTAACCATGTTACCTCCACTAAATTCCCAAAATTTTAAAATTTTAAACTCTTTTGGTCTGAAAATCAATGGAAAAATAAAAGGAAAATAAATTAAATAAGTATAATAAATAGTGTGGTTTCACAATAACCATCATAATAGTAAATATAATATTCATCTAGTCATCATCATCATGTTATCCATATATCCATCTTCATATACACCAATATATCACCATCCTCATAGAATCTCATCTCATACTCCCCGTTTATCTTAATATGGAGTGAGAGATAATTCAGTTTATCAAAACCTGGCACCATCCAAACCCGGTATCATGTTGTATTAAATATCCTACATGATTCTCTGATTCTTTCTATATCTCCAAGGTCCCACTAAAACTTTCTTGGTTTTCGTTTTCATCAAAATATTAGTTACATTTACCATATGGGAGTCCATATAAAAAACATAATCTATATTTTTCAATGACATCAAGGCTTTGAATTGATTAATGGATAGTGTCGCCATGTTTTAATATTGAAAATAGCCTATGTAGTGTCCTTGGAAATTTCTGACTAGGTCACTATAATCCCGAACATAAAATTATCAAAATTCCCTAAAAGAACCTAAAATTACCTTGAACACCCTTGATAATATCACCATCATGATTTACATATAAAATAGAGTGATAAGAATATTTATTTATTATAAAAAATACCAGATGAAAATATATATTTTATTAAAACTTGGAAAAGAAGGGGTCATATAGCGGTCCCAGGGCCCATGTTATGGATCGTAATTATATATCACATATTGGCCTTTAATTATACATCTCTTTGTCTCAATTTCAATATCACAGACTCTTTAGGAATCCAATATCATACAAAAAGATATTCATGAAGAACGGTTTCTAAACTAAAATATATAACCAATAACACAAATGCATATTGTCAAACATATAATTTATATAATATAAGATAAATATAAATAATTTGAGGGGTGTGAAATCCATGGGTGGCCCCATTTCCTAAAAAAAATTCCTTGATGATCAGTCGTATGACAACCCTGCTTTTTATTACAACTTAAACATGCTTTATTACATACAACATAACTTGATACAACAATGAAGATCGATAGGTTTAGTGTCTTTGGGGATTAGGATCATTACATAAAAACTTTAAACTTGAAATACAACATCTTTATTGAAAACTTACTTTACATGACCACTACATTCCTTCGTACTTAGCATTGCATGGGATAACCTGAGGACATGCATAAGAAAAGGGTGAGCTATAAAGCCCAGTAAGGGAGTACACAATGAATAACATGAGGAGTACAATACATGTTAGGCAATAGGCATATCAATAGAGAATAAGAGAAACATGAACATAAAGGCATGATAAATCATGATAATCATAACATGGAAATGTGGCAACAACACTTAACATTGAATTAGCATGAGCCAAGGCTCATTGCACATGGAGCATGAGTAAACCCTCATTGCACTTGAAGCACGAGTAAACCCTCGTTGCACTTGAATTAGCATGAGTAAACACTCATTACACATAACGTATCATGATACTATACTTTACCCAATGCACTGGAGCGCTATAAAGGGCGCACCCTTCTTAAACATTTCATTTCATGCATAAGTGTGCCACGTGGATCATAAAACATGGATTCATAAAACATAATCATTTATTCCATGATAAAGTAATGTGGAATTCATACATGAAACTTTATAATCAATATGTAAATGTGCATAAAGGTGAATACCCTTGATGGAGAAATGGTCATGGTATTCACTACACAAAGACATTGTCTTAGAAAATCGGTGCGATTTCGGCAGCGTAACGGCGTGACATAAGAATTCATAAAAAAAAGGTTGATGAGAGAGAAAGGGGTTCCTCATCATATTTACATGTAATGGACAGTAAGGAGATCATATATATACATGTCCCAACAATATAATTGGAATTTAGATTCATGATACAAAATTGTTGCTTGAATGTAAAAGAAGAGAGAGAAGTTTCTTTCGGAATTTCGGCATAGTAACGGGTGTACATGGGAGGCATTTAATGAGAGAGAAAGGGTTCTCCCATCATTCAAAAAATAATAGGACGGTATGGGGGAGGTGAGAAACCATACCCCAACATTCATAATTTAAATAAAAAGGGCAATACAACTTAAAGAAAATTGACAAAAAATGAGAAAGGAAGAAAACCCCTTACTTGGAAGTGTGCTTCCAAAGGCTAGAGAGAGGATTGTGAGAGGCTTCTTGGGAGATTGGGGCACCTTGGGAGGATTATAGAGAGATTAGGGCAGAGTTTGGACGAACTTAAAGGGCTTTGAGTGAGGAGGAAGTGGGAGCTTGGGTGGGTTTATATAGGAAAGGTGATAGAATTCTTTATTATTTAGGTTTGGGACCCCTTATATTAAAATAATCCAAACCACAAACCATCCCATGGTATTTTCCCATGGTTTCTGGAAAAGGAAAGAGGAAAACAATATTTTACAAGGCCAAGGTCCTAACTTATTAAAAAATTAGGGTTGCTTATGTGGAGGTGAGTCACACTCCCATGGAAATTAATTTAAAAAGGCAAAGTGTTGAATAAGTCTTGAGGGCTCCATTAATGCTTTGAAAAGTGAGTCAAACAAACCCAAAACCTCATTATTTTAATGATAAAACATATATTGGCCGAACATAAGGATTATGGTATTTTATTACATCACCATTGGGTCATTATGATGTCATAAAACACATTATATATTTAAATGGTATTTAATTTTTACCCAAAAATTTGACTGTCTCAGAAAATTATGAAAAATTCACTGTTGGATAATTTCGACGTCCTGATTCCAAAAATAATATTTATTTTATCTAATTAATTTTCTAAATATGTGAATTTTCATTTTTAAAATAAAAACCGACATTTATAAAAAAATTCACGGGTTTTGACAGAAATGGCTTTCAAACCTTAATAAAAATTTTAATTGCATTCATAAAATTATAAGAACATTTATATTTAATAAAAATTAATGTAATATTAATAATAATATTTTATTAAAATATTATTTAATTCAAAAATCCTTTAATTTAATAAAATATAATTCTTAATTAAATAATAACTAAAAACACCATTTGTACTTTAAAAACTAATTACAATGTATCAAAAATGACTAGAAATTATATTCATTATTATATACAAAAGTAATGTGCATGAACATGGTACTACTTATTTGTTACATAACCCCTTAAAATAGCTGCATAAGACCTAAGGGTAAGGTGTGCGATGGTGACAGACTCTTGGGGCGGCTCGGATAACATCGCTCGAGTGGTAATTTCAATCAACTTCCACTTTTCCCGTAGACGATCACGTTCGAGCTTGACTTGATGAAGCTCAGCTTGGGCCTGGTCAAGGGCAAAGCCCAAAGACGCCACCTCTTTTCCGAGCTCTGACAAATGGGCTTCGTAAGGGGCAATTCTACTGGATGAGGCCATCGCTTCCTTTGTCTGAGTAGAAATGGGTTCGTTAAAGCCTTATATTTATACTACTCAGATGATCACTGTTCAACGGCTATAAAAGTAACGGTCACAAATCTTAACGTAAAACTAAAGAATTTGACATCTTATAAAAACATTTTTCATAAAGAAACATTTAACTGGATCAAGAGGGATTTTCCATTAATGAAACTTTGGGTCGTTACAATATTCCCCCCTTAAGAAATTTCGCCCTCGAAATTTTCCTTTTCCCACACTAAAACAAATGTGGGTAACTCAGCTTCATCATATCCTCTGACTCCCAAGTTGCTTCTTCAAACTTGTGGTTTCTCCACAACACCTTGACGAGGGGAATTGTCTTATTTCGTAGAACTTTTTCTCTACGATCTAAGATCTTCACTGGTTTCTCCTCATAAGAAAGATCATCTTCCAATTGTACCACCTCGGAAGAGAGTACATGTGAAGGGTCTGGTATGTACTTCCTTAAGAGGGATACATGAAAGACATCATGAACCTTGGCCATAGTAGGTGGCAGTGCTAGTCGATAGGCCACAGCCCCAACACGATCAAGAACCCCGAAGGGGCCGATGTACCTTGGACTTAACTTCCCTTTCTTTCCAAACCTCATGACCTTCTTCAATGGAGATATGCGTAAAAACACCATGTCTCTGACTTTAAACTCAAGGTCTCGTCGACGATTATCTGCATAACTCTTCTGTCGACTTTGGGCTGCCTTGATATGCTGCTGAATGGTTTTCACCTTATCCACCATTTCTTCGACCATTTCTGGTCCAAGCAGCTTACGTTCACCGACCTCATCCCAACATGTCGGTGTTCTAAACCTTTTCCCATACAGGGCTTCATATGGTGCCATTTGGATGCTCGAGTGGAAACTATTATTATAAGAGAACTCAACTAGAGGAAGATGTTGATCCCATCCTCCTTTAAAGTCCATTGAGAACGCTCTCAACATATCCTCAAGTGTTTGGATAGTCCGCTTGGATTGGCCATCAGTTTGAAGATGATAGGTCGTACTGAAGTTCAGTTCAGTATTCAGAGCATGTTGAAGACTCTTCCAAAACTTAGAGGTAAATCTTGGATCTCGGTCAGACACAATAGATAGTGGTACTCCATGCAACCGTACCACATCCCTAATATATATCCGTCCCAGTTGATCCAAAGAGAAATCCTCTCGAATAGCAATGAAGTGTGCAGTCTTTGTAAGACGATCCACAACAACCTAGATTGCATTGTTTCCTTTGGATGTCCTTGGAAGTCCGGTGACAAAGTCCATGGTGATGTTCTCCCATTTCCATTCTGGTATGGGCAATGGTTGAATCATCCCCTTAGACTTCTGCCTCTCTGCCTTCACTTGCTGACACACCAGGCACTTTGATGTATATTCAGCGATCTCCTTCTTCATATTATCCCACCAAAAGTTTTCTCGGAGATCTCGATACATCTTTGTGCTCCCTGGGTGAATAGAGAAATTTGAACTATGTGCATCATCCAAAAGTTCCTTCTTCAGCTCTGGACTTGATGGAACACATAGTCTTTTCCCAAACCGCACAATTACTTCTTCATTAACATTAAACTCTGAGGATTTTCCCTTTTTGATAGCTTCCACTTTTTCTTGGATTCCTGCATCATCCTTTTGAGCATCCTTTAACCTTTCCAAAACAGATGGTTGAGAAATCAATTGTGAAAGGATTGATGATGTTCCCTTCTTTATGATTCCCACATCCATCTTCATCAAGTCTAAGAAGATTGGATCCTTCTCAATTCTCATCATTGATAGAATCGCTGGATCCTTTCTACTTAGGGCATCCGCCACCTTGTTTGCCTTCCCAGGGTGGTAATGTATTGAACAGTAATAATCCTTGATGAGCTCTATCCATCCTCTCTGGCGCATATTAAGCTCTTTCTGTGTGAATATATATTTAAGACTCTTGTGGTCAGTATATATCACACATTTCTCTCCATAGAGATAATGCCGCCAGATTTTAAAGGCAAAGATCACCGCCGCCAACTCCAGATCATGCGTTGGATAGTTTCGCTCATGGATTTTCAACTGCCTTGAGGCATAGGATATCACTTTATCATTCTGCATCAGCACACATCCTAAGCCCTTCTTTGAGTCATCACTGAATACCACAAAAAGTTCCCCACTTGTGGGTAAAGTGAGCACGGGTGCAGTGATAAGCCTCCTTTTCAACTCCTTGAAGATTTCTTCACATTCATCACTCCAAGAAAACTTTACTCCCTTTAGTGTTAGCTTGGTAAGAGGGTTGGACAATCGTGAGAAATTTCTCACAAATCGTCGATAATATCCAGCTAACCCCAAGAAGCTACGGATATCAGTTACCGATGTTGGCCTCGGCCATCCCTCAATTGCATCTGTTTTGGAGGGGTCCACAGATATCCCATTGCTTGAGATGATATGGCCCAAGAATGAGACTTCCTTCAACCAGAACTCACACTTGCTGTACTTTTCATAGAGCTTCTCCTTGCGTAAAGTCTCTAGTACATTTTTTAAATTCTCCTCATGGTCCTCCTTGGTTTTGGAGTATATTAGAATATCATCTATAAAGACTACCACAAATTTGTCTAGGTAATCTCTAAAGACTCTATTCATCAAGTCCATGAATATTGTTGGAGAATTGGTGAGTCTGAAAGGCATTACTATGAATTCATAGTGCCCATACCTTGTACGAAAAGCAGTCTTGGGGATATCTTCTTTCTTCACCCTTACTTGATAATATCCCGACTGCAAGTCCACCTTGGAGAAGTATTGTGCTCCACGCAGCTGATCAAACAAGTCATCGATTCTTGGGAGAGGATACTTGTTCTTTATCGTTATTTTGTTAAGTTCACGATAATCGATGCAAAGCCGCATTGACCCATCCTTCTTCTTGACGAAGAGGACTGGTGCACCCCATGGTGAAGCACTAGGGCGTATAAACCCTTTATCCAGATTCTCCTATAGTTGTTTCTTCATATCTTCAAGCTCAACAACAGCCATTCTATATGGAGTCTTGGATATTGGTAGCTCCCTAGGTATAAGTTCAATTGAGAACTCAACATTTCTCCTTGGAGGAAGACCAGGAAGTTCCTTGGGAAATACTTCAGCGAATTCCCTCACAATAGGCATTTCTTCAAGGGTTGTTTCTTCCTTGGACTCAATCATCTGAGCCAGATATGCGTGCTCATAAGGCAGTAATATCCATGCTTGAGATGATGGATCTAAAGGAGATTCATCTTCCTCCTGAAACTTGTAAAGAATCGGGGGTCGATTCTCCATATGGAGTGTGATTTCCCTCTCCCGACAATTTATGTTGGCTCTATATAAGGAAAGCCAATCCATGCCAAGAATTGCATCAAATTCCACCAAAGAGAGTATGACAAGGTTCGCCGAGAAATTCAATCCACAGATTATAATAGGGGAGGACTTATATTCATGGGATGCAATGATTGCCCCATTTTCCGTACTCACCGACATCTTTACTTCCAGGATTTGTGGTGGTGCTGGGATTGTTATACTAAACTTTTGAGATATAAAAGAATGCGTAGAACCTGAATCAAAAAGTACGTTCGCTATTCTTGAATGAATAACTAGCGTACCTGTCACCACTTCGTTGTCGGGGTTTACTTCGGCAGAAGTGATGGAAAAAGCTCTCCCTTGTTGTCTTGGAGGTTGTTGGTTGCCTCCGATAACCCTTGGATTAGGGCACTGATTTGCAAAATGACCCGTTTCTTTGCATTTGTAGCATTGAACAACGCGTTGAGGTTCGAACGGAGTGTTCCTCTCCTCTGTCGCAGCCGCGGGTCCTTCTTGCTGACAGTTAACAGCTAGGTGCCCTTCTCTTCCGCACTTGAAGCATTTTCTTGTCCCCCTAAGGCAATTTCCAGGGTGCTTCTTTCCACACTTTTGGAAAGTGGGGTGCTGGAATTTTTTAGCGCCGTTGGATTTATCCATCGGACCACCAGCATTGAAGTCCACCTTACGCTTCTTGTCCCCATGATACCCCTGTGATTCTCCGATCTCCATTTCATCCTTGAGGGCACATCGGACAATTTCCTCATAGCTGTCGAAGTCACGGATCGCTAATGCTTTCTGCAAGCTATGCTTCATCCCACCAAAGAAGTGGTCAACCTTGCATTCGGGGGTAACGACAAAGCCGGAAGTGTATCATGCAAGCCTTGTGAAGTTTTCCTCGTACGCTCCCACAGATTCTTCATCTTTCTGTTTGAGGGAAAGGAAGTCCCTTTCCATCTTAAGACGGAGGGTGCGTGGAAAATATTTTTCGAAAAACATCTTCCGGAATTCCTTCCATTCCAAAGCCTCGATCTCCTCCTCAGGCTTCGTATTTTTGATCAACGTCCACCATTGATCAGCTTCACCCTCTATACGATAAGCCGCCAGGAGAACCTTCTCTTTTTCATAGCATTGGAGGATGGAGAATATCTTTTCAATGGATTTGATCCATTGTTCAGCGATCGTGGGATCGGATGATCCACTAAAAGTAGGAGGCCTTTGTCTCATGAAGCTTTCAATAGCAACTTGTTCTTTCTTAGGGGGGGTTGAACGTTCCTCTTGACCAATGTTTCTATTCAAAACTTGAGTTAGCTGAGAGAGAAGCGTGACAAAGTTTGCGATTCCCGCTCCCATTGTATTGGGCATCTCATAAGTACAATCATCACACTGATCTTCACAATGGTTGTTAGCCTGAGTTCTCCTATTACCGGCCATTGGCTGGAATAAAAGGAAAGTTAGGGGTAACACATAAAGGGTAATCCAAAGACAAAATTTGATGACTTATAAATAAACTTTAATCTCTTTAACTCATGAGTCTATAGGATTCAATCCAGGATTTTCATGATCTTCCTTCTAACATATATTCTTAGGGGAATTTTTCCCTTAATAAGGGTTCATACTAAGATTGTGAATTTATCAAAACATATCCCCCGGGAGTGTCGTAACCAAGAGTGCAGCAAGCCTCGTTGTCGTGCACCAGTTCCCATTCGAGTCTAGCTCAAAGCGGTGTTTTCGGGTTTTACCCCTAGGATACATCTGTGCCAAAGCCGCCTCTACCTTCTCGTATCCAGACAGGGATGTATTTGTTTGATAAACCACTTAATTAGTATTTACCAAAACTTAGGGATGTTTTTATTATGCTTAGTCTTGTATCTAAGGCTTTACTAGGGTTTCCTAATCCCAAAAATAACTAAACCTCCCTCTAATACCAACTATGACAACCCCGCTTTTTATTACAACTTAAACATGATTTATTACATACAACTTCACTTGATACAACAAAGAAGATCGAGAGGTTTAGTGTCTTTGGGGATTAGGATCATTACATAAAAACTTTAAACTTGAAATACAACATCTTTATTGAAAACTTCCTTTACATGACCACTACATTCCTTCGTACTTAGCATTGCGTGGGATAACCTGAGGACATGCATAAGAAAAGGGTGAGCTATAAAGCCCAGTAAGGGAGTACACAATGAATAAAATGAGGAGTAAAATACATGTTAGGCAATAGGCATATCAATAGAGCATAAGAGAAACATGAACATAAAGGTATGATAAATCATGATAATCATAAAATGGAAATGTGGCAACAACACTTAACATTGAATTAGCATGAGCCAAGGCTCATTGCACATGGAGCATGAGTAAACCCTCATTGCACTTGAAGCACGAGTAAACCCTCGTTGCACTTGAATTAGCATGAGTAAACACTCATTTCACATGACGTATCATGATACTATACTTTACCCAATGCACTGTAGCGCTATAAAGGGCGCACCCTTCTTAAACATTTCATTTCATGCATAAGTGTGCCACATGGATCATAAAACATGGATTCATAAAACATAATAATTTCTTCCACGATAAAGGAATGTGGAATTCATACATGAAACTTTATAATCAATATTTAAATGTGCATAAAGGTGAATACCCTTGATGGAGAAATGGGCATGGTATTCACTACACAAAGACATTAGCTTAGAAAATCGGTGCAATTTCGGCAGCGTAACGGCGTGACATAAGAATTCATAAAAAAAAGGTTTATGAGAGAGAAAGGGGTTCCTAATCATATTTACATGTAATGGACAGTAATTAGATCATATATATACATGTCCCAACAATAGAAATTGAATTTAGATTCCTGATACAAAAGTATTTCTTGAATGTAAAAGAAGAGAGAGAAGTTCCTTTCGGAATTTCGGCATAGTAACGGGTGTACATGGGAGGCATTTAATGAGAGAGAAAGGGTTCTCCCATCATTAAAACAATAATAGGATAGTATGGGGGAGTTGAGAAACCATACCCCAACATTCATAATTTAAATAAAAAGGGAAATACAACTTAATGAAAATTGACAAAAAATGAGAAAGGAAGAAAACCCCTTACTTGGAAGTGTGCTTCCAAAGGCTAGAGAGAGGCTTGTGAGAGGCTTCTTGGGAGCTTGGGGCACCTTGGGAGGATTCTAGAGAGAGTAGGGAAGAGTTTGGACGAACTTCAAGGGATTTGAGTGAGTAGGAAGTGGGATCTTGGGTGGGTTTATATAGGAAAGGTGAGAGAATTCTTTATTATTTAGGTTTGGGACCCCTTATATTAAAATAATCCAAACCATAAACCATCCCATGGTATTTGCCCATGGTTTCTGGAAAAGGAAAGAGGAAAAAAATATTTTACAAGTCCAAGGTCCGAACTTATTAAAAAATTAGGGTTGCTTATGTGGAGGTGAGTCACACTCCCATGGAAATTAATTTAAAAAGGCAAAGTGTTGAATAAGTCTTGAGGGCTCCATTAATGCTTTGAAAAGTGAGTCAAACAAACCCAAAACCTCATTATTTTAATGATAAAACATATATTGGCCGAACATAAGGATTATGGTATTTTATTACATCACAATTGGGTCATTATGATGTCATAAAACACATTATATATTTAAATGGTATTTAATTTTTACCCAAAAATTTGACTGTCTCGGAAAATTATGAAAAATTCACTGTTGGATAATTTCGATGTCCTGATTCCAAAAATAATATTTATTTTATATAAATAATTTTCTAAATATGTGAATTTTCATTTTTAAAATAAAAACCGACATTTATAAAAAAAAATCACGGGTTTTGACAGAAATGGCTTTCAAACCTTAATAAAAAATTTAATTGCATTCATAAAATTATAAGATCATTTATATTTAATAAAAATTAATGTAATATTAATAACAATATTTTATTAAAATATTATTTTATTCAAAAATACTTTAATTTAATAAAATATAATTCTTAATTAAATAATAACTAAAAACACCATTCGTACTTTAAAAACTAATTACAATGTATCAAAAATGACTAGAAATTATATTCATTATTATATAAAAAAGTAATGTGCATGAACATGGTACTACTTATTTGTTACATAACCCCTTAAAATAGCCGCATAAGACCTAAGGGTAAGGTGTGAGATGGTGACAGACTCTTGGGGCGACTTGGATAACATCGCTCGAGTGGTAATTTCAATCAACTTCCACTTTTCCCGTAGACGATCGCGTTCGAGCTTGACTTGATGAAGCTCAGCTTGGGCTTGGTCAAGGTCAAAGCCCAAAGACGCCACCTCTTTTCCGAGCTCTGACAAATGGGCTTCGTAAGGGGAAATTCTACTGGATGAGGCCATCGCTTCCTTTGTCTGAGTAGAAATGGGTTTGTTAAAGCCTTATATTTATACTACTCAGATGATCACTGTTCAACGACTATAAAAGTAACGGTCACAAATCTTAACGTAAAACTAAAGAAGTTGACATATTATAAAAACATTTTTCATAAAGAAACATTTAACTGGATCAAGAGGGATTTTCCATTAATGAAACTTTGGGTCGTTACAAGTCGGGCTTCCGTATAACTATTATTTGTTTATTTATTTTATTATTATTATTTTTAATTATCTTAAACCTAATGTATACACCTCCCTCTCTCTCACTAGAAACCAGTGTAGGTTTGTAGAACTAGATCCTCCCTAGAACATATCCAACTATTCTTTGATGACTCTATGATCCATTTCATGTGAAAGCCTCTTCATTGGTTTCAGTAATTTCATGGTCTCCTTTTTACCTGATCTAGAAAACCAAGCTCAATGTCACCTTTACACTACAAGAAAAATTAGATTTAGTGGTGATCTTAAAAACTAATTATAAATATTTCATAAATATTTTTTTAGTTATGGTTTTAGAAAAACCTTTCTAATTTATAGAGATTTATTAGAAAATATTAGCAAAATATCGTATAAGGATTCTTTGGTTACGTTGGTTGATAAGATTGATAAAGGATTCCTATTGGGAAGTCAAATGAAGGAGTTTCCCTTGTTTGGTGAAGCAAGGATTCACCATGACCAAGGCCACACCCTGGTCATTGGATATGGTGAAGGTGGAGTTCTATCCATGAGGACCATGCCCATATCCTTGGGAATATTGAAGAGAAGACAACCTTAAATGAGAAATTGATAATGGACCATGCCAATGGTTTCACCCATAGTGGAATCTCAATGATCCTATAAAAAATGGGAAATTTATGTGACCAAACCCATTTTGGAGGTGGTCTTCATTTAAAGGTGGACCTATAGATTAAAATGACCAACTACTATAGACCACGTTGTTTCATAAGGCATGGTGATCTGTGCCTGTACCTATGATCCATAGGGAGATTCATTATAGTCATTTCGAAGGTTGTGTCTTGGAGAAAGGCTACTTGTGTAGATTAAATAAAAGACTATGCACATGGTTATGGTCATGTTAAGAAAAAATATCCAAATGGTGTGCACTATGGTATGTTTCAATCTGTTTCGGTGTTCGAATCTGTAGATCTGAAAAACACGCAGCATTGAATCTTGTCTTTATGGAAGTTGTAATCGCCATTGAATAAGAAGTTATAGGTTGGTTTTTGAAGGATCTTAATTTGTGAATTCAAGAATATAGAGGGATTTACATGGTAGATATTATTTAAAAAGTGTATAATTGCATTAAGGGAGATAGATATCTATTGCACATTTTTTGAAGAATAAGAAGGGAAAACGAATGGGGATTATTCCAGATCTCATTTGGAATGTTGAAGGTTGAAAAAGATTCTTTTCTATGAGTTCGATTATCTCAATGGAAGCCAACATTGTATGTGCTGAAGAGAAAAACTATTTTTTGTTTATATTTTTATCATCTCCATATGGAGAAGAAGAATAATGTCAACAAGTATAAAAGTCATACTTTTACTTGTAAAGTAGTGAGCTTTTAGTGAATTTGGTGCACATGCACATTGTCATGCATGCTACTTGGATATAGAAAAATATAAGAGAACCAAGTAAAATCCCTCATGCCATTTTCTACTTTCATCACTCATTGAGAAAAAAGATATAGATAAATAAAAGTTTCCCTCAAGGTGAGAAAACAAGATCCTTGTTCAAGGAAGAATTGTTTTACACTTTAATACATTGATTATACCCCACCCCCAACCCCCCCCCCCCCCCCTCAGGGTGTAATCCTCTATAAGGATCTAATAAAAAACCACTTCCATTTACTGAGGTTTTTTTAGTAGTAGTTAAAACCGATGCAAAATCTGAAATTTTAATTTTTTTAATTCTTTAAATTTTAGTGGTAGTTTTTAAATAAACCCCATATAAAGTTAATAATAGTTAATCATTATTATTATTATTTATTAAAAATTTATTTACTTGTTCATAATTAAAAATTAATATTTATTTATTATTTATTATATAAAATTTAATATTAGTATTAATTATTAATATTTTACTAATTATTAATTAGTAATTAGTAATTATATATATATATATAAATGCACATATTCCTATATATATTATTTTTATTTTTATATAATTCTATTTAATCATTATGTGTGTGTTTTTTTATATATATTTTTGTATGTATATTTATATTTATATATATTTATAGATATTTATATTTGTTATGTATATTTATGTATATTTATATATATTTATATATATTTATATATATTTATATATATTTATATATATTATGTGGGAGTGGGTGTGTATATATATAATCATATTTGTATACATATATATTTTCAAATATTTATATGTGTTTATATATATATAATTATTAATTGTTAATTATTAATTATTTATTATTTATTATTTATATATGTATATATTTACATATAAATACACACATATGTATATATATTATTTTTATTTTTATATAATTATATTTAATTTATAAATATGTGTGTGTGTGTATTTATATATATTTATATGTTTTTATGTATATTTATATATATTTATCTATATTTATATATATTGTAATGACCCAAGATTTCACAGTACATTTTACATAAATAAACAATGTGTTTGTGTCACATTCTCCTCCCTCCAAAGGTACCTCTCATAGGATTGTAATGAAAGAATAGAGATAACGACCATCGAGTATCGTCTTTAATGGGCCCCAGGTTGGTGATAAGCACTGGAGGTACAAAGAAATTCACACATATGGGAGGCATTACCCTCAATAGAAAAGTAAGATTGGGAGATAGGATATCAACCACCAAACAACTACATAACATAAAGAAAGGAAAACCCCACAATATCCCACAATGTATGTGATGTTATATGAATACAAATAAAAGTCTCTAAAAAGAAAACCAAAAGACAATCCTATGACTGAAACTCAACAGCTCCAAGCTCCAAGCTAGAAATGTCCATCCCGGCCTCCAGCTTCCTCCTAATAACCTGAAAAAAATGTTTATATATATGTAGGGTGATCATAATATGTATACTTGGTAGGATCATTATAACACCCCAATATTTTACAGTATGTATCTTCTTAAATAAATTCAATTTATTTGATATCTTACATTGCACGTAACACAAAGCTTAAATGAAATGTGATATACTATTAAATATTAACATGGCCATTGGAATAGTAATTTGACTATTAAGAATGGTAATCTAGCCATTAGAATAATAACCACACCTAATAAAGTATAAATAAAATTTAGGTATCTCATAAATGAAAATATGAAATATTTATATCTTGGAATATGTAGATAAATTTTTTGAAAGTGATAAATTAAGTGTTGGTATTTTTGTGAAATGTAAATGTTTATTTAAAATTTTATAATTAATATAATGATTTAAAAGAAAATTTATTTTCATAAAATATATTCATAAATTAATATTTTATTTCATTATAATCGTATGATAAATTTATGAGACCGTAATTAATTTTTTAAAGTGTCGTAAAGTCGGTTATAATATTAAAATCAGTATTTTTCAAATAAATGATGATTTTATTTAAAAAATAAATTTCTAATATTTAGAATACTATTTTCATTAAATTGAGTTCATTTTTTAAATCTAAACATCTACAAATGGTTAGGGATAATTTTTGGGATTTTTCTAAAATAGTTGAATTTTTTATGAATTGTGAAATACTGTAATTTACGGTATTTGACATTATAAGTCAAATACATAAATTTTTCAGTAATTTATTGTAAAGAATTGGAAAACTCCATGTAATTTTTTTTAATGATATGGTAATTTTATGAGTCTGTGAAAATTGACGGAACGTGATTCCGAGGCCCGGTGTGCCCGGAATGAATTTCTGAACTTTTTTTTTCGGGTACGTTCAGTAAACGTGCGAGCGGGTTTTTTGTAACTTTTGAACTGGTTCTCGGAATTGAAATTTGAGGACACCATTGAACTTGAAACGCCAGCGTTCTCTTAAGGATACCTTTACCTCGACCGCCGTAGGTCGAGGGTGGAAGTTAGATTTTCAACTTTTCGTGGAAATAAAAATAAAAAAAATAAACTTCTATTTTATTTTTGTTAAAACCTCCCATGTGAAAGTTATGAAGGTGGGGACCACTGCGCCTAAAACCTCCCATGTAAAAGTTATGGAGGTGGGGACCACCTGAACTAAAACCTCCATTTTGAAGTTAAAGGTGGGGACCATCCGAACCCCCTTTAATGGGAGGAGACCTCTCAACTCCCCAATTAATTGTTGGAGCCAACTAATAATTAATGAAATGTGTCAAAATTTAATTATGCCAACACCATCATAATTAATGGCCAACTCTATTCTAAATTAATGAAACAAAATTTAATATGTTGGTTATTAATTTTTGGTGGAATTGGGGGAAAGTGTTGGCAAAGGGGAAATTGGGAGAGAACCTTGGATGAATTCTTCTTCAACAATGAAGAACGCTTCTCCAACAAAGAACATCGACGTTCTCCAAATGACTTCAGATCCTTCCTCATGACATCCTCCAATGTGGGGCGTCATCAACGATGATGAACCGACGTCCGTCCTTCTCTCCTCATCGACGTCAACAAACCTCCGAGGTAGGGGTTTTGTTATTTCTTTGTGTTTTACATTGAATTAATCCTCTTGATCTGCCTGCTACTGAACTAATGCGGAGGGAGCGGGCCAAACAAACACAGCCTGATCCCTCCACTGTTCTTCATGGTTAGTGTGTTCTTTGCGATGGAGGAGTACAGCAACCAACACCAGTGGGGCATAGATACGGCGGTCGGCACACCGCCGGCCGCAACGAAGGTGAAGGCGCGACCGCGCCGCTCGACAGAAGAGAACCATGGCTTGTGTCACAGCGACGAAGGGAGGATGGTCGGCTGAGCTGACCGCCAGTGAAGGCACGACGCATGACCGCGGCCACCCCAGCCACAACGCGGTGCCCCGCCGGACCGTGGCCGCCCCGCCGCCACGCGGTGCCCCGCCGGACCACGGCCGCCCCGCCCCGCCGCACCGCGGCCGCCCCGCCGCTCCGCGGCCTCCACGCTGCACCGCGGTGCCCCACCGCACCGCGGCCGCCCCGCCGCGCAGTGGGGTGCCCGGCTGGGCCGCCCAGCATGGGTCGGGCCACCCAGCGCGAGTCGGGCCGGACCTAGCGGTCCAGGAATCACCATGGTCCGGGTCACACCGTGGGTAGGGCCAAACCTAGTGGTTCGGGCCGGGTCAACCTGAACCAGGTCGGGCCGAGTCAGACCGAACCCGGACCAGTTTCGACCCTATACGTTCTTTTGGCCATATCTTGAGCTTCGGACGTCCGTTTGACGAACTGTCTACGGCACCAAAAACCTTGGAGTGAGATAATCCTTTTGGTATACCCCAATTGAGATTTGAATAAAGTTGGGGTACGGTTGGGTTGGCTCGAGCACGAATCCAACCGGGCCCTCGGGACTAATAACTTACAGACCGGGGGTCCGATTGACGCACCGTCTGTTGCATTGAGACCCCTATGATGTGGGGGTCCTTTGGGATATTTCTTCATGGGAATTCGTGGTATTTGGAGTATCGACCATTGGATTGAGGGGTGGACCCTCCTAGAGACGAGCAAGCTTAGTGCGGGAACCTTGTAGCTGGTTGTGACATGTGAAAGGGATCCTTCGTGGGTCTCTGATTGAGGGTCCCACATGGAACGACTCTAGTAATCCATGTGGGACTACTCTAGGATACTGTGTGGGTTTTGTGTACTAGGGTCCTGTGTCGGTCTGACGATGTACTAGGATCTTGTGTGGGTCTAATGATGTACTAGGATCATGTGTGGGCCTGACGATGTACTAGGATCCTGTGTGGGTCTGATGATGTACTAGAATCCTGTGTGGGTCTGTGATTTAGGATCCTTCATGGGTCTGCATCTTAACAGAGTAATATGATTCATTAGTTGCATCTAATCAGCTCTACTACTGTACCTAAGATATACCTGGTGTGAGCTGATTCTGTACCTTGTGGATTTTACCTTCGTGGTGATACCTTTGTGGTATTCTTTTGTGTGGCGTACCTGTGTGGTACTTTCATTCGTGGTAATACCTTTGAGGTATTCTTCGGTGTGGCATACTTATTTGGTACTTACCTTCATGGTATTCCTTCCTTTATGGAACATTTGATCTTTGGGCTTTGAGTTGGACCCGGTGTTTCCTCATGATTGAGATGGGTATACTTGATAACTTAGGTATATGTATGGTCATATACCTAAGTAAGGTTGTCAGTTGATTTCATGTTGTGTGGTTTATCCTTTGTGAATTTTTTTAGACCTTTAGGGTCTTGGGGTCCCTACTGAGTATCGTTATACTCACCCTTGCATGGGTTATGCCCGCACCCTATTGTGTTTGGTGCAGACGACAGACAGCGCTGAATCAGGATGAGAGTACTAGGACTGGAGGTAGCTCAGAGGTGGACCATAGACGAGGTGTACCATAGAGATGACCATTCAAGAGTTGTACCTACCCTTCAGGTAGGATCCTTGGCAGGTATTCAGAGGGGATGTTTAGTTTACTTGTACTTTCCATTTTTCTTGTACTTTCCAGTTGGTCTTGTATTCTGGCCTTGTTTTCTTATTGTACGTACTCTTTTTACTATACAGTTTACTTGAATTTATATCTTATTGTGTGCTTGGTTGCGTGTGTTTATAGGTTATAAAGGCAATTCCTTTCCGGTTTTAGGGAATAGGCCTTTCGGTGCTAGTCTCCATCCCCTAGCCTATGGAAGGTGGGCTTGGGGTAGTCATGGCACGAGCCTCGAGGGACGAGTCATGGAAAATTGGTATCAGAGGATTCGGTTCTACCGTAGAACATAGGACTCTAATATTTTTAATGGAAATAGTGTTAAGTGTAGTGAGTGTGGTTATCAGTTTAGGGAATCCAGTGTTGGTACGGTGGCCAACGTATCCATACATCAGGACCCTGACTTCTGATTTCTGACTCAGTGCACGAAAACACTGATTGTGTGTGTGTTTACAAGAGTTTTTTTTTGTGATCTATTTTAGTTAGCTCACAAGGTATAACTTATTGACCGTGTCACACCTGTTTCATTTTAGGATTCCTCCACGTAGACATCCATCTAGGGTTTAGGATATAGTACGCACTAATAGCCCACCGAGTGACGAGGCCTTGGTGCAGGTCCCTTTTCCAGTAGAGGCACCAGCAGAGGCACATGTGGTACCATTACTCGTTGGGCCACCAATGTCATCACCCTCAGTAGTAGAGGGTTCATGACACTTGAGTGTGTTGCACGAGTTCCAGCACCAGAGACCACCCAGGTTCAGGGGAGAGATGAACCCACAGGCAGCTGAGGATTGGCTAGAGGTCATGGTGACAGTCTTCTGACTGGTAGAGACACCAACTGATCTCATGGTGATCCTTCGCGCTAGTATTATACAGGAATCAGCAGGAAGATGGTGGAGCTTGATGCTCCAAGTTCATGACGAGGTGATGCTTCTCTGGGCAGACTTTTAGATCCTTTTTCGGGCAGAATTTATCCCAGCGACTCTTCATGAAGTGCGCATACAGGAGCTTCTTCATCTACAGCAGGGCAGCATGATTATGGCTCAATACTCAGTGAGGTTCACTGACCTCTCATGCTACTCCATTGATATGGTGCGGGACCCATTATTCAGGTCCCGAAAATTTGAGCAGGGACTCAGGTGAGAGATCAGGGCTTCGATGATTTCTCTCAGCATCCCGACGCAGGCGGAGGTGTTAGAGCGAGCCCTGTTAGTGGAGAGTTTTCTTGCTGAGCAGTCACTAGCAGCGAGACCCACCACCGGGCCTCACATAGTGGAGTCTTCTGTAGCTGGCAGCAGACAGATGTCAAAGAGGTCCAAGAGGACCAGACCTATAGGTGGACGACCGTATGACTCAGGGTCAGTTGTGTGGGGCATAGGAGACAGAGCCAGTCATGCGAGGAACATACAGTGTTATACATGTGGCGGGTAGGGTCACATGGCTCATGACTGTCCAACCTGCCGTATGGATGATCAACAGACGGTCGAGGGACCACCCAGGCAGAGACAGAGGTTCGACCGAGGAGGTCCGTAGGGAGCAGGCGGACATGGAAGAGGAGCTGGCCATGCAGCTGGCGGTGGGCGACGATTCGAGATGTTACCACCAACACCACCAGGTGGTCCGCCCCGACCATAGGGATCAGGTTGATAGGTGCGATCTCAGCTCCAGGAAGATGAGGCCTACGACCATGGCACTCCAGAGATGATACGATGTATGATATGTGTCTATTCAACCTTAGTTGTAGTACTTATAGACACAGGTGTCAGTCATTCTTTTATTGTCACAACCCTCATTCAGAGCTCAGAGATTCTGACGGAGTCGTTGGCTCGATCCTTACGACTAGAGACTCCTACGGGGGAAGATTCGATGATTACGCACTGGGGTCGGCAGTGTGAGTTTACTCTAGGAGGTGAATGCTTCGGCTGGGATCTCCTAGTAGCAGCGTCGAGGCCTTACGGCGTCATCTTGGGTATGGACTGGTTATCTATAGTCTATGCTCAGATTGACTGAATTAGGAACAAAGTGCAGTGTGTCCGCATGGATGGGACCAGGTTTACCTTTACCGGTGATAAGGTAGCCTTTTCAGCATAGGATGGTCTTACCTAGAGGAGAGTGTAGTCGATCACTCCTCAGTTGGCTAGCCTTACCCATGGAATAATTGATGCAGAGAGTCTGAGCTATCCTGTAGTGGTGGACCAGTACGTGGTTGTCTTCCCTAATGATGTTTTGGGTCTACCTCCCCGTAGAGAGGTGGACTTTTACATTGAATTATACCCCAGAACAGCACTAATATCTACACCAGCGTATCAGATGGCTCCCGTGGAGCTTCGTGAGCTGTGGGTACAGCTGGAGGACTTACAGTGGAAATGGTTCATCCAGCCCAGTGTTTCTCCTTGGGCAGCCCCAATTTTGTTCGCCAAGAAGAAAGATGGGAGCTTCAGACTTTGTGTTGACTATCGGTGCCTGAACCAGGTGAATGTGAAGAATAAGTACCCACTCATGAGGATTAAAGACCTCTTTGATCAGCTAAAGGGAGCATGGTGGTTCTCAAAGATAGACCTCAGATCAGGCTATCACAAGCTCAGAGTACAAGATGAGGATGTGCAGAAGACGGCTTTTAGATGTCAGTATGTCCATTACGAGTTCTTGTTTATTCCATTCGGCATGACCAATGCTCCAGTAGTGTTCATGGGACTCATGAACAGGATCTTTCGGCCATACCTTGATCGCTTTTTAGTAGTCTTCATCGAAGACATTCTGATCTACTCGACTACTGAGGAGGAGCAAGCTTATCATTTGCAGATAGTTATGGACACACTCTGAGAGCACCAGCTTTATAGTGAGCTATCTAAGTTCCAGTTCTAGATCCGAGAAGTTCACTTTATGGGACATGTCTTCTTGGAGGCTGGAGTTGCAGTGGATCCAGCGAAGAATGAGGTGGTACTTGCTTGGGAGCCACCAAGGAGTGTGACGGAGGTACAGAGTTTCCTGTGTTTGATCGGATACTACAGGATATTTGTGCCATATTTCTCTAGATTTGCAGCACCTTTATCAGCATTGATGAAGAAGGGGAAACCCTTCATTTGGTCGGAGAGATTCCAGCTGAGTTTTCAGGAGTTGAGGCAGTGGCTAATTAGTACCCCCATCTTGAGGCTTCCATAGGAGGGCATAGGGTACGTAGTTTATTGGGATGCATTAGGGATCGGGCTTGGATGTGTCCTGATGCAGGAGTGAGCAGTAATTCCATAAGGTTCTCAACAGCTGAGACAGCACAAGAAGAACTACGCTACCCATGACCTAGAGTTAGTAGCAGTGGTCTTCGCCTTGAAGATTTTGCGACATTACTTGATGGGCGAGCATTTTACAGTCTACTCGGATCACAATAGTCTCAGGTATATCTTATCTCAGAAGGACCTGAACCTGAGACAGCAATGTTGTCTTGAGTTCCTCCAGGATTATGACTTCAAGATAGTCTATACTCTGGGGAAGGGGAACGTTATAGAAGATGCACTTAGTAGGAGGTCTAGTATACAGCTATTAGGCGAGGCGACGGAGCATTTGTCCGCTTTGTAGATATCCTTTGTGGATCGAGATGGATCATATTTTCTTCATTCTCGTACAGTCATTCCCCCACATCTTCATCGAGTCAGGGAGGTGCAGCGTAGGGACACTGACTGTGAGGCACGACGTGCTTAGATATCCACAGGACAGGCACCTGATGGATTTTTTGAAGGTGGGGAGCACGCCATTCTCTTCAAAGGACATACCATGGTACCATTGTCACATCAGGAGGAAGTGTTGAGAGAGTTCCACACATCCCCTCTAGCGGTACATACAGGAGTGGCGAAGATGTACCAGGACCTCCGATGACAGCACTGGTGGCCGGGAATGAAGAAAGCAGTAGCAGAGTTTGTCTACCAGTTCCTCACTTGTCAGTAAGTGAAGGCGGATCATTAGGTACCAGCAGGCATGGTTCAGCCTTTAGAAGTACCAGAGTGGAAGTGGGATGGGATATCTATGGACTTCATGACAGGACTTCCACGTACATCCATGGGTCATGATTCTATCTCGGTGATCATCGACCGACTCACCAAGTCGTCCCACTTCCTACTGATCAGAGAGCAGGGTTCAATAGAGAGATTGGGATGCCTCTATGTGCAGGTGATTATGCAACTACATGGAGTACCCTCGACGATTGTCTCTAATCGTTATGCATGTTTTACTTCCCGACTATGGAAGGGGTTGCAGGAGGATTTCGGTACGCAGCTTTGTTTAAGCACCGCCTTCCATCCTCAGACGGATGGAGAGACTGAGCGGACCATTCAGACCCTCGAGGACATGCTACATGCTTGTATCCATGACTTCGGTCACAACTGGGAGGATCACTTGACTTTGGTAGAGTTTTCATACAACAACAGTTATCACTCCACCATTGGTATGGCACCTTTTGAGGCGTTGTACGGGCAACCTTGCAGATCACCTTTGTGTTGGACTGACCTAGGGGAGTCAGCACTAGTGGGACCAAAGATGGTACGGGCTACCACGGAGAAGGTGCAGATCACCCAGGAGAAGATGAAGACTTCATAGATCCAAAAAAAGTCTTATGCCGACAGGAGATGGAGACCTTTGGAGTTAAAGGATGGTGACCACATCCTTCTACGGGTCTCACCTCGATGAGGTTTGTGGAGATTTTTCTGGGGTGGAAAGTTATCTCCGAGGTTCATTGGACCCTTCCAGGTCCTCATCAGAGTTGGTGAGGTGGCTTACCACCTAGAACTTCCCCCTCAGTTGCATCGGGTGCACGACATATTTTATATATCCCAGTTGAGGAGATACATGCACGACACTTCTCACATCATCGACCATGGCGAGCTGAACGTCGATGATGGGGCGATGTTTCCGGAGGTTGTAGTAGAGATTGAGGATTGACAGGAGAAAATAATTTTTGGGCAGTCAATACCTCTGGTGCGCATTCGTTGGCAGCATGGGAACCTCCAGGAGAGCACATGGGTGTGGGAGGCTCAGATACATGCTCAGTACCCCCACTTGTTTTCCTAATTTTTGTGATGTGGCTTTTGGGGACCCAAATCCCTGAGGTGGGGATAAAGTAAAGACCCATGAAATTACATGTAAATTTTTTTAATTATATTGGAATTTTATGAGTCTGCAAAAATTGACGGCGTGTGATTCTGAGGCCCGGTGTGCCCGGAATGAATTTCTGAACTTTTTTCAGGTACGTTCAGTAAATGTGCGAGCGGGTTTTTTTAACTTTTGAACCAGTGCTCGGAATTGAAATTTGAGGCCACCGTTGAACTCACAGTGCTGTTATTCACTTAATGAGTCCTTTACCTTGACCATAGTAGGTCGAGGGTGGAAGTTAGTATTTCACCTTTTTGTGGAAATAAAAATAAAAATAAAATAAACTTCTATTTTATTTTTGTTAAAACCTCCCATGTGAAAGTTATGGAGGTGGGGACCACTTGAACTAAAACCCCCATTTTGAAATTAAAGCTTAGGACCACCCAAACCCCTTTTAATGGGAGGATACCTTTCAACTCCTCAATTAATTTTTGGAGCCAACTAATAATTAATGAAATGTGTCAGCATTTAATTATACCAACACTATCATAATTAATGGCCAAATCTATTTTAAATTAATGAAACATAATTTAATATGTTAGCTATTAATTTTTGGTGTAATTTGGGAAAATTGTTGGCAAAGGGGAAATTGGGAGAGAACCTTGGAGGAATTCTTCTTCAACAATGAAGAACGCTTCTCCAACGAAGAACGACGGTGTTCTCCAAACGACTTCGGCTCCTTCCTCGTGACATCCTCAAATGTGGGAAATCTTCAATGATGATGAATTAACATCTGTCCTTCTCTCCTCATCGATGTCAACAAACCTCCGAGGTAGGGGTTTTTTTATTTCTTCGTGGTTTACATTAAATTAATCCTCTTGATCCACCTGCTACAGAACTAATGCAGAGGGAGCGGGCCAAACGAACACGGCCTGATCCCTCCACCATTCTTCATGGTTGGTGTATTCTTCGCGATGGAGGAGGACGAAAACCAACACTGGTGGGGCACCGATAAGGCAGCTGTCACACCGCTGGACGCAACGAAGGCGATGGCGCAACCACACCGCCTGACATAAGAGAACCGCGGATTGTGTCGCGGCAGCGAAGGGAGGACGGTCGGCCGAGCTGACCGTCGGCGAAGGCGCGGCACGTGACCGTGCCACGCAAAGAGGATGGCTGGCCATCTGGACAGCCGCGGCGGACCACTGCACCACGGCCGCCCAGCGCGGGCCGGACCGCCTCGCGCAGGCCGGGCCGCCCAGCACGGGTTAGGCTGGACCCATCGGGCTGAACCCATCGGGCCAGGCCGCCCATCGGGCTGGGCCGCACCACTGGACGGGTCGCTCCGCAGGTTGGGCCAGACCCAGTGGGTCAGGCTGGGTCGACCCGAACCGGGTCGGCCCAGGCCAGGTCAGTCCGACTGGGTCGGACCTGACCCAGACCAGTTTCAACCCTATACGTTCTTCCAGTCGTATCTTGAGCTTCGGGCATCTGTTTGAAGAACTGTCTATGGCACCAGAAACCTTGGAGTGATACGGCCCTTTTGGTATACCCCACTTGAGATTTTAATAAATTTGGGGTATGGTCGGGTTGGATCGAGCATTAATTCAACCGGACCCTCGGGACTAAGAGGCTAATAACTTACACACTGGGTTTCCTATTGATGCACCATATGTTGCGTTGAGACCCCTATGACGTGGCGGTTCTTTGGGATACTTCTTCTTGGGACTTTTTGGTAGTTGGAGTTTCTACCATTGTCTTGAGGAGAGGACCCTCCCGGAGACGAGCAAGCTTAGTACGGGAACCCTGTAGCTGGTTGTGACATGTGAAGGGGATCCTTCATGGGTCTGTGATTGAGGGTCCCACATGGAACAGCTCTAGGAATCCATGCCGAAATACTCTAGGATCATGTGTGGGTCTACTTTATTAGGATCCTATGTGGGTCTGACGATGTACTAGGATCCTGTGTGGGTCTGACGATGTACTAGGATCCTGTGTGGTCCTGACGATGTACTAGGATCCTGTGTGGGTTTGATGATGTACTAGGATCTTGTGTGGGTCTGTGATTTAGGATCCTTTGTGGGTCTGCATCTTAACAGAGTAAGATGATTCAGTAGTTACATCTAATCATCTCTACTACTATACCTAAGATATACCTGGTGTGAGATGAGTCTGTACCTTGTGGACTTTACATTCGTGGTGATACCTTTGTGGTATTCTTCTGTGTGGCCTACCTGTTTGGTACTTTCATTCGTGGTAATAACTTGGTGGTATTATTCAGTGTGGCATATGGTACTTACCTTCATGGTATTCCTTCCTTTGTGTAATATTTGAGCTTTGGGATTTGATTTGGACCCTGTGTTTCCTCATGATTGAGATGGGTATACTTGATAACTTAGGTATTTGTATAGGAATATACCTAAGCAAGGTTGTCAGTTTATTTAATGCTATGTGGTTTATACTTTGTGGATTTTGTGATACCTTGAGGGTCTCAGGTCCCTACTGAGTATTGTTATACTCACCCATGCATGAGCTATGCCCACACCCTATTGTGTTTGGTGCAGACGACGGACAGCGCTGACTGAGGACGAGAGTACCAGGACTAGAGGTATATCAGAGGTGGACCTTAGACGAGGAATACCATAGAGACCATCATTCGAGAGTTGTACCTACCCTTCAGGTAGGATCCTTGGTGGGTGTTCACTTGAGCTTTTCAATTTACTTGTACTTTCCAGTTTTCTTTTACTTTCTAGTTGGGCTTGTATTCTGGCCCCGTTTTCTTACTATACGCACTCTTTTTACAATACAGTTTACTCGTGTTTGTATCTTTCTATGTTCTTGGTTGAATTTTTTTACAGGTTATAAAGAAAATGCCTTCCCAGTTTTAGGGAATACGCAATTCGGTGCTAGTCACCAGCCCCTGGCCTATGGAAGGCAGGCTTGGGGTAGTCACGGCACGGGCCCCGGGGGACTGGTTGTGACATTTATGAAGTAAGAACCCATTAGTTAGAAATAATGTGCACTATTTTCTATAATTATTCATAAGAATCAATACTATTTATATTCTTCAACCAAAATAATAAATAAATGAATAAAATAATCAAAAAACACCCCTCTCCTCCCCTAAAAATGTCACCCCTCACCACCCAATCTCCTCACACCTTATATTCCTTGAATCTTGTCTTAATTCTGCACAATTCCCTTCCCAAAACACTTCCCCATGTCCAAGACCTATTGGTCTTACCAAAATACCAAATTCAAGTGTCTTAAGGAGGTTCCCAAGGAGACGATATTCAAGAGGTAAAATCCACCGTCTTTCTCTTTTAATTTCTTTTATTTTTTTATCATCTCCTCACCTTCCCTATAAAAAGAGGAATGGTAACTCTAGTATCATATATATATACTGTAATTTTATTTTTCTCATTTATTATACATCATCAAATTCCTAATCCTCTCCTATTATTTTAAAAATGAATACATCGTCCGTGATGTGTCGATTCACCGCCTTCATGGACGACGAGTTTTCATTTTCCATTACCACCTTAAAGGCTGGTCATAAAATTATGATTATAGTTAAATCAGATTGTACTATAAATATTATAAGTTATATCATGTTCTAAAACCAATATATATAATATTAAATAAAATTATACAAGTTCTTGATGGTCGTAAAACCCACCAAAATAAATTAAGACATTTTAATCAACATTTTATCTAATGAATAATACTCATACCATATAAAAAATGATATATGAGACAATTTAAACATATTTAAGTTCTTTAATACTAAATAATATGACTTTTTTATAAGTTATTCCCATTTTAAAATAACTCCCATATTTAAACTCAAGGGAACCAACCATAAAACCATGAAACGAACACTACCAGAACAAAGAAATTAAAAATTATAACTCATTGAAATGGCCATAAATAAACTTAATAAAATTATAATAAATAAAATATATGTTTAATATGTTCTTAATTAATTAATTAATTAATCTAATTTGATTATCCAGGAGGTTAAATACAAGTACAAAACGCTTTCAAACATAAAGTAAGTGTTTCTCATCTCACTTTTACCTATGTGAGATATATTCCTTATTCAACCATTATTTATTATGTACGGTGTACATACTTCCATTTAATAAATAATATAATGAACCTATATATCTTCATTTCATTCAATGTTTCATTTTATGATCATTAATTTTAGGGTTCATACGGTTCGATTGATTACAAAGTGGTAAGGTAATTCTTAACCCAATTTTCATTCTTTGGGTTCAACGTATACTATAATGATTATGTAATGTTATAATTATGTTTGAAATAACTTTTTATTATATTATGTTTTATTTCCACTTATTTTATGTGGATTTACATCTTATACACATAATCGATTCATTTGGTTAATGATCACACTTTCTTTTAAAAATACTCATTTAAATCTTTCTTTTTTTCAAAATTTAAAAGAAATGTTTTTATAATTTATATGGCATGAGAGGATTTTTCATATTTCATGACAGATTAATTTCTTGAGGAATCCTTTACAATTTTTCAAGTTTATTTTCAAATAAAAATTTTTCTTTTATAATTGCGTGGATTTTAAAATAAATTATTTCAATGTAAAAGTAGTATTTATCTCATGAATTTTTAAATGATTTTATTAGAGTACTTTTTTCTATGTAAACACTCATTATTGGATCTTATGATTAATTGAGGTTGATCTCTTATGATATCATCTACCATATTCTATTTATTTTTTATGATTATTTTGACTATGGATGTGCAAACTTCATACCATTAATCATATTACATGGGATGGTTTATGATTATGTTTATTGTTTGGGGAATGTTATTAACATCCCATATGCTAGTTTAAATAGGAATTTTTATGTTAACTATGTTTTACACCTTTCATATAGGTAATTCATCAGACTTGGTATGTGATAAGAGGGGACTAATATATCCCCTCGATGCATCGGTAGTTCTCATGAGACAAACTAGTTTGGGTATTAGATGATGTCTTAATCGATTATGTATGGTGTATTGGATGAATCCTTGAATGTATGTTTATGATGTCCTAGATTATGCATTCCCTCATTATGAGATTAGTTATTGATAACACATGTAATTATTCGACTAGTATAAAATTCATGGTTAGTTTCATTCTCATGTGATTATTTATATAGAATTATTTGATCAGATTTTATTCCTGCCATATTATACTCAAGTTTATGTTTTAATGGCATGTGTGTTTAGTTATTCACCTTGCCTTATTGTTTATGTTTATTTATGATAGCTTCCTTTGTATTATTACCCTTACTGATTATCTAATCTCAGCACTTTCTTATGTTTTATTTTTCCCCAAGATGCTAAGATGTATATTATGATTGACACACAGGGATAATCTAGGTGAATAGGGGTGTTTCCAGTGGAGTTACTATGTTGTATTTCATTTCAATTTGTAATGAAATACTTATGTTTGTATCTATTTTTTCAAAGTTACTAAACTATTTGGTCCTTTGGGATATTATCTCGTGTACTTAGTACCAATGAAATAAAGTAATTCACTAGCTCTAAGCTACTAGGGTCAGGGTCTTTACTGTTGGTATTATAGGAAATTTTAGTAGAAACTTTGGAAACTATATTTAAGAAAACATATATTATGGAAATATAACCCTATAAATGACTTTGATAATATTATCATGCTAACCAAGCTTATGATTTTGAGATTAGTTATGCATAAATTTTTTAAGTGTGTCACTAGTTTTAAAATTTCATAATCTAATCTAGTGTATGCCATGTTTTAGAAATGTATCCTAGTGGAAGAAATGGAAACCATATTAGTGCACATATTCCATGTAGGTATTTCCCTCCTATGAAATATAATTATGTTGGAGTTGGAGTTTCAACTATATCTGAACAACTTATAACTATAATGGGACAACTGACTCAGGTTATGATCAATAACCTTACTCACTTGGAGCAACCCAACCCACAACATGGTTTAATAATGTTAGACTGCTTCATGAGACAACAACATCCATCATTAAATGAGACTAAAAACCCATTTGTAGCTTTAAAAAGATGAGTTCCTTAGAGAATATATTTCTCTCTTTGGGAAGTAATAAAGAGGAGAAGGTTATCATGGAAATTTATCATCTCTTAGGAGATGCGGATCAATGTTGGTTATTAATTCAAAACACAAAGGATGAGGAGGAAATTGAAAATATGGAATGGAATTATTTTAAGGAAATTTTCTTGGAAAAATATTTCCCTCGCGAACATCAAGTGGATATAGAGAGACAATTCTTGACTCTGAGATAGAAATAGGATGAAAATGTTGATAAGTATGAAGAAAACTTTACAAGGTTGACAAGGAATGTTTCATAATACATATGTAATCCAAATAGAAATATTTAAAATTTCTTTAATGGTATTAATCCAATTCTATGAGGTTCACTAGTCTCCCAAACATTCACATCATATGAGAATATATTATCACGTTCCGTCAAGAAGGGGAAATAATTTTCTAAGCCATAGGGCTTCGAAGGAAAGTAAGATAAGAAGAGGGGTGTTGAGTACTCTGGAAAAGGAAATAAGGAAACGGGGAATAAGGTAATAATATAATTTACAACTTGAAATAAATGTGGAATGAAATTCCATGGAACATTCCTATTGGGAATGGGTGTTTGTTACAAGTGTATAAAAAAAGGACACCCGGCCTATAATTTAAAGTAAAAGAAAGAAGTTAACAATGTAAAATGATTCATCTATGAGGAGATGGGACACTATGCACATAATTTTCCTAGACATCAAGGAAACTTTCCCAATAAAATTCCAAGGGAACATGTCCATTCTTATAAAAACACTAAAGCTAAAGTTAAATTTCCTAATGATATGGTAGTAGGTACTTTAATCATCTCCTCAAATTTAGATAAATCTCTATTTGATTCTAGATCACCACATTCTTTTATATCTTCCCAATTTTCTATAAAAATTAGATATTTTCAATTCACCTTAACAAGGGAGTTATCAATAAAATATCCCATTAGATACCTTATTGAAATAAATATGTGTCAAGCAGTTTATATTATGAAATATAAATGTTCTCTAATGGATGATTTTATTATCATACCTATGGTTTATTTTTTATAATCCTTAGTATGGACTAGATCTAAAAATATAATGCAAAAATTTATTACAAAGAGAAGGAAATTATGATTCATGGTGAAGATATGAAAAATATTATCCTTATAGGGGAGACTTCATCATTCGAGTCATATTTGGATCCACCTCTAGTAGCTATTCTAAATGATATTCTTTGCGAAGAAGAGAAGATAAAACCTACTGATGAAAAAGGTGATATTCAAATTGATAATGTACTTATTTTACAGGAATACATTGATGTATTTCTCGAGGAATTTTCTAGAAATCCTCCAGAGTGGGAAGTTAAGTTTTCTATTGATTTAATTTCTAATGAAAGACCTATATCAAAGAATCCCCGTAGAATAGACATGGTGGAGTTAATGGAGTTAAAGAAAAAACTATAGTAATTGAGTGGTAAGGGATTTATATACCCTAGTGTTTATCCTTAGGGAGATCTTATTATTTTTGTTAATAAGTAAGATGAATCTATAAGGTTGTGGATTGACTATAGGGAGATCAATGTTATTACGATAAAGAAAAAATATCATCTATCACACATTGATGACTTATTTGACCAACTTCATGGAGCTTAATATTTTTTAAAATATTGAACTTTGTTCTAGATATCATCAATTATGTGTAAAGAAGGAAGATATTCCAAAGACGGTGTTTCGAATAATGTATGTACATTACGAGTTTACAATAATTCCATTTGGACTAACTAATGCACCCTCTATTTTTATGGATCTAATGAATAGAGTATTCAAGGAATATCTTGATAAATAGTGTTTATTTATGATATCTTGGTGTACTCAAAAATCTATGAGGATCATGATAACCACTAGAGGATTCATTTATAGACACTTAGAAGAAAAGAGTAATATGGGAAGTTTATAAATTGTAAATTCTGGCTTAATATAGTTTCCTTTATTGGACATATTGTCTCCAAGGAAGGAATCTCAGTTGATCCTCCGAATATAAAGGCAGTCCAGGAATGGCCTACACCAATGAACATAATCAAGGTACATAGTTTCATAGGTTTAGTAGGTTACTATCAGTATTTCAATCATAATTGTTCCTGATTAGCTAACTCATTAACCAAGATTACTCATAAAGGGGTTAAGTTTATTTGGATAAAGGAATGTGAAGAATGATTTGAATAATTGAATAGGATATTAGTGAATGCTCTGATCTTGACTCTACCATCAAGAAATAGTAGATTTTTGATTTATAGTGATGCGTCTAAGAAAGGACTTGGTTGTGTTCTTATGAAGAATGATATAGTTATTTCATATGCATCAAGGTAGTTAAAAACTCATGAACATAACTATCTAAATCATGATCTTGAGTTATAAGATGTAATATTTTCTATGAATATATGGATATAGTATCTCTATAGTGAAATATGTGAGATATATACAGATCTTAAGAGTTTGAAATATATATTATCATATAAATATCTCAACATGAGGGAAGAGTGATGGCTCGAGATACTCAAGGATTATGATTGTCCAATACACTACCACACAGGGATGGAAAATAATGTAGTGGATGCATTGAGTAGGAAAGATCGTGGATTTATGAACAAAATAAGGATATATAGGGATCCTGTGTACATGTATCTAGTAAAAATTAATATGGGAATTATCAAGGAAGGTGAAACATCGGTACTTTTTCAAATGGTTTCCAAACCATCTTTATTGGACAAGATAAAAAGTTCTTAGTCCAAAGATGAGAGTTTTTCAAAAGAAAATTAAAGCTGTGAATGATGGTAAATTGGTAGAATTCATAAATGAAGATGGATTTTTAAATTTGGGGAGAGTTTTTTTGTTCCCTCTATACCCGAGATAAAAAAGAATTATTGTATGATGCTCATATCACAAATTTATCTATACACCCTAGTATCACTAAGATGTATAGAGATTTAAAGGAACATTTTTTGTTGGATAATATAAAGCATGAAATTGATGATTATGTATCAAGATATTTAGTTTTTAAATAGGTTAAGGTTGAAAGAAAACATCCTATAGGAGTCATGGAACCTCTACCTATTTCTACATGGAAATGGGATGAAATTACTATGGATTTTGTCACTGGACTACCAAATACTCCAAGAAATAATGATGAAATATGGTTAATTGTTGATCAACTTACCAAATCTACACATTTAATTGCTATAAGGGAGGACTTTCCTATGCATATCTTTGAAAAACTCTATATTAATTCATTTTTAAGACTTCATGATTCACCTCTATCAATCATGTCTGGTCGAGATCCCTATTTTACATTAAAATTATAGAAGATTCTTTAGAAGGATTTAGATATTGAGCTTCATTTGAGTAATTCTTATCACCCTCAAACTGATGGATAGTTTGAAAGGACTACTAAAATATTATAATACTTATTGTGATCATGCTCCCTTTAATTTCTAGTTATGTGGGATCAGTTTTTACCTTTGGTAGAATTTTCCTATAATAATAGTTTCCATTCAAATATTCAAATGGCACTGTATAAAGTGTTATATGGGAATAGATTTTGTACACCAACATATTGGGTTGAAGTTGGTTAAAGGAATCTTATAGGGCTAGAACATGTGGAGGGAAAAATAGAAAAGTTAAAGATGATTCAAACTCAGAATAAAGCAGCTCAAAGTAGGCAAAATAGTTGTGCTGATAATAGGAGAAAGTATTTGTAGTTTCAAATAGGAGATCATGTCTTTCTAAAAGTATCTCCACGGAAGGGTGTCATGAGGTTTGGTAAGAAAGGGAAACTGATCCTTAGGTACATAGGACCATTTTAAACTCTAGAAATAATTAGAGATGTGTCTTACCATTTGGCATTTCCACCTATCCTTTCTAAAGGGCATTATGTGTTCCACGTCTCTTTGTTAAGTAAGTATATGCTAGATCCAATGCATGTACTCACTTATGAATAAATATAACTGGAACTTGGTTTGTATTAATGTGAATAGTATATTGATATTCATTATAATAGAGAGTAAGTATTAATAAATTGGATGACTCGACTGGTAAAAGTTCTTTGGAGAAACCAAAAAATGGAAGAAGCAACGTGGGAACCTGGGGATGCTATGAAGAAGAACCACCCTCATCTGTTTGGAAGGTAATGCTCATGAAAATTTTGAGGAAAATATTTTTCAAATGAGGGAATAATATAACACCCCAATATTTTATGGTATGTATCATCTTAAATAAATTCAATTTATTCGATAGCTTACGTTGCATGAAACACTGAGCTTAAAAAACTGTCATATACTATTAAATATTAACATGAACATTGGAATTGTAATGAGGATATTAGGAATATTAATATGTCCATTATAATAATTACCTAACCTATGAGAGTATAAATAAAATTTATGTATCCCATAAATTAAAATATGATATATTTATATCATGGAATAAATAAATAAATGTCTTAAAATGATAAATTAAGTGTTTGTATTTTTGTGAAATGTAAATTTTTATTTACAGTTTTATAATAAATATAATTATTTAAAGAAAATTTATTTTCATAAAATAGATTAATAAATTAAAATTTTATTTCATAATAATTTTAATATAATTTTATGATACCATAATTAGTTTTCCAAAGTGTCGTAAAATCGATTATAATATTAAAATCGGAATTTTTCAAATAAATGATGATTTTATTTAAAAAGTAAATTTCTCATATTCAAAAATATATTTTCATAAAATGGAGTCAATTTTTGAAATATATATGTCAAAAAATGGTTTGGGTGATTTTTTGGGATTTTTCTAAAATAGTTGATTTTTTATGAATAGGGAAGTACGGTGATTTTCAGTATTTAACATTAAAAGTTAAATATATGATTTTTTGAGTCATTTATGATGTAATAACCTATTTTTCATACTCACATATAATAATTACTATACTTAGTCATAATAATAAACACTATTGATAGTCTTGAGTAAAAATAAAAAATAAATGAATAAAATAATCAAAAAACACCCTTCTCCTACCCTAAAAATATCACTCCTCACCACCCCTTCTCCTCACACCTTATAAGACTTGAAGCTTGTATAAATTATGAGAAATTACCTTCACAAGACTCTTTCACATTTTCAATACTTTATGGTCTTACCAAAATACCAAATCCAAGTGTCTTAAGGAGGTTCCCAAGGAGACGATATTCAAGAGGTAAAATCCTTCTTCTTTCTCTTTTAATTTCTTTTCTTTTCTTATCCTCGCCTCACCTTCCATATCCAAAGTGGAATGGTAAATACATTATAATATATATATATATATAATATAATTTTATTGTTTAAATTTATTATCTATCATCAAATCCCTTCTCCTCTCCTTTTATTTTAAAAATGATAACATCATCTCTGATGTGTCGATTCACCGCCTTCATGGATGACAAGATTTCATTTTCCATTACCACCTTCAAGGCTGGTCCTAAAACCAGTATTATGGTTAAATAAGATTTTAGAATACATATTATAATTTATATCATGTTATGGAACCAATATATATAAACATAATATTAAATAAAATGACACAAGTTTGTGATGGTCGTAAAAACCTCCAAAATAAATTAAGACATTTTCATCAACATTTTACCTAATGAATAAGCCTTATACCATATAACCAAATGATATATGATACCATTTAAACTTATATAATTTCATTAATACTAAATAATCTCACTTCTGGAGAGTTTATTCCCATTTTACAAGAACTCATACATTTATACTCAAGGGAACCGACCATAAAACCATAAAACAAACACTCCCAGAACAACAAAATTAAACATTATAACTCATCTAAATGGCCATAAATGAACTTAATAAAATTATAATAAATAAAATATATGTTTTATAGGTTCTTAATTAAACAATATAATTTGATTATCCAAGACATTAATTACAAGTACATAACACTTTCGTACATTTGGTAAGGGTTTATCGTCTCACTTTTACTTATGTGAGATATATTCCTTATTCAATCCTTATTTATTATGAATGGTTTACATAATAACCTTTAATATATCATATCATTAATCTCTATATCATCTTGTAATTCAATGTTTCATTTTATGATCATTAATTTTATGGGGTATACGGCTCGACTGATTATAAAGTGATAAGGGAATTCTTAACCCAATTTTCATTCTTTGGGTTAAACTTATACTCCAATGATTATGTCATGATATTATTATGTATGGAATGAATTTTTATTATATTATTTCGTATTTCCAATTATTTTATGTGTATTTACAGATAATACACATAATAAATTCATTTATTTAACACTCACACTCTCTTTTAAAAATACTCATTTAAATGTTTCTTTTTTCAAATTTAAAAGAATTTTTTTAAATTTATACGACATGAGAAGATTTTCCCGCTTTCATGATGCATTGATGTATTAAGGATTCCTTTACAAGTTTACAAGGTTATTTTCAAATAAATTTTTTTCTTTTATAATTTCATGGATTTTAAAATAAATTATTTCAAAGTAAAAGTGGTATTTCTATCAGGAATTTTTCAATAATTTTATTAGAGTATTATCATCTAGGTCAACACTCATTGTTGGATCATATGATTAATTGAGGTTAATCTATTATGATACCATATAACATATTATATTGATTTTTTTATGATTAGTTTGACTGTGGATATGCTAATTTGATAACATTCATCATATTACACATGATGTTTTATGATTATGTTTATTGTTTGGGGAATGTTATTAACATTTCATATGATAGTTTCAATATGAATGTATATGTTGACTATATTTCACCCCATTCATATGAGTAATTCATTAGACTTAGTAAGTGACATTTTGGGATCATTATAGCCCCATGATGCCTTGGTAGGTCTCATGAGGCAAACTAGTTTGGGTATTGGCTGATGTCTTAGCCAATTATGTATGGTGTCTTGGCCAAAGACTTGACGGTATGTTTATGATGTCCCAAATTATGCATTACCGCATTATGAGATTAGTTATTGATAATCCATGTGATTATTCAACTAGTATAATATCCACGGTTAAGTTTCATTCTCATGTGATTATTTATATGGAATTATTTGGTCAACTTTTATTATGTCCATATTATGCTCAAGATTATGTTTTAATAGAATGTATTTTTAGTTATTCACATTTCCTTATTATTTATGTTTATTTATGATATCTTCCTTTGTATGATTACCCTTACTAAGCATTTTATCTCACACCTTTCTTATGTTTTATTTTTCTCCAATATTCCAAGATGTATATTATGATAGACATGCACGAATAATCTAGGAGAATATGGGTGTTTCCAATGGAGTTACTATGTTGTATTTAATTTCAAGTTGTAATGTAATACTTATGTTTGTATCTAATTTTCCAATGCCACTAAACTATTCGGTTCTTTGGGATACAATCACTTTTACTTAGTATCAATGTAATAAATTAAGGCACCGGCTCCAGGCTACTAGGGTTGGGGTCTTTACAATCATACCCATAGACTCCTGTGAAAATGTGGGAAGATCATACTATTTCCCCAGTGAAAAAAATAGGAGAATCAACAAGCTCCTATTGGTCAGCTAGTTCCCAGGCTCACTAAGGCTCACTCACTAAATAATGCATCCAAGTATAATAATATAATAAGAAACATATAAATAAAATGGTGACCCGCATCACTTCCCCACTGATTATCCTCTCTTATTCCCCAATGTTGGACATCCTAGTGCTCCCATACCTTATATATACATCAACCTCATACCATCACAATCATCATCACAATGATAAGGCCTCAACTCTCAACTTGTTCCACAATAATCGTGTCCTCATCATTCCATAACCACTTCTATAAACTATAATAATAGGGTATTGTGAACATGAAGGGCATCAACCTCATTTCCTCCTCCCACCGTGCATGACCCCCACTATGAACCATGTAATACTCTCATCAATTATCACCATTGGTGAACTATAACCACAATCTATCAGATCTCGTTCATAATAACATCGCCTAAAGAGAGAGTGGGGTAGAGCGGGTATCTAACTATCCATCCTTGACAACAAGGATATTGGGGGAAACAACAAGAACCCAAAACCTTTAGGAATTGGTCTAAACACACGAATCGGGTGGGGTGTGTATAGAAATAACAAAGAAAATAAAATATATAGTAGTTTCACACAATACCAACTTGTGGTTCCTCACAAACAAACCACGCAACTACTATCGACTCTTCACCACCATGATTGCATACTAACATCACTGCAAAAATCCTATCAAACCCTCCAATCCCACTTACCAAACACGCAACCACGCATTAGTTTCATAGTTCCCTATTAAACATATTAATTAATAACTACTTGAATATTCATTTATAATATTTCAATATTCAAATTAAATATCATCATCCCATTTAGCATCTCATTAATCATTTATTTCTAAACCCAAACCAATTAGTCCAACCCAGGTTTATTTAATTAAAACTTACCATTTTTCAATCATTCCATAAATAACAGGCAACTACCAAGCCAAAACAAAACACCATTAACCATCCCCATACCAACTTTATCCTCCTAAATCACACATCATCACTACAACCTCGATCATTACACAACCACCTTACACATCATCCCACATCGCATCTCATTCCAACCAACCATGGTTTCACTACCCAACACATTCTACCTCAAACCTAGTTACCACAACCATCGGTAAAATACCCACAAGGTCCACACACATCACACAAAACAACACATCAGACACATCAATCACATAGAAAAAATTCCAACATTCACAACACCACATTTCAAATTCAAAGTGATTTTATCAATATTCAGCATGGGAATTATCACACAATTCTAGATTTCCATGGGAAACTAATTCATTATTCATTTATAAGTTCTTAACCGTTTATTCAGGGTGAGATAAAATAATCAAAATGATAAGAGTTTCATAAGAATATTAACTAAAATACAAACAAGTCTCCTAGTAGCCATAATTTTTAGCAATATTAGCAAGAAAGTATAATTTAATTAGCAATATCATCAAAATGAGTACACACATGAAAATACTACCCTTTTCATTTAATTAATTATATCCAATTAACTATCTTCATTAGGAAAACTCTTATAATATAGCCAAAAGGAAATATAATCATGCTAATATCATATATGTACAAAAGAAGAGATAACTTAGATCCCCTACCTTGATTGTCTCTTCAAAGAGAACTACGCTCAAAATAGAAGAATCGATGGATTAAACTTCACCAAGATCAAAGGGAGAACCACCAAAACCTAACCACAACATTCCACACCAAACCACACATAGAACTCATCCCATAATATAGGGATCCAAGGGTCTATAGAGTTGACCAAATCTAGAAGGAGAAGGAAGGGAATCGAGATGAGGGAGTTTAGGAACTCTATTTATAGAGGAACCCTAAATGGACTTACTATAGCAAAGAGACTACCTGTTACAACATGGAATACCTCATCCAAAGGATATATAAATCTTCCAAAACTATTTCCCCCTTTTTTTCACGTCTTAAAATGTATTTCATCATCACCACAACCTCATCCATGGTGAGGTCCAAGCCAAGTTGGCTCCTCTAACACACTCTATGATCAGCCACTGTGGTGTAGAACAAAATGATTGGTAGTTTTCTCCTCACTACACCTAGTACCATGGTGTGGGGATATATAACTCCCCCATTAAACATAGACACTCCACAAAAACACAATGCCTAGTTCCACACCCTTAGATAGGCATTTCCAAGTTTCCCATTTCACATAGGGTGACATGGTCTCCCTCAGCCAAAGGATATCTAAATCTTCCACAACTATTTCCCCCTTTTTCATGTCTTAAAATGTATTTAATCATCACCATGGCCTCATACATGGTTAGTTCCAAGACATGTTGGATCCTCTAACACACTCCATGACCAGCCACTATGGTGTAGCACAAAATTCTTGGTCGTTTCCTCCTCACCACACCTAGTACCATAGTGTGGTGATCTATAACACTCCATTTAACACAAACACTCCAACAAAACACCATGACCAGTGAAACACCCTTAGATAGGCATTTCCAAGTTTCCCATTTCACATAGGGTGACCGCATGAGTTCCACACCCAACACCACAGCCAACTAGGCTATTTCACTCATTGTGGCATATCCTAGCACAACATGACCAACCCCATGGTCATCCTCCAAACATCCAATTCCAAAATAGAAAGCACCATACCCTCCACTAGAGTGTGTTATCCCTCTAAATAGATAGAACACTTAACTAGCCTCTGGAACACCTCCAAACTCCTTCTTGGCACCACCAAGCCATGGGAAACACATTTTAAGGAATTTGAACTCTCACACCAGATACCTCTCAAAAAAATTCCCATCCTTGAAAATCATAATAGAACCCTGATATAAGGTGGATAAATGGAAAGGTATAAACAATTATCCCATGAGATACCTCTAAAAGATCACTTTAAGGCCCAAACACAACCATCATCTAACCACGATCAATTTGAGGAAAATAAAAGAACATTTCATGAACCATCTAAAAAAGTGTTACATCACCCAAAGGAAAAAAATCAAAACCGAAATTCAAAAAAACTTAGGATACTAAGAACGCATATGTGTCTCATATTCCCATATACTCTCTTCCAAGCCACCATGCCTCTAAATCACACGAACCAAAGGGGTGACACACCCACATAGAACTTTCTCTTAATGGTATTGGACCACAACTAGTCGTGTCATGAACTTTTCATCATCCTCGATATCCAATTGTCCTTAATCAATGACAAGGGAGTCATCATGAAGATATCGATGAATCTGAGATACATGACAGACGTTATGGATCATATCCACCTACAGAGGAATCTTTAACCAATAATTCACCTCAACAATGCCCCCCTTTCAACATGAAAGGTATGAAAAACTAGGGTGAAAACTTTCTTTCAAGACCAAACATCAACAACCCATGACAATTAGAAACATTTAGGAACACATGGTCTCACCTTGAACTATAAAGGCCTCTTTTACTAATTATCATAATACTTATGATGTTCTTATTCTATATTCATCCTCTCATGAACCATCTAAATATTCATTGTCGTGCTCGACACCACCTTGATATTGAGAATAGATGACTCTATGACTTTGATCTAGTCTAAAGGGGAATGACACGTCCTCCCATAAAATGCCTCAAACATATCCATGTTGATGGATGATTGGTAGTTATTTTTATAAGAGAACTCAAACAAGGTAAATTGATTTACCCATGATCCGCCTAAGTCGAAGATGCACACCTGAAACATATCCTCTAACATCTGGATGGTCTAATCCATCTTCATGTCTGTTTGAGGGTGGTAAGCAACACTCAGGCATAATTGAGTTCCAAAAGCATGTTTCAATCCTCTCCATACTCATGAGGTAAAACGATCATCTTGGTTTGAGATGATTGACCTTAAAACTCCATGAAACCAAAAAACCCAATCTATGTACCTCCTTTCCAAAAAAATCATGGTGCATGACTCCCTGATTGATAAGAAGTAAGCTGACTTCATCATCCAATCCATGATTACCCAGATAGTATCATATCCTCATTGACCCAGGGTAATACTATGATGAAGTTCATTGAGATGTCTTCTCACTTCCACTCAGGGACATTCAAGGGATAAAATAGACCACTAGGAACATGATATTCTTCCTTCACCTATTGGAATACTAGACACCATGCCACAAAATCTACCACTGTCAGTTTCATCCCGGGGTACCAAAACTAAGTCCTCAAACCATGGTACATCTTAGATACTCTTGGGTGAGATACTAAAGGTAAGATGTGAATCATATAATGGACTCCCTCATGCATCATAATTGGGATGAACGTAATCATATGGAACATCAACTGATGTTGGTCATCCACTAACCACCCTTCAAAGGAGTCACTCTTAACAATTCAATCCCATATCACTTCCACCACTATGTCTCCCTACTGAGACTACTCCACCTACTTCATCATATAATATTGTACTATCATATAATATAATAATCCTCCACTATCATCTGCCCTAGCATCAAGGTGTATGGAATTAAACTCCTTCATCACCCTATAAGAATCCCTAGACTCCTAAACAACATCCTTTCATGACTTCCTACTCAGTGAATCAGCCAAAACATCTAATTCCACCATTGTGTAGGATTTATAAATTTGTATTCCTAGAGAAACTCCATACACCACCATTTCCATATATTTTGGCTACTTTGAGAGAAAACATACCTAAAACTCTTATGATCAGTGAAGGCCACAAAGTGTTCTACAATGAGGTAGTGTCACCCCAACTTCTGGATAAACATCACTACTATAAATTCCATATCATGGGTGGAGTAGTTATGGTCATGGGGAGTAAATTCATGAACTCATGGGAGAACATTTCCTTCTATTGAATCAATAAATAACCTATACCCAAATAGGAATCATCGCAAAACACCTCAAACATCACTCTCTCCGCTAGAAACTGTAGAACTGGGGCACTTACCAAATTATCTTTTAGGTATTTAAAAGCTTCCTAAAAATGATAGATAAAAATAAAATCCTATTCCCTCTTAGTTAGAGCTATCAATTGTGTTGTAATCCCAGAAAATTCAGACACAAACTTTCACTATTAACCCTCAAGGGAAGGGAATATGTGAAACCCCACCACATTTTTTGGTGTCACCCAAGATACAGTCATCTAAACCTTAAAGGGATCTAATTCTACTTTCTTTTGGGACACTGATTGTCCAAGAAATGTACCCCTCATTTACAAAACTTCCAATTGGATAATTTCCCATATATTTGGTGGTGTTATAGAGTTTGTAAAATGATCCTAGGATGCAGGGAATTATCCTCCTTAAACCTCAAATATATAATAGTTTAATCAATGAAAAAGACTATGAACCGGTCTAGGGACTCATGAAACATGGATTTTATGAGTCCCATGAACACTAATGGTGTTTTCATGACACAAAAAGGCATAAATACAAATTAAAGGGTCTATATATACACTAGAAGGCAGTATTTGTGAAGTCTTCCTCCTTTACTATTAATCGATGATACTCAAACAACTGATTGCTCTTAGAAAACCGGATAGCTCTTCTCAAATGGTCAAAACGATCATTAATCATTTGAAGAGGGTAATGATTATTAATATTAACCAGATTCAGACTTTAGTAGTCTATAAATGTCCCCAAACTACCATCCACCTTCTTGGTGAATACCATTAGGGCACCCCACAATGAAAAACTAGTCCCTATGAAACCCTTCTACATTGAATCATCTATATTAATCCCCAGTTCCCACAACTCAGAAGGCCCTATTCAATAAGGATCCATTGAAATCAAAGATACACTTGGATATAACTCTATCCCAAAATCAATTTCACATAAAGTGTTGGACCCTTTATGATATATTTGTTTTAATAATCACAAATCATGCCAATTTACAAATCATGATAATTCACATATTATGTTTTAAGTAATGATAATTATATCATTGAATATTTATAAATGAATAGATTATGTCACATGGTATAATAAATTTCAATAAGTTAATAAATTATGGATATTTGTGTTTCAATATACTTACAAGTGTATATTTACATGCAATTATGAATTTCACTTAATCTGGAACTGTTCTACATAAGATAGACACTTTTTAAGTTTTTTCAAAGTCTCTAACACTGATTGGTTCAAAGGATTCATCGATGGCTGACTCACTGATGAGGACTCACTGATTGAAGAAGACATTGATGCAAAACTCATTGATATAAAAAAAAAGACACACTGATGGAAAAGTCACCGATGATCGGTCACACTGATAGTTCAAATGACTCACTGATGGAAGACTCACCGATGGGCGATGCACCAATAGTTAAAAGGACTCACTGATAGATGACTCACTGATGGGCGATGAATCGATAGTTCAAAGGACTTACCGATGGATGAGTCACAAATGGGTGATGAACCGATAGTTCAAAATGAGTCATTGATGGTGACTCACTGATGCCCAGACAGACCGATAGTACAAATGACTCACTGATGCCCAGAGTCACTGATACCGATGAAAAGGACCCACTAATATGGAGAGTCACTGATGTTGATAGAGCGATGCTAATGACTCACTAATACTTATGACTCACCGATATTCATAAATAATATTTTTATTTTATTAATTCAACTTTATATCTAACGGTCATATTTAGAAAAATTAATGCTTCTAACATTAATTAATGTTGTTTTTAGGATATTCAAAGGACAGTACGAGGTACATGCATGTGGGAGATCATTATTCCTATTGGACCTCAAAGGATAAAAGGATAACAAGCTAGATCATTCAAAAATATACAGAATAACAGTAAGAAAAAAACCTAAGAACTCCTGAAACTATCGATAATACTTCCAAAACTCAAGAACTCAAAAGGAAGAACATATAGGGAGATCAAGAAATCAAGATAAACCTACTGAATTGACCTGAACATCTTTCAAACAAGAAGATGAACATCTCATACTCCTAGAATCCAGAACACAAAGGCTTCGACACTCTATTTTGGAGTCAACTTCCAGAAGAGGACTCGAACTTCAATTCCACTACATCAAACGAGTCCAGAGATACACTACATAACACACATAGCCTTCTAAACCAAACTCTACATCTTTATCTCTGTTGTGTTAATTTATTTACATTTTTGAGTAGTGTGTGTATCTGTCTGTTACACACACACTAACTCTTATGCATAACTGAAGGATACTTGTTATCCTCAATCTCAGACTCTATTTATCCAGTTGTATCCATGTAGAACTATGGAAGAGGTCTTGTGTGACCTATTTGTTGTTTTTTTTCATTAAGAACTATGGTAGAGGTCAATTGTGACCTGGATATCCTTGTGTCTTGTTGTGAACCCCAATACAGGGTGTGGAAAAAACTTTTTTATTAATTTAAACTATTTGGTGGCAGGTGATTACGAAGTGGAGAGGACCAAGTCTCAACTTGATACTGAACCTCTTGTTTTAAATTCTTTTGTGCCTATTTTTATTTTCTTTTACTATGTTTTATAAAAAATATCATTCAAACAAAGTCAAACCCTGATAGTTAGTTTAGTAAGTGTTTATAATAGTTTTCAATCAGTAGGTTAGTTTCAAAAGTTATATTAATCTTTAGGTTAGTATAGCTGAGAACTATTAAATCTCTTAAGAAATTAATTGAACATTCAGGACTCTTATAAATTCACTACAAACTGACTTTGATTATATTTTTAATTGGTGGAAATTTTCAAAGAACCAATACTTAATAGAAATTTTTATAGGGACTCAATTCACCCCCCCCCCCACTTGAGTTTCTTACTGGGACAAAATTTTGGTATCAAAGCTAAGAGTTTAGTTTTCAAAAAAATCTGGTTTTCAAAATCTTTTCTCAAATATTTTTTCAACTGTAATTTTAGTTGAATTTAAAGATCTTAAAATTACTGTTACTTCTAAATTTTTATCTCTTGAAATCTTTTCCAAAATTATATTTTGGATAATAGATTAGAAGGAGATGCTACAAATAGACCACCTTTTTTCAATGGAACAAATTGTGCTCAGTGGAAGCTTAAAATGAAAATAAATTTAGAAAGAATGGGATTTGAAATCTAGAATTCTATTGAAAGTAAATATGTACTCCCTGATACTGATAGAAACACTTGGGATGAAGATACCAAGATATCCTATAATAATAACTGTAAAGATATGAATGAATTATATTTTTCACTAGGAGATGAATAATTTAATCACATTTCTTCCTGTAAAACTGCTCATGAGATTTGGGAAACTTTAGTTGTTTCTGATGGGGGAAAAAATAATGTGAAAGAGATGATATTAAATACTTATACTATTAAATATGAAAATTTTAGAATGAATCTTGATGAATCTATTTCTGATATGTATCTCAGGTTCAATGAAATTGTGAACACCATGATTTCCTTAGGAAGAGGCATCACAGTAAAGGAAAAGATCATGAGGATTCTGTGATGCTTACCAGAGAGATGGCAAGGGACATTAGTATCCATAAGAGAATCATTTGACATTGATAAACTGCCAGTGAAGGAACTAATTGGAAAATTAATGATGTATGAAGAGGAACTAAAGGTGAATCAAGAGGAGGAAGATCCAAAGAGAAAAGCTATAGACTTCAATGTTGGTTCTGAAAAAGCAAGGGATGATGGCAAGAGGGGGGGTGAATTGCCTTTTAAAAAATTGATTAACAAATTAAAATCAAAGTGAAAATCAAAGTATGTGCAGCGGAAAATAAAGGAGGCAATCACACAAGAAATTGATAACGGAGTTCGGCCAAAACCCGGCCTACGTCTCCGCTCCCAACTCAACCGTTGAGAGATTCCTACCGCTTGCTTTTCAATGGTTTTAGCAAGAAACCCACTAGGCTTTGAGGTAGCACTAGGACCTATTACAGCTTGCTTTTATTGGTTTAGCAAGAACCCACTTACTTTTAATGGTTAAGTAAGAACCCACTAGCCTTTTTAACGGGTGAAGGCTAGCTCACCGAAAACTCAAGCCTTTTACAAGGTAAGGCTTGAAGAAACCTCTTCACACCTTAATGGTGGTGTGAAACCCAAAAGAAAGGGAGGATGAGAAAAGGGTTGGGGTTTGTAGGAACAAACCCAATTTTAAGCTCAAAATATATAAAACAAGAAAAACCGTAATTGGGAGAAGCCTTGGGCGCCTTTGATTGATTGGAGATGTTGAAGGCCACTTCCAAGCTTCTTTGGTGGAGCTCCTTGGATATGAAAGTGGATGGAGCACTTGGGGTTCCTTTGAAGTGGCTCGCCGGAGGATTGCCGAATGATGGAAAATGTATCCGTTGGCTTCACAATAGTTCCGGGTGATGTCCGGGGCTTCCTTGGCCTTTATTTATAGGCATGGAACCCTTGAGGAGGCTTCGGAGCCGTTGGAGAGGTCTTCGGAGCCGTTGGAGGCCAAAAGAAGGTTGACTGGTCAAAGCCAACGGCTAGTTTGACTGGGCTACCGGCTGGCCGGTACAGCTCCACCGGCTGGCCGGTGCCTTGGAATGTGGAGACTTGTTCTGTCCAGGCTCCACCGGTCGACCGGTGGAGGAGCAAGCAAGGGATGATGGCAAGAGGTGGGGTGAATTGCCTTTTAAAAAATTGATTAACAAATTAAAATCAAAGTGAAAATCAAAGTATGTGCAGCGGAAAATAAAGGAGGCAATCACACAAGAAATTGATAACGGAGTTCGGCCAAAACCCGGCCTACGTCTCCGCTCCCAACTCAACCGTTGAGAGATTCCTACCGCTTGCTTTTCAATGGTTTTAGCAAGAAACCCACTAGGCTTTGAGGTAGCACAAGGACCTATTACAGCTTGCTTTTATTGGTTTAGCAAGAACCCACTTACTTTTAATGGTTAAGTAAGAACCCACTAGCCTTTTTAACGGGTGAAGGCTAGCTCACCGAAAACTCAAGCCTTTTACAAGGTAAGGCTTGAAGAAACCTCTTCACACCTTAATGGTGGTGTGAAACCCAAAAGAAAGGGAGGATGAGAAAAGGGTTGGGGTTTGTAGGCACAAACCCAATTTTAAGCTCAAAATATATAAAACAAGAAAAACCATAATTGGGAGAAGCCTTGGGCGCCTTTGATTGATTGGAGATGTTGAAGGCCGCTTCCAAGCTTCTTTGGTGGAGCTCCTTGGATATGAAAGTGGATGGAGCACTTGGGGTTCCTTTGAAGTGGCTCGCCGGAGGATTGCCGAATGATGGAAAATGTGTCCGTTGGCTTCACAATAGTTCCGGGTGATGTCCGGGGCTTCCTTGGCCTTTATTTATAGGCATGGAACCCTTGAGGAGGCTTCGGAGCCGTTGGAGAGGTCTTCGGAGCCGTTGGAGGCCAAAAGAAGGTTGACTGGTCAAAGCCAACGGCTAGTTTGACTGGGCTACCGGCTGGCCGGTACAGCTCCACCGGCTGGCCGGTGCCTTGGAATGTGGAGACTTGTTCTGTCCAGGCTCCACCGGTCGACCGGTGGAGGAGCCACCGGCTGGCCGGTGGCAAGACAGTAGCAAACACTATTTGGGATGGGTGCCACAGGTCGACCGGTGACAGAGCCACCGGTCGACCGGTTGAACCTGGCAGTGGGCAATGCCTCTGCCAGTTCCACCGGCTGGCCGGTGCTATCACACCGGTTGGCCGGTGGACTGAATTTCAGTCCATTTGATGTCCATTCTTGGGCCAACTTCTTGGCAACCTTGTGCCTTTCAATCAAAAACACTTCAAACAATGTTAGATAAACATGAAAGTGATTGTGATCATGAAAATTAAACCACGAGGGGATACGAGAGGTACAACAATCTCCCCCTATTTTGATGATCACAATCACCAAAACAATCAAAGTAAAATACAGAAATTAAAGACATTATTAAAGGATAATTTGAAAATAAATCAAAGCATGGTGAAAAGGATTCTCCCCCAATCAATCAAGAAATTTCTCCCCCTTTGTGATTATCAAAATAGAATGGGGCATTAAACTTGATTGAGGGAAATGAGATTTGAAAAACAAGATTTGAGATTTGAAAATCAATTGAAATTTTTGAAATTTGAATTGAAAGTTTTGAATAAAAAAAAATGAATAACAGTTTGAATTGAAAGTTTTGAATCAAAAATTGAATAGAAAATTTTGACTTGAAAAATTTGATACCAAGAGTTGAAATTGAAATTTTGAAAATTCTTAAACAAACCCAACTCCCCCTAAATAATAACAATAAATCACCGGGGAGAGGAAATAAATTTTGGCCCGGAGAGACTCGCAAGAAGGGATTTTTCAATCCATACTTGTCTCATGGCGGGTCTTCTCCTATAGAACTCATCGGAATAAAAAATCGACTTGGGTTGGCCATACCGGGCATTTTTACAATTGCATTCATAAATAAGGTGCCCGGGTTTTTTACAATAATTGCAAAATTTAAAACTAGAGCTCCCCCTTACAAAAACAGTTGGAGCATGGGAGGAGGAAGCTACATTGGTATATCCTAGCCCTTGGGTGGTTCTTGAAATTCGTTGGGAACCAAGCAATTTTGAAAGATTTTGTTCTCCTTGGGTGAATTTGGCTAGGGATTCTCTAAGGTCCTTGATGGTTGATTCCAAAGAATCAACATTGGGAAAATTTTGGATTTTAAGGGAGAGTTCCTCCTTCTCTTTGAGAAGTTGTTCTTTTTCGGAGGAAAGTTTTTTGAAAGACTTTTTCAAAGCAACGAATTTTGAAGAGAGTTCGTGAAAACCATTTTCAAGTTGGTCTCTAGCATGTGAGAGTTCTTCATAAGATAAATGATTTAAAGAATTTGAATTTGAAGAACAAGAGGAAGAGGAAGAAGAGTCGGAAGATGATACCTCATGTTTTGCCATTAGGCATTTTGTACCTTGGTCGCTCGAGGAGGAGGAGGAGGTGTCACTCCATGTTGCCTTGAGAACCTTTTTCTTTCCTTTTTCCTTAGCCCGTTTCTTGTTGAGTGGGCAATAGGGCTTGTAATGTCCCTTTTCGCCGCACCCGTAGCATTTCACCTTGGGCTCGGATTTTGCGGTGGGTTCTTGCTTGCGAGATTTCTTCTTCTTCTTGTGCTTCTTCATGAATTTTTGCATTTGGCGGGCTAGATTCTCCATTTCCGAGTCGCCGCTTGATGATGAGGAAGATGAGGAAGGAGATGAGGAGGAATATGAGGAGGAGCTTACTTCCTTTTGTACCTTGAGGGCGATGTTCTTAGGTGTCTTGATTGGTGTGCCCTCCTTTTGAGCTTGCCTCCTCATCGTGATCTCATACGTCATTAGGGATCCGATGAGCTCCTCTACCGGCATATTTTTGACGTCCTTAGCTTCTTGGATCGCCGTCACCTTTGGTGCCCATGAGCTCGGAAGGACCCATAAGATCTTCTTGACCATCGTCTCGGCTGAAACATCATCACCAAGAGATTTCCTTCCATTGCACACGTCAGTAAAGCGAGTAAACATTTCAGAAATTGATTCATTTGGGTGCATGGAAAAAGACTCAAAATCCTGACGATACATATCCAATCGAGTATCCTTTACTTTGTTGGTCCCCTCATGGGTAACCTCCAAAAGTTTCCAGATTTCATGTGAGGAGGTGCATGTGGAAACTCGATTGAATTCATTTCGGTCAAGGCCGCAATGTAGAGCATTCATGGCTTTGCCATCAAGCTCAAAATTTCTAATATCGGCGGGGGTCCATTTGGATTCGTCGGGAGTAGAAAGAGTGTAACCATGCATGACAATTTTATAAATGGGATATCCTATGCTTCTAAGAAAGGTAGTCATGCGGGTTTTCCAATAATTATAGTCGGACCCATAAAAAAATGGAGCCCGACCCAAAGAAAAGCCTTCGGGGGCGAAAGAGGTAGATGCCATCAAAATGGATCTTTGAATTTGAAACCTTTTAAGGTATTACTCAAATTATCCCTCTGATACCAATTGTTGGTTCGGAAAAATCAAGGGATGATGGCAAGAGGGGGGGTGAATTGCCTTTTAAAAAATTTATTAACAAATTAAAATCAAAGTGAAAATCAAAGTATGTGCAGCGGAAAATAAAGGAGGCAATCACACAAGAAATTGATAACGGAGTTCGGCCAAAACCCGGCCTACGTCTCCGCTCCCAACTCAACCGTTGAGAGATTCCTACCTCTTGCTTTTCAATGGTTTTAGCAAGAAACCCACTAGGCTTTGAGGTAGCACTAGGACCTATTACAGCTTGCTTTTATTGGTTTAGCAAGAACCCACTTACTTTTAATGGTTAAGTAAGAACCCACTAGCCTTTTTAACGGGTGAAGGCTAGCTCACCGAAAACTCAAGACTTTTACAAGGTAAGGCTTGAAGAAACCTCTTCACACCTTAATGGTGGTGTGAAACCCAAAAGAAAGGGAGGATGAGAAAAGGGTTGGGGTTTGTAGGCACAAACCCAATTTTAAGCTCAAAATATATAAAACAAGAAAAACCGTAATTGGGAGAAGCCTTGGGCGCCTTTGATTGATTGGAGATGTTGAAGGCCGCTTCCAAGCTTCTTTGGTGGAGCTCCTTGGATATGAAAGTGGATGGAGCACTTGGGGTTCCTTTGAAGTGGCTCGCCGGAGGATTGCCGAATGATGGAAAATGTGTCCGTTGGCTTCACAATAGTTCCGGGTGATGTCCGGGGCTTCCTTGGCCTTTATTTATAGGCATGGAACCCTTGAGGAGGCTTCGGAGCCGTTGGAGAGGTCTTCGGAGCCGTTGGAGGCCAAAAGAAGGTTGACTGGTCAAAGCCAACGGCTAGTTTGACTGGGCTACCGGCTGGCCGGTACAGCTCCACCGGCTGGCCGGTGCCTTGGAATGTGGAGACTTGTTCTGTCCAGGCTCCACCGGTCGACCGGTGGAGGAGCCACCGGCTGGCCGGTGGCAAGACAGTAGCAAACACTATTTGGGCTGGGTGCCACAGGTCGACCGGTGACAGAGCCATCGGTCGACCGGTGGAACCTGGCAGTGGGCAATGCCTCTGCCAGTTCCACCGGCTGGCTGGTGCTATCACACCGGTTGGCCGGTGGACTGAATTTCAGTCCATTTGATGTCCATTCTTGGGCCAACTTCTTGGCAACCTTGTGCCTTTCAATCAAAAACACTTCAAACAATGTTAGATAAACATGAAAGTGATTGTGATCATGAAAATTAAACCATGAGGGGATACGAGAGGTACAACATTCAAGACTACCACTTCCAAGAGAAAAGACAAAGATAAAGTTAAAGCTATTGTTGATATCATAAGTAGTGAAGAATCATCTTCAGACAGTGATAAGGAAATGTTTCATCTATCCAGAAGATTCAAAAAAATTACAGAAAGAAAAAGTTATTCAAGAAACCAAACTATAAAGTAAAATATGACAACAAAGGAAATTGGAAAAAAGATTATAAGAAGCCTGAAAAATAGGAATAAATAGTTTTTATGAATTAAAAAGGATAGGTCATGACAAAGATGACTATCCTAAATTAAAGTATAAGAAAAATTATGAGTATAAAGATAGGAAATATAATAAATCAATAAAGGCCATCTGGAGTGCATTTGAGGACATTTCCAGTTAATCTACTTCTCAAAATAAGAAAGAACACATGGCAAACATGTGCTTTATGAAAAATACCTCATAGGTACTCCTAAACTATCTTGTACCCAATGACTATTATTCTAGAGATGAATCTGAATCTAAAAATATAAAAAATGATGAATTGTTTGAGTATTGTAATATGCTAGAAGAAACTTGTAATGAACTAAAGTATAAGTATAAATCTTTAAAGAAATAGCATGCACTCTCTGCAAATATTAAATCTGAACTTACTATTGAGAAAGATAAAATTTTACAACTGCTAAAGGAAAATAATGGCCTAAAGTTATCTAATGATCTATTAAAGAAAGATCTAGAAAAGTTTACCATTGAGAAAAACACACTTACTCAGTTAATTGGTAAACAGATAACTCCTAGGTATACTACTGGAATAGGATATCATCCAGGAAAAATAAATTTATCTAAAACATATTTGATAACTAAATCTAGAAAATCTTCTTCTCTATCCAAAAATCAAGATTTTACTGCAAGTTCTAGTTCTGAAAAATCATTTACTATATAATGTTTTTCTAGACCAAATAAAGTTTATTTTTCAAATACTTTACATTCTACATGTAGTAAACCCATAAGACAATTGTGGGTTCCTAAATCCTTTACTACTAATGTTTTTGGACCCAGAAAAATATGGGTACCAAACTCTTTTCTTCGATGATTTTTTTATAGGTAAACTACCTAAAGAGTTCCTGTAGAAATATTTGGTACTTGGATAGTGGCTTCTCAAGAAAAATTATAGGAGATTACTCAAGATTCAATAATCTCATCAAGATTGATGGAGGACATGTCACATTTGGTGATAATGGTAAAGGAAAAATCATCGGCTTAGGTCAGATTGCTAATCCTAACTCTATTTCAATTTCTAAACAAATTTATGTTGATGGATTAAAATATAACTTGCTTATCATATCTCAACTGTGTGATGATGGATTTAATGTCAAATTTTAAAATGATTCATGCTATGTTTTTTATGCCAAAAACAACTTAGTATTTACTCCTTTTAGAAATGATAATGTATATGCTGTAAATTTAGACACACTAGCATCACAAAATGTTTCCTGCCTAAGTGACTTTCACAAAGAGTCTTGGCTCTAGAACAGAAGACTAGGACATTGTAATGTACACTAACTTAATAAATTAACTAGAAAAGGTTTAGTTAAGGACCTTCCCAAACTAGAGTTTCTACACAATAGAGTGTGAAGTGCTTGTCAAAAGGGAAAGCAACACAAAATCTCTTTCAAACCAAAGAAAGAAGTTACAACTTCTCAACCTCTCGAGTTGGTTCACATGGACTTGTTTGGGCCATCTAGAGTTTCAACTCTCAATGGTAAGCAATGTGTTTATGTTCTTGTAGATGACTTCTCTAGGTATGCTTGGACCTGTTTCTTAGCTCACAAAAGTGAAGCTTGCTCTCATTTTACCAAGCATTCTAGGACTGTAGAAAATCTTAGTGGAATTAAAATTAAATCCTTAAGAAGTGACCATGGTCGTGAGTTTGAAAATGAAGACTTTGAATCTTTTTTCTCAAAAAATGGATATAGGCATAACTTCACTTCCCCTAGGACATCATAATAGAATGGTGTCGTAGAAAGAATAAATATAACCCTAGAGGAAATTTCCCAAACTATGCTCAATGAATATGAACTACCAATTTATTTTTGGGCTAAAGCTATTAATATAGCTTGTTATATAATAAATAGAGTCTTAATCAGAACTATTTTTAAGAAAACTCCTTATGAGTGGTGGAATAATAGGAAACCCAAGGTAAATTATTATAAAGTGTTTCGATGTAAAGTTTATATTATAATCACTAAATATAATCTAGATAAATTTGCCTCCAAAAGTGATGAAGGAATATTCCTTGGATATTCAACATCAAGAAAATAATATAGATTCTTTAATAAAAGAACCAAATGTGTGGAGGAATATATAAATTTCAAGTTTGATGAAACAGATCCACATGAACCTAAGACCTCACTAGAGAATCTTGAATAGGATATGTCCAATTTGGAAATTAATGCTAAACCCTCTGACCATCCTATAAAGGAATCTGTTAAAACTTCTAGTTCTACAAATTCTCTAGACTATATCCATAATAAAGCATAACCAAGTGATGAACCTAAAATAACTAGCCCTACATTTACTAGACCAACTAAAACCCTTAAAACTCATCCCTTAGATGATGTAGTTAGATATTTAGATAGAGGAACACAAACTAGAGCTTCCTTGAGAAATCAGGTTGAACATCAAGAATTCTTGTCACAACTTGAACCTAAAAATATTAATGATTCAATCAGTGGTGAATTTTGGGTGATGGTTATGAAAGAAGAGATTAATCAGTTTGAGAGAAATAAATTCTAGAAGCTTGTTGATAGACCTAAAGATACCTTAACTGTAACGCCCCGACCCCAGCTACCCAGAGTCGGTGCATTACTTCGTAACATTGGCATGATCACAAAAGATCAAGTCTAGAAAGACCGATTAGTTTAGTATCCTTGGAAACACTAGATACATTCATAAATCTTACATTACATCATAAAGTGAAAAACTAATAACAAAGTCTTCATAGTCCACACTCATATCCTCTTCTGACTATCCCTGCTGGTCATTCATAAAATACTTCTTCACATCCTGGAAAATATTAAAACATTGAAAGGGGTGAGCTCAGATGCTCAGTAAGGATAACAATATTTCGGAAGCTTTCATAAATAAACATTAACATTTAAGGCAATGTATAACTAAAACAAAAGCCTTTTTAAACATGAACTTCAGCATAATATGGAAAAAATAAAATTAAATAATTCAATTTACTTACTCACATGGATATTCTACTAGTCGAATAATCACATGCAATATCAATAACCACTTTCATAATGAGGGAATGTATAATACCAGACATTCTGAAACATTTTTTCAAGGCCTCGGCCAAGACGTCTAAAATGATTAAGGCCTCGGCCAAAACCATAAATCAAATTGGGAAAGGGCCTCGGCCAATTCCATGTCTAGTTGTCTCATGAGACCTACTGATGCATCGAGGAGCTATAGTGGGCTCCACCCGTCACTTATTAAGTCCAATACATTCCTCATATGAATAGGTTTAAACATATCATAAACCATAACATAATCGTATCTCATAAAACATGCATAAATGAAACATAACATTTCCACATTTCAATCACAAGATATCAATACAACACATTGATATAATAAAAATGCTTTCAAAACCATTTTCAATATCAAAATAAAAGAAAGTTAAAACTTTGTATTTATTTTTCATTAAAAAAACGATGGCTTGTAGAGGAAGCCGAAACTCAAATAATGGTCACGACGGCGGAGAAGTCGTTGTCGCCGCATAAGTAAGGAAAGAAAAACATTCTCTTTTGTCATTTAGCAAAACGCTTCGTATAAAAAATATTCCTTTTGAATAAACGTAAAAGTCAAAGGGGTTTATACACCGTACAAAAGAAAGTTGTGTATAAAACCAAATATGCCTCAATGAAAGGGGATTGAGACGAAGTCCTTAAAAAGATCATTTTTTTAAATAAAGTACATATATAATGTGTATTCACTATAATTACACATAAATAATGTAAAAATACAAGATAGGACATAATAATATCATGACATAATTTGAAAGTAGGAGATTAACCCAAAGAATAGAAATTGGGTTAAGAAGTTCCCTTACCTCGTGTCTGACTTGACTCAACCGTTCCTTAACCTCCTGAATAATAAACTAGAGTTAATATATACCTTATTAAGAACCATTTTTAATTTCATTATCCTTTTTATATCACTTATTACAATGTTATGAACATTATGTAGTTATTTAAGTTAATAACGGTCGTTTTGTCGATCTTTGGTACTTGAGTCAACAATAAACTTCTTATAATTACAAGTTGTTTATGTGGTAGAATATCCATTATCTCCAGAATTATATTCATTATTTAGATGTCATATATATCATATATATCCAGTATATACATTCATTTATAATATTACATAACATTTAGAGGTAAGAAATGAAATGCACCGTTCATGGAGACGGTAAGCCGTACGTACGCATGAACGCTACTTTCATTTCTATTTCATATTTAATGGAATGAAATCATAATTATATAAATGTATAATATAATTCCAGTATAATATAGTGTATAATACCATTTACTCCATCCTTTATACATCCCACATATGGCATTAACGATTCAAATCACTTTGAGGGGGTGGTAGTCCGCACTTCCTAAAATGAAATTATCGCGATTTACCCATAATGGAAATCATAACGTATTCCATAAATGAGAAATACAGAAGCATAAGTAAAACATAAACATATTATATATCATATATAAATATAGTGACATCTTAATGGCCACCTTTTAAGGTGTTATATGAGTGTTGAACAATCATCATTTCGTGAGGCAGAAATTCGCCATCCACAGAGACTGTATGTTCTTTAACCATTAGATGTAGGTGTGTGTAAGTGTATCTCTAATACTTCTTATAAAAACATCCTAGTATATTTAGGATACTGTTTTTGTTACAAAATAAATGAATAAAAAGAGTTTAGGGGGTTGGAGAAGAAAAATAAAACAAAACAACATTAGAGAAGACATTACCTCAAAATCGGGTAACTCTTTTTGATTTGAGCCAAAGGATTCCTTGGGAAGAGTTCTTCCCAAAGTGAGGCTTCTAGGAGTAAGAGGGGGAAGTTGGGAGAGTATTTGGGCAGATTTTGGCCGAGCCAAATGGCTTGAAAGTGTGAATGAGGTGGTAGTGGTGGGGGCCTTTTATAAGTGGAGAGGAGGGGCACTTTTGGAAAGTAAAGAAATGTTATTCTATTATACAATGCTTTTCGGATTATAAAGGTCCCACACTTGTATAATTATAGCCTAAGGTGATAAGGGTTATAAATCTATTCATCCAATAGTTTTTGGACATGTGTAGGTCTTAGATATTATATTATCTTTCCATTTTATTTAAATCGTTAAACAATGAGGTCATCGCTGCATCATCATGATGTCATACATAATTTAATTTATTTAATGTCTAAAAATTATAAAAAAAATACTATGATGTAGGAAATCTTTTTATCTTTCTAATGAATATTTATAGTCAAAATTTGGACTTGTGTAACCCCACTTAAAAACTGTTTTAGTAGAACAAATCAAGTTTGTGTCAATTTAATTTTAACATTAAATAAATATATATTAATGTCATTTTCCAACCAAAGTGGCTCCATGGGGTCCCCAAGGTGACCCATGGGTTATCTTGGTCGGCCATGACTCATCCAATAGGAGTAGGACAAGTGTTAAGCTCATCTCATATTATTAAAACATTATTTTTACCTTAAACTACACTAATTACCTCTAATCGCGATTAAGAACTTAAAAGTTACTATTCACCAAAAAATAATTTTAATCTTATTGAACCACATTTTACTTCTTAATGAAAACCATGTATGTAGGATTTTTTAAAATCAAATCACAGAAGTGGTAATATTTCATTTAAACGAAAAATTAGTTATTTAACTACCACTTAGTGGTTTCACTATTCATCAAAAATTGAAGTTTTTCAGAACAATGCCAAAATTTAACCCTAAGCTATAATTGATATTCCGAATTCAAAAATGATGTCTATTTTACAAAATTCCAAAAATATAAGTTTTATTAATTAATTTTATAATTAATTCCCGTTGTCACAACAATAGCGTGTTTTTAAGAAACAATTTATATCAAAAGATTGGTAATTGTTTATGTCCAATTTCAATGTTAAATTAATTATAATGACCACCATTGGATAAAATGGTAAAAATATATTCTAACTATACTTTAAAACCACTAAATAGTATAATTTATCACTATAAATTATTTTGATTAAAAAAGTTGTTTCTAAGTAATTTTCACTATTCATAAAAAATTGGAAGTTCTCAGAAAATTACAAAAAATTCAACTTTGGATAATTTCGATATTACGAATACAAAAATGAAGTCCATTTTGAAATATAAAATTTCTATAATTTTAAAAAGTGGTTATTACTATTCATAACGGCTACTTTGATTAGTCGCGGTGTTTTAGAACTCGATGTTGCGTACAATGCAAGCTATTGCATTATTGAATGAGAAGCGTATCGTGGAAGCTCGGGGTGTTACATTCTCCCCTCCTTCAATAAATTGCGTCCTCGCAATTTGAAATTTTTTTTGAAAATAAAAGGTTGAAAAGATAAAATACCTTTGAGGAAAACCCACATCAGAAATAAGATTAATAAAATTTAGCCTTAATAAGAGGGAAAGGGAAATGAAAAAGTCACCACCCAATTATGATCTCAATTATGAGAACATTAGTGGAAATTAGAGACATATAATTGGAGGAAAAACGTAAATATTTGTAGGGAGTGATTGAGGTCATCAATCACAATCAACTGTCAAATTAAGGGCCTCAAAGCCTTCAATCTATGTTGATTTAAAATATCATCAGTTCAACAAGACATAAGGTATTAGGATAACACATTTTTTTGTTTTAATATCCCTTTACTAATGTTTGAGAATTAATTTATTCATTGAATAATAGATTGGTATATATATATTTATGCTTGACAATTAGAGTTTCAACCTTCAACTCATCTTTCACTCAAAAAGATAATAGAACTCAAAAATATTATACTTATCCTAATTGTATAAGGTTCCAAATGTTAACACATACCATTTAGATTAGTAAAATTATTTTGTAATAACCAGGGACTTCCTGTAGGCTAGTGGTAGGAAATAAAGGCCTGTCGCACTATGATTGTGGGTTCGATTCCTGCAGCTTTGTCCGACGCGACGGGTTATGCCCCACCCTACAGGTTGTCCTTTTCCTAAAACTATAGTATCATAATATTCCAAAAATAATCTTCATAAATTTTTTAACCTTAAACAATACTATCCAAAGATCAACTTAATCCACTCCAACCTTTATAGTTATCCAAAATACCTCTATCCAGACTTTCTCTAAAAGGTCTCTTAATTCCAAAATCAATTTATCATATTCCCCAAACAAAGTAAAGTTTCTCTTATTGTCACATACTAAAAATATAATTACCTTCATCATATTAAAACCTTACTGAAATCAACAAGTACTGCAGTACAATCCTTATATATATATCACATTATTCTAATAACCAGAATATAATCCATGAGTCCAAAAGCACCAATACATTAGTTATTCTGCTTCAACTGTTGTAACAGCATAAGATTGTCCTTGATCCCTTGGCCTTTTCTGAGGTAATTTTCCCTGACGCTTAGGACATTCATTTGCATAATGACCCATTTCTCTACAATTGTAGCATTCAACTTTGATATCCTCTTTCTTTCCCTTGCAATCACAAGCCTGGTGACCCTTTTCTCCACATTTATAACAAACTCCCATTCCTTTTAGGCAAGTACCAGGGTGATTCTTCCCACAATTATCACATAATGGAAACTCCTTCTTTCCCTTTTTCCCTTTATTTGTCTCTTGTTCCACCGTTATCTTCTTCTCTTGCTTTACTTTGTTGTCATAAGACTTAGAGAATTCCTTTTCTGTCTTGATAGCACATGAGACAATATCTTCGTATGATGAGAAGGATTGTGATACTAAAGCTCGATGGAGAAATGGTTTTAACCCATCAAATAAATGATCAATCTTACTCCTTGGGTTACATATATAATCGGAAGCATGCCTCGCTAACCTTGTAAAGTTAGCCTCATACTTTGCGACATTCTCATCCTCCTTCTGCCTCAGACTCAGAAATTGCCTTTCCATATCTGCTTGATGGTCACGAGGAAAGTATTTTTCTAATAAAAGCTCTTTGAACTCCCTCCATTCCATATTCGATACGTCATCATCTTCCTTTGTGTTTTGAATCAGCGACCACCACTGATCGGCATCTCCAGTGAGGCGGTAAACTGCCATGACAACCTTCTCCCTTTCGCTACTCCCCAAGGCATGGAATATTTTCTCTAAGGATTTTATCCATTGCTCAGCTACTAACGGATTTGTAACCCCATTAAATGTTTGTGGTTGTTGCCTCATGAAGCGGTCTAACATTGATCCTCCACGTTGTGGATCAGGGTGATCCATACGAGTAAGGTTATTATTCATAACTTGAGTGAGTTGTCCCAGTATGGTAATAAGTTGATCAGCACCAGTTGTATCTCCAGATCCATAATAATTATCTTGAGCAGGAGGGAAATACCTACACGGAGTGCGTACATTGATACGGTTTCCATTCCTTCCACTAGGCTCCATTTCTAAACAATGGCATAAACTAGATTAGTTTATAAATCAAAATACATAATTCCATACTTGTAAAATACTTAACATAAATTGAACTATTTATGGATATAATCCATAATCATAAAAATGTTTTATTTGAGGAAGTATATACTCATAACCGTTCATAGTGTTTTGTAAAGAAAATGAGAATTATCCTAAGCATATCCCCCGGGAGTGTCGTAACCAAGAGTGCAGCAAGACCCGTTGTCGTGCACCAGTTCCCGTTCGAGTCTAGATCAAAGCGGTGTTTTCAGGTTTTACCCCTAGGTACATCTGTGCCAGAGCCGCCTCTACCTGCTCGTATCCAGACAGGGATGTATTGCTTGGAAAACTCACAAAATCTCTACAATAACAAAATTCTAGGAAGTTCTTCTATACTAATCCTCAAAGTCTATCTTTGGGCTATGTGCTCTAATCAGAGTTTATCTAAATCTAGCTTCCAAGGTTAGTACTAAACTGCCTCTGATACCAACTATAACGCCCCGACCTTAGCTACCCAGAGTCGGTGCATTACTTCGTAACATTGGCATGATCACAAAAGATCAAGTCTCGAAAGACCGATTAGTTTAGTAGCCTTGGAAACACTAGATACATTCATAAATCTTACATTACATCATAAAGTGAAAAACTAATAACAAAGTCTTCATAGTCCACACTCATATCCTCTTCTGAATATCCCTGCAGGTCATTCATAAAATACTTCTTCACATCCTAGAAAATATTAAAACATTGAAAGGGGTGAGCTCAGATGCTCAGTAAGGATAACAATATTGCGGAAGCTTTCATAAATAAACATTAACATTTAAGGCAATGTATAACTAAAACAAAAGCCTTTTTAAACTTGAACTTCAGCATAATATGGAAAAAATAAAATTAAATAATGCCATTTACTTACTCACATGGATATTCTACTAGTTGAATAATCACATGCAATATCAATAACCACTTTCATAATGAGGGAATGTATAATGCCAGACATTCTGAAACATTTTTTCAAGGCCTCGGCCAAGACGTCTAAAATGATTAAGGCCTCGGCCAAAACCATAAATCAAATTGGGAAAGGGCCTCGTCCAATTCCACGTCTAGTTGTCTCATGAGACCTACCGATGCATCGAGGAGCTATAGAGGGCTCCACCCGTCACTTATTAAGTCCAATACATTCCTCATGTGAATAGGTTTAAACATATCATAAACCATAACATAATCGTATCTCATAAAACATGCATAAAGGAAACAAAACATTTCCACATTTCAATCACAAGATATCAATACAACACATTGATATAATAAAAACGCTTTCAAAACCATTTTCAATACCAAAATAAAAGAAAGTTAAAACTTTGTATTTATTTTTCATTAAAAAATGATGGCTTGTAGAGGAAGCCGAAACTCAAATAATGGTCACGACGGCGGAGAAGTCGTTGTCGCCGCATAAGTACGGAAACAAAAACATTCCCTTTTGTCGTTTAGCAAAATGCTTCATATAAAAAAGATTCCTTTTGAATAAACGTAAAAGTCAAAGGGGTTTATACACCGTATAAAAGAAAGTTGTGTATAAAACCAAATATGCCTCAATGAAAGGGGATTGAGACGAAGTCCTTAAAAAAATCATTTTTTTAAATAAAGTACATCTATAATGTGTATTCACTATAAGTACACATAAATAATGTACAAATACAAGATAGGACATAATAATATCATGACATAATTTGAAAGTAGGAGATTAACCCAAAGAATAGAAATTGGGTTAAGAAGTTCCCTTACCTCGTGTCTGACTTGCCTCAACCGTTCTTTAACCTCCTAAATAATAAACTAGAGTTAATATATACCTTATTAAGAACCATTTTTAATTTCATTATCCTTTTTATATCACTTATTACAACGTTATGAACATTATGTAATTATTTAAGTTAATAACGGTCGTTTTGTCAATCTTTGGTACTTGAGTCAACAATAAACTTCTTATAATTACAAGTTGTTTATGTGGTAGAATATCCATTATCTCCAGAATTATATTCATGATTTATATTTCATATATATCATATATATCTATTATATACATTCATTTATAATATTACGTAACATTTAGAGGTAAGAAATGAAATGCACCGTTCATGGAGACGGTAAGCCGTACGTACGCATGAACGCTACTTTCATTTCTATTTCGTATTTAATGGAATGAAATCATAATGATATAAATTTATAATATAATTCAAGTATAATATAGTGTATAATACCATTTACTCCATCCTTTATACATCCCACATATGGCATTAACGATTCAAATCACTTTGAGGGGGCGGTAGTCCGCACTTCCTAAAATGAAATTATCGCGTTTTACCCATAATAGAAATCATAAAGTATTCCATAAATGAGAAATAAAGAAGCATAAGTAAAACATAAACATATTATATATCATATATAAATATAGTGACATCTTAATGGCCACCTTTGAAGGTGTTATATGAGTGTTGAACAATCATCGTTTCGTGAGGCAGAAATTCTCCATCCAGAGAGACCGTATGTTCTTTAACCATTAGATGTAGGTGTGTGTAAGTGTAGCTCTAATACTTCTTATGAAAACATCCTAGTATATTGAGGATACTGTTTTTGTTACAAAAGAAATGAATAAAAAGAGTTTAGGGGGTTGGAGAAGAAAAATAAAACAAAACAGCATTAGAGAAGACATTACCTCAAAATCGGGTAACTCTTTTTGATTTGAGCCAAAGTCTTCCTTGGGAAGAGTTATGCCCAAAGTGAGGCTTCTAGTATTAATAGAGGGAAGTTGGGAGAGTATTTGGGCAGAGTTTGGCCGAGCTAAATGGCTTGAAAGTGTGAATGAGGTGGTAGTGGTGGGGGGCCTTTTATAAGTGGAGAGGAGGGGCACTTTTGGAAAGTAAAGAAATGTTATTCTATTATACAATGCTTTTCGGATTCTAAAGGTCCCACACTTGTATAATTCAAGGATAAGGTGATAAGGGTTCTAAATCTCCTCATACAATAGGTTTTGGACATGTGTAGGTCTTAGATATTACATTATCGTTCCATTTTATTTAAATCGTTAAACAATGAGGTCATCGCTGCATCATCATGATGTCATAAAGAATTTAATTTATTTAATGTATAAAAATTATAAAAAAAATACTATGATGTAGGAAATCTTTTTATCTTTCTAATGAATATTTATAGTCAAAATTTGGACTTGTGTAACCCCACTTAAAAATTGTTTTCGTAGAACAACTCAAGTTTGTGTCAATTTAATTCTAACATTAAATAAATATATATTAATGTCATTTTCCAACCAAAGTGGCTCCATGGGGTCCCCAAGTTGACCCATGGGTTGTCTTGGTCGGCCATGACTCATCCAATAGGAGTAGGACAAGTGTCAAGCTCATCTCATATTATTAAAACATTATTTTACCTTAAACTACACTAATTACCTCTAATCGCGATTAAGAACTTTAAAGTTACTATTCGCCAAAAAATTATTTTAATCTTATTGAACCACATTTTTCTTCTTAATGAAAACCATGTATGTCAGATTTTTGAAAATCAAATCACATAAGTGGTAATATTTCATTTAAACAAAAAATCAGTTATTTAACTACCACTTAGTGGTTTCACTATTCATCAAAAATTGAAGTTTTTCAGAACAATGCCAAAATTTCACCCTAAGCTATAATTGATATTCCGAATTCAAAAATGATGTCTATTTTACAAAATTACAAAAATATAAGTTGCATTAATTAATTTTATAATTAATTCCCGCTGTCACAACAATAGCGTGTTTTTAAGAAACAGTTTATATCAAAAGATTGGCAATTGTTTATGTCCAATTTCAATGTTAAATTAATTCTAATTACCACCATTGGATAAAATGGTAAAAATATATTATAATTATACTTTAAAACCACTAAATAATATAATTTATCACTACAAATTATTTTGATTAAAAAAGTTGTTTCTAAGTAATTTTCACTATTCATAAAAAATTGGAAGTTCTCAGAAAATTACAAAAAAATCAACTTTAGATAATTTCGATATTACGAATAAAAAAATGAAGTCCATTTTGAAATATAAAATTTCTATAATTTTAAAAAGTGGTTATTACTATTCATAACGGCTACATTGATTAGTCGCGGTGTTTTAGAACTCGATGTTGCGTACAATGCAAGCTATTGCATTATTGAATGAGAAGCGTATCGTGGAAGCTCGGGGTGTTACATTAACCTTCGGAACTAAATGGGTGTTTAGGAATAAAGTAGATGAATCTTGAAATATAGTTAGAAACAAATCTAGATTGGGTTCATATAGTTATAATCAAGAAGAGGGAATTGATTATAAGTAAACCTTTGCACCATTATCTAGGATTAAATCCATTAGAATATTACTTTATTATACAGCACACTTGGATTTCAAAAAATTTCAAATGTATTTAAAAAGTGTATTCTTAAATGTTAATATAATTGAGGATGTTTTGGTTGAACAACCCCCAAGTTTTAAAAATCAACATCTTATAAATCATGTTTTCAAATTAACTAAAGCTTTATATGGTTTGAAACAAGCTTCAAGAGCTTGGTATGATAGGTTAAGTAACTTTCTTATTTCTAAAGGTTTTACAAAAGGAGTTTCAGATCCTACTTTATTTATAAAAAGAATTTATAAAGATGTTTTAATAGCTCAAATATATGTAGATGATGTTATTTTTGGTTCTTATAAAAATTCTTTATGCAATGATTTTTCAAAAATAATGCAAAGTGAGTTTGAAATGAGTTTGATGGGTGAACTTAAATATATTCTTGGATTTAAAATATTTCAAAACAAAGAAGGTATTATTTTGAATCAAGGTAAATATTCTAAAGATATTTTGAAAATATATGGATTTTATTGTATTAAGAGTAATGAAATACCTATGAGTTCTACTTATAAGTTGGATATTGATAAAAATGGGAAATATTTTGATCAAACCACTTACATAGGAATGATTAGGAGTTTAATCTACTTAATTTCTAGTAGGCCATACATCATGTTTAGTATGTGTATGTGTGAAAGATTTCAAGAAAACCGAAAAGGGTCACATTTAAATGTTGTTAAAAGAGTTTTCAAATACCTAAAATATACAACTAATTTAGGACTGTTCGGCCCTAGAGGACAACCTTTTGATAAGGTTAGTTATTCCGATGCTGACTATGGTGGGTGTAAATTAGATAAAAAGAGCACCTATGGAACATGTCACTTTTTGGGAAAGTCTCTAATTTTATGGTGTAGTAAAAATAAAAATTATTTTGCATTGTAAATTTCTGAAGCAGAGTACATTACTACTGGTAGTTTTTGTGCAAAAATTTTGTGGATGAAACACACTTTATTAGAAAATGGATTTCAATTCAGACATATCCCCATAAATTGTGATAATACAAGTGCTATTAACATTTCTAAAAATCCAATTTCTCATTCCTGAAAAAAAAACATATTGATGTAAGACATCACTTTTTGAGATACCACTATCAAAAAGGTGATATAACTCTTAAGTTTATTGGAATTGAACATCAACTTGATGAAATTTTTAACAAACCCTTAAACTCTGAGAGAATGAGCTACATCATACATGAACTATGAATGATAAATTTATAAAGACTCTCTTTACTTATCCCTTTAAAAATTAATTTTTTATGTCACACTGATCACTGTGAAACTGATTGTGTGAAACCAATCAGTGTGAAATTGATCGTGTGAAACTGATCAGTGTGAAAAAAATCAGTGTGAAACTGATTGTGTGAAACCAATTAGTGTGAAACCAATCGTGTGAAACCGATCATGTGAAACTGATCATGTGAAGTTGATCGTGTAATACCGATCAGGTGAGACCGCTACCATTAGAGTGAAACTGATACCTATAGGGACCTTTTAGTAAATCTGTTTGTCTATATATATATTTTGTAAAATGGAATAGTTTCATTTTTTTTATTTTACCGATATTCTATTTTATGTTTTTATGAATTATAACCCCTGAATGATAAAATTAAATTGATCCAAGACCCTTCACTACCCTCACTACCTTCGAACCTCCGACCTTTTGACTTTATTCTTCAAACCTAAACCTTTAGAATGGAAAGGAAAAAAGGCATTCCATGGAAGGATCGAGTGAATCGTCATTGGACAAGTGCCATAAAGGAGAATCGAGTAGTACCACGAGTCCTATGAATCTAGATATAGAAAGCTTCATAGTAACTACTGAGAAAGAGGTGTCTGTTGAATGGCTATTCTCAAGAAAGTCTCTTTTGCTAAAAGTTTTGGAATCATAAGGGTGGATTAGCTGGTTTGTAGATAATGAGAGACCATACTATCCCAAGTTGGTTCACCAATTTTAATTATATCTAGAAATATTTTTGGAAGGAGCTGAGGAGGCTTTGATTAAATATGTGGTAAAGGGAAAGTAGATTTCATATTCTTTAAAGGAGCGAGTTGAATGCTTAAAGATTCCTCATGAGGCCATATTTGATGACTACTAGGGTAACATTCCATATACTTCAGATTTATTTTCTTATGAAAATGCTTTGAAGGAGTTAACTAGAAATGAGGAATCAAGGAGGCTAATAGATTCATAATTAGATGGAGAGGCTAGAATGTTATTCAAGTTTATCCAACACCAAATCTACCCAAGGAAGGGAGATTTTTCTTCCTTAAATTATCAGGATGTATTCTTGATTTATTTTTTGAAGAATAAGGTGAAAGTGAACCTGTGTAGGTACCATATAGTAAATATTTGTGAAATTATCAAACCCTCTCAAAAATCAACTTGTTTATATTATCCGAGGATGATTTCTGCAATGTAGAAGAGGCTGGGATGTGTGGAAGATAAATATGAGTTCATTACTGCATGTAGTCGTTTTTTCCGGCACAAAGATATCTACAAAAGGATGAAAATATTTTAGAACCCATGAAGGAGAATTTGGTTAGCATATGAGGAGAAATTGTATGAGGATTATTGTAACACCCCGAGATTTTATGAAAAATATTCTTTTAATTTCATTGGTTTCTTGTGTTTTACGCTAAACCAAAATTATCTTGTTCTATATGAAACACCGTATTAGCTTATATTATATAAAAACACTATTCTTGTCTTGTGTTGCATGAAAGAGAAACCTTCCTCAATAGCGTGTGGTGTGCGCAATACTGAGTTTCACTAAATAACGATATATTGTTATAATATTATTACGAACTAGCCGTTATGAATAGTAGTAACTAAATTTTTAATTTTATGACATTATAATTCATCTTACCCATTATATAGAACATGGTATGAGAAAAAAATAAATTTTTTGGGTAAAATAAGTATTTTTCAAAAAATGCAGTTTTGCCGCCTTTTGATGGCGCACCCACATTAAATTTAGTTTTTAACATTTTTATAAGTTAATTTTGACAAAATAAAATTCTTCATTTGAATCAGGATATAAAAATTTACTTTGGATAAATTTTTGAAATTTTTCTGACAACGTTCTTATTTTGATGAATAGTAAAAACACGCTAAATTTTACTTAAAAACAACTTTTTCATCGAGATAATTTATATGGTTAAACTATAATAGTAAATTGTTTTAAAGTATAAATATAATATATTTTTACCATTTAATATAATTTAAGTCATTATCATTAATTTTACACTGAATTCATAAGTAAAAACATTTCAATCTTTTGCAACGTTTTGACTTTTAAAACCAGTTTTCTCAACAGTGGGATTAATTTTAAATTAAATACTGCAACTATTGTGTTTTGAATTTGGAAATATGGATTCCATATTTGGAATTAGTAGTTCCAAATTATGTTAATAAGCTATTTTTTATTTTTAGGCATTGTGAATAGTAACTACGATAAATTTTATTTACTAGAGTTAAAGGTAAATCAGGTAATTAAGGGTCAATATAATATTATAAAATTACCCTAACACTTGTCTTAATATAATTGGATGATTATATTTTTCCCTAAATCATACTTGGGTCAAAATGGAATCTAATGGAACCCAATTTTATTTGATTAAGACCTTTTATTAATTTTATTTAAAGGAAAGTGAAATATGTCTCACTCAAACTTTAATAATTAGATTATTTTTAATATAAGGTTATACAGAATATAAATTCGATTATAAATACTCATTTGAAATATAATTTTTTTTCTTTATCATGGTAATTTATTTGTAATTTTTAAGAAATATTTAATTACATTAATATCTTATACATTAATGATGTAGAAATTATTTATTTAGTGAAAAATCAATAATATAGTTTTTACTAAAATAACAATACCTATCAAAAGAACCAAAAACATGACCAAAAATTATTGGTCAAGTATATATATACCCTAATAATCCAAGGGTCGATTTTTGGACCATTTTTATCCTTATAAAACTGATTAGGGCATTTGTAATATTTTATTTTAAATGATGTCAAAGATGTCCCCTTCATAATTTAATAAATATAACAATTTAAATGTTGTGATTTTAATATGATAAATTCGAGCACAAATTTTATTATGAAAGTTATTATATTTATCTTCATCATAGGATTTTATTTTTAATTTTTATGCAACAAATAAGTATATTAAATAATTATACAAAAATGTTGTATTAATTATTTTATTAAGAGATATACCAAATAAATGGTTTTAAAAATATTAAAATAAATAATATATGAACTAATTAATGCGCCTCATGAATTTTTATGATGAATATGACATGTTATGAATCTATTATTTTTTTTCGAACATATCTTCTCTGTGGTTTTATTTAAATTCAAATAATGAATAGTATCAAAATTGACACTATTGATATTTTATAAAAATAACATATTATTAAATTATTTAAAAATCACAAATATATTTAAAAACTACAAATTGAAAATTATATGGTATAAAAGGTTATAAAGTATCCAATTATGGGAAATTGACTACATTTAATTATGTATTTATAACAATTTAAAATTTAGAATTTTATTACCACAAATAAAATTAAACAGATTAAATAATGATAAATCAAGTTGATATGGTTTAAAATAAATATAAAACATGTATAAATTTTTTTTGATGATGAGATTACAAAACTATCTCATCTCATATTCTAATTGAGTCATTTTTGGAGGTTTTTAAGTGGGGTTTCATTTTATTATTAATTAATATTTTTAAGGCTTCCAAAAGTGCCCCTCTCCTCTCCTATATAAGGGAACCTCCTTCCCTCTCCTCTTCACAACACTTTGAGCCTTCAATCTCAGCCAACCCCTGAAAATTTCTCTTCTACACTTCCCTATCAACATTCTGGAGGTTCTGTTCTTCTCAAAATACCAACTCTAGTCCCTTAAGAGGAAGTTTAAAGGAGGCACGTCGAAGAAGAGGTAATCTCTTCTACCGATTCTTTCAAGTTTCTTCCTTCTTATACTTCCTCTTATTTAGTTTTTTCATTATAAAGTAAGAACATAAGTATCACTCATATACTGATATGTTATTATAAATATGAAACAACCCTATTTCATCTTCAATCCATCCTACGGAAAACAAAATCACTGCGCGTGGGTACGTACGGAATACCGTCTCCACGCTGTGGTGTAATCTGTTTTTCCACCACCACCTTACTTGGATGGGTATAATGGTGTAAATAATACCTATATATGGTTATTAAAACATCATAATTATTCTGATATATTATATCATCCACACTAATTCTATTCAATAATTATGGTAATGATATCATCGCTTGTGCGTACGTACGGATTACCGTCTCCACGACGTGATAAGATTCATTCTCCATGTTAACCATTCAAGAATGATTATAAAGTATATATAATGAATAATAATGGTATATATAACATAATAATGATAATTTATTAATGTAAATATATATATATATATATATATATATTTCATCTACTTACTTCGATTCAAGTCAATAAGGAAAGGAAAACAGGGTTCATGTTTACGTACGACCTACCGTCTCCATGAACGGTGTGTTTCATTTCATTTATATATCTATTATATATATATATATTGAATATATATGATATATTAATCATTATTTAAATTCTTGAAGTAATTAAATCATGATATAAGTAATAATAATATCAATAACAACAAGTTCAAACATGTAAGATAAATAAAACGATTTTACCGAAAACGCTGCTTTAACATTGAATTTAAAAAAGAATGGGTAATATAAAGTCATAAGTGAACCATATATGATATCAAAACAATGAATATGATTCTTTAATAAGTCAATGAAATTATTTAAATCATTATACAGGAGGTTCTGATACATACGAAGCATGTCGTACATTAGGTAAGGGATAACTTTTCCAATCTCGTTTTTATTCGAGATTGTTTATTCATAAATATTTACTGGGGTTATATTTATCATCCATGTCCATGTTTTCTAAAAATGGTTTCATGTATGTTTAAAGTCCTTTTTACCCATTTTTTACTTTTACTACATGGTATGTAATGAATCTTTCTTTTGTTTACATTACGAGGTACTTTTTTGACTTTTCCGGCAAAAGTACGAGAAGAATGTTTTTTTAACTTATATGACATGAATGGATTTTTACGGTTTCATAACACCATATTTTCATGAAGCTTAATCTACAAGATTTAATGACTATTTTCAACAAAATCCTTTTCTTTTAAAATTGCATGGCATTTTGTGAAAAGAAAATCATTTTGAAGAAGAAAGGATATTTTCCTCAAGAATTAATTTCAAGTGTTTTATCAAAACCATTTTCCATATAAGATGGAATTATTTCATATGTGTATCTTTCAAGTATAATGTCTCTATAATTTAAATCGTTTCACTTTTCTTATGATGAAATGATTTCCATTTTTTTATATGGATTATGTTATGATGGGATGATGTTTATAAAACCCATTTTATTCTTTGGGTAATGATGAATGATTTATGTTCATGTTGTGGCACACGTAAGAATGATTTCATTATGAGATGTGTGAGACCTATATATACAACCAATACATTGGGTAAATATTTATATCTCATGAGATAGACATGGCTGGAACGAAAAGTTAATCCGGTTCAGTGATACAGGACCGAAATGAGGAGTGAACTCGATTCAGTAAGGGACTTTGTCCACTAAGATGGTCTTGGCAGCAATGCCTTGGATACTATGGAAATCATATCATGTGATTAATGGTTTTCCACAATTACATGTTTTATTCCCATGCTATTTTATCATGATTGATGTTCCATTTTGATCTATGCCTTATGTACTGCCATGCTTTATGTCATTGCTCAAGATTTTTATGTTTAAACATTATGTTCATGTTTTAAGTTCAAATATATAAGGTTTGTTTTATTTTCTCCATGCTTATCCTTATTTAGCATTTTAACTCACCCTTTATATGTTTTATTTTCCCCAGGATATAAAGAAAGGTTTTAGGTAAGAAAACAAAAGGCGAAGATCTTTATGGGAGATGTTGAAGATCTTTCACCATGTTTAGAAGATTATGTTCTGAGTTTCCAAATACACTAAACTATTACAATCCTTGAGTGTTGGTTTTTTTTATGTATTAATTATTCTGCAAAATTAATGTAATGTCCATGTACGTCAAGTTTGGGGTCTCTACAGTTGGTATCATAGGAAAGGTTTAGTTAACCTTTGGAAACTAGGATGAAAAAACTTTAGTGAGATCCCTAGAGATATTTCTAAGGTATGTCTAGGGATGTCCCTAAGGTTAAGTATAACTATAGGTTATAGTCCTAGAATTAAGGTAAAGATCTTAGAATTAAACCTAAGATGTTATATATTTAAGGTACTCCCCCTTTATTATGTTATTTTCCTAGTATGATTTTTGCCTCTCACACTATTATTTATGGGTTTTAGAAAATGGTTGGAAACATGAAGATTCACAATAATGGAGGATATTATGGACAATGGAATGATATTATTCATAAGAGACAAAATGAAACGGGATTTGGAAGTCCAAACATCATTATTATTCCTAATCATAAATCTCATAATATGATCAATAATCTCATCTTTGGTAAGTTTCCTGACTCAACTAATAAGAGAAAGATGGAGTTTCATGATGATCATAGAGGAAAGAAAGTTCAATTTTCCCCATGTAAATCATGTGGGAAGAGGCATCAAGGAGAATCTTTCAAAGGAACTGGAAGATGCTTTGGGTGTGGAAAAGAAGGACACAAAGCTAGTAATTGCAATGGAAAAGTTTCAGTTAACACAATGGACAAGGATAATGGTATTTCTAAGACATCAACAATGGTTAAATGTTTTAAATGTGGAATGTATGGGCATTATAAAAACCAATTCCCTAAGGGAAAATATCATGAAGAGAATCAGCATGGTCATATGGGTAGTATTTATGTGGATGATGATGAAGAGACTACAAATGATATATGAGATGAAAGAAGTGTTGAGGAATAAAATGATGAAGCACAGTCAGTGGTTTAAGAAGGTAGTGGAATGATTTATTTTTATCAAGAGTTATGTTGTATAGGTAAGGGTACTATGGAATAAAGACACATCTAAGGATTGTTACACTATTGTTTTTCCTAAAGTATTTGAAAGTATATGTTGAATGGTACCAGTAACCATGAAAGGTTTTTCAGATATTTATGGAAAGTAGATGATATGTGCATAATGAAGGGATAAGGAGATAATGAGATGGTTGATAGTATTAAGGAGCTCATGACTGATATAAGGACAAAGTGATATCATAGTTTGAGTGTATAAAAATTTTGGTATTTTGGTTAACTTTTGATAGCATTCATGTTTTCACTAAGGTTCTATGGTAATTCATGTTTCAAGAGAATACATGATTAAGGTATTCGTATGTTTGGAATGTGACCAACAAGATATATTGTATGATATATGGGGGATAAATGATGGTATTCACATGCTTGGTTGATGAAATTTCTAGTAATCATTTTCTTTATACTATAAGATTGGATAGAAGTATTTTTGATAAGCCTAAATGTTGGAATGGATTAATTTGGACATCAGATAGAATTTTTTAAGGCTATAAATTTTTTCGATATTATTTATTTAATGTTATAATAGTGTAAAAGTACAACTCGTAGGACGGGCGACAACCTTTCGCGTCAGACAAGGGTGCGGGAATCGAACCCACAACCGAAGTGCGACAGGCCTTTATCGCCTACCACTGGCCTATAGAAAGTCTCTAGTTAGTAGAAAATATATTTATTTTATTAAACGGTATGATAGATAAAGTATAAGTTCATTTTTGGAATCATATACGATTAACCTCACTATAGATGGACTTATGTATATTTGATAACTTTTGTTAACCTTTTGTTTGAAACCGATGGAATGACCCATCATTCTATCACATGATCTGCTAACACTTCACGAATAAAAAATTCAACTTCATTTATTTAAGAGATGAAGTGGAAATTGTTCAAGGCACGAACAACAGTGATATTGTACCAAAATCAAGTAAGTATTTCTTTTAATTCATCAAATTTAGGAAAATGATCTTGAAAACCAAAAATGTTTTCCTAGTGCCCTCATATCCGATGAATCAGATGGTACCTTAGATCATCACAAATTTATGGCATTGTGATTGTGGTCATTTTCATATCCATGTCCTCTACCGCTCTTCATCAGAACATGATGGTTAGATTTTTCTTCCATATCCATATTTCTACATATGTTCTCCTATGTGGAAACCCAGTGATGAGTCAATTTGGATAACCGTTATGTTTCTTACTTTAGTTTTTAAACTTAATTTTTAGTATTACTTTTTACGATGTGGGTTTCTATGAAAGAAACTTTCAAGTAGTAAACCATTTATAACCCCAATTAATTTCGAGGGCGAAATTCATTTTAAGGGGGGTAGAATGTAACACCCCAAGATTTTATGAAAAATATTATTTTAATTTCATTGGTGTCTTGTGTTGTACGCTACACCAAAATTATCTTGTGCTATACGCAACACCGTATTATCTTATATTATATACAAACACTATTATTGGCTTGTGTTGCATGCAAGAGCAACCTTCCTCAATAGCGTGTGTTGTGTGCAATACTGAGTTTCACTAAATAATGATATATTGTTATAATATTATTATGAACTAGCCGTTATGAACAGTAGTAACTAAATTTTTAATTTTATGACATTATAATTCATCTTACCCATTTTATAGAACATGTTATGAGAACAAAATAAATTTTCCAGGTAAAATAAGTATTTTTCAAAAAATGCAGTTTTGCCACCTTTTGATGGTGCACCCACATTAAATTTAGTTTTTAACATGTTTATAAGTTAATTTTGACAAAATAAAATTCTTCATTTGAATCAGGATATAAAAATTTACTTTGGATAAATTTTTGATATTTTTCTGACAACGTTCTTATTTTGATGAATAGTAAAAACATGCTAAATTTTACTTAAAAACAACTTTTTCATCGAGATAATTTATATGGTTAAACTACAATATTAAATTGTTTTAAAGTATAAATATAATATATTTTTACCATTTAATATAATTTAAGTCATTATCATTAATTTTACACTGAATTCATAAGTAAAAACATTTCAATCTTTTGCAACGTTTTGACTTTTAAAACCAGTTTTCTCAACAGCGGGATTAATTTTAAATTAAATACTGAAAATTTTGTGTTTTTAATTTGTAAATATGGATTCCATATTTGGAATTATTAGTTCCAAATTATGTTAATAATCTACTTTTTATTTTTAGGCATTGTGAATAGTAACTACGGTAAATTTTATTTACTATAGTTAAAGGTAAATCAGGTAATTAAGGGTCAATATAATATTATAAAATTACCCTAACACATGTCTTAATATAATTGGATGGTTATATTTTTCCCTAAATAATACTTGGATTGAAATGGAATCTAATGGAACCCAATTTTATTTGATTAAGACCTTTTATTAATTTTATTTAAAGGAAAGTGAAATATGTCTCACTCAAACTTTAATAATTAGATTATTTTTAATATAAGGTTATACAGAATATAAATTCTATTATAAATACTCATTTGAAATATAATTTTTTTTTCTTTATCATGGTAATTTATTTGTAATTTTTAAGAAATATTTAATTACCTTAATAGCTTATACATTAATGATGTAGAAATTATTTATTTAGTGAAAAATCAATAATATAGTTTTTACTAAAATAACAATACCTATCAAAAGAACCAAAAACATGACCAAAAATTATTGGTCAAGTATATCTATACCCTAATCATCCAAGGGTCGATTTTTTGGACCATTTGGATCCTTAGAAAACCGATTAGGACATTTGTAATATTTTATTTTAAATGATGTCAAAGATGTCCCCTTCATAATTTAATAAATATAACAATTTAAATATTGTGATTTTTATATTATAAATTAGAGTAAAAATATTATTATGAAATTTATTATATTTATCTTCATCATAGTATTTTATTTTTAATTTTTATGAAACAAATAATTATATTAAATAATTATACAAAAATGTTGTATTAATTATTTTATTAAGAGACATACCAAATAAATGGTGTTAAAAATATTAAAATAAATAATATATGAACAAATTAATGTGCCCCATGAATTTTTATGATTAATATGACATTATATGAATCTATTATATATTTTTTTTCGAACATATCTTCTCTGTGGTTTTTATTTAAATTCAAATAATGAATAGTGTCAAAATTGACACTATTGATATTTTACAAAAATAACTTATTATTAAATTATTTAAAAATCACAAAAATATTTAAAAAATACGAATTGAAATTTATATGGTCTAAAAGGTTATAAATTATCCAATTATGGAAAATTTACAACATTTAAGTATGTGTTTATAACAATTTAGAATTTAGAATTTTATTACCACAAATAAAATTAAATAGATTAAATAATGATAAATCAAGTTGATAAGGTTTAAAATAAACATAAAGCATGTCTAAATTTTATTTTATGATGATATTACAATAATATCTCATCTCATATTCGAATTGATTCATTTTTTGAAGGTTTTTATGTGGGGTTTCATTTTATTATTAATTAATATTTTTAAGGCTTCCAAAAGTGCCCCTCTCCTCTCCTATATAAGGGCACCTTATTCCCTCTCCCCTTCACAAAACTTTGAGCCTTCAAGCTCAGAAAACCCCTGACCATTTCTCTTATACACTACCCTAGAAACATTCTTGAGGTTCTGGTATTCTTAAAATACCAACTCTAGTCCCTTAAGAGGAATTTTAAAGGAGGCACGTTGAAGAAGAGGTAATCTCTTCTACCGATTCTTTCAAGTTTCTTCCTTCTTATACTTCCTCTTATTTAGTTGTTTCCTTATAAAGTAATAACATCAGTATCACTAATATACTGATATGTTATTATAAATATGAAACAAACCTATTTCATGTTCTATCCATCCTACAGAAAATGAAATCGCCACGCGTGCGTACGTACGGAATACCATCTTCACGCCGTGGTGTAATCTATTTTCCCACCACCACCTTACTTGGATGGGTATAATGGTGTAAAGAATACCTATATATATGTTTTTTAAAACATAATACTAATTCTGAGATATTATATCATCCACTCCAATTCCATTCAATAATTATGGGAACGATATCATCGCTCGTGCGTACGTACGGATTACCGTCTCCACGACGCGATTAGATTCATTCTCCATGTTAACCATTCAAGAATGATTATAAAGTATATTTAATGAATAATAATGGTATATATAACATAATAATGCTAATGGATTAATTTATATATATGTTTGTGTCATCTACTTACTTCGATTCAAGTCAATAAAGAAAGGAAAACAACGTTCATGTGTACGTACGGCCTACCGTCTCCATGAACAGTGTGTTTCATTTCATTTATCTATCTATTATATATATATATACTGAATATATATGATATATAAATCATGATTTAAATTCTGGAAGTAATTAAATCATGATATAAGTAATAATAATATCAATAACAACAAGTTCAAACACGTAAGATAAATAATACGATTTTACCAAAAACGCTGCTTTAACATGGAATTTACAAAATAATGGGTAATATAAAGTCATAATTGAACCATATATGATATCATAACAATGAATATGATTATATAATAAGTCAATGACATTATTTAAATCATTATACAGGAGGTTCGGATACATATGAATCATATCAGACATAAGGTAAAGGATAACTTTTCCAATCTCATTTTTATCCGAGATTGTTTATTCATAAGTATTTACTGGGGTTATATTTATCATCCATGTCCCTATTTTCTAAAAATGGTTTCATTTATGTTTAAAGTCCTTTTTACCCATTTTTGACTTTTACTACATGGTATGTAAGGAATCTTTCTTTTGTTTATGTTACGAGGTACTTTTTTGACTTTTTAGGAAAAAGTATGAGAAGAATGTGTTTTTTAAATTATACGGCATGAACAGATTTTTACAGTTTCATAATGCCTTATTTTCATGAAACTTACTCTACAATATTTAATGACTATTTTCAACAAAATCCTTTTATTTTAATATTTCATGGCATTTTGTGAAAAGAAAATTATTTTGAAGAAGAAAGGATATTTTCCCCAAGAATTCATTTCAAGTGTTTTATCAAAACCATTTTCCATAAAAGATGGCATTATTTCATATGTGTATGTTTCAGGTATAATGTCTCTATGCTTTACATGGTTTCACTTTTCTTATGATAAAATGATATCCATTTTTTTATATGGATTATGTTATGATGGGATGATGTTTATGAAACCCATTTTATTCTTTGGGTAATGATGAATGATTTATGTTCATGTTGTGGCACACGTAAGAATGATTTAATTATGAGATGGGTGGGACCTATATCTCCCTCCAATAAATTGGGTAAATATTTATATCTAATGAGATAGACATGGCTGGAATGGAAAATTAATCTGGTTTAGTGATACAGGACTGAAACGAGGAGTGAACTCGATTCAGTAAGGGAATTTGTCCACTAAGATGGTCTTGGAAGAAATGTCTTGGATACTATGGAAATCATATCATGTGCTTAATGGTTTTCCACAATTACATGTTTTATTCCCATGCTATTTTATCATGATTGATGTTCCATTTTGATCTATGCCTTATGCACTGCCATGCTTTATGTCATTGCTCAAGATTTTGATGTTTAAACATTATGTTCATGTTTTAAGTTCAAATGTATATGGTTTGTTTTATTTTATCCATGCTTACCCTTACTGAGCATTTGAGCTCAACCTTTATATGTTTTATTTTCCCCAGGATATAAAGAAATGTTTTAGGTAATAAAACAAAAGGGGAGATATTTATGGGAGATGTTGAAGATCTTTCACCATGATTAGAAGATTATGTTCTGAGTTTCCAAAGACAATAAACTATTACGATCCTTGAGTTTTGGTTTTGTTATATATTAAGTATTCCAAAAAATTAATGTAATTTCTATGTACGTCAAGTTTGGGGTCTCTATAATTATAATCCCATTGATAATCCTACCAGTCCAAGGGATCAAGCTGGTCTAGGTCTTAAACCTGGTGAGCAGGTTGTGTATTCAAATAAAGAGAAAGTTGAGACTGAGCTGCAAAGAGAAAAGGAATCTTCTATATATGATGGGAGGGACCCAGATATTACTAAAATCCCTAGAGAAATGTCATATTGACCACCAAGTCCACCATTATAATTAGCTTCTAGTGAACCTTTATTAGATGATGAGGAGGAGGAGGAAGAGACTGAAGTCTTTGGAGCTGAAGGTTATCTGAGCAAGACTGATTATGATGTTGAGGATGAGTAGGAGGAAGAGGAGGATGATGGTGATCATGTGAGTGACTCACTAAAAGAAAGACAATAATTAGTTAGTTCTGGTGAGGAGTCTATGCATAGAGATGAAGAAGAATCAAAGGGTACTGCTGATAGACAGGATGGTGTTGATCCTGAAGGATATGATGATGTTGATCCTGATAGACTGGATGGTATTGATCCTATTGTACAGGATGATGTTGATCATGATGGACATGATTATGGGGATGTTGGAAATGAGTATGTACATGACCACCCTGATGATGCTCAAGGTATCATTCAAGAACATACTGATATTTTAGTTAGAGGTCAAGAGGAAAAGCTAAAGTTCAGATTGTACTTGTTCCTTAGAATGAGGAGGAGCCTCAAGGTAGAAGAGTGAGAATAGATAGTTTGGATCCCAGAGATGCAACATGTTCTGATGAGCGTAACAAATATTCATGATATATCTTGTTTGTTCTGGACTATGGTGACTCATATGAGGAGATGGTATCCCCTACTACTCTACAAGCTGATGTGGAACCTACCATCCCTTCCTCACCTGCCTTACCTAATGTAAATGATCCTGCTGTATAGAAAATGCCTAGTGACTATGTCTCCAAGGATGATCTCAAACAATTCAAGGCTGATGTGTGTGAGTCCGTGAGATCTTATTTTCTATTCAGAAATTAAGCTTCTACATCTGCGAGTATTTCAGAGGAATATGTTGTTAGGATTGCTAGAATAGTAATTCAAGAAATACAGCCCAATCTTATCACTACAGCTGAGACAATTGTAAGAAATAATTCAGTGTTGGGATAATAAGTGAAGAAAATGAATAATGAAATTGTATCTTTTTCAAATGAGTTCAAAACCACATTTTTTGGAGTAATGGAGGTTTGTAGGAACCTTGTTACACATCTACAGAATGCAGATTTGAAAAAGTTGAAGGAAGATCTTGGAAAAGATGATTTCTGGAGAAACTAGTTTTAGTATTACCAAACCTATAGTTAATATGGGGTCCTTTAAAACTGTGATAAGAGAAGATCTCAAGTCCATTCAGAATGAATCTGATAAATAGACCCTTTCCAAAGTGCAAAGGAATAGTGACCATGTATATAACATGGTGATGCAATGTTCAAATAAGGCAACTGCTAATCAAAAGGATATCAGGGACAAAGTGGACAAGTATTTTTCTAAAATATACACAAAGCATGAGTTGAATAAAAACTTTAAATACTTGGCTGAGAACCTCAAGATACCACCAGTGACTGAGACATTCAAGAATAAAGTGATCCATTTTAAATAGTTTACACCCACATTGGAGAAGTTCATGGAAAACAAAGAGGATTTCGAGAAGGCCATGCAGTATGGGGGTGAAATCATCACTGATTTTATTAATCTTTTGAATCCTTACCTGTATTTACAGTCTAAAGCTATAGTGGTCCCTGAAACTACTTCCATCAGACTTGGTTCACTACCTTCAACTAAGATGTCAGTATCTCAAGATTTATCTCATAACAGGTTAGTGATCCAAGAGCATCCTCCCAGTCATATTCTGTCAGAGTAGATACCAAGCCTTGCATCTACTATTCCTATAGTTGTTTCTTTACCTGGTATAACCATTCAATCATCCCTTCCTATATCCACAACACCACCTCCTAACCCCACTATTGATACTTTAGACAAAAGGAAAGATCCTCAAAATCCCAAGCCTTAGTTGTGGATCATTCTTTGATAGGGCTATGTACTTTTATTTTTGATGGGTGTTTTTTAATGTTTGTACTCTTTTGTACTTTAATGAATATAATTTTTCCTTCACTGTGTTTCAAGTTTCTTTGTGTTCTTTTTCTTAATCCTTTATGTTTCCTTTCACCTTTTTGTTAATCCCAAAAGGGGGAGTAATCTATGGATGGCATCAACTCTTAAACTAATAGGGAGAACTCTAGAATAGTAAATATGGAATGTAATCCACAGAATATATATATATATATATATATATATCCCAACTTTGATATAAATCACTAAGACTGATCTAATACGACCTACTAAGAGGGAGAATGAAAGTTCTCTGATATAACTCTCTTGTAAGAACCTTCTATACATGCTCTGCTATAATTATTGAGGGGAGCATAAAAGGAAATACCTTATAGTTATATTGAGAATTCACACTCATTGTTGGTATGATAATCCAAATCATTTTTATTCCTTAACATCTTGTATAACTCATTCATGACATGATTTGTGATTATCAAAAAGGGAAAGATTGTTGGACCCTTTTTGAGATAGTTGTTTTAATAATCAAAAATCATGTCAATTTACAAATCATGATAATTCATATATTATGTTTTAAGTAATGATAATCATGTCAGTGAATATTTATAAATGAATGGATTATGTCACATGGAATAATACATTTCAATTAGTCAATAAATTATGGATATTTGTGTTTCAATATACGTACAAGTGTATATTTACATGCAATTATGAATTTCACTTAATCTATTATTGTTCTGCATAAGATAGACACTTCGTAATTTTTTTCAAAGTCTCTAACACCGATTGGTTCAAAGGATTCATTGATGGTTGGCTCACTGATGAGGTCTCACTGATCGAAGAAGACACTGATGCAGGACTCACCGATAGAACAAATGACACACGGATGGACAAGTCACTGATGATTGGTCACATCGATAGTTCAAGTGACTCACCGATGGACGACTCATCTATGGACGACACACCGATAGTTAAAAGGACTCACCAATAGACGAATCACCAATGGGAGGTGAACCGATAGTTCAAAGGACTTACTGATGGACGATTCACTGGTGGAAGACACACCGATAATTCAAAATGAGTCATTGATAATGACTCACTAATGCCCGGATAGACCAATAGTGAAAATGACTCACCAATGCCCAGAGTCACAAATACCGATGAAAATGACTCACCAATAAAGAGAGTCACTGATACCGATAGAGCGATGCTAATGACTCGTTGATACTTATGACTCACCGATAGTCATAAATACTATTTTTATTTTATTAATTCAACTTTATATCTAATAATCATATTTAAACAAATTAATGCTTCTAACGTTAATTAATGTTGTTTTTAGGATATTCAAAGGACATTACGAGGTACATGCATGTGGGGAGATCATTATGCCTATAGGACCTCGAAGGATAAAAGGATAACAAGATGGATCATTCAAAAATACGCAGAAGAGTGGAAATAAAAAAAAACCTAAGAACTCCTGTTAACTCTTGAGTATACTTACAAAACCCAAGAACTCAAAAGGAAGAACATACTGAGAGATCAAGAAATCAAGATAAACCTGTTGAGATGACCTGAACATCTTTTGAATAAGAAGCAGAACATATCATACTCCAGAAGCCAGAATGCAGAGGCTTGGACACTTTGTTTTGGATTCAAATTCTAGAAGAGGACTCGAACTTCAATTACACTACATCAAATGAGTCCAGAGCTGCACTACATAACACACAGAGCCTTCTAAACCTAAATCTACATCTTTAGCTCTATTATGTTCAATTATTTACATTTCTTAGCACTGTGTGTATCTGTCTGTTACACACGCACTGACTCTTATTCATAACTGGAGAATACTTGTTATCCTCAATCTCAGACTCTATTTATCCATTTGTATCCCAAATAGAACTATGTAAGAGGTCTTTTGTGACCTTTCTGTTGTTTTTTCCCATGAATAACTATGGTAGAGGTCAAGTGTGACCTGGACAGCCTTGTGTGCTGTTGTGAACCCTGATCCAGGGTGTGGATCAAACTTGTTTATTAATTTAAACTGCTTGGTGGCAGGTGATCACCAAGTGGAGAGGACTAATTCTTGGCTTGATACTAAACCTATTGTTTTAAATTCCACTGTTCCTATTGTTATTTTCTTTTACTATGTTTTATAAAAAATCCCATTCAAACAAATTCAAACTCTGATAGTTAGTTTAAAAAGTGTTTATAATAGTTTTGAACCAGTAGGTTAGTTTAAAAGTTGTATTAATCATTAGGTTAGTATAGTTGAGAACTAATCAATCTCTGGAGAAATTAATTGAACATTTAGGACTCTTATAAATTCACTACAAACTAACTTGGATTATAGTTTTAATTGTGAGAAATTTTCAAAGAACCAATCCTTAACATGAATTTTTATAGGGACTCAATTCAACCCCCCCCCCCCTCTTGAGTTTCCTACTGGGACAACATAAAGTATGTAGCATTAAAACCTCCTCATAAAAGTCATCCAGAAACTTCTCGATGACTCTAGGAGCCTCCACCATCTTAGCACCCACTTGTTTCACTGAAAATTATTCCATCAATGAAAGAAAATGATCCACACACCTACTTCCAATCCAATAACCCCACTCACCGAAAAATACTACACACTAACCATACACATCAAATAATGTGACTCTCCTCTAAAAGAAATCAATAATATATTATAGTGAGTAAAAACAATCCATGATAATGATGACATCTTGTGGATATATCAATAAAAAGAATAAATACCCATGTGAATGATGTTTCCCTATCACTAGTGTACACCCTTGAAATGCATCAAAAAAGAAGGTATATCCTCTTACTGACATAGTAACTAATAGGGAAATAGGAATCCTATCTGCATCTAGTTTCAAAGAAGGGACTAAGGTGGGTGAAATAAAGGAGTGTGAGTCTCCTAAATCAAACAACGTAGAGATAGGAGTAGATAATAAACTAATTATACCACTGATAATCTCTGGTCCCTCTAGTGATGAAATATATATGGAATGAAAATTTCCATTCCCAACTCCTATGCCCATATTATGTCAACCACCTTTAAAATCACACTCATGTTGGGGCCCCTAAAGATGGTTAAAATCCTAAGTCTATCCCCAACTTGCTTCATTTTCTCTTGGTGTAGAATAAAACAATTTCCTCCATTCTGGGGGATGATTCTAAATTTTACCACCACCATAATTCTAAGCTCCAAGGATTATTGGTCACTGACACTGGTGTTGAACATGGCCCCCAAAAACAAATAATTCTTGAATAAAACCCCTAGGAAAATTAGAAGAACCAATGGCCCAAAAAAAACTAGAAAGGAATTTGTCATGAAAAAATCCCCACTGGTTGAAACCTCAAATACCCTAGCATCCAAGATCATCCACCAACAACCCTACACCTTGAGTAAAACTTATTTCTCCCCTATTATAACAAATATCCTTATGAGTTCATTCACTTGATCTCCTATCCCATATTTTTTAACTCCAAATACATCAACAACATAAATAGAGTAACTGTATACTGGATAGATGGGTAGATCACTTACTCAAAACACCATGAACAATACCCTACATCAATAAAATATCAAGGGTGAAACATGGAAGTTCCTTAAAACTAATCCCAATATCTTACACAGTCATGAACCTCTGTTGAAGATAAAGTAGCTCCCACCTATCTGAAATATTCATAGTCAAGGATAATAATTCCACTCAGAACTCCTAGAAAACTCCACATGAAACATCTACCTCTTTTCACTCCCTAAGATACAACATCCACCACTGGCACGTTAAACCCCTTATCTGACTGACTACTGGAAGAACCCAGTACTCTAACCAAACTTGAATCAAACTAAAAATGATCAAGATCTATTATAACTAATGCTTTATCTTCATATCATATATGATTCCTTCATACTTAGTTAGATATTTTCATAGAAAGGAATATAATGTCTTCTACCACTACTCATCCTCCTTAGTCTTGTTGACCATTCATCACTCAATTGGGTTAGCTTGATAAGATTGAACCACACGTGGATGACATCAAGAAGCCACAAATGAAATGAAACAAAGATTTTCTAATCCTAGTGGTATGGAATATTAATTTCATTTAATTTAATTCATTTAAAAATTCCCAAATTCACTCCATTAAATCATAATAGAAAATAAGAATGATTCGTGTACATTCCTTAGGTCTCTACCCAGAAAATAGAATCAATTATCCTAGAATATTTGGAAAGATTGAGTTCTTTACATTAGATCAATGGGGGCCTAAAATATCATGTCCTATTTAGACTCTTGTTCTTATGTCACACACTAGGTTTGATAACATTGTTTCCCTACTAGACCCATGAAATCCTCAAATCTCATATCCCTAAGCTTCATCATATCCCTCAAAAAACACCTTTAATACAACTCTTTCATGACCCCCACCCTTAAAAGGTAACCCTCCTAGTTTATAAATGAAATAAGAGAGATAATGACACCCAAGTCCCGCTTGTTGTAGGCCTAGGGTCGGTGACTAGAATAGAGGGTATAAATAAAGTCACACATATGGGAGGCATCACCCTCAATAGAAAATTTGGATCATGAGATAAGATATCAACTGAAAAAAATAACATAAATAAAGGGAAAATACCCAATATATCATAATGAATGTGACTTCATATGAATAAAAATAAAGTATCCAAAACGAAACAAAAATTAAAATCCGGCGAAAACAACTTAATGGATCCAAGATCTAAGCTATAAATGTCTATATTGGCTTCCAAATCCCTCCTGATAACCAAAAAAATAGTTTATATATATATAGGGTGAGTATGAAATGTATATTTAGTAGGATCATACATAAGGGATCCTGTGAAAATGTGAGAAGATAATACTTATTCCCCAATAAACAAACAATATAATGAATAATCACTTATCAGTCAACTAGTTCCTGGCCTCACAAAGGCTTACTCACTAAATAAAACATCCAAGTATAATAATATAAGAAGAACCATATCAATAAAAGGGTGTCATGAACATATTCCCTAATGATTTTTCACTCTTATATCCCAAATGCATACGTCCTGGTGCTCTCATACCTTCTATACCCATCAACCTCATACCATCACATGCCTCGCCACTTTGGGAAAGGCCTAAATCTCAACTCATGCCATAACTATTTCATCCTCATCATTCTATAAATACTATCATAAACTATAATTCTAGTATATCATGAACATGAAGAACATAAACCTCATGCCCTCCTCCTACCATCCATGACCCCCACTATGAATGACATTATCCTCACACCAATAATCAACTTTGGTGATCTATAATTATAATCCATCACAACTCATGTGTAATAACCTTGACTGGAAGAGAAAGTGGGGAAGAGGGGGAAGCCAACCATCTAGACTCGCTAATCTGGATGTTGGGGAAAACAACTGGAACCCAAAACCTTTGGGTGTTGGTGTAAATACATGACTCAGGTGGGGTGAATATACAAATCATAAGGAAAATACAATATATAGTAGTTACACAAAATCCAACCTATGGTTTCTCACAACAAAACCACCTAACTACTACCACCTCCACATCCCCATGACCACACACCAAAATTTCCGCAACAACACTATCAACCACTTGAGTCCCACTAACTAAACACAAAATAAAACATCATTTTCATAGTTCCACATTAACCACATTAATTATCATCCACTTGAATATTCACATATTATCTTTCTATATTTAAATTTAACATCATTATCCCATTTATCATCCCTTCAATCATTTATTTCCAACCCCAAACCAATTAGACAAACCTAAGTTCATTTAATTTGAACTTACCATTTTTTCAAGCATTCCATAACTACGAGGAAACTATGAAGCCAATATGCAATTCCATCAATCATCCCTATAACAACTCTATGATCTTGGATCACACATCACCACCATAGACCCGATCACCACAAAACCACCTTTCACATCATCCCATGCCAACCAACCATGGTTTCGCTGCCCAACAAATTCTATCTTGAACCTTATTACCATTGACACTATTAAAAGCCCCAAAAGTTCCACACAAATTACACAAAATAATTCAGCAAGTAAATCAATCAAATAAAAAAATTATAGATTTCAAAATACTATATTTAATATTCAAAAAATGGTATTTCATCACCTTATTTCAATATTTGACATGGGATTTCTCATATAGTTCTATATTTCTATGGGAAAACAATTCATTATCTATTTATAATTTTTTTAACTTTTTTTAGGTTGAGATCAAACAATAAACAAGATAATAGTTTCACAATCATAACAATCAAAACACAAACAACGCTCCTGTAGAGACTTGGGTTTTACCTTATAATACTTTGAAATATTTCTACATATTTTTCCAGAGCCAGGAACTGAGATGGCATGATATTCCAAGGCCTAGTGTGCTCAGAATTAATTTTATAAAAATATTAAAAATATTTTATATTATGCATGAATAGTTTCTTAAAGAAAATGGTATAACTCTTAAATGGAATTTTTGATCAGAAATACGAGACTACAGTTGAGTTTGGAATGTAATTTTACCCTAGGCGTGACCTAAAATAGGTCAACACAAGGAGTTTGGATATCTTACCCATTTGACGGTACATTCAGTGAATTAATTAAATGTTTAATTTAATTAGTTTAATTGAATAAGATAATTCTAATTTCTTTTAAATATATTGTTATGGTGATTTTCCTAGGGTTAGCCTCATAATCATGGGACCATCAAGAGCTTCCCATTCATCCTTGGTGGGTTATATCAGACGATGATGAATCTCTGGATCAGAGAATATCGGAGCCTATAAAATGCAATGGCTTCCTTTAGTTGTTGGAAAATGTGTTATTCAATGAAAAAAATATTCAATCTCCAGGTAGGAATCGTCAAATTGTGGATTACACAATTTTTAATTAAATTTATTGAGCAGAATCATCGTTTTTATGATCTTCACCAATTGTGGTAGCCTTTGCATGCGCCTGTGTACTGATTTATTTGATTACTATTGGTTTTATAAACTTTTATATCCCTGTTCTTGATCATTTTCCAAGAAAATTTGGCAACGATCGATAAAGTTTTGATTTTGTACCTTTCCCCCTCAATTGCATTGCGTTCTTCACTGATTGGACCCTATTGTCCCAGTTCAACATTACTGGGAGGTACTGAGACCAATAAGACCCCCAAAATCATGAAGAAATAATGTATGAGGGATGAATTAATGAATCATGGATAGATCTAGGATGGTTTTAGGTTGTGGATGGTCATTTTTATTACCATAAATCAAATCATTTGTGACTAAAGGACCCAAGTGTGCATGGTGTGAGACGGTGTGTATGAAGCTTCAAAAATTAGTTTTGTAATGACCCGAAATTTTGAATAAATTTTGTTTCCTAACTTTGTGTGTTATTTTATTTTATACTCAACAAAACTATTTCATTTAATAAAATGAGTATAATTAGAATGGGACTGTTGGGTTTTGACTGTTATATGACTGTTGGTCAGTATGTCCGTTGGAAAATAAATGTTACAATTATTGTCTACAAATACAAGTGATCTTGGTTAATTAATATAAAAAGAAGATTTGATAGCCCCATCCAGTAGTCTCGGGCTGATCGAAGCCCATCTGATGGAACTCGGGAAGGAGGTAGCACCTTTGGGCTTTGCTCTGGACCAAACCCGAGCTGAACTTCATCGTGTGAAGCTGGAATGGAATCGTCTTCACGAGAAGTTCAAGCTGATAGAAATCACTACTCGGGCAATCTTGGTCGAGCTTCCCCAAGATTCTATCACCCTAGCACACCTTACTCTTAGGTACTATGCTGGTGTTATAAGGGGATATGTAACGAGACTGTAACGACCTTCTGTAATCCATTGATTTAAATAAGAATTGTGATGTCTTCTTATGGCGAAGTTTTTGAATTTTCAAATGTCCAGATAAATATAGTATGCATATTATTGATGAATTCTATAAAAAGGATATTTTAAAATATTTATGTAAACCTTAAATAATTAATAATGTGTAATGATTTTCAAAAAAATGGTCTTCTACAGCTGTGTTTAGTATGAAATTTGGAGTCTAATAAGATCAACTTAATTTTTGATGAATAATAAATTACAAATACTGATTTTACGCTTATGATTAGTAATTTAATCAAATTGATTAAGTAACCTCAATTAAGAAGGTATTAATATAATCTAAGCACCTTGATTAAGTAATGTGATTCAATAAAATAGGTAAATAACTGTTCTAGAAAGTATTGGTTATGTATTAGTTTTTTCGAGTGAATAGTGTTTTTTATTTTAAAATTAAATTAAAAGTATTTAGAAAATTATTTTTATAAAATGGAGTTCATTTTTAAATTCGGAGAATCGATATTAGGTTAAGGTGATTCATTTGGAATTTTCTGAAACAATTGAATTTTTAATGAATAGTATTTTTTTATTTAAAAATTAAATTAAAAATATTTAGAAAATTATTTTCATAAAATGGAGTTCATTTTTGAAATCAAAGCATTGATATTTGGTTAAGGTAAAATTTTGGTATTTTTCTGAGAAAGTTGAATTTTCAGTGAATAGTGAAAATACAGTTTTTGAGTTTCCGGTGTTTAATGACATCATTAAGGACGTAATAATTATGAAATAATTCTGGTTGACTTATGAATAGTAATATAAGGTATGATGTGTCCCAAGTGGAAAATACAATTGGAAAAAACCATGGGCAAGCCCATAGTTTTTCCAATACCACAAATGAGGTGTCCCTTGGCCATTAATGCCTTGTCCCCTCACTTCCCCTATAAATACCAAGCCATTATCTCATTATTTCCATTAAAAAATCCTCATAAACGAATTTATGGTCTCATTACCTCCCAAGGAGTCCTTCCAAGGTTCCCTCAAGCCTCCCAATGTCCCAAACTTCAAGATTTCTAAGTTACTCTTCAAGGTAAGGGATCCTACCTCTCTCTTTCTTTTCATGTATTCTTCTTTATGTCATTTATTTTAATCTCCATTTTCTTATGTTGGGGATGTTCTTTTATATTCATACTACTGTCCTTTTCATGTTAATATTATGAGATACCCCTTATTTCTCTCATCAATTCATTTTAAGAATGTTTAAGTGGCGTCGTTAGGCTGCCGAATTTTTGTAAGGGATCCTACCTCTCTCTTTCTTTTCATGTATTCGTCTTTATGTAATTTATTTTAAGCTCCATGTTCTTATGTTGGGGTGTTATTTTATATTCATCCTACTTTCCTTTTCATGTTAATATGATGAGATACCCCTTATTTCTCTTGTCAATTCATTTTAAGAATGTTTAAGTGGCATCCTTAGGCTGCCGAATTTTTGTAAGGGATCCTACCTCTCTCTTTCTTTTCATGTATTCTTCATTATGTCATTTATTTTAAGCTTTATGTTATTATGTTAGGTATGTTCTTTTATATTCATCCAACTATCCTTTTCATGTTAATATGATGAGATACCCCTTCTTGCTCTCATCAATTCATTTTAATAATGTTTAAGTGGCGTTGTTAGGCTGCTGAATTTTTGTAAGGGATTATTTCACTCTTCCCATTTTCAAAGTTCTAATTTCATGTTAAGTATTTCAAGTTCCTTTTTTCCATGTTGGGGTATGATATCTATATTCATCATACTGTCATTTTAGTTTCACATGATGATAGACCCTATTTAATCTCATCAATTCTTTTTTTTTTTTGAAGTTTTAAGTGACGTCGTTAGGCTGCCGAATTTTTCATAAGAGAAATCTTATTTTTGTCTTCCTTTCAAGTTTTTCATTTCATATGGTATGTCCTTCAAATTTCATTACCATGTTCTTATATCCTTTATATTTTGTCCCCCTTCTTTTTTATGGATCATTTATGAGTGTGTGACCCATGTCCCCTCTCTTTTCAATGTTTTCTAAAACCCTGTAACATAGTCGTTATGCTGTAGAATTTTCGTCTCAAAATGTATTTCTATTTTTATCAAATTCTTTTATTTTATTAATTGAATACTCAAAGATATTTATTCTATAGGGGTATTAACATATATATCAAAATTTTCTATTTTAATTCTGGGATTTACATACATGAAACCCGCTTACCTTTTATGTGGGTTTAAAGTGACATAAAGATCATGTCTTTAAAGCAGTTTTTAAAACGTTATGATTATGAAATAAAACCCATTTATTTTATGCTATATGGGTTATTTATGAAATTTTTATGATGATATATTTGGATCATATGATAATAAAGACAAATTAAGGGTGTTCCCTGATAGCGCTCCAATGCATTGGGTAAAGACTTAATCTCTAGAGATGACCATTTTAACGATACCTTGGTGAATAACCTTGGTAATTTTTTAATGACACCTTGGGGATGGACCTTGGGGATACATAAATGATTGTCTAAGTTAAATGTTGTAGCCACATCTTCAAGTTATGAAACATGTTATTTTTATTATGATATTCATCATGATCTCTTTCTCATGCCTTAAAGTTATTTATCATGACTTTATTGATGTATCTAAAGTTCACATGTAAAATGTTTCTCTTGTTTTCCTTACTAGGCCTTCTGCTCACCCTTTCCTTTGATGTATGCTCCCAGGTTATGAGATGTTGTAATGAACTTAGGATGAACAATTAAGAAGCCTTACAAGTGGTTTAGAATAATGTTTATGTTGTTTTCATGTATTATGATCCTGATTTCCAAGACACTAGACTTTAAAGATCCTCTGTTTGTAAAATGTAATGAAAAGTTATGTATTAAAAAGGCAGGATACTATAAGTTTTCTACCACCGTTTGGATGGAATCTACCATCTAGATATAGATACACTAATCTCAAGTATCAAAAAGGTTGAATTCGAGGGAAGAAGACCATATTTGGAGTGCAGAGAGAAGATCTGGGATTCTAGAAAAATATCTACTACACCTTGTGTAATTCGAAGAAAACATAGTGTGTCGATCCTTGGATATGGAGGATAGGGTTTCAATGATTTATAAGTATCACACGTTGTGTGGACCCCCCCCCCCCCCCCCCCCACACCATGTGATCTCATTCTGGTAGACTCAACATGTACTGCAGAAGTACATAGGCATGGGCATGGCTAGGCACACTATGTACCAAAGTACATGGTCATGGGGTAAATTACACTAACATAGCTTGGATTCACATACATGGCCAAGCACATGGGTGGGACCCCAAATAGCATGGGAACACCATGTATATCCCCAACACATCATGTATTCCTACATGGTTAGTGAGCCATGTACCTCCAGGGAAACGGTCAGGTGATGTAGAAGGACCACACACCTTGTGGGTCCCCTCACACGTCGTGTACCCCTTGGTTCCTTTTTATGAAACTTCAAACTCTTTTATCTCCTTCATTTAGAATCGTATCATGGCCTACGAGTATCCTATACTAAGTTTTTTTTTACATAGAATGTGATGGTTCCCTAGGTTGTGTATTTTCGGATATGATGTGAGTTGTTTCCAGCATGGAACTTGTTTAGGCAACACTCAACAATGGCAGTGATCACACTGGATCACCATAGGCATTCTGAGTATAACCCTCCAGTTGAGCAGGGCATGGGTCCTCGATGTCTAGATTGGAACCCTCCAATTGGGCTAGGAATGGGTCCTCTACATACTAATAGATTGGAACCCTCTAGATGGGCTTGGCATGGGTCCTCTACCATTATAGTGGATCCCTCTTGTTGAAACAGTGCATGGGTCCTCTATCGACTTTTAAAGTGGGACACTCAATATGGGCTAGTCATGGGTCCTCTAACATCAGATTGTAACCCTCCTACTAGGAAGGGAATGGGTCTTCTATATACTATTAGAGTTGAACCCTCTTGTTGGAAAAGGCATGATCCCTCTTTTAACTATTAAAGTGGAACCCTCCTATTGGAATCGGGTATGGGTCCTCTATCTATCAACTGAGTGGAACCCTCCTGTTTTACTTGGGAATAGTTCATCCAACTATAGATTTTGTCGCCTCAGCTAATCAGCACAGTGATGAGGCATGTCTTAACTTGGATGTTTACTTATAGGCTGATGCTTGAGATGTGGGGCATCATTATGGAATTTTGGAACTATTGGAGACTCTTTACCTGGGCTAATCTATGAGATGGAGATCCCATTTCTCTCTTATTTAGTATTTTTTCTGAGAATATATATATATATGTGTGTGTGTGTGTGTGTGTGTGTGTGTGTGTGTGTGTGTGTGTGTGTGTGCATCTATGTCCATACCTTTGGATTTGGTTACTCTCCTACCGTGGATTGAAAAGATGCGTGGGGTATGCCATGTTCTTTTCATTTTTAGATTCTCATGGTTGGGTGAGGTTACTCTCCTATTATGAGTGAAAAAGACTCAATGTGTAGTTCATATACACACCATGTTTATCCCCTTTTTCTTTGATGAGGTTTCTCTTTCTCTTTCTTTGGGTTGAGTTTCATTTTTTTTATTATCTACAATCTTTCATTTCCTATTATGTCTCTTACTACTCCCCCTTTCAGCTTTCAGGGCATCTTACTGGGTATGTATATACTCACCCATGCATGGGATTTTCCCACACATATCGTGTCTTATGTAGATGAAGGACAGGTCAACGGTGACTTCAGAAGAGCTTAGGAATATTGGGTGCTTTGGACCGTATATGATGGTTATAGATTTGAGATCAAGAGTTAGGATATATCAACAGTTTACTTTCCAATTTTTTCAAGTTGAGACATATTTATATTTGGTCTTGTATTTTTTCCCTTTACTATTCAATTTTCACTATCGTACTCTTATACAGCCTAAAGGATTTTCATGCTTGGTTTACTTTCTAGTTGTTTCATATTTTTACTTCTTTTTACCTATGCACCTCTACATTGAGATGGTTGTGTGTGTGAGTACAAGTTTCTAGGAAAAGGCCTCCCCATGTTAGTTGTGCCTTCGGTGCTGGTCTCTAGCCCCTGGCCTATGGAGGCGGGCTTGGGGTAGTTGTGTCTCGAGCCCTGGTTAGGTTTGGATCATGACAGATTGAAATCATAGGTGGTTTGATCCTTGGTACGGTGTTTGTAGTAGTCTTCTTATGTGGATTTGGTTGGGATTAATGTAACAGTGTAAAAGTGTCTCAAGTGAAGCTCTCAGGCCAGGGAATCCAGTGATGGTAAAAGCAGTTGATGTATCCATTCACCAAAACCTTGACCACATACTTGTTGAATTTACATACCTAGACATTGGATATTGGGATAAATGGTACATGCATCATATAGGATTGATTCTTTGATTTCCTTTCTTGAGTCAGTTCCCCATTGTTTATATATATATGCTCATCTGAACGTGGTACATCTTGATTTAATTTCAGGATGCCTCCATGATGACAGCCAGCCAAGATATCATTTTTATATCCAATGATTGATGAGGCCTTAGTTCAGGTTCTATCCCATGAGATTCTTCCTCTCTGTGGATAGGTAGAATCACCACCACCTGTTGAGTAGTGGATTATACCAGCTGATCTGGCTAAGGATTCGCGTAGACTTAGTGCACTCTATGAGCTTTAGTGCCAAAGGATGATAAGGTTCCATAGTGATCTAGATCCCCAAGCAGTAGAGTATTGGCTAAATTTGGTGGTATGTATCTTCAGGCTTATTCGGACCCCGATGTATCAGGTGGTTGTGCTGACATCTAGCCTTTTCCATGGATAAATTGGGTGCTAGTGGAGTCTTGTTACCCTGACGCATGATGAGTCAAAACTCTCATGGTCCTACTTCTAGAAGTTGTTATGTGAGGAGTATTACCCCTCCTTTTTGTGCTCATTTTGGATTCAAGAGCTTCTTGAGCTGCAGCGTGGAGGGATGATGATGGCTGAGTACACTGTGAGGTTCATAGACCTTACTTGGTACTCCCTTGACATGATCTGAGGTGGTTACTTCTAAGCATGGAAGTTTGAGCAGGGAATATGTAGAGATATATGTTCTAGTGTGGTACCCTTGTGCATTCCCACCTATCCTGGAGTACAGGAGTAGGCACTAGTGACAGAGAAGTTTATGACATAGGGATTCTAGGTAGCTGGAGCAGGTAGTGGATGTCACAGAGCTGAGTAATATGCAGCCGCTAGCAGGTTCCAGTCGGTAGGATATTTTCATAGAAGATCTTATCATGATCATACTTAGATGTGTGGTCATGTTTCACAAGGATAGAATAGACCACTAGGGAATACCAGATAGGGGAGGTTATTTTCTTGTGACGGGCGAGGTCACATAGCACATGACTACCTAACTAGACATGCTGAGGAGCACAAGAAGATAGCTGATGAACCGCCATGGAAGATACAGAATCCTGATCAAGGATCACCCGTGAGAGGGTAGGGAGGCCCCCAGGGAGGTGGAGCTGGTAGAGGAGGATAAGGAGGGGATATTAGTGGTGGATGGTTTTATGAGATCCTTCTACCACCACAACTAGGCATCCTGCGTTGGGCTCAGAGTGCAAGCGGTCAGGGCTGCTCACAGCTACAGGCTCTAGAGGCTTATGACCCCACAGTACACAAGATGATCAAATGTATGATATGTGTGTTTTATACTCTTGTATAACTATTATTTGACATAGGTTTCAGTCATTCCTTCATATCTATGCTATTGATGTGAGATTCAGAGCATCCTATTGATGTTCTCTCCCAACAGCTACGTCTTGAGTTTCCTATAGGGAATGCTTCTTCTATATCTTTTATCTACTGGCAGTGTGATCTATAACTTATTAGATAGAGGTTCACATGGGACCTTTTTTTCATCACAATGGAACCCTATGACGTCATCTTGGGTGTGTAATTTTTTTCCATGGTCTGATCCCGGATTAACTATCACCATAGATGATTCAAATTCCTTTTCAATGATGAGACGATATTCACCTTTATGGGTGAGAGAGATCTCATGGTGGGAAAAGTGAGTTCTATAAGTAAGAGGTTGCAACCCATCACCCATTAGTTGGTGAGTATATTCCTTGGTGTAGTAGGATATTCAAGAATCTATATTCCTTAAATGGTATAGGATTATATGTGCGTCTTCCCCGAGGTTGTCTTGGGACTACCTCTAAGGTGGTAGATGGATTTTTGTATCGACTTGCATATCAGAATTCTCTGATATCTTCTACAACATACCAGATGGCCCCTACTGAGATTTGGAAGCTTTGGCTATAGTTTGAGGACCTTCTAGAGAAGGGTTTCATTAGGTCCAGTATGTCCCCTTGGGTAGATCCAGTGTTGTTCATGAAAAAGGAGGATGAGATCTTGCAATTTTGTGTTGATTATCGTCGCTTGAACTAGGTCATGATAAAGAAAAAGTACCCCTTTTTGAGGATTGAAGACCTCTTTGACAAGTTTTTATGTGAGAGATGGTTCTCAAAGATCTATCTTAGGTACGACAACCACCATTAGAAGGTCTACGAGGCTGATATTCTGAAGCTAACATTCCGATGTCGCTACGGACACTATGAGTTCCGGGTGATGCCCTTTGGTATGATGAATGCCCCATCGTATTCATAGATTTTATGAATTGGATCATCTAGCCATACTTGAAACATTTTTTGGTCTTATTCATTGATGACATACTCATATACTCTGCATTAGGGGAGGATCATGAAGAGCACTTGAGGATGGTTCTAAATTTTCTTCGAGAGCACTAGCTTTATGGAATGCTCTCGAAGTGCCAGTTCTGGATTCAGGAGGTTCACTTTATGGGGCATGTCATTTTTTAGCACGGTTTAGATATGGACATGGAGAATATTGATGCGGTGATTTTATGGGATCCACCAAAGAGTGTAATGAAGGTGCGGAGTTTTCTTGGCTTGGTAGAGTACTATAGGAGGTTTGTGGCAGACTTCTCCAGGATTGCATCCCCTTAGACTGCCCTGACACAGAAAGGGGATCCATTTACCTATATTGATTAGTGCCACAGGTACTTCAAGGATTTGAGTTTGAGGTTGATGAGTGGTCCTATATTGAGACTACTGAATGAGTGCATGGAGTATATAGAATATTATGATGCCTTAGGAGCTGGTCTCGGCTACGTGTTGATGCAGCGACAAGATGTTATCGCATACAAGTTGAGGTAGTTGATACCCCATGACCATAACTATGTGACTCATGAACTAGATCTATAAGTGTTAGTATTATACCTAAGGATGTGTAGGCACTACCTTCTGGTGGAGTGATTTTTGGTTTACTCAAACCATTATATTCTTGGGTGCATCTTCACACGAAGAGACTTGAACCTGAGATAGTGGAGCTAGTTTGAGTTCCTACAGGAGTATGACTTAGAGAGAGTCTATTATCCATGGAATGGAAACATGGTAGAAGATAAAATTAATAGTAAGTCTCAGGCTCACTTGGTGCAGTAGGCTTCAGATCAGTTGGCTTCCTTGCAGCTGACCCTGGGGGAGAAGGAGGGTATAAATTTTCTTCACTCAATGTTGTTGACTTCTCCACTTATCAAGTGTGTGAGAGATTCCCATCTGGGAGACATCAACTATGAGGTCTTGTGTGACCATATATCTATAGGTGACTCACCATATAGATATTTTAAAGGATTTAATCATGTCATGTTTTTTCAGGGATGAACAGTGGTTCTAGTCACGTTGCGGTGGGAGATGATGTGAGAGTTCCACACTTCTCCCCTAGCTATACATCCCAGTGTGGGGAATATGTGCAGAGAACTTTAGTAGTATTTTTTGTGGTTCATCATGAGATAGATAATTTCTGATCTCATCTCCCATTGCCTCACCTATCATCAAGTGAAGCCTAAGCACCAAGTTCTGGTAGGTTTGTTTCATCCCCTTGAGATCCCCATGTGGAAGTGGGATGGCATATCCATGGACTTTTTAACAAGGATTCTATAGACATTGAAGGGAATTGAATCCATATGGGTGATAGTTGATCAACTCAAGAAGTTGGAACAATTTTTTTATCATGGAGTAGAGTTCAGTGGAGAGTTTGGGGCAGTTGTGCGTATGGGAGATTATTCGCCTCCATGGGGTTCCCTCGATGATTGTCTCCGATCATGATTCATGGTTTATGACATGGTTATGTAGAGTCTTGTATGAGAAATTTGGGACCTATATGAGGATGATTATAGACTTTCACCCCCAAAAGTATGGGCGAACGAGTGCACTATCTAGTTGTTGGAGGATATGCTGAGGGATTTCATGTTAGACTTCGACTGGAGCTAGGAGGATCACTTTCCATTGGTTCACGTGTTGTGGTAGCACGAGAAAGTGCATGAGAACTCTTAGGAGTGGGAGAGCTAGATGTGGGATCAGTATCCTGAGTTGTTTGTTTAGTTTTTCTATTTTAGGATAAAAAACTTTAATTAGGGAATAATGTATAGACCTGGTTTTTTCCTTGTAATGCTTTGAAATATTTCTACATATATTTCCAGATCTAGGCACGGAAATGGCATGCGATTCTGAGGCCCGGTGTGCCCATAATTAATTTTATAAAAATATTAAATATATTTTATATTATGAGAACACAGTTTATTAAATAAAATGGGATAACTCTTAAACCAAAGTTCATTTCAGAAATTTGATACCACGGTTGAGTCCAGAATGATATGTTTACCCTAGTCATGACCTAAAATAGGTCATCATGGGGCATTCAGATTTCTTTACCATTGGCGATATGTTCAGTGAATTGATTTAAATATTTAATTTAATTTATTTAATTAAATAACATAATTATTATTTTCTTTAATATTTGTTAATGGAGATTTTCCCAGTATTATCCTCATAATCCTGGGACCATTGAGAACTTCTCCTTCCTCCTTCTGTTGGCGGATCATATTGAATGATGATGAATCTATGGATCATATCAGATCAGAGCATAGTGAATGCAACGTATTCCGTCAATTATTGGTGAGCATGTTATTTGATGAAAAATGATCCAATATCCATGTAGGAATTGTCAAACTTTTGATTACACCCTTTTTATTATATTGATTAGAATCATCCCTTTTATGATTTGCATCAATTGTGGTAGCCTTTGGATGCACTCTTGTACCAGTTTATTTGATTAATCTTGGTTTTATAACCCATAATATCCATGTTCTTGATAATTTTCTAAGAACACCTAGACAAAATTAATAAAAATTTTCTTTTGTAGCTTTCCCCCTCAATTGTTTCACGTTCTTTACCGGTTGGACCCTATGGTACTGGTTCAACATTGTTGAACGGTACTGAGCCCGATCAGACCCCCAAAATCATGAAGAAACAATATAAGAGGAGTGTATAAACAAATTAGGGAAAGATTTGGGATGTTTTTAGGATTTGGATGATCATCTTGATGACCAAAAATCAAATCATCCATGATGGAAGTACCTGAGAGTGCGTGGTGCGAGATGGTGCATAAGAAGATTTGGAAATAGGTTTTTCGGCCATCATTTGTCCAAAATCCACAAACAAGAGATAGATCCACTAATATCGGGTGGAAAAGGCTAAAATTGAAGGAAGAATACTAGATTTGGAACATGGTGGGAGAATCTAGGATTCTATAAAATCCTGACTATATGTTTTGTAGTTCAAAGAACACATGGTTTATCGGGCCTTGGTTGTGGCGGCTAGGGTTTTAGTTATTTATAAGTATCAAAAATTGTGTGGGACACCCCACACACCTTGTGACCTCATGCTGGTAGACTTGACATGTACTCCAGTAGTACATGAGCATGGGTATGTCCAGGTGCATCATGTACCAAATTACATGTACACGGGGTAAAGTACATAGACACAACTTGGATTCACATATACGGCCAAGCACATGGGAGTGACCCTGAATGGCATGGTAACACCATGTATATCCCCTAAACGTAGTGTATTCCTAAAAATCTAGAGTTATGTGTGCCTCTAGAGACATGAATAGGTGATGGAGTGGGACCACATGCCATGTGGGTCCCCTCACACACTGTGAACCCCTTGGTTTCTTTTGAAGAAACTTCAAACTCATTTATCTCCTTAGTTTGGACTTAGATTTCGGCCTGTGAGTAGCCTATACTGAGTGTTTTATAACATAGAACATGATGGTTCACTTAGTTGTGGATTTTGGAATAATATGTGAGTAGATTTTTAGAATGGATCTTGTTTTGACAATGCTCTACGATGGCAGTGATCACGCAGGATCACCAAAGGCATTCTGAGTGGAACCTTCCAACTAGGCTAGGCATGGGTCCTCAATGTCTAGAGTGGAACCCTCTAGCTAGGATCGGCATGGGTTCTATACAAACTCCTAGAGTGGATCCCTCTATCTAGGTTGGGTATGGATCCTCTACCATTAGAGTGGAACCCTCCAACTGGGTTGGGTATGGCTCCTCTACCATTAGAGTGGAACCCTCTTGTTGGAATAGGTCATGGGTCCTCTATCAACTTCTAGGGTGAAACCTTCCAGATGGGTTGGGCATGGGTAATATATAATCAAAGTGTAACCCTCCTTTTGGGAAGGTCATAGGTCCTCTATAGACTATCAGAGTGGAACCCTCCTACTAGGAAGGGCATGGGTCCTCTATCGACTATTAGAGTGGAAGCCTCCTATTAGAACAGGGTATGATTCCTCAATCTATCCACTGAGTGGAAACCACTTGTTGTACCAAGGAATGGTCCTCTACCAAGATATTGTGTCCCCTTGACTGTGTTTCATAGTGATGAGGCATGTCTTGACTTGAATGTTTTCTTTTGGTTAGACATGTGAGATATTGGGCATCATTTTTGGACTTCTGGAACTGTTGGAAACTCTTTACCTGGGATAAGCTGTGAGATGTAGATCCCCTTTCTCTCTCATTTTGGATTATTTTTCTGAGCATATATATATATTTGTATCCATACCTTTGTATTTGGTTACTCCCCTTCCATGGGTTGAGAAGATGCATGGGGTATGCCATGTGCTTTTTATGTTTATCTTATCATGGTTGGACGGGGTTAATCTCCTACTATTGGTGGAAAAGACTCAAAATATAGTTCATCTACACACTATGTTGAGCCCCTTGTGCTTGGATGAGGTAACTCTTTCTCTTGATTTGGGTTGAGATATATCCAATTTGTTATCTACAGTCTTTAATTTCCTATTGTGTCTCTTACTTATCCCCCTTTCAGCTTTCATGGAATCTTGCTGGGTATGTATATACTCACCCCTTCATGGGCTTTTCCCACATGTGTCATGTCTTAGGCATATGATGGAGAGTCTGAAGTTAAATTCAGAGGATCTTAGGGATACTGGGTGCTTTGGACCATGTATGGTGGTTGTAGATTGGATATCAGGAGCTAGTCTCTCTCAGTAGTTTACTTTCTAGTTTTTTCAAGTTGGGACATATTTATGGTTGGGTGTTTATTTTTCCCCTTTACTATTCAGTTTTCACTTTCATACTCCTTTACACTCTATAGGTTTTATGTACTTTGTTTTCTTTCTATTTGATATATTTTTTACTTTGTTTCCCATCTATACTTATGCATTCATATGGTTGTGTGTGTGCATATAGGTTTCTAGGAAAAGGCCTTCGCATGTTAGTTGTGCCTTCGACACTGGTCACCAGCACCTGGCCTATGAAGGTAGGCTTGCGACTCGAGCCCTGGTTAGGTTCAGGTCATGACAGCTCTTAGTATCCATGATTTTCATAAACATTATCAAGCAAGCATAATTCCATTAACATGATCATAAAATGCAGTAAACATGTGTGAATACTTCCCTTCCCATTTAATTCATTGTATTAGATTAATTATCTTCATTATTAAAGCTCTTACCATCCAATCAAAAGGAAAAAATCATGATATTATCACATGTTCATAGAATAATAGAAAACTCATATTCCTTACCTCGATTTTCACTTCAAAGAGAACTGCACTCACAATGAAATAACCAAGGGATCAAACTCCACCAAGCTCAAAGGGAAAACAACTGGAACCTTAAAAAAATATCCCATTCCAAACAATTATTATATTTCAACCCAAAATAGAGGGTTTCTTCATAATAAGGATATGAACAAAAAAGGAGAAAAAATAGAGAAATGGGGAAGAAGGTACGTTGACTCGAGGGCACTCGATTATCCATGATCCAAGAAGTTGGAATCCCCAAAAGAGATGAAAAAAGGGAATGAAGGGGATTTGGAGTCAGCTAAATATCAAAGGATAGGGGAGGGAATCGATACAAGGGAAATCAGGTCCTCTATTTATAAAGGAACCCTGAATCGCCTAACCACACTGTGGAGATAGACTGGTACATCGTGGTCCCCCTTGGTAAAAGGAGGTCTAAATCTCTCACAATTGTTTCCCCCTTTTCCACATATTTTAAAATTATTTTTACCATCACCACATTCTCACCCACAACATGGTCCAAGACATGTGGGATCCTTTGATTCCATCTATGACCATCCACTATTGCATAACACAAAAAAAATCATTTCTTCATCACCATACCCAGGACCATGTCATGGTGAGCTCCAGCTCCTCATTTTACACAAGTGCTACCCCAAAACACCACTCCTAGTTTCACACCCTTCACTATTCATTTCCAAGCTGCATGTTTCACACCGGGTGACCACTCGGTCAACATGATAAACACCATGAAAAACTATTCAATTTCACTCATTTTAGTGCAACCTAGCACCACATAGACAACCTCTAACCATCCAATTCCAAAAACATCTAGAACCACATCCTCCACCATGGCATGGTGGCCCTATTAATGGCCATAATGCTTTTATATCCATCAAAACGCTAAAAAACTACTTATTAGAACCACTAAGACCTAGGAAAACATAAAGGGGTGGTTTTTAGGAATCTAGGCCCTTGAAATTTGATAGATTTCTCCACACATAACACTGAACTAAAATGAAACAATGATATTTTTAATCTTATAAAACCTATATATTGAATTGGTAGGTATAGATAATAGTAATTGAATTATGAAATATATTAATATATATATATATATTACAAGGTTATAAAATGAATATTAAAAACATGAAAATTCCTCTCTCTCTCTCATTATGAAGATGGTCCGAGTCAAGACATTAGTTGGAACAAATCATCTATTTTCTTTGGGAGAAACTTTTTTCCTAATAGGAAATGTAATATTTTCAGTGATTTAGGCATAAAAGAAGGTTATTTTCCTTTTAATTATCTTGGTGTTCCCATTATTTGGGGAATACCCAAGACTTATTACTTTTATACAATATTTGACTAAGTTCTTAATCAACTCTCCTATTAGAAAGGTAAATCTATCTCTATGGTAGAAACAATATATCTTTTCCAATATGCTATTGTTTCTAAAATTGTTTATTCTATGATGGTTTATAAATTTCCCACTAGTCTTATCAAAAAAATGAATACTTCAATCAAAAAAAATTCTGGATAGGTAGTACTCTGCAAAGGAAACTGGTGACCATCCCTTGGTCGACATGTTGCAAACCTACCGATAAAGGTGGTCTTGGCATCAAAAATATTAAGTTTTTTAATGATTCCCTTCAAGATAGACTCACTTGGAATATTTTTTACAATGAATATGACTCTATCTATTTTCTAGAAAATATATTTTTTTATGAACTAAAGAAAGGAAACTTGAATTTCCTCGGCTCTTTTATTTGGACATCCATTAAACATTCATACTCTAGGATTATAACCAACTCCATATGGATGGTTTCCAAAAATTCCTCCATGAATTTATGGTTGGATAACTGGACCGAAACTCCCTTAATATTTATGATTCCTTCAGATAAAATTCTTGAGAGTACCAACTATTAAATTATAAATATTCTAAATTCTCAAAATGATCATCTCTCTGACACTATTATGCATGTCATTGAAAACTACCCTTTTTCTAACATGGATGAATTTTTAATCTTGGATCCTGATCACAATGGTATACTTAACTCAAAAAAATATTATAAACATTATTTTCATAACTCTAAAAATGATTTTGGTTGGGTAATTTTTTTTGAAAAACCTTGTATAAAGCCTTTAAGATTCACACTTATTTGGCGTCTTTCTCACAGTGGGGTTCTCACAAATAGGTGACTTAAATATTTTGGAATTCAACTCTGCTCTAAATTTCTCCACTATAATAAACACATAGAATATGCTAATCATATCTTCCTTTCCTTTTCCACTGCTTCTACTCTTTGGAACTATATTTTTGACATTTTTGATCGCAGATGGTTGAATCTTAACTCTGTAAACTCTCAACTAAAGTGATGTGTGGATATAGAAAACTCTCAGCAAATTAAGAACATTTTCATTATTTTCATTTCTGAGATTAATCATGTGATTTGGTATGATTTAAATTATATTCTTCATAATAATTTCTTATTTATCATTAATACAGGTCGGATGTGGGTCCTTATTGCCATACATGAAGTTGAATTGTTGCAAAAGTGCCATTACAGCAACACTGTGAATGAATTTGGGATTCTGCGGCGTCTTCGGATTGATGGAATTTATTTCCACCCTCGTCGCACTTTTCAATTGTTCTATAAATCACTATTTTTTTTGGATTAAAGTAAATGTGGATGGTTCCACCAAAGTCAATCTGGGTCCCGTGAGTTGTGGCGCTATCTTCAGGAATCATCTTGTTCAGATCCTCAGATACTTTTTTGGAAGTTGTGTCATTGCCTCTTACCTGGAGGCTGAAATTATGAGTATGATTCATGATATTTATTTTTCAAAACACTATGGTTAGAATAATATTTAGATTAAAAGTGATTCAATAACCATTGTGCAAGTGATTTGGAATGGTGTGACTCATCTTGCGTGGCCGATTACTACATGTTGGATGGATTTCCTCCGCTCACTTCTCTACATCAACTACATCATCACACAAATTTTTCATGAAGAAAACATGGTTGTGTATGGCCTCGCTAATAAGGGGTTAAATCAAAACATTACCTTGCTGGTTGATCTTCCCGCTTATTTACTTCCTCTTCATGATAAGGACTGTAATATGATTCCATCTTTTAGACTCATGTAACCTCTTTTATTTTTATAATAATAGTGCTTTGGTATTTAGACAAGGCACCACCTTATTCAAAAACATATATATGTGTGTTTTCGTGTGTCTATATAAGTTTATTTTATACAAATTTACTTAATTGATTATTTTGTTTAAGAAACTATTTTTTTGGGTTGTACTTTTTATTAAAAAATTAATTATATTATTTTTAAATGATGATTTTAATAAAATATAATATTTATTGATTAATTATATATTAATTAGTTTTTTATAGAAAATAAAAAAAATAACTAGTATTTTAAAATTTTATTTTCCTATAAAAATAATTTCTCATTATATTTTATAATTTTATTTTAAAGTAAAAATAGAAAATTATATAAATTTAATTTGAAAAAATAATCTTCATTTTTGTATTTATAATTTCAATATTATTTTAAGATGAATTTTTTTTATTTTTCTAAAATGATTGATTTTTAGGTGAAGGGTGGAAAATTATGTTTTCATAAATAACATGACTTTTATGAAATTATTAGTATAAAAGTATGAATTTAAAATTCATGAAACCATTAAATAACACCAAATTTCTATTTTATAAGTGAAATTTAAATTTTAAAAATGTTTTTTTTAATTTACAAACCCATATTTTACATTTTTTAACTTAAGTGATAATTTTCAAAAAAACATTGTTTTTAATACATTATACATTTTGTATTTTCAAATTAATTTTTATCACATTTAGAAATTGAATACAATAAAATGTATTCAAAATTTTTAATCATCATATCCAAATTATATAATAAGGTCCATTTTATTTTTATGAAAAAATTATAAGTTACCTTAGGTAAAAAAATTAGTTACCACGGTAAAAGCTAAAATGGAAAAGGTAAAAAATCTAACAGTAATGAGTTGAAAAAGTGTTTAAAACATGTGTGGGAATGGTTTTTTGAGGTATATCCCAACCATATATATTCTCTTATCCATTATTTATCAATTTTTTAGTCACTTTACTTGATAGTGAGTTCACATTATTGAAATTTTTTTGGGTATTAACAAAAATACCATCCCTTTTCACTTATAAAGGGGTAACTCCTATCCTCACTTCCCCTCACACCAAAACCCAATTATTTCAGACCAAAATCTACCCAACCATCTCCTAAAAATTCCTATAACCTTCAATAGTTTCTGTTCTTCTCAAAAGACCATCCCTCAAATTCTTAACCCCCTTTAGAAAGGAGATAATTCAAGAAGTGTGGTAAAATTTCTAACAAATCCTTTCTCATTTTTATGTCATCATGTGCACTTATTTTTCCTCAAATTCCACAACACCATATTAAAATTATAACATAATTATCATTATTATACTGTTATATTATTATAATTATTTTAAAATCATTAACAACCTTTCCCTTTATTAAGAAAATTGAAACTTTCATTCGTGCATTGTGTGGACCACCGCCTTCACGATGCAACGTGTTTCATTTTACTTCACTGCCTTACAAGGATATTAATGATAGTTAATTTAATATATAGGTATGGTATTTATGAAATATTTTAAATTTTTAAATGATAAACCATATTTATCTTTTCCCACATTCTATAGAAAACAACATCATCATCCATGTGTATGTGTAGATGACTGCCTCCATAGAACGGTAAATTTCCGTTTTTCATTTAATCATCACCTTTTATAGATGTTACTGAGAATGAGTTTAAAGTATAAATATGATATTTATGATATCATTAAGTTTATGGTATGATAAATTGGAGAACCTATTAATGATGTGATCAATAAATGATCATCGTTAATTTAATAGTTTAAAACAAGCATTCTATGAGAAAAAAAAATTTATTCATATTATGTAATATTTTCATATTGATTACTTATTCTTATAATTACTTAAAATTAATATATATCACACTAATAAATACTAAATATGATCACTATTCTTTTGGTATAATTATATTACACCTAAACCACCACATAATCATCCATTAATCATGGAATGTTCATGTTTGGGTCAGTTTAACTGCTTACTTGAACAATGTTATGAATTTATATCATGGATGAATATGGGAACTTAATTAATGGTATAATATGATATAAATATTGAAATAATTTTTATTTTCGGTTATCGAATGGTAAATTTATTATTAAACTTGTTAATTAAGAAAACACCTTTCATTCGTCAAGAATCACCAAAACATGCTTTTTATCGATTTCATCTTCAAGGATAAAGACTAAAACACTCATAAAAGGAATTTAAAACATCATAAATTATTATAAATTATCCCTAATAGTGTCTTTAGTGACCTGGTAAAGATAAATTTTTTAATAATAATGAATACGGACACCGCTATTATGAAATTAGTACAAACGATCAAAACTATAAAAACCTAATGCTGGAAAATAGGTAAAAAAAGACACTAACTTGAATTCATGTAGATAGTTACTATATATAAAGAGTATAAATGAAAATTTATATGGGTGAGGTTCTTAATTAAGTGATTAAGAATTTATTTTTCTATATTCAATAAATTCATGGGGCTTGATGAGCCATATCATGTTCTTTCTTTATATGGTCTTCAATTCAAAACATACCAAACTTTTAAGGGTTTTCTTTGTCTCAATTCTAATTCTTTGAGACATGTTACATATTATGCATCATGTTTAATTTGTATGGTATTATATTGATTTATTATCCCATGAATGTTCTACACTTTATTTCCTTGTAATTATTAGGATATACTAATCCAAATCAATTTCTTTTCTTCAAATGACTTTTGACTCAATTGTTACCCTAGTCATAAGAGTTTTTGGTAACTCAATTTTTTATTGAGTTATAAAAATTATATTGAATTTATTTCATAAAATTTGGACACATTATTCCTTTTTATTTTATTCACTTTTTTTCTCTCACTGTTTATATTTTTTCTACATAAATCCCTTTTTCAAACATTTCATGCTTCATGGAGTATGTTGCCCATAAGGGATATTGATAACTCAAATATTATTTCCTTGAGTTATAGAGTTTAATCTTTAACATTATTCTTATATTATTAGGTTATATCACCCTAATATTTTATTATATGTTATTTTATAATCCTATTTTGTAAAATGAATGTTTAATACAAAGAAGGTTTTATTACTCTTTCTACAATATGGGTTTTCAATAAAGGTGATTTAAAAGTATTAAAAAGGTTCCTTTTAAAATCAAATGTTTTATCTTTAGATCCACATTTACTACAAAAAAATTATTCCATTTTCAATGATCCATTATTGTAGATTCATTTTAAAATCAAATGTCTAAAATCTTTCACCGCAACTTTTCAAAATTTACTTTTGAAAGTGACATATAAGTTTTTATTTTACATCAATTTTAAAAATGTTTTCCAAAAGTTCTTTTAAGTTTTAACCTCCATTTTCCTTTTAATATTTAAAGGGATTTACACTCATGGAATTTATGTTACATGATTTATTATCTAATATATATATAATTTTTGGATTTAACTCATGGTATCAAAAAATTCAATTCTTGATCATTTCATCTGTGATATCATTCGAAGTATTCTTTTGCAAGGATATTTTTCATCTATGTCAACATCCATCTACATTTCCATTGTTACACTGGGAATATGTTCTTTTGAAACCATCCACTTTCTTTACCTAGATGGATTATATGATGTTTTTTTCTATCAAATGTGATCTATCACTACCTTTTTCATGTTAACCATCCACCATGAATAGGTATAACTTTTCTTCCGATGCTTTTTCTTTGTGAATACACTATATTTTATTCCTTTGATTGATGAGTGTTCATCTATATGCCATATGTTTCTTGATTGGGGAAAATATTTACTTAATTTTAAACCATTTATCTATACAACGTAAATACCATATTCCTTATTATCTTGATTAAATGGTGTATACCAAGAAAGTTACTGAATATCTTTAGTTACACATTTATTTTCCATGGGTTTATCTTATTGATTATTTCCTTATGTGATCCCATTTGAAAAGGATATGAAACTAATTTTCATTACTTGGGTTCTTTATGATATGAGGATGATATATTTTATGCAGAACACATGTGTATGGTTAATCTTTAAGTGATAGGTGGGCCCAATATAACCCTCCAATGCATTGGGTAAATCTTTACATCTCATGAGGTAATGGTGAAATGAGTAGTGATACTCTATCCAAAATAGAAAATAGGTAGTAAATACTAATCCACCAAGGGAAACAAGTGAGTGAAGCCTAATCTACCAAGGGAAATAGATGAGTGAATCCTAATCCACTAAGGTAAATAGGTTTTGACACCTGATCTACTATGTTATGATTTCTATGCTTAGGTATGTGCCACAATTCTTAAGTATTCCTTACTTCTATGATATGTGGAATTTTCATGATGTATTCTTATGTTCTTCCATGATTTATGATCTATTATTTATTGGGTATAAATTTCTTATGTATTTTGATTATACCTATATCCTTATCTTATGGTCACTAATTATATTAGATTATTATCACTTATGTTTACCCTTTTTGATCATCTAAGCTCACCCTTGTCTTATGTTTCCATTTCCCCAAGTTATGAAGATAATAAAAGTGTGAAATGTAAAGAATAGTTCCTTGTGTGGATAATTTTTGGGATATGTTGAAGACTCATTATGCATTAATTAGTTTCGTATATAATGGGGAAATGTTTAATTAATATAAAGAACATGGGTTTTGTTAGTTAATTTTTTTTCCTAATTATCTAAAACCCTAAAACTAAAAGGTCTTGGGAATGTATTGTAATGAAATATTTTCATTAAGATATATAATTAGATGGTCACACCTATGGTCTAATATATATATTTATATGTGTGTGTGTGTATTTATATATATATATAGATAGATAATTATATATTATCTATTATCTATTATTTATTTATTATATTATAGTTATTACTTATTTTTTATAATTTCCTCCAATTCTATTTTTATTTTATTTCTAGGTAATCCATATTTTAAACTCGGTTACAAGGGAACCCTTTTACATGACTTGAAATCCTAGAGGCACAAAGACCTTAGAATTACATGGCCCTAAGGCCTAGTGGCATAAGGTCTAAATTGAAACAACTCCTCATGTAAGCATGCCATCTATCCTCGCTAGCTCATCGCATCTATAGCCCCATCATTGCCTGCATCAACTTTTTGGGTGTTATTGTAGTCATTCGCTGCCTCCTGTGATCGATTTCATTATCATTGAACCTTCAATGAACACCTCAAATTCAGACTCACAAGATTACCCCCACCCCCATACCTGAGATGCTCCATGGCCCGAAGACCCTTGATGGCTCGAAGGCCTTGTGGGCTAAAACCCTATTTGATATGAATAGTACCACTACTACAATACCCTATTATAGTATCTATTATATAATTATATTACTTATATATACATATATATATACCTATATATATATGCCTAGGGGTGTGTGTGTTGTTTTGTTTCTTGTAACCTCCAAGTCCTTAAAAAATAGTTATATTTATAGATATTTATAAATATTTATATGTGTTGATATTTATATATATTTATATATATTGTGTGGATATATATTTGTGTGTGTGTTTATATATATTTATGTGTTTATATATATATAATTATATGTGTGTGTGTTATATGGATATATATATTTGTGTGTGTGTGTGCATTTATATATACTTATATTTTTTTATAGATATAATTATATATTTAAAAATGTTCTAGGATGAGGAATTACAAAGTATGAATAAAATCTACCCATTACTATAAAGTAATTAGGGAGATTCTAACTCAAGACCTCTCTGGGACCCCATAGAGGCACAACCACTAGGTTTCTCCCTTGGGGAATATAATTATATATAATTATATGTGTCTATGTGTATTTATATATATTTATGAAAATTTATTTATAATTATATATATTTATTTATTTATAGATATTTATATGTATTTATGTATATTTATATGTATATTTATATGTATATTTATATGTATTTATATGTATTTATATTTATTTATATTTATTTGTATTTATTTATACTTATTTATATTTTTATATATTTTTATATATTATGTGGGTATATATATATAATTATATTTAATTATATATATTTATATTTATATTTATATGTAAATTTATTTTTATTTATTTTTATTTTTATATTTTTATATCTACTTATGCACATTTATATACATTTTTATATATTCATACATATTATTTTGATATATGTATATATATACACACGTATATTTATATGTAATTATATTTTTATATGTATTTATTTTTATATTATAAATAAATACATGAACACACACACACATAGATATATACATGTATTTATATATATATACACACACACTTAAGTATATTAAAGTGTTGTTTAGTTTCCACATAAAGGGCTTAATGGAGTGGTAAAGCATTTTCAGAATATCCAAGAGGTAAGAGGTTTAAATCTCACCCTACACATATACATGCTTGATTTTACAAGGCGGGTCTAGGTGGGATAGGGCATGGTGAGAGTAATAAAAAATAAATATTAAACATCACTAATTGTTTAGCGACATTTCTTAAAATCACTGTGAAATAATTTCATAATGTTTTTTTAAGTGTCGTGAAATGATTCGCAATGTCACATTTCACGGCGGTTTAAACCACCGAAAAATAGAATTTTTGACATGGTGTTACCTAATTATTATTTCCTTCATCCCTCACTTCCTTATTTAGGCTACCCTCATCCTATCCTCTTAGCCTCACAAACACCATGAGTGGATAACCAAGGGTTTTGGTCATCATCCCCATTCGATCAAGTCGTGGCCCCTGGCCACAATTATAGGAGGAAACCACCGCGATCAGTGATGGTTTTGAAAGGCATTTGGTTGACCTCATCTAACAACACTATTTAATGAAAAATGAAAATTATTTATAATATAATACATAATTTTTCTAAAACATATTCTAATAAAAATATTCTTATAATGAATTAAATAATCTAAAGTTTTCAGAAAAAGAAACATGCATCAGAAATTGATCGAGGAGTTAAAAGAAACCTACCTCAAGGTGATTGATGTCACATCCTTCTATCCTCTATGATCCTCTTACCTAAAACAGTGGTTCAAAATGTGGTGAATGGGGGACATGACATTATTTACAATCAAACGCTTGAAATTGGGCCCGAAACCCAAAATAAACTAACTTTGATGTTCGATAAAACACTGCATCACGTGACTGACAAAATTAAATTTTAATCTGTTTTTTAAAAGAATTAAATATATATTCATTTTCTATAATTAATTAATTAATTTAATTCATTCATTCAAAAATGCTAAAAAATTTAAGTGCTCTGAATTACACTAAACTTTCAAACTAAGGAAAACATTGTGTTCTAGGATCAATGTTATAATAAATTTTTTCCCATAATAATATCACAAGGTAATTTTTTCTCCAAAATAGAAAAATGAACATTACCCCTTTTAAATAATTAATTATTTAATTATTTAATTATTAAATTCTTTACAATTCAAAATTATACCAATTCATGAAAAACTTCACATGCAATGTAAACGCATCATTATAATCTCAATGAAACCATCAAAAAAAGTTAATGGATCATTTGTAATGTTAAATTATCATTTTCCCCTTGGTTAAAAATTACCAAAATGCCCTTGAAATTTCACAAAATCCGAAATTAAAATTCTTGGACCTTTACACCTGATACACCTTTAAATCTATTCATTTTTTAGAATCCAAATATTATCCTAACCTTAATACCCGTTTTCATAAAGTATCCTAAAGATCAACACAATATCCTTCATAAAACATACATCTTAAAAAAGTCTCAATCCATAATTCATCATACAATCCTCAATAAAAGACACAACTCCAAAAGGTGTGAACACTAATTAAATATGGTAAAAAATATTTAAAAATAAATACTAGTATTTCAAATTAATAATAATTACCTTTAAACACTACATCATTATTGAATTACACCAAAATGAGAAGGAACACAACTCACAACCTATTTCTAGGTGATCATCCTTTTACCTCCATATTTTCACTCTGTTCGAATCAAGGGAATCATTTTATCTCATAGGACTTGTTAGTTATAGGACAACATGCTCTGTTTCACCACACTCAAACTCAATAAAATATCTCAAAGGGTTTTAAATATTCGAACAACAACTTATCCTTTTAATTTAACCTTTGATCTAATTTAGAGTAAAATTTATATCATGATTTTACATGATCATCATTGAAACTTCACACATTATCATTATATCATCCATAAGAATCATTATCAATCCATAACCCACAATGAAATAACTTTTGATAACTCATCCTTTTATTAATCAAACTGAAAACTAATTGAAATTACAAAAAATTGAAACAATGGATCAGAATCATATTCATGTATCTTTAAAGAATCACATAAATCCCTTATCCTCTGTTAATTAAGGATAAAAATACCATTACCTTGAAAATAGATAATAGATCTAAATATGAAAGTTGGTAGTGTACTTTAGTTTTACTATATTTACAAAAGGAAATGTTATAGAATATATCAATTCCACTCGATGATTGAAATTAATCATAAATATACACTATGATTGTTTCATCACTGCTTATTTACTCTATCACCTCATGATACACATTTTAAGGATTATCACTCAATATAGTAATATAATAGTTTACATTGATCAGATTAATTTCCCATTTAGACTTTTCTCAATTAAAAACATTATCGTTGGAACTCATAGTGTTGCCTTATAGAATCTAAATATATCACCAATTAAGGGTAGGAAGGTTTAAAACCCCATTTATTAAATTAATAAATAGAACTATCACTAATTTAGGGGAGTTATTTTCATCACATCAATGATTCCAAGACACATTTCCATCTGTTAGTGTCATCCACTCTTAAGATATCTTTACTTATACTTCCATTCATAATCTACACTAAGTAAATCATTTAAATTCAATGACATATGAATTCCACCACAAAAACCTTACTAATACACCATTAATTATGAAACCCATCATTATTCCATCCCAATCATCAATTCAATGCCTATAATCAATAGTCTTATAGTAACATTGGATGTGTAACACCTAACTGCTATACTTCATCATCTTCTCACATATAAGAAGTTTAAAAAACCGTGGTCCAATCATCATCACTCCTCCCACAAAACCAAATGGGTATAAAACCTATAAAATTGATAAGGATAATATTTATCATCTCACCACTCATAAGTTACCATGAACCATCCCAACTAGAACCCCTCTTGGACCAATAACGATGTTGTGTGTGACCCCCAAAACCCACCACTAATAGGCCATGAATTGGTTACTAGAAATAGGGATATAAAACATATATATGGGTGTAATTACCCTCATAATCCAAATAATGATAAAATTAAACCACAAATCAACCAAAAATATAATATAAAATGAAACCAATCATCCCAAAAATTAATACAGTGTCATACATAAACAAATTCTCCAAAAAGAATACCCCAAAAAACATCTCTTGAGGTGGTAACGCCAACTCCAAAAACTTTATAAAACGATCTAGTAATGTCTAAACCAATCACTAATTACCTCTAATGGACATATAAAAACTATATATATAGTAGGGGTGAGCATACAAGTATACTCAGTAGGTTCCTTTGTATACTCTCTCATACAAATGTGGAAGAAGCATACTAAATTCTCACAATTTCCTTTCATAATTCATTTTCACTTCCATATTAATTCATCATTAACCATATTAAAGATTCATTATACAATTAAATTAAAAAATTACTATATTTATATAACCATTTATACTTAATATTATTTTTTTCAATAATCAAATATTAATTAACAACTTAATTTCATTTATTAATCAAAACATCATCACCTCTTTATTTATATTCAACACTTATCCTTACACAACACAAAATTTTCCCATATCAATTATAAATTAATTTATTAATTTATTAATCATTATTAAATATTTACATATCCCATAGAGACTATCACATATTGACCATCATACCACCACATCGACAACCAATCCAACATCCTATAACATCACCTCTTCCATTCCCACAATAACTAAACTATACCAGGTAAATCGCATTAAACCACCACAAAAAATCATATCATTTCCCTTTCCTACACCATGCCAAGCTAACACACCAACACCGCAATTACTATAATAACAAAACCATAAAAACACAAAAACATCAATAAGGTAAACTATCATTGTGGTGACGTACATGATTCAATATTTAAATATCATATCTTACTATCCAAGTCTAACTATTTCGAATTTGGAGATGTCATTCTCATCATATTAGATATTGTGTTGTCTAATTTGGTTGGTATGATTCTGTATTTTTTGGGAGTGGTTGGATTTGTTCATTTATATGGTTGTGTTTTGGTTTTGAATCCTTGTATTATATTTCCAGTCTCTTTTTCTCTACCATAGGTCTTTGTAATTTCAAGTGCATACGGAATAAATATGTTTTAATTTGTTCCAAGATAATTATTTAACAAAAATTCAATGTTTTCCACTTATCTATTATTTTAACATATCTAAATTATTTAAACAATTTCATTAAACCTTAATATATCAAAAAAATGCACAACATTACAGTAACATAATGATCAATCAAACATGTAATCCATAATAACAAGGAAATATATATATAAAAGAATATTCTTCTTACTTACCCCTTATTTTATTAATATTTAGATTATTATATTCATTAAGAAGATTAATACTCTTAACCTAAAGAAAAAATATAATTATAATTATACATTGTTATAATAATAAAAGGAGAAATTCCAAATCACCCACTTTGATATAATTTTCATCAATTCACAACACAAGAAAGAGAAGGTAATTATGATTAAACGCCTCCAAGATTCAAAGATAAATCCTCAATGACCTATGATTCATCATTACCATCAATATCTCAGCCAAAAGAAAATAAAAATGAACTCCAAATCCATTATCATAACCCTAAGGTAATAAATAAAAGTATAATAATAAATAAAGAAGAAACAAAATGTAATATTGGATCATAATGTATCAATCACATAAATTGAAAATATTAAGACCCATAACCATCATAAAATACCACAAAAAATGATTCGCTTTCTACCTAGGTTGTGAGAGAGAGAGAAAGAATATAAACAAACAAGAGGATAGGGATGTTAGGATTTATAATAAAATCAGTATTACATCACCAAAACATGGTGAGTACCACACCATGACATAAATGAGTTTGATAAAATGAGATCCATAGTTTGAAAACTTTAAAATAGCCACACCATACTTAAATTTCTTGATTGTTTCACTATAGAGACATAAATTTGACCACCATGATAGAATAATGAAAATCACTATGATTGCTTTTCTCTCATCCCTAACTTGATCCTCAAACCACTATAGTATAAATCCTACAAACCATATTGTTTTCCTCCTCCCTCCATTACTCCACCAAGATACAAATTAACCATGGACACGAAATAACACAACATGACATGTAAAATGGGAATTTAAACCTTGAACTTATTTAACGAGGATTAACAAAGAGACCATGCCTACCAAGATGACAACAACCATTACATAAACAAACATTGTGACATAGTCCTTCCTAATAAGGTTGTTTCCAATTCCCAACATCATGAGTCTAGAAAAGCAGCCTATTAACCACTCTTATAGCAAGACAATAACCACTAATTAATTCCACCATGGAATAGTCGATTCCACTATGCCTGTTTTGGATCCTAAAACATTTTAACCAATTATATCCCTTTAACCACCTCTAATATCTAATCTAACACTACTAACACAACATAAGGATAAACAAGGACACAAAAACAACATAAGAAGAAGAAAAAATTCCAACATAAAAATAAAGAATAAATATAAATGTCTCAAAATGAATTAAGAAATCAAAAAACTCAATATATTGATCTCACATCTATGATTAATGTTCCCACATACATTCCTTCAAACCACCATGCCTCTATAGAACACAGACCAAGGGAATAATGTGTTTATGCGATAACTATTCATGATGATCCTAAATCTCAGCAATTCATTCCATAAATGTTGCATAATATTTAATATCTAACATTACCTAATAAATTACATGAGTTTTATAATGAATATATAATCTAGTATACAACACATGGAATAAATCATGAATTTGGTCCATGTAACACCCTCCTATTTTACTATGAATTTCCCTTGAAATAAATTCAATGTGTTCGATAGATTGTGATACATGAAACACCAAAATAAAGTTAATAATGATATATTATATAATGATATGTATTTCAATAAAAATAAATGAAAAAAAAATTATAAAAAAAATTATTTTTTAAAATAAAAGGTTTCTAATTCACATTAGAAAATACCATTGGTTTTATAGAAACTATTTTAATAAATTACGCATCTCTGTTGATTTTATTACTTTTGAAGAATGTTACCCATAAAATGAATTGATTAAATTTAAGGAATTATTATTAAAATAAATTAGTAACATTAAAGATATAATTTACTAATTATAAGGAGTACTAAATTCATTATTAATGTCTAAAAAAATTTCTTTAGAAACATTGTTTTATTGTATATTATATGTTTTTATTTAAAATTTAAACTTCTTTTATTTTAAATATTGGTTTCATGAAATGAATCATTTATATTTATATTAAAATAAATTACTAAAAATTTAACAATTATTATGTGGTCAGAAATGTATATAAATTCTTTTTTATCCTTAAAGGAATTTTTTAAACATTATTTGTTGTGTTGCATGTACTTATATTAAAATTAATTTTTACCAACTCTAGAGATTTAGTCTTGTAAAATGGTTTTCATATTTGTAATAAGAATATTTAAATTAGTTAATAAGGTTCATTTTATTTTTTTCATAAAAATAAGTTACCATGGTAAAAGTTAGTTACCTCGGTAAAGGTTGAAATGTTTAAAAGGGGGTTAAATTAGAGGGATAAGTCCACAAAATATCATAAAAACCTATCTATAATTGATTTAATGGGTATATTATATACCTAACCTATATTATCTTAAAAAAATTGGATAATTTGGAGCCACTATCTTTAATAATTATCTCCCTTTTTATATTATGAAATTAATATTACAAAAATGTGACTCCTCTCACTTATAAAAGGAGTCCTCCTACGCCACTTCAAATCCACACCAAAAATTACAATGCCTATAATTAATATTTCATATTTACTTAAATAATAATCTTATACCATGTTATTCAGATTCTATACCCAAGAATAATCCCTAAACCTCTTATTTCCAAGTGGTCCTTTAAGAGGAGATTCAAGCTCTCAACATAAGCGGTATCTTTTATTGATTATTCTTATATATAATCATCACATAACTCTTATTTAATTTGATTTATCACTTTAAAAAAAAAAATTTAAAACCATTAATAATATTTAAAAGTTATATTATCATAATAAAATAACAAGTTCTTATTCATTCAATCATTATAATGTGTTCTTGTTTTTGTTGATTTTACCACCTACATGGATGGTGTTATAATGTTTACATAATAAATTATCAAGAAAAATAAAATAATGGTAATAATATATAATAATTATGAATTTAATATGTTTTAATAATTTTTTATATGTAATATTCAAAATCATATTTACCTATAAGATCAATTCATTTATTAATTTGATAACCACTGAAAAAGGTAATTTTTAAGTGTTTTATGAAAACTATCAACATAAGTTCCATGAAATGGATATGGGACTCTAAAAATATATAAAATACATTTATTAGCTTATAATTAACATTATGGATGTGATTAACCCATCAAAAAGACTCAATGATAGGAACTGCCAAACCAAATCATGTAAGGGAAAAAATGGTTAACACACAAATATTAATTTTAATAATAAAAAATTAATATATGGGTAATAAATAAACATAAATGGATTTTATAAATTAAAATAAATATTAATATTATTTTTAATCATATTAATAATAAACATAAATGTGTTATATAGGGAATTTAGAGTGTTTTTTACTAAGTGGAAGTCTGAGGTAAAGGTTTCTCATCACAAATTTACCTCATTAAGACACGTTTCATATTATTTACCTTTTTTAAATAATGATGACTTGGTAAAAAGACCAAAGTATGAAAATATATAAAGATAAAAAACAATATTACAAAATTATGAAAGAGGGAAATTTATTACAATATTTTTCATGAAGCGGGATGAGATCTGTTGGGAGGTCATTCATCCATGCAATTTCATTGTTAACTACTTTGTTGGTAAAACCATATTCCACCCTTTTCACCTCATGGTAAGCATGGGTTATTATATGATTGAGCTCTATCAGTTGTGGAGGCAAGCCATCCATCTTACTGTGAGGGGTCACGCCATATGAACCACCCCATATCAAAGGGCTTGTACGATGATAGTGGAGTCACTTTCAATCTATATGTTATTAAATCCTTTTTCCTTTATGAGACCGATGGTAATAATGATGTTGTACATATCTACTTCTAATGAGGAGGAAAACCCACACGTACCATAGCAGCATCCCAAAATATGTCCATTATGATTTCTGCACACTAATACACAGCCTGTGGGTCCTGGGTTTCCTTTTTATGAACTATCCACATTTATTTTTATCCATCTAGAGAGAGGGGATTTCCAGAAAACTTATGACATACCTTTCGTCTGGATAGATCTTCCTTTTATTCCAATCTGACGAAGAATAATAAAATCCTTGACAGAGTTGTGTCAGGTACCTATTTGCATCATTCCATCTTCCTTGATAGAAATAAATATCTTCACATGATCTGTATATAGATTGAAAGTATTATTATTTTGAATGAAATAATTTCTTTTATACCATATGATGAGAATCAGTTCAAAAATACGAGCAACAAAAAGCTGTTCAATTTGAGGAGAGGCATCAATAGTAGTGTATCTTTGAAGATGAAGCCAAATGGAATCCAAACCTATCTATCTGAGATCAAAATTTTCAAATGTGTATTTCTATAATGTATAAGAAGTATCAAATGATAAGAAAAAGTGGTCATCATCCTCTCTTTGTTGATTACACATACAACATTTAGATCAAAGTTTAATACCAAATGATTGAAGACAAAAATCAGTGGGAACTCTATTGTGGGTTATTCTCCAGACCAGGTTGAATCTAGAGGGTCTAACTCATTTCTTGTTAAAGTTATTTAACCAAGAAAAATCATGGATTGTATTACCGAAATTATTATTTTAGTAAATTATAGAGTTTAAAACACCATTATGAGTTGGTTCCCAAACCAAAAAAAATAATTATTGTTGAAAAAAGTGTAGTTGGTAATAATAGTATTGATATCATTAAGTAAATCCATATTCGAAGAGCGTATGAATTCATTTATGGAGATATTAATATCATTAGGTAAATTCATGGAATTAGTTATTGAGTAAAGAGGGTAACCATTCCAGTTATCCAACCAAAATTTCAAAGAATATTATTTATTAACAATCCATATAGAGTGAGACATAATTTTAGAAAAATAGTGCTTGATGGAAGTCTAGATAGTAGAGTCTATGTGTAAAGTCTTACCTTTTCTAATATTTTTTTCTAAAATCTGCCTCTAAGGAAATCCAAGGTTGATGACTTATTGTTTATAAGGTTCCACATGAGGTTATCTTGAAGGGCTTCATTAAAGAGGCAAAAATTCATAATTCTAAGGCCACCATTGTCTAGGGGTGTACAAAAATTATTCTAAGGAATAGTGAAAATTTTCATCTCAAGATTTCTTCCACTCCATAAAAAAAATCTACTGTTAAAATTTTTAATTAATTTAATAGGCCATTTATAAACCATAATGGAGTAAAACATTTTAGAAATAATTGTGTATTTAATAATACAAAGCCATCCTACCATCAATAAGGATTTTCCTTTCCAAGAGGAGAGTTGAATATTGATTTGTTCGACTGTATTAGTTAAGTAAGTGATTTTAGGATTTCTCCATAAGATAGATAATCCATGGTACATGAAGGGGAGGGATCCCTCTTTTATACCAAGGTCATTTATAATATTATCCTTTCTAGTTATAGGAAATCCTTTTCCAAATAAAATGGATGATTTATTCCAGTTCACAGATTGCCCAGACACATCTTCATAGTGAGAGAGGGCATATTTAAGATTTCGGATGTTCCTTTTTTCCCTTGAATTGTCTGCAAACAATAGATTTGAGGGAACAATCAGGTTTCTAAAGGCAATGATGGGCTTAATTTTACCTTGGTTAACCATATTGGTGATAAGTCTGCTAAGGTAGTCCTCAAAAATAACAAAAAAGATGGTGGAGAGAGGGTCTCCCTATCTAACACCTTTGGTGAAATTGAAATAGCCCTTTGGAGCATAATTAATAAAACTAGAAATGTGAGAAAAACCAAAAATAATTATGTTAACAAAAATGTCACTAAATCCAAACTTGTTGAGGACCTTGAAGATAAAGCTTTATGCCATGGTTTCAAAATCTTTTCTAATGTCAAGTTTAATGGAAGTGATTCCTCCTCTATTAGTCTTTTTTAACAAGATTGTACTTTCATAAGTAGGGAAGATGCATTCTTGGATGTTTCTTACTTTAAGGGATCCAAATTGGTTCCAAGAGACAATTTTTCTAGTAATAGCAGAAAGCCTATTAGCTAAAAGTTTAAAGATTATTTTATAAATAGTGTTAATGAGAGAAAATGGTCTGATGAGATGAATTTCTAAAGCATTATCCACCTTGGGAATAAGGGAGAGTAATTGAGCATTAATCCCAAAAGGTATCCATTAGAAAAAAAAGGATTTAACCAGTTTATAAACATCATGTTGGACAATATCTCAATAGTTTTGAAAAAAAAAGAATTAGTAAAACCATCAGGACTAGAGGCACTATATTTTTTAAGATAAATATCACCTATTCAATCTCATTCTCTATAGGAACACTAATCAAGAGGGTGTTTTCACTGTCTCCCACTATGCTAGGAATTATATCCAGCTTTATGTCTTTACTAAGATCCGGACCATTAAAGATATTGCTAAAGTAAGATACAACATGAATGACCAAACCTTCCTCATTATCAATGACATTATCCCCATATTTAATTAATTTAAGGGGTCTACAATCTTTCCTATATCTTTTCCGAGCATTGCAGAATTAATTGTTTCTATCACCATCTTTGAACCAATTAATTTTGAAGGTATGTTTTTGCAGATTATATTTCAAAGTGATAAGAGAGTTTAACTTAGTGTAAAGATAAATTTATTGTTTAGTATCATTGGAAAATTCATTATTCATAGATTCAACATGAATTTGATTGAGAGTGTTTTAATTTCATAATACAGGAAAAAACATCGTTGTTAAAGTTTAGAGAGTTCTAGGATTCCTTGACAATTTTATCACAATCAATCACAGAGGTCCAGGAACTGTTAAATATAAAGGTAAGGATAGTTTTGGAAACTCTAGTATTTAGACTAACTAAAATAGGTTAATGATCTCAGTTTATTCTAGGCAAGGTGATGCTAGAAATAGTATCTCACTTATCTAGGGATTGGTTGTTTGTGAAAGATATATCTAGTTTACTATCCATAACCCTGTTATTATGTCTTCTATACCAAGTACCTTTGTCTCCTACAAGATTTATCTCAATGATATTTTTTTCCTCAATACAATATTTAAATTCCTTACAATAAATTTTAGAGTGAAAATGACCCATTTTCTCACTAGGTCCAAAAATAGTATTTGCATCTGCCAAAATGATCCAAGGGGCTTTAATATTGATGTTTAAAAAAATTATTGTTTTACCATAGAGATATCTTATCTTCGTACCTATTATTTTCATAAATAAAGGTGAAAAAGATATGTATGTTTTGAAAAGTCATATCATATGTGAAATATTGAGTGTCATTATTAAAAATATGCACATTTCTTAAAGAAGATTGAACAAAGATCCAAAGAGAATCCATAAAACTATTATTATAATTAGAACCAATAAAAATATAACTAGATTTATATAAGCCAGAAAAACTAGAAGAAAAATTAATTTTAGGCTCAGAGATAGAAAAAAATGGTTTATACATGAATAAAAGTTTTTTTAAAGTTGTGATTGTGCCAGGGTTAGCAATACCCTGACAGTTCCAATCAAGAATATTCATTTGGACCTGTATTTAGGTCTGGGAATCCCTTTCTTTTTACCTTCATGGTTCTTCTTACTTGTGGATTTCCAGAGGGTTTTGACTGAATTCTCCTTCCTCTTTGGTGATTCCCTATCCTATTTGATCATGGGAATGTTAGGAGAAATAATATTATCATTTTTACCTATCTTTTCTTCTGTATGAGTCTTTGTTTCTTCACCACTAACTTGATGATTGGACACATATCCTTCGATATTGAGATACCTTTCATCATCATCTTTTTAATCTATATTTTTATCCTTGTTTTATTTCAAAAAATTTCTACAACATCAATATGAATCTTTTCAGATGATGTAGGCCTCTGATTGTCTTCATGGGGGCCTTTATCATATGTACAGTCCAAAGTTATCACTTCCATAGGTAGATCCTTCCCCTTGACATAGGAGTTGGAGTTTCTGGTTTGAGTCCCTTTCCATGTCCTTTATTCTAACTGCATCATATTTCTAGAATGAGTGGTTCTTTTTTATCTTGCATACTACTATTTTGAACATCAACAAATGAACTATTGTCATTAGTTTTAGCCATCTGATATTGCATGCATATTTGTGTTTATAAAAAGTTAACGGTGTTGATCAGTTTTTCCTGCTCTTGCATGTTGTCCTTTTGTGATCCAACATAAAATTTTCTCCTTTCACCCAAGTTACTAGATACATCAACATTGGCAGTCTGTTTTGATATAGTCTTTAGGTGTTCAGGTCTACCATCGATGATGCATCTTCTTGGGTCATTACATTGTTGAGTTGGGTAATCTTTGTCTATCTCCATATATTTGTCTTCAATGGTAAGTTCCTCTTGATGTGAAACCTTATGTGTATGGTCATTATGTTCTAGAGTGGGTTTCTTGCTGTCCAAACCAATGTTTTGATCCATAGGAATAACCTCATTGCTGATGTGTAAATCATTTGAGAGTTTCTATTGAGCCTGATTGACAAAGTCTATGACATTTTTTTCAATTTAATTAGCAATGTATTGATATTCTATTGAATTTTAATCCTCTTCAACCAGATCATCCCAGGATTTACTAGGGACATTCCTTGAGTAATTCAGATCTCTTTGTTTTTTCACCCATATTCCATTACTATTTTTTAGGGTTCAGGATTCTCCATGGTGGAAGCTCTACCCTTTCTATGTCATTTTACTTTAGTCCATTCCATTTCATTGGGTGGGAAAATTTTTATTTTAAGTTTCATATCAAGTTATTTCTTTCAAGGGGTTTTTTTAAAAAAATTCATAAGGATTTTTATTTTAAATCATTGCTTTAAAAGTTTTGAAGTCTTTTACCCAACTCTTTCTCTTCCATGTTTATATTTTTATATTGTTTCAAGAATTTTATTCTATATATTTCAATTATTTATCAAGTTAATTTTCAACTATATTTTAATTTCTTTAAAAACTTTTTAAAATGAATCTTTTCAATGTTTTCCATATGAGTTATTTTTGACTTTCATTATAAATATGTGAAAAGAATGTTTTTTAACATTTACCGCTTGAATTTTTTTACTAATAACATGATCATTATTTTTTAATAAGCTTACCTTCCAAGTTAATATTGTTTTTTAAAGAAAATCCTATTCTAATTTTTCTTTTAATTTTTATTTTTTTTAAATTTACCAAAAGAAATGGATATTTATTCTTGTTTTTCATAGCATATTTATAACGCTTTTATAAAAGTATTTTTTATCTATGTAAATATACTTTAATGATTATTATATTCACTAAGGATATTACCTAATGATATTATCCACCTTATTTATCTATATGTATTATGATGATGTTTTAAGGAAATTATCGTGAAACATGTTTCTTTTCCACATGTTAAATTAAGCTATAAATGAATGATGAATGCTCTTATGTTCTTATGCCATAAATATGTATGGTTTACCATTATGTGATGGTTGGGTATGTTATATCTCTTCAATTCTTTGGATAAATCTTTATATTATATGTGATAACATGTAATGGAATGGGAGTGAACCCAATCCAGTAATGGACTCTATCCCCCATGTTTTAAAGGGAATAAGGATTGAGCCCAATTCATTAAGGGCCTCTTTTATGATATGATGATGGTCTTAGTAGTGATACATGGTAAAAAATGATTTTTATATGCTTATGTTTTTTCCACACACTTATGCCACATCCTAATGTATATGTTATCATGGCTCAAGATTATTGACTTATGACTCGTGTTTATGTAAAAAACTTTATTCCATGATTCTATGATTTATGATTCATATATTATTGGGTAATATTCTACTATGTATGTCATTTCAATATGATTATGTTCTCATACCCACAATTTCATCTTATGGTCACTTATGATATTCAATTGCTATCTCCCTTGTTTACACTTACTGGAAATCAGAGCTCACCATTTTTTTATGTTTCCATTCCCCGGTTTATGAAGAAGGTTATTAAGTATGATATTACTAAAAAGGGTGTCTTTTTTGAATATTACTTATGGGAAATGTTGAATAAATTTAAAAATAAGTTGGTTATGTACCTAATCACTAGATACGCTAAAAATTCCTTGGATTGTGAGATTATATGGGAGATATGATGTTTAAATTATGAAAATTATTTATAATTTATAGATGTTAGGTTGGTTCATCTCATTTGGTATAAGATCAGGGTTTAGTTATTTTTAGGTTATGAAGGAACAGAGGACATAAACTAAAACAACCTATAATAAAACAAATAAACATATGGGGCCTAAAATGTCATAGGTTTGAATGAATATGTCATAATTTAAGACATATTAGGATTGATTTTCCTTATTATATGATTTTCTTACTCTAATTATTTATTTATTCTCACATTGACCTTTTTGGTATTAGTCGATGGATGGAACCAGGAGGAATAGAGTTAACAATGAATGTAATGGGAAATGAAATGATTATCCTCATGAGAACCCAAATGGAATGATATATGTAATGAAAAATATCATATTTATGCTCAAACAAATCTCTCAAGCTATTAATAATAGTGTGAACCATGTTGAACTTCCAATCAATCAAAGTAAGGGACAATTCACTATTGATTACTTCAGGCGGAAACATCTTCCTCATTTAGTGGGTATTATGATCTAATAATTATTGATTAGTGGATTGGTACATTGGAAAATATATTTTTCATTATCTGGTCCTCATATCATGAAAAGTTTATGTTATTCATGTCTTTTTTAAAGAGTTAAGAAGATCAATAATATACTCTCATCAAGAGAATGATTCAAGAGGAGTAAAATGACTCCATGTTATGGGATAATTTTAAAAAATGTATTTTTTTCATAAATACTTTCCCTAAACTCTTATCAATAAAATGGAGAGAGGATTTCTAAAGTTAAAGTAGAAAGATGATAGACCCATTGGTACTTATGATGAAAATTTAACAAGACATAAAAGGTAATATTCAGGTTTTATCATTGACCATGAATTAAAAATTAATCATTTATTTAGTGGTTTAAAACCAAGTCTCTGAAAGGAATTGGATATAAGGGACTTTGGTAACTATGAATAAATTATTTGGTGTGCCTTTTAAGGTAGAAATGGAGAATGTAAACTCCCATTATTCTTGTGGTTTGGGGTACAAGAATAGAAATATGGAGTTTTGAGGGAACTTTATTAATGAAACCCATGGAGGAAAAAAATAAACATTCTTTCATGATAAAAATGTGGAAATAAGCATGGGGTAATTTACCTCAAGGGGAGAGGTAAATTCTTAAAGTGTGGAAAATAATTCCATCAAGAACATGAATATCAAAGAGACGTAAAGAGGCAGATTAATGAGAAGGATAAAAATAAAACTCAACCTAATGAACCACCCACACTCTAATACTTCAATTTCAAGATGTATGGTCATTATTATAATTAGTGCAACAATCCAAGGGTTAATAATGATAATCGATGCCATCAACCTCCTAATCTATGTGATAAAGGTAAATCTTATAAAATCGCAACTATTGAAGTGGGTCACTAAAAAAGTGGGGAAAGGTGCACTTATCATTCACTAAAGAACTAAAAATTTATTATTTGATTCTAGTTCTTCTCACTCTTGTATATATGAATAATTTTTTAAGGAATTAACATCACCACCTCAATAATTATATTTTTAATTATTATTGAAATCTTCTAATGGAATTATGATTTTATCTCATGGTTATAACTCATCTTCGATAGAATTTTGTGGGAATTTGTTTCTTGAAAATATATTTATTCTCCCTATAGTTGAATTTTATGTGATTTTGGGCATGTATTAGCTCTCTCAATATAGATTACATATCAATTTTTGAGGCATTTAAGTCATATTTCATATCTTGAATAAACCTATGATTGTCTATCAGTTCAAAGATGACTATGAACTTCCAATTTAAATTACTTCCTTTATATGGGTTTTAATACCTTATCATTATGGGTATCTATCTAAAACGGTTGAGGATAAACTAAATATTGAATATATTACTATTATATAAGAGTGTTTAAATTTATTTTCTGAGGAATTTCCTGAACTTCCCCCATATCATGAGGTATAGTTTTCTATAGAACTCGTACCTAGTGCTACCCCTAATTGAGTTGTAGAAATTAAATAAGAATATATGATAGAATCTAGATAAAGATTTTATATGACCAAGTGATTCTCCATGGGTTGAACCAGTCTTATTTTTGAAGTATAAGGATATATCGTTGCGTCTTTACATTGATTATCATAAACTCAACAAGATCATGAACAAGAAAAAGTTTCATTTTCCATATATTGATGATATGTTTGATCAACTTAGAGGGTCTAAATACTTATCAAAGGAGGATCACGGTTTGGATACCATTAATTAAGGGTAAATAGAGAGGATAGACCCAAAATAGCCTTTTGTACAAGATATGGGCATTATAATTTCATAGTGATGACATTCATACTTACAAATTCCCCTTAAATATTCATGGATATGATGATTGGAGTCTTTAGATACTACCTTGATAAATTTATGGTATTATTTATTCATGATGTTTGCATATATCATAAGATAAAGGAATATAATTAAGATTAATTAAGTATTTTTCTAAAAAAACTTATAAAAGGATAAATTATATGCCAGTTTAGGAAAGTTTGAATTTTGGTTACAATAATTATCCTTCTTAGGTCATGTTATCATAAGTGAGGGTGTAGATATGGATTGTTTTATTACATAAGTGATTAAATAATTACCCAGACTAACCACTATGATAGAAATTTATATTTTTCTTGGTTTGGTTGGATATTATTGATGCTTTGTGAGAAATTTCTCATAATTTTTAAATTTTCTAACCAAGTTAACACAGATGGGAGATAAGTTCCTCTAGATAGAAGAATATAAAGAAATATTCAAGGATATTAATAATATGTTAGTTGTTGTACATGTTATTACACTACCTTATAGTGGAGAAGGGTTTTTTATATATAGTGATTCTTTGAAGAAGGGATTATGATGTGTCCTTATGAAAAATGAAAAGGTAATTGCTTATGTGTCACATCAATTGAATACTCATGGGAAGAATTACCTAACACATGATCTAGAGATGGTATTAGTTATCTTTGAATTAAATATTTGATGACACTATCTATTTGGAGAAAAGTGTGATAAGCATGTTGACCACAAAAGATAAAATTATACATTCACATAGAAAGAATTGAACATGTACCAAAGGATATGGATAGGGTTAATCAAGGACTATGATTTTCCAATTCATTACCATCCTGGTATGGAAAATAATGTAGAGGATGCTCTAAGTAGAACGGATCATGCTACCCTATCCATGATGAGGATTTAAAGGGACCCAATATTCCTAGGAATTCAAAGGATGGAAATCTAAATCATAAAGAAAGGGAATGAATCTAACCTTTACTAAATGGTTTCTCAACCATCCATTTATATAAAGATCAATTAGGCTTATAAAGATGATATGGAGCTACAAAATAAGGTAGGAAGTATTTCAGAATTCCACTTTGATGGTGGTGGACTTATAAGATTTGGGAAAAGAATTTGTGTCCCTCCAAAATCAAAATTGAAGAATGATTTGCTAGATGATGAACATAGATCATCTTTCACTATTTATATAGGAATTATAGAGATGTATAGAGATATTAAGCAGAACTTATAGTGGGAAAACATGAAATGGGATATTATAGAGTATATATCTCGATTCTTGGTATATCAACAATTAAAGGTTGAACATCATTAATATATAGGGATAATGAAACCATTATTTATACCTATCTGGAGATGGGAAAAAAATCTCTATGGATTTTATCATTGGTATTCCTAAGACTTATAAAGGAAACAATGTCATATGGGTAGTGGTGGATCAACTTACAAAGTCAGTACACTTCATTGTTATCCAATAGGATTTATCACTTGACTAACTTTATAATTTATATATAAAGTAAGTGGTAAGGTTTCATGGAGTGCCACACTCAATTTTATTTGATTTAGATCTAAGGTTCACATGGAAATTTTTGAGAAGTATTCAATAGATATTTGATATAGATCTATGCTTTAGAACAACTAAACATCCTTAAATTGATGGTCAATCTAAAAGGTCCATTTAGGTATTAGAAGATATGCTAAGATCATACTCTATAGATTTTAAAGGAATATATGATCAACTTCTTCCTCTAGTTGAGTTATCATATAATAATTGTTTTCACTCTAGTATTAAAATGGATCCATATGAGGTTCTATATAAGAAGAGATAAAAAATCTAACATGCTGGGATGAAGTCAGAGAGAAGAAGTTTTTTGGACCTAAACTTGTCAAAGAAATGAAAGAAAAGGTTAAAATCATTCAAAACCATATAAAGGTGTCACAAAGTTGAAAGAAGAGTTAATGAAATTTGGAGTTTTGGGTGGGTGAAAAAGTGTTCCTATGGATATATCTATGGAAGAGGGTTATAAGGTTTGGAAATAAGGGAAAGTTGATCCCTAGATACATCGATCACTTCATGATTCTTAATATATTATTTTATTTTATTTAAAAGTTAAAAATATTATATTTTAAATATTTTTTAAATGAAAAGAATCATTTTTATTTACATTTAAACAAATTACCAACCATTTAATTATTATTATGTGGTAATAAATGTGTATAGATTCATTTTTATGCTTAAAAATGCATTTCTCTAAAAACTATTTTTATTTTGTTATGCATACTTATGTTGAAATTAATTTTTACCACAAAAAAATTGAATATTATAAAATTGTTTTAATATTTTAAATAAAAAAATTTAAATTATTTAATAAATTCTATTTCATTTTTGGTGGTAAAAAAAGTTATCGTGGTAAAATTCAATCACCTTCGTAAAGGTTAAAATGGATTAAAAGGGATTAAATTTGCGGATAAGGCCAAAAAATATCAAAATAACCTATCTATAATTAATAAAATGAGTGTATTACTGACTCCTATGTTATATTTTAAATTTAGATAATTTAAATTCATTCTCCTTGAGAATGACTCTCCCTATTTATATTATGAAATTAATATTACAAAAACTCTACTCATCTCACTTATAAAAGGATCCCTCATCCATCCCTTAAAATACACTCCAAAAATTAGAATCACTCTAATTAATCTACCATATTTACTTTACTAATAATCCATGATCATGTTCTTTAGCTTCTGGTCCTAAGAAGAATCCCAAAACCTCTCATTTCCAATAGGTCCTTCAATAGGTGATTCAATATTTCAACATAAGCGATGTCTTTTTATTAATTATTATACTATATAATATTAATATACCTATTATTTAATTTGATTTATCATTTTAAAAACATTATTTTAAATCCATTAAGCTTTTGGAAAAGTTATATTCACTATACAATAACATGTTCTTACTCGTTCAACTGTTATAATGGGTTCTTGTTTTTTGTCAGTTTTACTGCCTACATGAATAATGTTATGATGTTTATTTAATGAATGATTAATAAAACTTAAATAATGATAATAATATTTAATAATGATTAATTTAATATGTTTTAATAATTATTTAATGGTTATATTCAAAATTATATTTACTTATAAATTAAATTCCTTTATTAATTCGATAATAATAAAAAAAAGGGAATTTTAAGCATTCTATGAGAACTATCAACATAAGTTCCATGTGATTGATATGGGACTCCATAATTATATCAATAAAATGTATTAACTTAGCATGAAAATTATAAATTTTATACGCACATGAATAATACTCATGTTCCAAAACTGACAAATTAGATCATGTAAGGAAAACTGAATGGTTAACACTCAAATATTAATTTTAACAATAAAAAATTAATATATGGAAAATAAGGAATTATAAATGGATGGTATATTGTAAAATAACTTTGAATAATGTTCTTAATGTTATTAATAATAATCATAAATGTGTTATATATGGATGTTAGAGTGTGTCTAACTAAGCTGAAGCCTAAGGTAAGTATTTCTCATCTCACATTTCCTTATTTGCTACATGTTTCATATTATGACCTATTTTCATTTATATATTGTATATACTAAATATTTGACATATTATATTATGCATATAGTTATACTCATTTTATTTCATCTTCATTATCATGTTCTTTCTTTCAAGGAGGTTTTTGATTTTAAAATTCGTAAGGGGTTTTATTTTAATTAATTACTTTAAAAGTTTTGATGGATTTTACACAAATCTTTCTCTTACATGCCCATATTATTTATATTATTTTAGAAATTTTCTTCTCTATATTTTAATGATTTATCAAAATAATTTTAAATAATAATTTACTTTATTTACAAAGATTTTAAAAAATATATTTTCAATATTTTTTGTATGGGTTATTTTTTAATTTCTTTATAAAGGTGTGAAAAGAATGATTTTTTAATGTTTAAAACTTGAAAAAAGTTTACCATAATTATAACCATTATTCATTATTAATATTCCTTTCCAAGTTTCCATGATTTTTCAAATAAAATACCATTCCCATTGTTCTGTGAATTTTTATTTTTTATAAAATTTTCCAAAATAAAATGATATTTCTTCTTATTTTTTATGGTATATTTGTAATGATTTTATAAAAGTATTTTTCATCTATTTCAAAATAATTTAATGATTATTGTTATTTACTAGGGATATTATCTAATTATACCAACCATCTTATTTCTCTGGATGTATTATGATGATATTTTAAATAAATTATCATGAAGCCTATTTATTTACCATGGATTAAAATAAGTTATAAAGTAATTGTGAATTATCTTACATTATTGTGGAATACATATGTATAGTTTATCATCATGTAATGGTTGGGTCCATTATATCCATATAATTCCTTGGGAGAAGCTTTATATCTCATGAGATAACATTTATGGGAATGAGAGTGAACTCAATCTAATAAGAGACTTTATCAATCAAGGTTTAAAGAGAATGGGGAGCAAACCCAATCCATTAAAGGACTCCATCCATGATGTGATGATGGTATTGGTATTGAGACTTAAAAAAAGAAATGATCTTCTACAATTATGTTTATTCCACACTCTTATACCATATCTTGATTCCTAGGATATCATTGATCAATATTTTTGACTTATGACTTGTGTTTACACTAAAATATTTATTCCATGATTTTATGATTTATGATTCATGTATTATTGGGTATGATTATCCTATGTTATATAATTCCACTTTGTTTTTGTTCTCATTCTCACACAGTAATCTTATAATAACTTGTGATCTTCAATTGGTATCTCCCATGTTTACACTTATTAGGAATATGATCTCACCCATTTCTTATGTTTCCATTCCCCAAGTTAATGAATAAGGATATTAATTTTTATATGTATAAAAAAAGTGTTTTGTGTAAATATTACTTATGAGAAATGTTGATGACGTTGAAAAATAAGATGTTTATGTACCTAATCACAAAATACACCAAAGCTTTGGGTCCTTGGATTATGATATTATATGGGAGATGTAATGTCAAATTATAAAAATGATGTATAATATATGGATATTATATTTGGTCATCTCAATCCATATAAGGAGTTCAAGATAACCGATACACCACCTCATCAACATTCTCTAACACCTCTAAAGTTATAATAAACTAAGGAGAAATCTTTCTCCCATAACTAATCCTCTACTAACCATGATGATGGGAAACCTTTAAGAACACATGATCATTGACCGCTAACTCTTAAGGTCTCCTCCTTTGATCATATTAAGACTTTTGATGGTGTTGATCTACCTTCATCTACTCCGAAATAACTTTCAACTTCTCTATCATGCTCTATACTAAATCAGGTCCATGAATCCACTAATGGAAAAATTTCCTATACCAACAGTTAAGTACCAATAGTTAAGAACCGTTGGTATAGGTTCCAAAACCGTTGGTATAGACTATACCAATAGTTTTGGAAGCCTTTGGGTGATTTGATGTTGGGAAAGACATATCCCAACAGTTTGGAGAAAACCCTTGGGATAAGTAAATCTAAAAAAAGTTCCAGTGGAGGTTTGAACCCACAACCTCCAAGTTATATATCAAAGACTTTACCATTATACTATAGTAACCTTTGTGAATATATTTGGATAAATATATATATATATATATATATATCTGTGTGTGTGTGTAATTTATATATTGATTTATTTGACGATATTTGATAAATGTATTCATATAAAATAAGGGCACCAATACCAACGGTTCTAAAAACCATTGGGATAGGCCTTTCCCAGTGGTTTTGAGAACTGTTGGGATAGGTACCCACCATTTCCCAACATTTTTTCCAAACCGTTGGGAAAGTGGTCCCAATGGTTTGGGAAACCCATTGGGAAAAGTGGTGTCAAAGTGCCCTTTCCCAGCGTTTTTTTCAAAACTATTGGGAAAAGTGGACCCTTTCCCAACGGTTTGCCCAAACTGTTGGGAAAGGTGGTCTCAAAGTACCCTTTCACAACGTTTTTCCAAAAGTTTTGGGAAAATTAGACCCTTTCCCAATAGTTTGAGCAAATCTTTGGGAAATTTTGCCTCAAATTACCCTTTCCTAACAGTTTTGGAAAAACCATTGGGAAAAGTGGACCGTTTCCCAACAGTTTGGGAAAACTATTGGGAAAAGTGGTGTCAAAGTACCCTTTCCCAACTGTTTTGAAAAAACCATTGGGAAAGGGGACCTATACCAATGGTTTTTATAAACCATTGGTATAGAAGCGTTGGTATAGGTAGGATTCTAGTAGTGATCCTCAACTCTCTATCCTCAATCTCACACAACATAAATCTACTATGCCTCTCATAAAATTATTCTAATGAGTCTATACCAATATATTGGTGATAGATATTTTTTTAAGAAAACTCTACAAAGGGTAAGTGATTCACCCAAGAACCTCAAAAATCTAGATTATATACATGCAACATATCTTCTAGTATTTGTATAGTCCACTCAGTCTAACCTTCCTTTTGAGGATGAAAATAAATGATATGTAATAAATAAGGACTAAAAACAAACTATATACTCTTTTATAATAATAACATAAATCAAGGATCATGATCAAAAATGATCATCCTAAAAAATCCATGAAGTTACACATCCCCCCCCCCCACGTACTACCTTTCCAATGAATCCATCACACTTGACTCCTTAACTTCTAGAAAATGAGATAACTTTTTATACTAATTTATAATAACCCTGATGAAGTTGCATGTTCCCTGATATTGAGGTATATCAATAATGAAATCCATCAAAAAAATACCATTTTACATCGAGGTAAATCTAATGGATGTAATAATCTAGCAAGAATGTGATGATCCACCTTCTATTTTTGATATACCAAACATTATAACACTAGATCATCCACCAACCTCTTCATCCCCAGCCACTAGAACTAACTTCTGAAATCATGATACATCTTGGATATACTTGGATACACTTTCAAAGGTAACTTATGAAACTCATATATAAACACCTATTAAATCCGTGATGGAATAAATATATTTCCATAAAACAACGCCCTATGGTCTCCATCCTCAGACTATCCCTCAAGAGCATCTCCACTGGAAACATGATCTCTCCACACTTTTTACCTCATTATCTCCTAACTAATACTCTTCCACCTATTTCAAAATAAAAATAATTCATTACCATTTGGTATAATAAAACTCCATCATTAACTTCATTCATATCAAGATTCAAGGATAAAATCTCATCAATCATTATAAAGTCATCTCTGGACTCTCAAGAAACATCTACATGAAACAACCTACTTTTTGAATCAGATGCAGCATTCCCTTTACCTAGAGTATAGGGGATATTGAAGTTATAATCCTACAAGAAATCCATCAACCTACACTAATATGGATTTAAATTTCACTAAGGTAACATATATCAATCCTTTTGTAATTTATAAAGACTATAAATCACTCATTGATAAGATAATTCCACCAAAACTTCAAGGAAAGCACAACCATCATTATATTGAGATAATAGTTATCATAATTACATTCATGAGGCTATAACTATTGAAACCCATAATAGATCATCACCTTTTTTGTATTAGGGTACAACCTTAACTAAAATGAGAATCATTATAGAAGAACTCAAACATGACTTATCTCTTTGTAAAATGAAGGATAAAATCACTGATCAAATTTTACTTCAAGAACTCAAATGTAACCCAAAACTGATTTTCCATTAAAAGGTATAATCCTTACTAGTTAATGCTATTAAATAAGATGAAATTTGAGATAACCCAGATAAAAACCTCCTATAATAGATGGAAATACCAAGGAAATTGTGAACCTATATAACATTATTGGGAGATACCCAAGAAAAATCTCTTCAATATTTAAAGTATTGATATATACACCATGTTGAGACAAAAAATTTCCAAGGAAATTCACTACACATACTCTAAATTTATACTTAGAAATATTCCCATACAATTTGTTTCACTGAAGGACCTTTAAAATGGTGCTTATATTCTCATCATAATCTTCCTCTGATATCAAATACACGAGGATATTATCAATGAGAACAATCCTAAACTAGTCTAGGAATTCACAAAACACTAAGTTAATCAATACCATGAAAAAATATGGGATTTTCATTACATTAAATGGAATAAACATGAACTCATAGTTTCGATAAAGACATGTGAAAGTAGTCTTTCAGATATCTTCCTACTTCACCCTTATTTAATAATATCTAGACCATAGATTTATCTTCAAAAACCATCTATATTAATTCAAATAATCAAATAGATTTTCAATTATTAGGAGTGTATAATGGTTCTTCACCATCACTAAGTTTAATCAATGGTAATCAATACGCAACTATAGACTACCATATACTTTTTTATAAACAATAATGGATCATCCTAAGGAGATATTTTTGGGTGGATGAAACCCTTTTTCAAGAGATCATCGATCTAAATCTTTAACACATGTAACTCAAAAGGTTCCATTCTATAAAGAGAATTGAAAATCAAAGATCCACAAGGATTCAAATCTACCCTAAACTCGATTTCATGTTAAGGGGTTAGTGTTACAAACACTTTAGGAAAAAAATTAGGGAACTCCTCAACAACTCTTGGAAACCCTATTGCCTTAACTTACACCAATCCCAGCATAAATTATTCTAGCTGAGAATAAAGAGGCTCCAAAAATTTAAGTTCCATTTGATGCTCATGCTCGCTATTGGACACTACACTCTCACATTCTACATCAAAGAAATAAATCTCCTCTAGAAGGAATCAATAATGGTACAAATTGAATATAACCAATCCATGCTAAGGATGAAACTGTATAGATGTATTCACAATTATAAAAACTACATAATTGACTAATGCTACCTCATCATCAGCTCGCAAACCTAAAATGCCTCAAAAATATAGATTGAACTCTAACTTACATATTTAACACCAAGGTAACCAAAATTATCTCCACCTTAAGTCCCAAAGTTTTGTACAGGATAGGTGTAATGAAAGAGTTAAAATCTCTCAAATAAAACCAATAAAAAGATAAGATATAATATATATAAAGGTTTCCTTGAACAACATTTGGTAAACCTATCACTGAAAATTTTATACATGAATTTGATCATGCCCAAATCCTCTATAATATTTCCCTTGATGACTTCCACCACCTCATACATGATAAACCCTAGGTCCTTGATGATGGGTAATATCCTAGGGCTATCCTTTGATGTCTACATCTTCTCTCTATGGTCTAAAACCCTAAGAACCCTATTACCGCTACTGATAGGGCCTTAAAGAAAACTATTGTGAGGGATATACCTAAAATGGGTTTCTATCTCCACACTATCCACTAAAAAGGGTCATATACTGAAATTTTTGATGTCCATATCTCCCATAGATATAATATACCACACTAGAGCTCATGGTAAAAGTAATAGAACTACTTACTCCAAAAAAATGGGATAGGGAAGACTGAGGTTGACTACCCACTGATTGGAAATTTGGCTTCCCTAACGACTGAAAAATTACCTTCATGACATGAACCACTCCATACCAATTTCTTATCAATCACTTCAACCTTAGTCCACACTTCAAGATAAATATATAAAATACTAGATTTTTATGTGTTATTTAATTTTATTCTTTATTTCCTTGGATTTTTTTAAGTCATTTCTTAGATTTATTTAAAGGTTTAAGAGTAGAGGAGGTGAGTTGGAGGATGAATTTATTGTTTTTTTACTGGAAACCATAAAAAGTCACTTTTGGGTACGCAATATATAGCCATTGGGTGCCCATTATAAGGGGTACAAGGGGGTAGTTCTTTAGGTCATCAACTAGGTACCTACTTGGGTGAAACTAGGTAGCTAATGACCACTGGGTTCCTAGTGGTGAGGTTATGGGTACCCGATGTGTTTCTAGGTAATTTTTTTAACACGGACATTTTGGTAATTTTATATTAATTAATTTGGGTATTTAGGATAATATTTCATTTCCTAGAATTCATTGGCTATAGATTCTTCCTGTATTTTTTCTCTCAACATATCCCAATATTCTCTTGGTGATATCTCTTTCATTTATTAGTATATTGGTGATTATTTTATTGAGTTTGTACCAAAATTTTGAGTAGATCAGTGTTATATGTTTTTGTTAAAAGGTGATGAGTTTTAGTTTATGATGTGTTCTAATTCTTATTTTTTTCCTCTAGTTCTTGATAAATTCATGATATTTGATGGTTAGGGGAGTAATTAGGATTCCAATCCATATAAAAAAATTAATAACTTGATTTAGTTAGTCTCAAACTTATGTGGGTTTTTAATTCATTTCTCAAGTGTATATGTTTGATGTGATACTTGAATTTACTAATCTTGTGATTTCATAGAATGAAATTGTGTCACAAACCTACTTGAGATACCCTTCATCTGATTACCTTTGTCAACCCATGGTAAGGCCCAAAGGGAATTCTTGATCCCCATGGGATAAAAACTAGTGTTTTGTAATCAAATATATACCAATGGTAATGATTTCTCTAGATAAAATAATAATAATATGTAACTTCCACATATAAGTCTGACATGACCATTATGTAAGTCGAAAAATCATGCATACAAAATAAATAGTTTCAAAATTAAAAAAAACTAAACAAGGAATAATATAAAATAAATACATCCAAATTGAAGAAAATATAGAATACATTTAGTACTAAATGTAAAATACATCAAAGAAATAAAATACCCAAAAAAATAACAATTTTGATCACATGTCTTCACATGATAATAAAATACTCATTTTCTTGGCACCTACACCATACTCAAACTAGAAATTAAGGACCAACTACTACAACCCCAACTAACATGAACAAAACTTGAAATATATTGGTGTGAGAAAAAAATCCCAGTAGGTAACCTCCCCACACCCCAAGCCTAACCTTTAAAGCAAAATCTTGTTCATGCTAGTTTAAAAATACAATTACAAAAGTAATCTTTTAATTATTAATTAAAACAAGTCACATAAAACAACAACTTTAATCTATTTCATCAAGGTAAAAAATTATACCATTTAAATAAAATTAAACTTTAAATCATTTTAGAAAGGTTTGGGAATTAAAATAAAAATAAAAAATTTATAAAACAATTCTTTTAGAAAAAATCATTACAATTTGAAATAAATAAAAATACACCCACTTATAATGCCATTTTTTAATCCCACCAAGAAAATACTAGAGGGATACATTATAATTTTAAATTAAAGGAAACCCCAAGGATGACATATACTAATATAACAGTCATAAAAACAACTAACACCAAATGAAAATACAGATGGAAACAAATCACTACATGGAATAAAAAGGTAAGCATAAATAACTTCCCTCAATAAGAGAAAATAATTAACTGAATATAAGTATAAATAATAACACATTTATTAATAAAAAGAAAGAAAAACTACCATCATGGGATTCACCTAGGGAACTAAGGTCAATTGATCTAGGATACCATAATATCTCAGTGATCAAACCAATCATATAATTTCCCATGGACCATTGGGTAAGTATTCATTATCCCTAACAATAAATACATAACCACCCAATATCCATGAGGGGAAATTATGAATCCCTATAAATACATATGATTTATATCATGAAGGTGGTAATGTTTAGTTAGTGTTGTAGAGTAATCTAATTCTAGGTGGGAATATCTGAAACCCTAGTGGTACTTGTCCCAGGTCCTTACTTAAGTACCCAAGGTTACCATAACTAACCAAGCGGAGGTGAAAAATATAAACCAAGAAATCAAAACCATATCCCCAATCTAGGATAAAGTACATGAAACACATCACTTATCTAGGAAAAATCCATCAATTCACATAAAATTTTATACAAATAAATCAAGGGGCTCACTTAAAGGAAATTATTATTTCAAGAATACCCCCATTTTTTTATAAAGTTCCAAAAAATCCTTTAAAACTAATTTTTAGAAAACTAGTTCTTAATTCCATCTCTTAAAAAAAAGTTTATAAAATAATATTTTAGAAAATCTTTTGAAAATTTTACATCCTTTCATAAACATCACCCAACCACATTTAAGTACAAATATCAAAAATTTATTAGAGATACATCTTAAAAAACATTAAAACATAGGAAAATTTTAGGAAAACTGAACTTATTCCCAATTTATAAACCTTTTCTCTAAAAACATGAGTCTTTTCATTTAAAACCCATTTCAAACCAGAAAACCTGTTTTTTATAGCAGATTTTGTAACACCCAAATTTTGAGGTAGTTTTCGTGTTCTGTTAAGTATTTTAAATCCTTTTATAATTTTTTTGGGTTTGGGGAGATTTAGTAAGTTTCTCAAAGAGGTTTGGAGTGTTTGGTTTTTTCTGAGTACACTAGAGGTAACAACATGTGTTGCCTATGCAAGGGAGGTTTTGGTCACTTGGTTTCCTTAGGCGTGGCATTCTGGGGGTCTTGTTATTGAACATGAGCAATGATGTTGCCTATGCACTGAGCATGGTAGGTAGATATCAAGCAGATCTAGGATAACAGCATTGGACTGTTGTTAAGACAATCCTTAAGTATCTGAGAAGAACTAAGGATATGTTCCTGGAGTATGGAGGAGATGAGGAGCTTGTCATCAGAGGGTATGCTGATGTTGGCTTTCAGAATGATCAGAATGATCTAAAGTCACAATCTAGAAATGTTTTCTATCTCAATGGAGGAGTTGTGAGCTGGAAGAGTTCAAAGCAACTAGTTGTCGCCGATTCTACAGAGGAGTCCAAATATATAGCGGCTTCTGATGTATCCAAGGAAGTCGTCTGGATTCGAAACTTTTTCCATGAGCTTGATGTGGTTCCTAGCAGTAAAGATTTTTTCATGTTATATTGTGATAATACTGTAGTGGTGGCTCTTGCAAAAGAACCGAGGTCACATCAACGGACAAAGAACATACTCCGGAAGTATCACCTCTTGAGGGATTTCTATCAAAGGGGTGAAGTTTTTGTGAGTATAGTGTCCATGTAAGAGAACATGGCAGACCCCATGACTAAAGGCATATCTTAGCAGAAGCATGAATATCATGTGAGAGCTAGCGGATTAAAGGTTGTTAGCAGTTGGATCTAGTCCAAGTGGGAGTCTGTTGGAGTTGGTGGCCTAGAACCAAATACTTTGTACTCTATTAATTAATAAATACCTTATCACATATTTATTATTCTTATGTGTGACAATTCATGTGATAATGTCCTAAGGATAGTTGTTTCATTAAAGGGTCATAGCGGATCCCCACTATGATGAGGACCTAGAAATTCCATAACACTGTTCTTGAATATATGTTATAAGGCCGGATGATGTTATTTGAGGGACACAAATAATATAGGGCATTAGGGGTGAGGACTCATAAAACTTTGAGGTACTTTCTCATGGTGTGAGCCCTTGGTAATATCTAAGAGGATATTATAAGAATGAGACCTGCCAGTAAGAAATACACATTTCATAGTGTCATTGGATGTTCCTATCTGCGGACGTGTGTATTGGTCCTTAGAATTTAAGATTATTATTAATGGGTATTAAAACTCATGCACTTAGATGTATTGACAAAAATTGTGATGGAACACTATTCACAGGGAGGTAGGATATGTTGGGTGCGTCACGAGTAATATTGCATTAATAGATAATGTGAGAAAGGATTTTTCCCTTCCATTCCATAATGGAAGTAGATATCTCAGGCCCTTTGATGGAATTTATATATCATAAATAAATCCATGGACATGGTAAGGAATGGGAGATTTCAATTCTGTGAAGTCAAAGAAAGAATAATCGATCACATGGGTCTATGTCACAAGCATGCAACCCGCTTGATTCGAGATATCGAGAAAAAGGGAATACATTACACAGTAAGCGTTCGTAGGAGGTGACACGTCATTGCAGTGTTAACTTCTTTCTCTATGGGTGACTTGGTGTGTTGTTAGATGCTAGCCTTGGACTTTAGGCAGGCTCCACCTAATGCCACTGAGAAAGAGGCCTAGAGGTTCACACACTAAGTTTGTCCAAGTATCTCAATTAAATATTAATTTAACAAGTTGAATAAAAATTATTCCCGATTATGGTTTAATAATTATTCAAGTATGTCTGGTCGCATTTATTTAGACACTGGTTATTCGAGAGAACATATTGTGGGAAAAATAATATATTTATTAAAGATTAATGCAGCGACATTTATTTGAGAAATAAATATCCATTATTCAAGATCTAATAAATGTAGTGGAGGAAATAAAGAAAATGGAAAAATAAAAAGTAAATGCCATGTATTTTTTCTAGGGATTTGTGAGAAATAATATTATTTAAATAATATTAAGTGTAATTTTTTGGGCGCATATCAAGTAATAATAATAGTCAAATGTTATTATTAGACATGGGGTAATACTGAGAATTAAATGAAATGAATAAATGGTTTCGGGTAATTAATTCATTTTATTATTCTATGTAATTAAAATCCCAATTATATATTTCTCATTAGCCTAGCCATTTTTTTGGGGGTTGTGCACAACGAATTTGAAAAATCTATCAATCCAAGAGATAATTCTTTTTCCACCAAGAACTCTCTCAAGCTATGAGAGAGAGATCCACATCCACCAGATCAAGGTGATCGAAGGCGGACATCGCAAGCAAATGCTCTTCCGCGCTATCACCCGGAGATCCCTTTGGCGACATCCAAAGATATGTGGAGCACATTTGGATCACCTATAGAGGAATCCTACACTTGGATTCTATGATGAAACGACGGATCACATCGGATCATGACCGGAAACATCAATTAAGAGATAATTCCATCAAGGTAATTCTTTTCTTTTAATTAAATTAATTATAACCAATATACGATGATCCTCTATATGGTTCTAGGACTCCCTTAATTTTCTTTCGTTCTTCATTATATTCCAAATATCTGGCATTTTATTATTGTGAAGGATCTCAAATTGATCATAGTTAATGAAAAAATTAAAGTTGGGCACACCCACCAACGCACTTCCACTGCGCCCGGAACCTACAGACCTAAGCCACACAAAATCCCCAATTCAATCACTCAAATCTGTGGTTAATTAAACTCAAACTAACTAAAAACTCTAAATAAATTTGTGAGTAAATATACATAGATGTAAATGATGAATGGTGGCTTGAATAACCCCTCCTCGAACCTCCTCTACAATCCACACACCAACACTTAAATAATAGGGATGATTCCATCATTCCTTGTTGGAATTGACTCCCCAAAATCTTAATTTGGTGATAAATAATCAAATAAAATAAAGGAAAAGAACTAGGGGAGACAAGGTAAGATATACCACCTCAAATCTACATGACAAACCTATTCTAGATGAGTTGGATCCAATTGATTCCAAAGGGGGGATATAGAGATAAAAAGAGAGATATCTCCCCTATTCTGGTCGACAAGGAAGAAGGGATCCCAAGGGGGTTCCAAATAATCCCCACCTTGAAATTACCAAAAGGGCCTCCTAAAAAAAACATAGGCACCTAGGACATGATGTGCCCAAGATGGACACGTTGTAGAGCCTCAACACCAAGGAAACATTATGGGGTGCTCCTTGGACCATGGTGTATCCACCCCCAAAAGGATAGAGATCCCAAACCTTAATAATCCACACTACAGTGTGGTCTATGGACCACAACATAGGTCCCTCCAAAATGGAAGAGACCCTGAAATTCACAAAACTCTTCCCCAACACAGCCCCTATGGGTTATGGCACAAGCCTCACCCACTAGCGATACATTACAATGTGATCCCTAGGTTTTATTGAAACTGACACCCACAAGTCAAAGGGAAATCGCTATAGATTATTATGCTGGATGGGCCACTGTGAGGGGGTTAAATCAATGGCCTTTTTTATAAATTCTCTTAATTTTCAATTCAACCACTTGAACATGTTAAATTTCATTATACACTCAATGATTTCTCAAAACATAACCACCATGTGTAGAAATAAATAATATATAGTATCAAATGGTATTTACATAGTTAATCATAAAACATTACTCCTTTATGCAATGGTTATACCCCCCAACATAGATTCTTCACTATTAAACAAGTGATAATAACTACAAACAATCTTAATTTGATTAACATAGAGTCACATTGTGTTCCTACACTTTCATCACCAACTGGAAGATACAACTTCAATTATTTAATGAGGATCCAGTATATAAAGATCTTATTCTCTTATTGGTTGCTTCCACAGCACTTGGGAATAAAATCTTCTTCCATGAGAAGATGGATTAGTGGGTCTTCATGTGTACAAATTCAATAACTTCATCACTATTGGTCTTGAAACTCTTCTCCAAATATGGTGTGATCTAAATTCTCCTTGTATTCTTTGATTACTCAAGTTTATCACCTTCAAGGAATCCTTGATTTGTCTCTTCTATTACATTGATAATGAATATTATCAAATTATCAAAATTCTTAGAATGAATCTCAAGTATCAAACATTAATTCTTTTAATATCTTCATTTCCTCCAAATATATGTGTGTGTGTGTGTGTTTTATATACAGATATTCTCATCTATGAAAACCCTAATAAAACAATTATAAATGATTACTTTAAAGCCTAGAAGATTCAAATCAAGTCTCCCATGGTTTCCTGATCTTAACTATAGTCTTCCATGATTTCCTACAGTCACAAAAGATTTATTCATTATAACTGCATATAACTACAATAAATTATTTCTATTTTAATTCAATTCAATGTAACTCAATTATTTCCTCATTAATTATGGATATTAATTTCTGATTAATATCCCAGAATTTTTCCTCATAAATATAGCATGAATCATGATTCATGTATCATGACATTCTTCAATTAAAGCACAGCTTAATTTCACCATCACATTTTAATTATCAACTCCTCATTTAAATTCCCCAAGGACTCGGGTATTTATTTTTAGAAGGCATAATCATTAATAAAATACCATGGATCATTATTGTTTGCATGAATCGTGATCTTGTATCATGATATTATTAATTGAAATCTTTATTTTATTTCACTCATATTATAATCATGAAAGTGAAACTACATCCTATACTTGACATTTCTCCTCATCCACACCAAGCACAACACAAAAACTTAGATTCTCTATTTTTAAATGAATTGCATCTCATAGCAGCACCCCTATAGTAACGCCGCAATGGTAGAATCTCATGGTAACGCATCAATGGAAGAAAACCAATGGTATCACTCCAATACTAGTACTTAGAAGTAGCACACCTGATGGTAGAAACTAGTGGTAGCATATAAACGGCAGCTTCTAGCGGTAGCAAACCTAACAATTTCACCTAGATTTAGCACCTCAATTGTAGCACCTAGTGGTAGCATGCCTAGAGATAGCATGACTGATGGTAGCATCTCAATGGTAGCACCCAAAAGCAGAATACCTAACTATAGAACATTATAGTAGAACCTTTTATGGTAGAGCACCAATGTATATCAGATTTCATTTACCGCATCTTGAGATCTTCAAGTTATACCCTCACATAGTTCCATTTTCATCTACCATAGTAGTAACTTAACCAACTTGTGGACTTACATGGATGTATTATCAGATATAACATCCAATACCTTATTCTGTGAATCTAAGAATCACCACTTCATCTTCACTCACCTACACATATTGACTTGTTGACAATAAATGCAACACTTGGTCTCAATAATCTCTCCCTTTGAATTTTTTGTTAATAAAAATTCTCAATATCAATATGTGTCCTTAGATGGATTCTCTCTTTCTCCCCCTTATTGATAATAAAATTAAAAGGGTAATGAAGATGGATTATTATCTATTATTTTTCCTTTCAAGGAACTTGGTATTCTCTTCCCTCCCTTCTGAGAGAAAGATGATACCACATGGTTCACTTAGAAAAGAGCCTTTAGCTGGTCTACTCTAAGTCTACATGGGAAAAATTGATGTAGAAAACAAGACAGATATAATCAAGGTTTTCTATGTTGTCCATGCTATCCATAAACTAACATGCATGTAACATCATTCTCAAAACTTACTTATTAAATGGGGCCTATATAGAATAGATTTGCCAAGAAACGTTTAATATTGCACTCTTCAAAAAAAATTAGAATGTTCAAGTGAAATATATATAATTCTTCCTTTTTATTATCATTTTCATCAATCAATGACCTCCCTAAAAATATGTTTGAAATAAACAAAATATGGGATTCTGAATGTGATTGGAATGCCTCAATCATCTAGTTCTGAAATCTATCTAGAATTTTCATATTTACTAAAATTTATTAATAAATTATTCTACTCAAAGTTTCTCCCCCTTAAGGAATGGACTCCTCTTTTTATGTTTCATGGTAGTCAATAGACTCCATGAGGGTAAATCTATTCATGTTGTCCAGAAGTGATAGCCTCAAACTTCTCTTTCAATTCCCTACATGTTAGCTCGAAAAATATAAGAATAAGGAATAAGGAGAAACCTTTTTGTTCTTCATGAGTAGCATTTAGGCTGAGAGTTGCCTCTCAACCTGGGGCATTCTTTTCTTCCAATCATAGAAAGAGAAGTTTTCTTAGGACTCTTATTTCTATTTTGTGTCTCATCTATTTGAAAATATTCTATATTCCTTTGAAATTATTATTTATGTGGAATATATTTTTCAACTTCAATCTTTTGAATATTCAAGTTTACAATTATGGATAACTTATCATAAATTATTACCTCGCCTTATGAAGCCACTTGTTTTCCTTTATCCATAGTAAGGTTTTCATCTTCCTCCAATTTTTTAGCCAGTTTTAATTGATTTGTCCACAAAAATAGGAACTCTTTCTTAACATTCACAATCTTATCATAATCTTTACATGACTTATCAATACTTTTATTTTGAAAACTCTTCTCTTTCACATCATAGGGAACCTCTCCTTCTAAATTTTGCATGCATACCTCATCCTTGAGACCTTCTAAATTGAATATGTTGTAAGCTTCTTTTAGAATATGAAATTTGTTTTGTGTAGATGCTTGTGGTGTAAATTAGGTCACATGTTGTTTTCATTGAGATTTTCTCCTTGGATTCTCATTGAAACCCCTTGGTTCTTACCTCTTTCTTGGTAAAGACATATTGAACCAACAAGAATAGGATTTATATTCATGCTTACCATAGCACCAACAAAACCCTTGAAACAATTTTCTTCCAAATTTATTATAGATCTACCTAGATTTGTTTTGCTACTCTCTTATTGAAAACTGAGCCTCATTTTTCTTAGAAGGTTATGCACTCATTAGTATATTATTACCTTCCTTTGATGTGGAATATTTCCTCTCATTTTTTTATCCCACATATTATCAAAAAAAAATCAAATCTATGCTATTTGAAGTGGCCAAGGATCATTTAAATACCACTGAGAGGGGGGTGAATCAATGGTATACTATTATTAAAAAAAATTAATTCTGATTCAACCTATGTGATAGATTAAAGTCTTGATACCTCATATTTAATACTCAGCATCAACTTGAAAACAATAACAACAAAGAAAGCACATCACATAGGGATTTAAAAGGTTCAGTACAAAGAACTACTTCTTTCCATGTTGGTTAGACCCCCCCGCCCCAACACAGATTCTCCACTATATCAGAAGGTGATTACATTAGAAATTGGTTAGACCCCCCAATAACAAACTGGTTATACCCCCAGTTCCAACCATCCTTCAACAATTGGTTAGACCCCCAACTACACCTTCTTCACAATGATTGGTTAGACCCCCCCCCCCCCCAATCACAATATTTAAGAAAGTTGTTAGACCCCCCCCCCCCCCAGTTGTAGCCTTCAATTTCAGATAGCTTGATCCACTGTAGAAATATCAACTGAAGATCCTCATTCACAAGCTCATTGGATCACAATGACTTTTTTACAATTTCAAGTACCTTTTCACTAATGATGGAATTGATTAAATAATATATGATCACTGTATATAATTAGCTACCATAGTACATCAATGCTCGGGCAAGAATTCTTTCTTCTAATAAAGACTCGGCCTCACTAAACACTGATAACTCATATACAAAAATCTACTGAAACACTAATAGAAATATTGTCCCAGATTCAGTCTCAAATCACTGCACACAAATCATGAAAAATGTTTTTCATGTATGTTGATCTTCCAACTTCATGCATTTATAAAAATACATTGCACGGTCTTCCCAATATTTTTCCATATACAAGTGTTATTTCATATGCATGTGCATATAAGTGTTGTTCAATGCATTCACACAAAAAATGCCCACTTTTTCTTTCACACTTAGTATAAACACGCTCATTGTCAATACTTCTTGCATGCAAACCCAATTACACACACTGCCTTTTTGACACTTTTCATTAACGCACAACATACATAGTATTTTTCATTATTTTCACACACACTTTCCACACACACACTGTTTATTTATTAATACACATATGCTTCAAGCCATGTATGAAATTCTTATGATCTTCATGCATAAAACCTAGAATATGGTGAAAATAAAATATTTTGTCTCAAATATGCTTCAACACTGCCTTTGATACTCAATTTCACATAGTTTCACTGGCATGACCAGTTTCCACAACTTCATCACAAGGAAAATTAATAAAAAAGTGAATTTAACAGTTCAAACTTCAAGAAACTTCTTCTCCACTTAGTTTTTTTAGCAGGATGACATCTCCCTCAACAAAATCAATGATCTTTTAGTAAATAAAATCTAAGTCTACATGGGTAAGCCCGATTTATAAAAAAAAATAGATATTTCACCTAAGCATAAAAGCTATTCAAATCTTATAATGTAATAAAATTCTCAAACTTGTTTCAACAACTTCATCACAAGGAAAATTTTGAGAAAGATTGCTAAGATATTTCTTGCACACATCTCAAAAAAACAAATCAGAAAGTTCAAGGGAAAAAAACAAATAGCTTCCCCTTTTAAAATTTAGATTAAGAATTTGAGAGTGATCATTATTTTCACAAGATAATGAATTTCTGACAGCTTTAAATCATTTATACTCCCCCTCAAGGGATTCATCTATCTCCTTTAATTCCCTGCATATTAGTACAAAATCATTTATATAAGGGAATAAGGAGGAACCTATTTGTTCCTTATAAATGGAACTCAGGATGAGAGTTTCCTCTCACCTTTCTTTTCCCTTATTCCTTTTAATATCTCATTTGTAAGAGTTATCCTACATCTCTTGAGTTTTTAGAAGTATCACGCAATGTTTTGTTTCATGCCCAATTTTTCCACACCTTTCACACTTTATGATTTTCAATTCATCATTTGTAGATGACTCCTCATCATAATTAAATTCTTCACATGTCACCACTTGTTTTTATTTTTCTTTGATAAGATTCTAATATTTTTCAAATTTTTTGAGCTTCTCACACAATTCATTAGCGGCTTTATCTTTCTTCGCAATCTGAATTCTCTTATCATATTCATCACGAGGAATCTAACTTGATAAACAAACTTTTCATTTCTCAGTTTTGTGACCTTATTTACTAAATCGTCCATAGAATTCATTCTAACATTCATATAAGTTCAACATTGAAAATTTAGATGAATTCTTGATCACAAGATTCTCTTTTTGATAATTTGATCTCATCTACTTGGAATTGCTCTTACATGATTCTTGTCGTATTCTTTGTAGTAACAGGTTATACTATCATGAATAATATTTATAACCAAAAACTTCACAACACCAACAATATCCTCTAAACCTCGATCTTGTAGACTAATAGTGATTCAGCTCTAAATATTGTATTTGTTTCTTTCTCACAGATTTTGGATGTATCTTCTTAGGATGAATCCTTCTGACTGAATTAGTATACTCTTCCTTATTTATTCTTTTATACCAGTTTTATCTAGTCATGTCTTTTAAACCTACATTGTTATAAATACCACATGTACATTGAGATTCATTTGGTCGAGAATCAACCTTTTTTGTGAACCCTTCTTTTTAGAACCTTTAGAAGATTTATCCTTCATCTCAATAGCTTTGTTGAAGTCTTGTTTCATCTTCTTCAAATTAATTTGAGCTACAAGACACATATATTTTTTCTTAGATAATTCTTCCTCTTTCTCAACAAGTCTTTCCTCAAGATCTTTCACCATCTTCTAAAATTCATCTAATTTCAAATGGTTTTGATTATTCTCTTAAACAAATGTTGATTCTTCCTTATCAATATCTTCATTTCCAATAGTTTTCATCCTTCCTTACAACTCAGTTGTCTTCATCTTATTTTTTTCTTATTTAACTCAGATTAATCTCTTCTTTCTTGACACATTCTTTATTATCAAAGGAGATCTTGTCAATTTCTTTCTTCAGTTTTTTCATTTAATTCTTGATTTTCATATTTTCCACAAAAGTAGCTTCTAGGTAATCTTTTAACATCCATTCTAAATCAGTTCTCTCATCACCTTAATTGATTTTGAATGAGTCTCTAGATTTATTGAATTTACCCATGAAACACATTTGATTCTTAGAAAATATTCCATCTTTTAACTCACTACTTGATTATGTAAATTCATCCATTTATTTACTCATCATATTTATATTCTTAGAAGTAAACATATTCTTATGATTCTTCCACTTCCTTTTTGATACTTCTTATCCTCTTCATCTGATTCAGTGTCGTCATTCTTCTTCTTTGGACAATTACTAGAAAAATGACCATTGTTGTGATAATTCCATAACTTTGGTGATTGTTTGTTATTTCCTTTCCATACGAATCTTTGGAACATTTTTTTAAATAAGGACATCATTTGACTGAAGTCTTGTTCATATTATTCGTCGTTAAAATCACTTGATTCTGGTTCTTCCTTTATTTTAGTTTTACCTTTTATCATGGCTTCAAATGAAATCTCATCTCTTTCCTTTTTATTGAATGTTGTCACTTTTCTCATTTCATAAGATGTGATGATATTATGAATTCCATCCAATGATAGATATTCTATCTATTCTGATGCATAAATCTTTGAGTCAAATCTATCTAGGAAATTTCTCATAAACTTATTCACAATAGTAGAATCATCCAACTTCTCTCCAAAACCTCTCATATTTTTTAAAATTTCATTTACTCTTGTAAAGTAGTCATCAATACTTTCATCATCATCCATTTTGATATCTTTTAACTTGATTATAGAGATTTTCAACTTGTCTTCTCTGAATTTAAGATTTCCTTAATAACCGCTTATCATTTTATCCCAGATCTCCTTGGTAGTTTGGAGACCCATCAACTTCCAGATTTCACTTATCAACTTGAATCAAAGAAACATCTTTATTAATAGGTTGTAAACCCACTTTTTTTGCATATCTCACTTCCAGGCCAAGAGATAGAAGGCAAGGAAGCATCTTATTCCTCCAATTGTGGTAGTTTATGCCATCAAAAGTAAGAATTCCTCGGTTGTTCATTGAATTCAAATTCTCCATTTATCAGAAAGTTTTATGGATCTACAAAGGGTAACTTGTGCCCTAATGCCAATTGAAGTGGTCAAGGATCAGTTAGATACCACTGAGAGGGCGGTGAATTAGTGGTATATTGTTTTAAAAATTCTTTTACTTTTGATTCAACCTCTATGACTGATTAAAGCCTCAATCCATTTTCTTTAATACTCAGCCTCACCCTGAAAGCAATAACAACAAAGAAAGAACATCACACAGGGATTTAGAAGGTTTATTATAAAGACCTACTCCTTGCTATGTTGATTATATCCCCCAAAAGGATTATCCACTATATCACTATATTAGAAGGTGATTACAACACTAATTGGTTAGACCCCCCAATTACAAACTGGTTATACCCCCAATTCCAACTATCCTTCAACATTTGGTTAAACCCCCCAACTGTACCTTCTTCATAGTGATTGGTTAGACCCCCCCCCAATCACAATCATTAAAAAACTAGTTAGACCCCTCCAGCTATAGCCTTCAATTTCAGATAGATTGATCCTCTATAGAAATATCAATTGAAGATCCTCCTTCACAAGCTCATTGGATCACACTGACTTTTGTACAATTTCAAGTAACTTTGCACCGATGTTGTACTTTCTCAAATAATATTTTATCACTATATATAATCAGTTTTATCGGTACAAAAATATTCGGGCAAGAATTATTTCTTCTGATAAACACCTAGCCTCACTAAAAATTGAAAACTTAGATAAAAAATCTACTAAAACACTAATAGAAATATTATCCCAACTTCAGTCTCAAATCACTACACCCAAATCAAGAAATTTTTTTGGCATGTTTGTTTCTCTTCCGACTTCATGCATTTATAAAAATATGTTGCATGGTCTTCTCAATATTTTTCCCTATACAAGTGTTATTTCATGTGCATGTGCATATAATTTTTGTACAATGCATGCACACATACAATGACCACTTTTTATTTCACACTTACTTTGTATACACACACTCACTATCAACACTTCTTGCATGAAAACCCAATTACACACACTACCTTTTTCACACTTTTAATTCATGCACAACATACATTGTATTTTTCATTCTTTTCACACACATTATCCACACACACACTGTTTATTTCTTAATGTACATATGCTTCAAACCATGTAAAAAATACTTACTGCCTTCTTGCATAAAACCTAGAATATGATGAAAATAAAATATTTTGTATCAGATATACTTCAACACTACCTTTGATACTCAGTTTCACACAATTTCACTTGTATGAGCTTATGCACTCATTATTTCATGCATACCCATGTACACATAACTCTTTCATGAAAGACACATTTTTTAGTACGTAGTGTCTCTCCCATTTTAACTTCCTCACTAAATACAGTGTAGATAACACTATTTCAATTTTCCTAAAATTGTTCATGCAACGATGAGAATACTTCTATTATTTAGTGTGAGTTCTTAATATTTTGTGTTAACTAAGAGATATGTGTGTAATGTGACTTTGTAAAAATTGATCTTCATAGGGATTCTTTGAGAGTATAAAATAATTTTCAAAGGCCTGTGGTATCTTCTTCTTCTTCACATAAGATTATCATGAAATAATACTTCTCCATCACGTGATTAGTAGCCATGAAGAACCTCTACCTTATGTGAATCACAACATTTCAACGGCTCTGTTTTTGTCTCAATATACTCTCGTAATAACAATAAAACTCATACAAAAAATGAGATTAGACACCAGTATTTATAGGCAATGATCCACTGACATTTCTCATGTGCACCATCTCATTTCAAAGTGCATTGTCTTTCCTTCGTGACATAAGAAAAAAACTAGCACCGAAAAGTCAATCTTCTTCACAGTGTAAAGTCTTGGTTTTTTCATCATTTAAATCATGTAAATATATCATCATATTATTTCGATCATATTAGGATTTTCATAAAACTTAGATGATGATCAGAAGGCTCTAATTGAGCTTCTGTTGATGTCAGTCCATGGAAATCCCAGTGAATAGTACACCTTCGAATACTTGATGGAGAAGATGAGGCGCAAAAAACTTGTGTGAGGCTTAATGAAGGGGACACTAATGAGATGAATAAAAATTCAAGAAAAATCGATCAATATTATCACACAATTGTGGAGCTTAGCTGATACAATCATATGATCAGGATAAATCAATCGAGTTATCGAATGGTTCCAATTTATTCGAAGTTATAGAAAAGACATCCCACATCGAAACATACTTAAAAACATAAATCCATTATAATATAGGATTCGGTGTTATCCACTCAGAAATAAGAAACCATATGCTCCCATTACTACCTGGCACCGCCCCATGGTAGGCACCACCTCCACTGTTGTGTCACCACACACTGTGGTTCACCACTACTAATGCATCTCCCATAGGTTCCCCTATATCCATTTGGCCACCACTATGTTGTCCAAAAACTGTGGTTGATCTTATTTCCCACCTAAGAAGTGGTCCACCTAGATCCCATGACTGGTTGGCTGGCTTGGCCTAATTTTAATATATTATCCATTAAAATACTTTATCCATATTCCATAATCCAACCTACTCAAAATTAAAACCACAAACATAAATTAGTCATGAAAAATAAACATTAATTTTCATAGATTATTCTTAAAATCAAATCATAAATTCTAAAACATTGATTCTACCAAATATAGTAAACATTTGTGTAAAACTCAAATAACCAATTATGCAAGTTTTTCTTAACTAAAAATCATCTCAACAATCATTATAATTAAATCCTTAAAATATATTGAAATATTTCACTAAAAAATCATTGACAACAAATGCAATTCACTGGACACTTCACTATTAAATAAAAAAGGTCTATTCTGAAATTTATTTGATATAGATTACTTTTTTCATGTGGACTTCTCTTCTCATTATCCTAAGAATATTCTCCATTTACCTTGACATCATTAGTGAATTCTTCTTTGGATTTGTTCAACTCATGTTTAATGGCAACACATGGATTTTTTTTCAAATAACTCTTCTCCTTTTTCAAGCATATTTCCTTCAAGATCATTCACCAGATTTTCAAACTCAATGGACTTTAAATTATATTGTTTTATCTATTCAATATATGTTAATTAATTATTTATTAGTTATTTCTTATCAACGGCTACAATTTTATTTTATTTCTAAATCTTATTATTTTATTTCTTAAGATATTTTATCGGGTCCATGTAGAATTCTAATTTGTCTTTTATCTCCCAATAAACCTTTTTCCTTTCTTCTCTATCATCATTACTACTTGATGAATCAGATCATTTCTTTATATTAGAAAAGAACCCAACTTCATTATCTGAAGAAAAAAATTATTATGAACCTTTATTATGATTTCCCATGAAATTTATCTTATTTTTTATGAAATTTTTCTTATTATTATTACCCCATTTATGATTGTGAGGTCTCTCATCATATAATTCTGATTCTGATTCTGATTCTGACTCTTCAACCTTCTTCATTGGAAATTTTTTGGCAAAATTACTAGAGTCAACACCGTTGAAACATTTTTGTGATTGCTTAATCTTTCCTTTACACTTTCCCATTTTGAATAATTTTTATATAAGAGAAATGATTTGATTGATGTATTCATAATCCTCATCATCCAAGTCTTAAGATTATTCAAACTCTTCTTTTTTATTTTTTCCTTTTCTCATGGATTTAAAATCCATTTCAACTTTTTATTCTATTTTAAAACATGTGCCTTTCTCATATCATAAGATATGATTATATTATATAACTCATAAATTTTCAAGTCTTCCATTTCTTCTAGAGCCGATACTTTTAAATCAAAACTATATGAAAAATTCCTCATCATTTTTTTGACAATGATGGAATCATCTAGCTTTTCACCAAACCTAGAATATTAATCACAATCTCATTTCCTAGGTAAATTAGCCATTGATAGTCTCATCATCAGTCAAAATTATATCATCAAATTTAATCCTACAAACATGAATTTTGGTTTCTTTGTCTTTTATATTACCTTTATAGTTACATATCAATTTTTCCTTGATTTCATTGATAGTCTAGTAACCCATAACCTTGGTATAAACCTTCTATGATAGAGACATCAATATGGAATTTTGAGCCTTTCCATCTAACTCCATATTTCTATTATCAAAAAAATTCATGGAATCTCCTTTAGTAAGGGATGGAAAACCTACTATTGTAGTATCTCTCACTTCTAGTCCAAGTGATAAGAGATAGGGTAACATCATGTTCCTCTAACTATGATAATTATTCTCATAAAAAGTGTAAACACCTCAACTATTGAAAAAATTAATATTATCCATCTCTTAGAATAACTCTTGGATCTTTAGAGGTAACATCCCTTTGATACCACTTGTAGAGTCCCAGACTGAATGGACCACTGAGAGGGGGATGAATCAGTAGTATTTTTTATGAATTATCTTGCTTTTCAATTATACCTCTTGAACATTTTAAATTACATGATCCACTCAAATTTTTCTCACAACCTCACCTTCATGTATATAAATAAAGAAGATATAGAATCACACAGTATTTAAAAGTTTTTTCATAAAATACTACTCCTTTATATGCTGGTTAGACCACCCCCCCCCAATATAGATTATTCACTATCAAACAAGTGATAACAACCAAAGACAATCCCAATCTGATGAACACAGAGTCCCACCGTGTTCCTCCACTTCTAGAACCAATTAGAATATAAAACTTCACTTATTTAATGAGGATACATTAAAGAAATATCTTCTTATATATTTGGTTTCTTCTTCACTAGTTGGGAATACAATCTTCCTCCATGAGGAGGTGGATCAGTAGGTCTACACATGTACCTATTTAAGAACTTTAGCACTGGTGGTCTTGAAACTCTTCTCCAGATCTGTTGTGATCTTAATTCTCCTCAACTTATTAGAATACTTTGTTCTTTAACCTTTAGGGACTCCTAGATTCATCTCTTCTCTCACTTCAATAATGGAAATTATCGAACTCTTCGAATTCTTAGAATGCTCTAAAGTATCAATCATTAATGCTCATAGTATATTCATTCCCTATATAAATATATATATATCATGTATATACAGATATTCCCATCTATGAAATACATAATAGAAAAATTATAAAAGACTTCACTAAATCCCATAAGATTTGAATCAAGTCTCCCATTATTTCCTGATCTTAACTACAATCTTCATTGATTTCATATAGTCTCCCACAATTTATTCATCTTAACTACACATAACTGTAATAATTTATTTTTATTTTTATTCAATTCAATGTAACCCCATTATTTCCTCACTAATTCCATATATTAATTGAATATTAATATCTCATAATTTTTCCTCCTAAATGAAGAAAAAATCACAATTCATGTATTATAACATTCTTCAATTAAAGCAGAGCTTAATTGCATCATCACACTTGAATCATCAACTTCACATTTAAATAACCCAAGGACTTGGGTATTTATTTTCACATGGAATAATAATTAATCAAATATTTTAGCTCATCATTAACTACATTAATCACAATCCTGTATCATAATATATTTTTTTGAGAAAAGTGAGCTCTGAGGCTCTTGGATAAATTGAAAAAAAAAGATTACATAAATATGAAGGTAGGGGATTTACATTTTTCTTTTTGTAATAAAGACAAAATATCATTAGTAAGTGTTCCATGCAATAAAAAAAACTTCCTCATTCGATCCATTGTTTTACATCACATCTGCAAAGGCATTGGATTCACGATATACATGTGTAATGATGTAGTTCATAGAAGAGAGACGATCGCAGTAATTGGCCACATTCGCTGTTAGTTTCCAAGAAAGAAGTACCACCCAGTTCTGACAACTTGTACAATAGTTGTGGAATCACATTCAAACCAAATATTGTCCCAGTTATTTTGATTAGTAGTCTTGATGGAATTAATCGGCCCATACATCTCTGCTTCCAAGGTCGTTGTTGTTCCACAATGTCCAAAATTAAAATCAATGACATCACCAGAGGAGTCCCTGAAGACATAACCATAGTAATGTTATTCATCGAAAGCTTTCTTTTTATTTCAGTCATTTTATAATCATGAAAGTGAAATGCATCCTATACATGACATGTATCCTCATCCACAAAAAACACAACACAAAAACTCAGATGCTCTATTTTTAAGTGCATTGCATCTCACGATAGCACCCCTATAGTAGCATCTCATGGTAGCACATAAACGATAGCACACCAATAGTAGCACACCAATGATAGCAGTAAAATGGTATCACCTTGATAAAAAAACATTTTATTGAATATTTAATTGATAATAAATGACATAATTTCTTCATATTCTGTTAAAAAAATTATTTATATAATATTTTTAATTACATCATTTATTTTCAAATTTGATGAAAATTCCAGTTTTGGCTCTTTAAAGTACACTATAGTATTTTAGTCATAGATATTTTTTTGGATTATTTTTTAAAAAAATATCATAAAAAAATTCCTCACTCAATGGTATAGAACTTTCAATTATACCATCTAAGATATATCTTTCATTTTATTAGAGTAAATGGTTCATGAATTCAAAGTTGGACTGGACTCATCATATTAGACACCACTTTACCATTTGGTCCATATATTCTAAATCTTGCTTTGGATTGGGATAAAATTTGGAAATTAGATAGAGAACCCAATTATACACAAATAATCCTTTTAGAAGGATAGATTTCTCATTTGTTTTGGTGGTCAAAAATTCATTTCAAGTTTGATTAAAAAATTTGCCTGAATTTTCCCATTCACACATGTAACCTCTTGGAACCCTAGCCTCATATCCACTTTATAAATGTGTTTTTTTTCTAATTTGGAGGGGGTTTTAAGTGAATTAGGAATTTTAGGGAATAATAGAAGTGGTTATACTCCAATTATTCAAGCATTTAAAGAGGGATGGCTCTTCAAGTAAGGATCCCTTCATCGAAGCCTTATTCTTCTTCATGTTATAATGTTTGTGTTTTTGTAATAAACTCTCCATTTCTCTTAAATTTATTCTATTATTTTCAATTTAATTATTATTTAACTTCATTATTTGGTCTGTAAATCAATAGTAGAAATGTGATTGGTTTATACCCTTTCTAGACCTTTGCGCATGAAAAATGTTTTTATGGTGACTACACCACCCATGGAAGAGTAGTTTTCCTTAGAAATCGATCTAACTCTCACCTTATTCGCCTATTTGTTTTGAATGAGTGAGATAATATAATTCACTTAATATGATCCATGAATTGATTTTTTTAACTTAAAAGAAACCAAGCAGAAAATTGAACAATTAACACAAAACGCACAAGGGCGAGTAATGTGTGAATTTTGAGAGAGCGGTCTTAATCGGTGAAACAAAATAACACGGGATCAATTTGAAGAGTTCAAATACAATCACAAAACTCAATTAATACTCATTTATAGAATGTATATGTTCCCTAATTTAACACTGATCATAATATATCCTTATAATGTTAATCAAATCAGGGTTCTGCGATTACACATTCCAAAGCTAGCCTAAGGTTTAATTTATTTCATCTTTGTGGTTAAGTTAATTTTCGTAGGGTTTGAGGGTAAAAAGATTTGGGGATAAAAATTAAGAATATTTTAATTTGAAATATAATTATTAATAAGTAATTTAAGAGGTAGAGTTAGATCAGTTATGCCTATAAAAAACATTTTCAAAAAAAACATCTTCTCATTGTGTCTTGTTAATTAAATTTCAAAAAAAAATACAATCTTCTTCAAACATACTTATTATAGTTTTATAAACATGAAACCCCCACCCTAAATATTTTTAATTATTATGTTTATTTTATTTTTATTTTCATAATAACTTTAAGAAGTTATTTTATGTACTGCCACTTTGAGAGAAGACCTTGGTCAGCCACTCTGCCACACCTAAGTACAAAAAACCACACGTCATTTGAGAGTTACCATGATAGAACCTTTAAAATTGGAACCATTGGTAGGTAATAAAGTAATTTATTCAACAAATTATAGTTATTTTTAATTTTTAATTTCATTATATTCTTCTCCTTCTTCCATATTTAAGCTTCCTTAAGTTTTTTTGGACTATCAATTCAAACTTATCATCTTTTTATTATGGTCCATTTTTACTCATTTACTTTTTCTTTGATTTATGAAATGAAATAATATTTAGGATATATTTGATCCTAACCCTAATATTGAGCATATCCTTAGGGTTTGAATCAAATAGTCTCAGTCTATAAGAAATTTCAATATTCACCCAGTTAGGAAATTCCTTCATTCTAGGGACATTGGAATTGGAAGAACATCTAAATCAAACATAAAACTAGAACCAATGGATACAAATAATAACAATGAACTTGATAGAACCATTTGAGAATTGGATACACTAGATATTAATTTTAAACCAACTTTTATTTCATACCCAAACCTGGAATTTTACTTAGAATTAAAATATATATTGATACACCTTCTTCCAAAATTTCATGTCCTCTCTGGTGAGGATCCCAACAAACATCTAAAATAATTTAATATAGTTTTATCAACCTTAAAACCAAGGAATGTATCTGAATACCAAATTAAACTAAGATCATTCACATTTTCCCTTTATGGAAATGCAAAATATTTTATGTATTATTTACAACCTCAATATGTAATATGTTGTAATGATTTGAAATATATTTTATTATAGATATTTTTTCTAGAATAAAGGACCACTATAATTTGAAAAGAGATATCAGGGATCAATAAAGAAAAAGGGAAGTCAATATATGAGTATTGAGAGCGATTCAAGAAGTTCTATGAAATTTTCCTGTATCTCCAAATCAGTGAGAAACTCCTCATCCAATACTTCTACAAAAGCCTCACGACTATGGAGCGGAGCATGGTGGGTTCCATATCTAGAGGGGAATTGGTCAGAAAAAATAGTATGTACATGTATGTTAATTGATAAGATGACACAAAACTCCCAATAATTTAGTGATTGAGGTACACCACATGTTAGAGGAGTACATCAGGTAAGTTTATCTTCTCTTGAAAATCATTTAATTTATACCAAGTTAGATGAATTAACCACTATAGTGAGATAGATTTATTTAGATTAAAATATATACTAACCCACTCCTATAAGTTCTTGTAGAATTTACCCTGAACCAGACCACCCTACTTATTATTTCCCTCAATTACAAGAGACAAAGGATTATAGATCCATATTCTTTGGGAGACCACATCAACAGCAAAAAAAACATGTCCCTGGAAGAATTATGATTCTTTTGCACCAATATACAACCAAGGGTGGAAATATTACTCAAAAGTGATGTATGGATATGGATAATAACAAAGTCCCCATTTAAAAAAAACTTCCAATGGCCTTTGCCTTGCCAATAAGGTTTTCAACAACCAGATAAGTTATTTGAAGCCCAAGAATCAAAAATTCAATAGCATAAAGAGTTGTCCCAACCAAAGGTAGATTATAATATTGATGATATTCTAAAATAATTTTTTCTTAATCAACATAATGAGCTGAAGATTCAGGGTATAAAAGTTAAGGGAACTAAAGATGTAAATAATCCAAATTTCCATTACCCTCTATGAACTGGTAAGCAAGAACTCTGTAAACCTTCCTTCCCAACCTACTCTAAATCCCAAGAGTAATTTTATTTACATCACACTTAGAAGTGGGAATAAAATAGTTGATACATATACTCTTACTATCCATCAAGATTCACATCAACCTCAGATAATCCCCATTCAAGACCAATTGATTAGAAGCTAAAGGAGAAAGACAAAGGTAAGAAAAATATTTATGATGTTCCTGATAAGCCCCTTCCATTTAAAAATAGATTTGTACAAACCAATAATATGGATTAAGTGGTGATTAAACAAGAGGTTTTGGATATATTTAAGCACTTTGAGATCAATGTCCCTCTACTTGAAGCAATCAAGAAAAATACATGGTATGCTAAGTTTCTTAAAGAGTTGTATACAAATAGAAGAGGGGTAAATGGAAATGAGTGGATAAAACTTGGGAGAAATTTATCTTCGATCTTCAAACCAACCTTGGAGATGCTAAAAAGGTGCAAGGACCCCATGATATTCACCATTCCATGAACTACAGGGGAGTTTCACTTTTATTATAATTTATACAATTTGGGAGCATTAATAAATGTAATACCTCACTCTATTTTCTATTATTTATAGATTAGTGAGTTGAAGAGGAAAATAGTATTGGTGCTATTATAAAATATAGCTATGGAATATCTAGTGGGAGTCCTTGAAGATGTGCTTGTTTTGGGTAAGTGACATGATCTTTCCTGCATATTTTTATGTGCTGAATATGAAGGATGATTGGGTAAGTTATCATGCTCCCATTATTCTTGGGAGAACCTTCCTAAAAACTAACAATGCAACCATAAATTTATATGAGGGTATAATTTATATGGAGTTTGAATATTATATCATAATATTTAACATTTTAGACTCCATGAAGTACCCCTTAGAAGACCATTTTACTCTCTTCATCTCCCATTCTGGCCCATATTGTGATGATTCTCCAAATAATTATTTTAAATATTTTTCAAATGGTGATAATTATATGCTTAGAGTTATCTTGAATATTGGTTATAGTTTTATGTTGTAAAATACTTTCACACCAATTTATCATGATCAAACCACACTCATTTCTGATTCTTTTGTGTATTATTTTTCTAATTTTGAGTATGTACTTTCTAATTATAACATGGTTGTTGATTTCGTAGATATATTTGATATATTGTTCACTAATTTTGATGATTTATATTCATGAATTGAAATTAATTGTTCATATATTTTAGTTCACACATCATTTCTATCAATATAGAACCCACCAAAATTGGAACTCAAACTATTTCCCCCAAACATAAAATATTCATACTTGTTGAATGATGAAAAATTGACTGTAATAATTGTTAATAATGTCCTAACTGAACAAGAAACACAACTTTTATATCTTTTAAAAAATAATATTAGGGAAATTGGGTGGACCTTAGCATACATACCAGGTATTTTTCCCTCAATTTAAATCATGGGATTCTTTTAGAGGATAGGGCTAAAATAGTTAGACAACCACAAAGGATACTTAACCCCGCATTATTAGAAGTTATAAATAAAGAGGTGGAAAAATTTCTTGAGGTGGGTATCATCTACCACATTTATGAATCTTAGTGGGTCAGCCCTATCCAGGTTATACCAAAAAAAATGGGTTCACTGTTATAAAAATGAAAATGATGAGTTAGTTCCTGTGAGAGTATAAAAAAGTTAGTATGTATGCATAGATTATAGGAAACTTATTCAATCCACTCCTAAGTACCATTTAACCTTTTATTCATTGACCATATGTTTGAGATACTTTTAGGTAGCACACGCTATTGCTTCTTGGATAGTTTCTCTAGCTATTTTTATGTTCTCATTGTAGTAGAGTACTAAAATAAGGTTATATTTTCCTACATGTTTGGTACATTTTATTACTAAAGGATTCCATTTGGACTCATTACTACCCCAGGTACCTTACAGTGATTCATGGTGATTATCTTTTCTAATTTCCTTGAGACTTTCATGGAGGTATTTATATATGATTTTACTAGGTACGGTTCCTCATTTAATGAGTGTCTCTTGAGTTTGGGTAATGTATTGCATCATTACATTGAGAAAAATATGGTTTTGAACTTTGATAAATGTCATTTAATGGTAGATAAAAAAAAATTTATAGCTCATGTAGTGTCATAGAATGATATTTAGGTTTATATATCAAAGGTAGAAATTATTTTATCCTTTACATATCATACATGTTTGTTTGATGTTTGATCATTCCTTGGACATACTGGTTTTTGTCGATGCTTCATCAGAGATTTCAGCAATATTGATCTACCCTTATCTTGATTGCTTAAAACATATATTGTCTTATTATTTAATGATTAATGTAGGGTATCATTTGATGAGATAAAGAAACATCTCCCCACACCACTGATCATTCATCCTCCTTGGTGGGAGCTTCCATTTGAGCTTACGTGTGACTCTTCCAACTTCATGGTTGGAGCAGTCTTATCACAAAGGGTGGAGGGACATTTTCATGTGATTACCTATACTTCAAGGACATTGTATTCAGACCAATAAAACTGCATGATCACAAAAAGGTGTTTCCTTCTATCATATTTACTTTAGATAAATCTTGTTCCAATTTATTTGTCTCTAAATCAGTTGTTTTTTCTGACCATACAAATTTGAGGTGCCTCTTGAAGAAGTCGAATGCATCTTGAAGAAGCTGGATGAAAATACTAGAATTATCTATTAGATGTTCCTTATTCAAGAGTTTTATATTGAGATAAATAAAAATAAGGTTTTATATAACTTGGTGTAAAAATACATGAGTAGGATCACTCACACACTAGAGGATGACACCTTGGACTAGGTACCACTTTGAGACACATGTCCCGATGAGCATCTTTATACACTCTATGGTACACATCCTTGTTATGATGATTTAGTTAACTATATTGTTTCCTTTTAAATACCTATAAATATAAATAAGCACCAATTCAAAAAAATTAAAATTGGGTCTAGGTATTATGTATTGGATTATTCCTACCTATGGTGCATGTGTAGTACTAAGTTATTAAGAGGTGTGTTCCTGATATTGAGTTTGAGTATGTTCTACATTTTTTATAACACTTGCATGTGGTGGACACTTTGGACCCCAAATAATATCTAGGATAGTATTAGACTCAAGATTATATTTTACTAGCATTTTCCATGATGTTCATGTGTTTTTTTAGTCATTATCACATTGCCAATAAACTGGAAATATTTCCATGATACATGAGATACCTCAACAACCCATATTATTTTGTAAGATTTTTTATGTATGGGGAATTGATTTTATGAATACATTTCTCATATCATTTAGTTTCTTATATATCATTATTTTTGTTTATTATTTTATAAAATGGGTAGAGGTCAAGACCACCATGACTAATGATTCTCATGTTGTAGTCGATTTTTTCAGGGTACATATTTTTTACAGGTTTGGAATACTGAGGGCTATCATCAGTGACCAAGGGTCACACTTTTTAAATTGTAATTTGGATTCCCTAATTTGGAAGTATGAGGTGACACATAAAACTTCTACTTCATACCACTCATAAACAAATGGGCAGGCTGAAGTTTCAAATTGGGAATTGAAACAAATTTTGGAGAAAATCGTGCAACTTAATAAAAAGGATTGGAATAAGTGCTTCTGTAAAGACCCGTAAATTTCAAGGAATTTTTTTTTCTTAATTTTTCTTTAGAATTTTACAATAACGCAGTTTCTGACGGCACCTGATTACGAGGCCCGATGTGCCCGGAATCATTTTCCGAAGCTTAGCTCGGGTACGTTCAGTGAACGGACGAGCGGGTTTTTCTAACTTTTAAACCAGTGCTCTGAATCAAATTCTGAGGGCACCGATGGAATAGCAGCGCCAGTATTTGCTTAGAAACGCCTCTTCCGGAGTTGCATTTGCTCAGGTGTGGTTTTTAAATTTTTGGGGTTAAGTTAAGAAATAAAATAAAGTGTGCGACAACTTTATTTTTATTTCACTTAAAGCCACTTGAAAGCCACTTAAAACTGTTTAAGCTGAGTTGATGCGGATAGGGTGCTATCCAAAAATATCCTACCAAGTAGGTAGGATATTTGTGAGATGGGGCCCGCACGAGCCCCACTGTTTATTTTTCGCTAAGTAACGCCCCTGTGAAAACCCGTCATTATGAAAGTCAACTAACGTGTTTTCTTAAATTATTAACGCACCAATTAATTGGGCGGTAAACTTCGTTAAATTAATTCTATGAATTAATTTAATCGTTTCTTAACCTGTTTACAATCCGTTGGCGTAATAATAACATAAGACCAACGCACGACTTCTTGAGGATTGCTCGTTGAGAGGTTTTTGACAGAGTTTTTGTGCCTTCATCCTCCTTCACGAAGAACGCGAAGAACGCGAAGAACACGAAGAACGTCGTCACCCTCGTAGATTGACGACGCTTCTTCCGAGACGTTATTCCCCGCAACGATCTCCGATCACCAACTTCTTGAGGTAGGAGATTTCGGATTTCTTCTTTTAAATCTCTTTGTGGGTTATAACAACATCATGGATTTAATTAATATAATTAAATCTACATGTTCTTGAACCTCAGAGTTCATCGACGCGACACCGTATTCCGCGACGACGCGACGCCCTTCCGTGACGACGCGACGCCCTTCCGCGACGCGACGATCACCTCTTTCCGCGAAGAACGCACGCTCGACGACTACGGCGAGGTAGGGGTTTGTTTGTGAAATAATTTATATTTCCGTGGATGTTTCCTCCTAAAACAAAGAACCTAGATCAAGTGCAATTTCAATTTATTAAATTGTATCTTGTTACGTTTTCATATGATAATTCATTTCCGATTGTTATCACCTAACGCGGAGGGTGCGGGCCAAACAAACACGGCCCGACCACCCTCCGCAGTTTTCCATTGATGCGCGGATTGGCGGGCAATGACAAACCATGCCGCAGAGGTGATTCGTTGTTTTCGCAGTGAAGTACGGGACCCAGGAGGAGCTACAGCACAGACGGAAACGAAATCGGACCACCGGAGCAACTCCGGTGGCCCGCGGAACCCACCGGCGGCACGGGTAGTTGGCGCGGCGGCGCCGGCGGGCGAAGGTGGCGGCGCCTCGGCGCGCTGCCAGACAGGGCCGCCGCGGCTGAAGCCGCGGCGGCGGCGGCCAACCAGACCCGCGACCGCGCGGGTCCGGTGACACACGGGACACGGCAAAGCCGCGTCCGTTGACCCAGTGCGGCCCCACGCGGGGCTGCGGCGCTTCATCCCGCGGGGACAGCGCCCCGCGGCTTCCTCCGCTCGGCCGAGCCGAGCCGGGCCGACCCGCCGGACCGGGTCGCGCCCAGTCCGGGCCGGGTCACGCCAACCGGGTCGGACCTGGGTCGGGTCGGCCCGGCCGGGTCGGTCCGGGCCCAGACCCCCCGTTTCCGGACCTTTTCGGTCTTTCGCTCATAACTTGAGCTACGGGACTCCGAACGACGTGCTGTCAGTGGCGATGCGATACTTGGATCGATACGGTCGTTTCGGTATATCGCACTCAAGGTTTCAGAATACTTTGGATTCGGCCGGGTTGGTTCGTACACAAAACCAATCGGGCCCTTGGAGCGGAAACGCTCATATCTTGAGCTTCGGACGTCCAATTGACGTGCCGTCAACTTTGTTGAATTCCTCTAAGTGAGACGGATCTTTTGGCTTACTCCACCCGAGGTTTGGACGCAGGTGGAGTATGGTCGGGTTGGTTTTTCCTTAAAAACCAACCGGGCCCCTGGGACGAAAAGGCCAATAACTCTCAGACCGAGCGTCCGATTGACGCGTCGTCTGCGACGTTGAGTTCCTGTTGACGATACGGAACTTTTGGATACATCAACTCTGGACTATGTGTCATTTGATGTATCAGCCACTCGACTCGTGTAGCAGACCCTCCCGAACAAGCTTGCTGTGTGCGGGAACCCTAGAGCTGGCTGCGACTACTACTGTGACGATGACGACTGTGCAGAGATCCTTATTGGATTCGACGACGACGACTACAGCACTTAGCGATCCTTTGTGGATCAGTGCTACCGATCCTGTGTGGGTCCGATCCTGTGTGGGTCAGTGCTCAGCGGTCCTATATGGGCCAGCGCCTACAGGTCCTGTGTGGGCCTGATCCTGTGTGGGTCTTTGCGGGGGTTAGTTACCTATCGATCCTTTCTGGGTCAGATCCTTTGTGGGTCATTGCGGGGGTTAGTACCTATCGATCCTTTGTGGGTCTGACGACTTAGATGGATCAGTGATCATCTCTATCGTCATTCGAAGAAGTGTACCTGTGTGAGCTGAAACCCTGTTTTCTTTCCTTTGTGGACTGTGTTGTGCTATCCTGTGTGGATTTACGTTTTTCTTTCCTTTGTGGACTATGTTGTGCTATCCTGTGTGGATTTAAGTTTTTCTTGCCTGTGTGGACTGGGTTATACTTGAGCTCAGATGTGGAGCCGAGCGAGAATTGATGACTTAGGTATATGTATGGGCATATACCTAAGCCGTGACGGATGTTACTTTGTGATTGTATCTTTCCTTTGTGGTTTATCCGTTGTGGATTCTGGGAGACCTTCGGGGGTCTCGGGGTCCCTACTGAGTAGCTTATACTCACCCCTGCACGGGTTATGCCCACACTACATTGTGTTGGTTGCAGACGACGGACAGCGCTGATCGCGGTGGAGGCTTGCGGAGCAGGACGGTACCTGGAGGTGGACCACTGGGCGGGGTGTACTCGGAGCGGACGGCTGGACCGAGGAGCTGTGGAGGCTATCTGTACCCACCCTTCAGGTGGGACTTCCATTGGACGGCTCGACGCTGCAGCTTTACTTTTCAGTTGCTGTTTTTCCCCTTTCAGTTGTACTTTACAGTTGGGCTTGTATTTCCGGCCCCCTTTACTTTTCCGCACTTACTGTTGTACCAGTTTTTACTTAGTGTTTACTTTTTCCGCTTGCTTACTCTATGGTGATTGTTTACTTACAAAGGCAATGCCTTCCCTTTACCGGGATTTACGCCTTGGTGCTAGTCGCCAGCCCCTGGCCTATGGAAGGCGAGCTTGGGGTAGTCACGGCACGGGCCCCGAGGACGGGTCGTGACAAATTGGTATCAGAGGAGTTCGGTTCTACCACGGACTCTGATCTTTTCTATGTAGAACAATATTGTTTAGCGTATTGGGTGTGGTTATCAGTCCAGGGAGTCCAGTGTTGGTGCGGCGGCCGACGTATCCATACACCAAGACCCTGACTTCTGATTTCTGACTTAATGCACGAAAACATTGATTGCATGTGTGTTTCAAGTTTTCTTTGTGATTACTTTGTATCAGCTCACCAGGTATACTGTTCTGACCATGGCACACCTATTTCTTTTCAGGATGGCCCCATGACGGCAGCCAGCTAGGGTTCCGAGACTTGAGCGTGACGACAGCCCGCTGAGCGACGAGGCCTCGGTGCAGGGCCCTTTGACAGCAGAGGCACCGGTGGTACCTCTACCCGCCGAGCCCCCGATGCTTCCAGCACCAGCCGCTAACGATGCACATTGCCTTAGTGCACTTCATGAGTTCCATCGCCAGCGACCGCCCAGGTTCCGTGGGGAGACAGACCCCCAGGTAGCCGAGGACTTGCTAGAGGCAGTTGTGCGAGTTTTCCGGTTAGTGAGGACACCAGCAGACCTCATGGTGATCCTTGCTGCGAGCCTACTGCACGCGGCACGAGGCAGATGGTGGAGCTTGATGCTCCAGGTGCACGATGAGGCCTCTCTCATCTGGACAGACTTTGAGGGCCTCTTCCGCTTAGAGTTCATCTCGGCCACCCTCCGTGCGGTGCGCATCCAAGAGCTTCTTCAGCTGCGGTAGGGCAGCTTGACGGTCGCCCAGTACTCGGCGAGATTCACCGATCTCTCGCGCTACTCGACCGACATGGTACGAGACCCGTTCTTCCAGGCCCGGACCTTTGAGCAGGTATTGAGACATGAGATCAGGGCATCGCTGATCTCCCTCAGCATTCCGACTCAGGCAGGAGTACTGGAGCGAGCCCTTTTGATCGAGAGCTTTCTTGCTGAGACTTCTCCAGCGGCGAGACCTACCGCGGGGCGGCACGTAGCAGATTCTTCCACAGCAGGCAGTCGACGGATGACTCAAGGGTCCAGGAAAACCAGACCCTCACGTAGACGGCCTCAAGACACTGGCTTAGCCGTGCGGGGCACACAACGCGGAGCCGGTCTTTCGAGAGGCAGGCAGTGCTACACATGCGGCGGAAAGGGTCACATGGCTCGTGACTGCCCGACCCATCGTGCCGAGGAGCAGCAGACAGTTGAGGGGCCACCCAGGTAGAGGCAGAGGGTCGACCGTGGTGGTCCGCAGGGAGGAGGCGGACGAGGCAGAGGAGCTGGACAAGCAGCAGGTGGTGGGCGACGCTTTGAGGCTCTACCACCACCAACACCATGAGGTCCACCCCGACCACAGGGAGCTGGCGGGCAGAGACAGGCACAGCTCCAGGCAGCGGAGGCCTACGACCACGGCACGCCCGAGATGATTCGAGGTATGATCTGTGTTTATTCCACCCTTGCTGCAGTTCTTATAGACACAGGAGCGAGTCACCCTTTCATAGCCACTGCCCTTGTTCGGAGCTCGGAGATTCTGACAGAGCCGTTGGCTCGATCCTTACGGCTAGAGACTCCTACGGGAGCAGACTCAACGATTACGCACTGGTGCCGGCAGTGTGAGATTACTCTAGGAGGCGAGAGCTTCGGCTGGGATCTTCTTGTAGCGGCGTCGAGGCCTTACGACGTCATCTTTGGCATGGATTGGTTATCTACAGTCCATGCATAGATTGACTGTATTAGGCGCAAGGTGCGATGTGTACGCACCGACGGGAGCAGGTTCACCTTCACCGGCGAGAAGGGAGCCTTCGCAGCACAGGATGGACTTCCGCAGAGGAGAGTACAGCCCATCACTCATCATTTGGCTAGCCTCATCCTAGGAGCAGTTGACGTGTGGAGTCCTAGTTTTCCTGCAGTGGTGGATCAGTACGCGGACGTCTTTCCCGACGACGTTCCAGGGCTACCTCCTCGCAGAGAGGTAGACTTTCATATTGACCTGTACCCCGGGACCGCCCCGATATCGACTCCAGCATATCGGATGGCCCCCGCTAAGCTTCGAGAGCTATGGGTACAGTTGGAGGACTTGCAGGGCAAGGGTTTCATCCGACCCAGTGTTTCACCCTGGGCTTCACCGATATTGTTCGCCAAGAAGGCAGACGGGAGCTTACGACTTTGTGTCGACTATCGTCGCCTGAACCAGGTGACAATGAGGAACAAGTATCCACTACTGAGGATTGATGACCTCTTCGATCAGCTCAAGGGAGCACGATGGTTCTCGAAGATAGACCTCAGGTCAGGCTATCATCAGCTTAGAGTTCGAGACGAGGACGTGCAGAAGACGGCCTTCAAATGTCGTTATGGACACTATGAGTTCTTGGTTATGCCATTCGGTGTAACCAATGCTCCAGTAGTGTTAATGGGCCTCATGAACAGGATCTTTCAGCCATACCTCGATCGATTTGTCGTAGTCTTCATCGACGACATTTTGATATACTCGACGATTGAGGAGGAGCACGCCTACCACTTGCGTGTTGTACTAGACACACTCCGAGAGCACCAGCTTTATGGAAAACTCTCAAAGTGTCAGTTCTGGATACGTGAGGTCCACTTCTTGGGGCACGTCATTTTTTAGGCGGGAGTTGCAGTGGATCCTGCGAAGATCGAGGCAGTGCTAGCTTGGGAGCCACCCAAGAGCATGGCAGAGGTGCGGAGTTTCTTGGGACTAGCTGGATACTATCGGAGATTTGTGCCAGACTTATCCAGAGTTGCGGCACCAATCTTAGCTCTTATGAAGAAGGGGAAACCCTTTGTGTGGTCAGACAGATGTCATCAGAGCTTCCAGGAGCTGAGACAGAGATTGACCAGTGCCCCTATCTTGAGGTTTCCTGAGGAGGGAGTAGGGTACGTAGTCTACTGCGATGCATCAGGGACCGGACTCGGATGTGTCCTGATGCAGGAGCGGGAATTGATCGCCTATGGATCATGTCAGTTGAGGCCGCATGAGCAGAACTACGCTACCCATGACCTGGAGTTAGCAGTAGTGGTCTTCGCTCTAAAGACATGGCGACACTATCTGATGGGCGGGCGCTTTACAGTCTTTTCTGACCATCAGAGTCTCAGGTACATATTCTCGCAGAAGGACCTGAACCTGAGACAGCGGCGATGGCTCAAGTTCCTCCAGGACTATGACTTTGAGATATTCTATACTCCTAGGAAGGGGAACGTGGTAACCGATGCTCTCAGTCGGAGGACGGGCATTCAGCTACTCGAGGAGGCGACAGAGCAGCTAGCCGCTTTGCGGATATCCTTTGTGGATAGGGATGGGGCATCCTTCCTTCAGTCTCTCACAGTCACTCCTCCACTACTACAGTGGATCAGAGAGGCATAGCGTGGGGACACTGACTGTGAGATGCGGCGTGCACAGATATCCTCAGGACAGGCACCTGATAGCTTCTCCTTGGGAGCAAAGCACGACATCCTTTTTAGAGGACGTACCTTGGTACCAGTTTCCTTACGAGAGGAGGTGCTGAGAGAGTTTCACACTTCTCCTTTGGCGGTACATCCTGGAGTGGCGAAGATGTACTAGGATCTCAGACGACAGCACTGGTGGCCAGGCATGAAGAAGGTTGTGGCAGAGTTCTTTTCACGATGCCTCACCTGCCAGCAGGTGACGGCAGAGCATCAGGTACCAGCAGGCTTGGTACAGCCCTTGGAGGTCCCAGAGTGGAAGTGGGACGGGATATCTATGGACTTCATGACTGGACTTCCACGCACTTCCATAGGTCACGACTCCATTTGAGTGATTGTCGACCGACTCACCAAGTCGGCTCACTTATTACCCATCAGAGAGCAGGGCTCAGTGGAGAGCTTGGGGAATCTCTATGTTCAGGAGATTGTATGGCTTCACGGTGTGCCATAATCTATTGTCTACGATTGAGATGCTCTCTTTACTTCCCAGCTTTGGAAGGGGTTGCAGGAGGCGTTCAGGACACAGCTACGTCTGAGCACCGCCTTTCACCCTCAGACGGATGGTCAGACTGAGAGGACCATTCAGACTCTCTAGGACATGCTCCGCGCATGTGTCCTCGACTTTGGTCGCAGCTGGGAGGACCACCTACCCTTGTTGGAGTTCGCGTACAACAACAGCTACCACTCCACCATCAGTATGGCACCATACGAGGCATTGTACGGCAGACCTTGCAGATCTCCTTTGTGCTGGACAGACCCTGGGGAGTCAGCACTTGTGGGACCAGAGATGGTCAGAGCCACGATAGAGAAGGTCCAGGTCATCCAGGAGCGGATGAGGACAGCTCAGAGCCGGCAGAAGTCTTACGCTGACAGGAGGCGGAGGCCACCAGAGTTCGAGGATGGCGACCACGTCTTCTTGCGTGTCTCACCTCGACGTGGATTACGGAGATTTGGATGAGGCGGCAAGTTGTCTCCATGCTTCATCGGACCATTCCAGTTCCTCAGCAGGATTGGCGAGGTGGCTTATCGCCTGGCTCTACCACCTCAGTTGCACCGGCTGCACGACGTCTTCCACGTATCCCAGCTGAGGAGATACGTGCATGACCCAACGCACATCATTGACCATGGGGAGCTAGTCCTGGATGATGGGGCGACTTTTGCGGAGGTCCCGGTGGAGATCGAGGATCGACAAGAGCGGGTCCTACGTGGACGGTCGATTCCTCTTGTGCGCATCATATGGCAGTACGGGACCTCCAAGAGAGCACTTGGGAGCGGGAGGCTCAGATGCGTGCTCAGTACCCATATTTGTTTTCCTAGTTTATGATGTATCTTTATGGGGACGTAAAGCCCTGAGGTGGGAGTGATGTAAAGACCCGTAAATTTCAAGGAATTTTTTTTTCTTAATTTTTCTTTGGAATTTTACAAGAACGCAGTTTCTGACGGCACCTGATTCCGAGACCCGGTGTGCCCGGAATCATTTTCTGAAGTTTGGCTCGGGTACGTTCAGTGAACGGACGAGTGGGTTTTTCTAACTTTTAAACCGGTGCTCGGAATCAAATTCCAAGGGCACCGATGGAATTGCAGCGCCGGTATTTGCTTAGAAACGCCTCTTCTGGAGTTGCGTTTTCTCGGGTGTGGTTTTTAAATTTTTGGGGTTCAGTTAAGAAATAAAATAAAGTGTGCGACAACTTTATTTTTATTTCACTTAAAGCCACTTGAAAGCCACTTAAAGCTGTTTAAGTTGAGTTTATGCGGATAGGGTGCTATCCAAAAATATCCTACCAAGTGGGTAGGATATTTGTGAGGTGGGGCCCGCACAAGCCCCACCGTTTCTTTTCCACTAAGTAACGCCCCCGCGAAAACCCGTCATTATGAAAGTCAACTGACGCGTTTTCTTAAATTCTTAACGCACCAATTAATTGGGAGGTTAACTTCGTTAAATTAATTGTATGAATTAATTTAATCGTTTTTTAACCTTTTTACAATCCGTTGGCGTAATAATAAAATAAGACCAACGCACGACTTCTTGAGGATTTCTCGTTGAGAGGTTTTTTACAGAGTTTTTGTGCCTTCATCCTCCTTCGCGAAGAACGCGAAGAACACGAAGAACGCGAAGAACGCGAAGAACGCCGTCACCCTCGGAGATTGACGACGCTTCTTCTGAGATGTTCTTCCCCGCAACGATCTCTGATCACCAACTGCTTGAGGTAGGAGATTTCGGATTTCTTCTTTTAAATCTCTTTGTGGGTTATAAAAACATCATTGATTTAATTAATATAATTAAATCTACATGTTCTTGAACCTCGAAGTTCGTCGACGCGACACTATATTCCGCGACGACGCGACGCCCTTTCACGATGACGTGACGCCCTTCCGCGACGTGACGATCACCTCTTTCCGCGAAGAACGCATGCTCGACGACTACGGCGAGGTAGGGGTTTGTTTGTGAAATAATTTATATTTCCGTGGATGTTTACTCCTAAAACAAAGAACCTGGATCAAGTGAAATTTCAATTTATTAAATTTTATCTTGTTACGTTTTCATATGATAATTTATTCCCGATTGTTATCACCTAACTCGGGGGGTGCGGGCCAAACAAACACGGCCCGACCACCCTCCGTAGTTTTCCGTTGATGCGCGGATTTTCGGGCAATGACAACCCATGCCGCAGAGGGGATTCGTTGTTTCCGCAGTGAAGTACGGGACCCGAGAGGAGCTACAGTGCAGACGGAAACGAAATCGGACCACCGGAGCAACTCCGGTGGCCCGCGGAACCCACCGGTGGTGCGGATCGCCGGCGCGGCGGCACGGGTCGCCGGCGCGGCGGCGCCGGCGGCCGGAGGCGGCAGCGCCCCGGTGCACCGCCAGACAGGGCCGTGGCGGCGGCGGCGGCGAACCAGACCCGCGACCGCGTGGGTCCGGTGACATACGAGACGTGGCAAAGCCGCGTCCGTTGACCCAGTGTGGCCCCACGAGGGGCCGCGACGCTTCATCCCACGGGGACAGCGCCCCGCGACTTCCTCCGCTCGGCCGGCTCGGCCGAGCCGAGCCGGACCGACCCGCCGGACTGGGTCGCACCCAGGCCGGGCCAGGTCGCGCCAACCGGGTCAGACCCAGACCCAGGTCAGGTCGACCCAGTTCGAGCCGACCCAGGGGGGGTTGGGTCGGGTCGGTCTGGGCCTAGACCTCCCGTTTCCGGACCTTTTCGGTCTTTCGCTCATAACTTGAGCTACGGGCCTCCGAACGACGCGTCTTCAGTGGAGATGCGATCCTTGGATCGAGACGGTCGTTTTGGTATATCACACTCAAGGTTTCGGAATACTTTGGGTTCGGCCGGGTTGGTTCGTACACAAAACCAACCAGGCCCTTGGAGCGGAAACGCTCATATCTTGAGCTTCGGACGTCCAATTGACATGCCGTCGACTTTGTTGAATTCCTCTAAGTGAGAAGGATCTTTTGGATTACTCTTCCCGAGGTTTGGACGTAGGTGGAGTATGGTCGGGTTGGTTTTTCCTTGAAAACCAACCGGGCCCCTGGGACGAAAAAGCCAATAACTCTCAGACCGGGCGTCCGATTGACGCGCCGTCTGCGACGTTGAGTTCCTATTGATGATATGGAACTTTTGGATACATCAACTCTGGACTATGTTTCAATTGATGTATCAGCCTCTCCGCTCGTGGAGCGGACCCTCCCGAACGAGCTTGCTGTGTGCGGGAACCCTAGAGCTGGCTGCGACTGCTACTGTGACGACGACGACTGTGCAGAGATCCTCAGTGGATTCGACGGTGATGACTACAGCACTCAGCAATCCTTTGTGGGTCAGTGCTACTGATCCTGTGTGGGTCCGATCCTGTGTGGGTCAGCGCTCAACGGTCCTGTGTGGTCCAGCGCCTACAGGTCCTGTGTGGGCCCGATCCTGTGTGGGTCTTTGCGGGGGTTAGTTACCTATCGATCCTTTGTGGGTCAGATCCTTTGTGGGTCATTGCGGGGGTTAGTACCTATCGATCCTTTGTGGGTCCGACTACTTAGATGGATCACTGATCATCTCTATCGTCATTCGAAGAAGTGTACCTGTGTGAGCTGAAACCCGGTTTTCTTTCCTTTGTGGACTGTGTTGTGTTATCCTGTGTGGATTTACGTTTTGCTTTCCTTTGTGGACTGTGTTGTGCTATCCTATGTGGATTTACGTTTTTCTTTCCTGTGTGGACTGGGTTATAATTGATCTCAGATGTGGAGCCGAGCGAGAATTGATGACTTAGGTATATGTATGGGCATATACCTAAGCCGTGACGGATGTTACTTTGTGATTGTATCTTTCCTTTTTGGTTTATCCTTTATGGATTCTGGGAGACCTTCGGGGGTCTCGGGGTCCCTACTGAGTAGCTTATACTCACCCCTACACGGGCTATGCCCGCACTACATTGTGTTGGTTGCAGACGACGGACAACGCTGATCGCGGTGGAGGCTTGCGGAGCAGGACGGTACCTGGAGGTGTACCACTGGGCGGGGTGTACTCAGAGCGGACGGCTGGACCGAGGAGCTGTGGAGGCTATCTGTACCCACCCTTCAGGTGGGACTTCCATTGGATGGCTCGACGCTGCGGCTTTACTTTTCAGTTGCTGTTTTTTCCCTTTCAGTTGTACTTTACAGTTGGGCTTGTATTTCCGGCGCCCTTTACTTTTCCGCACTTACTGTTGTACCAGTTTTTACTTAGTGTTTACTTTTTCCGCTTGCTTACTCTATGGTGCTTGTTTACTTACAAAGGCAATGCCTTCCCTTTACCGGGATTTACGCCTTGGTGCTAGTCACCAGCCCCTAGCCTATGGAAGGCGGGTTTTGGGGAGTCACGGCACGGGCCCCGAGGATGGGTCGTGACAGCTTGGATGATGTGCTTTGGGATTATAGGATGGTATACAAGACTCTCATCAGTGTGTCCCCATTCCAAAAAAAAATTGGTAAATACTTTTATCTTCCCATATAATTCAATCATTTGTCATTTTTGGGTGATAAAGGAGTGCAACATGGATTTGGCCCAAGCAGGAGATCAAAGGAAGCATTAACTTCAAGATCTCAAGGTGATCTGATTATCATCACATGAGAACACAAGGCTCTATATAGAGAAATAAAAAATAAAACCATAACAAGATGATCCAAATAAGGGAGTTTCATGTGGGAGATAAAGTTCTTTATAGTTAGTGACTGAAGTTGATGCCCGATAAGTTGTGTTCCATATGGTTAGGTCCTTATGTTATATTTAATGTTTTTCCTTATGGTGTAGTAGAGATCACACAATAGGACATATGAAGGAGATTTATAATCAATGGGCAGTGGTTGAGGTAATTTATTGAGGGAATTCCCACACATGCAGTTGATTTCATCACACTACATAACCCCATCATTACTTGAGAACATCAGGTTATCCCTAACCCTTTCGCTTTTATATTCTTTTTCCTATTTAAAATTCTACATTTTATGTTCATATATCATCTCATAGGTTTAAATTGAGGAAAATATAATATTTTAAGTGTGGAGGAGGGGAAAAATTTTGGGGCATCTTATTTAGGATTTTTATTTGTGTTTTATGTGTGTGTATTTTGTGTTTTTTTCAAAAAAAATAGCAAAAAAATGAATAAAAAGTGAAAAACATTATGCAACATGCTCATTTACATGTGGAACATATGGAAAATTCATGTTTAATTTTAAAAAATTCATTGGTAGCATGATAATCATGAGAAATATTTAGTCATTAAGGTTTTATGGTTGATTTTTAGAAAAATAGAACTCGTCGATGATATGATTAGTTGTTTCATTATAAAACCTTTTAGATTTTGACACAAATCTTTGTGATATTTTTTCATGGTAAATTGTGTCATTGATTTCTCCACATACATTTAACACAACCATGACTTGTGAAATTTTTTCTACTCAATTGAAGTTATATTCAAATTAGGTAATTTTTTCAGCTTACATCAATAGTTGATCCACACATTCATTTCTCTTCTGATCAATATCATTAATGTAAAGAATTTCCATATGCATTTTTACCTGATATCTGAATGTTGTACACCCTCAAAAAAAAAAAAAAAAAAAACCAATATATATATATATATATATTGTCTTAACAAATAGGGGAGTGAAAAAATGTACAACACATGGGGATAGCTAGGTCGGGATCTTAAGGTTTGACTTTTAGGAATGCTTAAGTGAGCGGGTCTTGAAATTTGATTATAAAGGAATATAGAGCATCTTTTTTGGAATTAAAATAGGTAATAAGAAATTTTTTACTTGACCAAAATATATTGAATAAAGGGTGGAGATATGAGATTGAAATGGTTGGCACACACATGGGGAATTAATGGCATGGTAGACCCATAAATTGTTTCTCTATGATTAGTATCATTAATATCACTATATTTTGTTTTGATAAAATTTATAAGACAATTAATTTCAAATTTATTGATATTGACTCTTTATGATATTCTTACTTTGCCTATATTTCCACTATGGATTGGGAGATATGAACATGCATATCTTGTCATAATTTTCTAGAATATATAACATATGACTTTTCCTAAGAGTGTCAAAGGGAATGTGTGAGGGAGTTGATATAACATATTTTTATTGAATATTTTATTAATAATAAATGACATAATTTCCTCACATTCTGTTAAAAAAAATTTATTTATGGAATATTTGGGATTAGATCATTCATTTGAAAATTTGGTGAAAATTCTAGTTTTGACTCTTTAAAGTGCATTATGTTATTTTAGTCATAAATTTTTATATGTGGATTATTTGATCTTAAATTTTTTTAATATAATTCCTCACTCAATTAGATACATATTTCATTGAGACTATCTGAGATTAATCTTGCATTTGATTAGAGTAAATAGGCCATAAATTCAAAGATAGACTGGACTCATCAGATTTGACACCACTTCACCATTTGAGCCATATCTTCTATATCTAGGCTTATATTGGGATAAAATTTGGATAGTAGATACATGAACCAGTTCTTTACAAATCATCATTATAGAAGGATAGTTGTTTTATGTGTTTTGGAGGCCAATAAGTTGGTGCATGCTAGATTAAAATATTTGGATGAATTTTCACATTCACACTTGTAACCTCATATAACCCTATTGAGTCAAAATTTTACTTATGAATTTTATCATTCCTTTATGTTTTGGAAATCACAAACACATTTCATTAATAATACTTTCTATATATAAATAAATTTATATCAAAATACTATTCTAATTGGAACCATGTTCTTTAACCTTTTAAGCTAAGTCTAACGTTTTTTAAGACAGAATAGTGACTGGAATAAATCAGATTCTTACTAAAACTTAGAATCCTTCACTTTCTCAATTCTGATTCACCCAAAATTTTGAATCTAGTTTTCAATTCCTCAATTCCAATTCCTTAATATTTATAATTTTGGATATCTAAGAATTGTGATTCTGATTCTATGTTCCTCAATTCCAAATCGTCCAAAATTGTGATTTTGATTATATGTTCCTCAATACCGAATCGTCCAGAATTGTGATTCTGATTCTACGTTTCTCAATTCTGATTCACTCAAATATGAGAATCCGATTCATGGTTTCTCAATTCTGAATCATCTATTTTTTTAAATCTGATTCTCACTTTCTCAATTCTGATTCTCAACAAATTTCAGATCCGATTCACATAACTCCTTATGAGATTCTCTTTTGTTTAAGGATCTGATTTTATAAATTTCTTAAAGTTACTATATTTCCTTAATGTAATGTTTTTATTTAATCGGATTCATACACACTTAATGTTTCTCATGATATTTTTTATACTAAATGATGCTGTCTAATCTGTTATTATATGACCATTGTAAGTTCCAGTTGTACAGGTCCCTTTGAAATTTTAGGAAAAATATGACTGTTGGAGGAAATTTTGATGGATGGATATATTGCCTATAAATACCTGGTCATTTGGACAAGCTCATAACTTTTGGATTTGGAGACACACAAGAGCTATGCCAAAAATTTCTTTGTGTGAAATCCTTGAAGTTATCAAGTTGTGAACTACTTGTTCAGCAAACTTGAAATATTCAATAATCTTTGTTCTGCTTAGTGAGACACAGATCATTGGTGATTAAGATCGAGGAATTATGAGGCTAGGAATACAAAGGTGTTAGTCACCTTACATATCGAGGGCTTCTGAGGATATGATGACAGAGGTTCTAATCGCCTTAAAGATTGATGGCTTGTGTGGATAGCAAGACAAACACTGATCTTCATATCGAGGGCTTACCCTGGTGTGGGTAAGACAGACTTTCCTGAAATTATAAATCAAGATACATTTATCCAAGGTGTTTAGATACCCTACTCTTTGGGTTAAAAGATTTTTACTCTTTTATATGTACTTTAAATTTCCACTGCAATTTATAAAAATTAGAAAGTATTTATTATGATTTCTCTTTTTTTGTAACTCTGATTTAAGATTCTATATGCTTTAAGGTAGAATCTTGTTTAAGTATACCTGTGTACTTATTTAATTCTGATAATCATATTTATTGGGCCAAAAAAAATTTTCCTTAATCTTACAGAACAGGGTTTAAGTGAATCTAATTTCTTTAACCTTGTAAAAAAAGTTTCCTTAAGGTTAAAAATGAATGTTTTTAAACTTACAATTCACCCCCCCCCCCATTATAATTGAGTATCTCATCTATATTTCGATCCTACAATTGGTATCATAGTAGGTCTATGAGATACTAATACTTACACTTAGTATCAAAGGAAAATTTTCACTGCTCATTTTACTTATTATTTCTTTACTTCTGCAAGTTGTTTATAATTTATTTTATAAATTTGTTTGTTTATAAATATTTGTTACACTAACTTGTGTTGTGGAAAAGGAATTTTTGTATCATTCTAAAAATGGTTGGAATCAATTTTGGATCCATAGACAATATAAACCCAACAAGACCACCTATATTATTAACACTGGTGTTTAAAACTTTTCCATGCTTACAAGAGACTATAAAATTCTTGATAAGGAAGTTATAACTTTTAATAACCTAGAGATTCTAGAATATCAGCTAAACTATAAGGTACGCAATACTTTTCTTTATTCTATGACTATGAATATATATAGTCAGATATCTTCTTATGAAGCATCTAACAGTATATGGAAGAAACTAGAAGTTACACATTTTGGTAATTCTAAAGTTATAGAAACTAGAAGATCCATGCTTAGATAAGATTATCATGGTTTTGTTTTTCCCTATGGTGAACCTATAGTTAAAGTTTAATAGAGATTCATGACTATTGTAAATAGTATATAGTCAATGGGATAAAAAGGGATAGATGATGAGATTCTTGTAGATAAGATTATATAAATCATTCCTAACGAATGGGAATCGAAAATAATTGTTATTAATGAGTCAAGGAAAGTCACAAATGTTACTCTTGGTGAATTATTTGGAACTCTCTTGCAACATGAGAATAGGTTGAAAAGAGATGCTTAGAATATAAAGAATAATAATGGGAGTGTTTCTTTTACAACTAATTCAAATCAAATTAAAGTCAAAACCCCTGAGAAAGTTGTTAAATAAACAAAGTCTAAGAAAGTTGTTATTCAGTCATATTCAAGTGATACTAATAATTCAGATAATGAGTTATCCAATCTTTCTCTAAGGATGAAAAAGATTGTTGGTAAGAAGGATTTACAATATAGACATAATAAAAAGGATAATAAGTATAAGAAATATTCAAAAGTCACATGTTATGAATGCAAGAAATCTGGAAATATCAGAACTGATTTTCCTAAGAAAAAAAGAAAGGTCAGAAAAGATATACACTCTAAAATAAGTCATAAAAGATATTATAAGCCTAAGGGAAAGAAAGTTTTGAAGGAAAATAATTCTTGGAGTGCAAGTGGTGGAGAATCATCTGGTGAATATTTAGATAATGAATCTTTAGGACACAAGATTATTGGTCTTATCACCAGAATTACTATTGACAATAAATGTCTTATGAAAAAGGTACACACTACAGAATCCTTAACCAATATAACTTTAAGTTCTAATTATCCTGATAAAGAAAATTATGAATCTTAGGATGAAGAATTTTTATCAATAGAAGATAATTATTTACCTTCTTTTTAAGAAGTATCTATATTTTCCAAGTTATTTGAGAATGAGAATAGTAATATCAAAAAGAAACTTGATAAAGAAAATTCTAGAATCACTATTTTAACAAAATAAGTATCATGTCTTTCTAAAGATCTTAATGAAAAATCTTTTGAAATTTTTTCTATTTCCAAAAACCTTGAGGAAGTTATTTCTGAAAAGTATAAACTTTATAAGGATCTTTAAAAGGTTATTTCTAAGAAAAATGTTTTAGAGACTGAAGTCAATTCTAAAACTAATGACTATGAGGATAAGAATTTAGTCATAAGACTAAAATCTGAAATATTTTCCTTAATGAAACTTTTTTCAAAATTTACCTCTGATAATTAAGGATTTGATAAAATCTATTCACAACTTTTTCCTATTAAGAATAGTTTTTTAATGGGTTATACTCCCTCAAAACTAGTTTTTAGTCATAACTATTTTGTTCCTCAAAGTTCCCCTTTTTAGACTAAGTGTCAAAGTGGTGTACATTGGGAGAAAAACTATTATTTAAATAAAATTAAATCCTTAGGATTTCATATTTAATGTCCCGTAATTTCTATGTAATTTTTTTTAATTATATGGAATTATTTCAAGACCGCGAAATCTGACGGCGCGCGATTCCGAGGCCTGGAGTGCCTGGAATGAACCGTCGAAGTTTTGTTAAGATTTAATTAACATGTGTAAGAAGTTTTCCTAAAAAAGTGGAATAACTCTTAAAAGGTTTCCCGGATCAGAAATCTGAGGGCACCGTTGCGCTCAGGATGGCGGGTTTACCCTAGGTGCGACTTAAGTTTAGTCGGTGCGGGCCTCCTGTGAGAAAACCTGAAAATGGCATAACCTTAAATAAAATAATTAAATAAAGTTATTTTATTATTCAAATTCTCACAAACGGTAACTCGGATTAAAAACCCAAGACCACCGCTGAACTCATGAGGGTATGCTTTATTTAGGCAGATACTAACTTTGGCTAGCACGGGCCACCAATGAAAGTTAATTTTTGGCCGTAAATAAAATAATTAAGTGACAATTATTTTATTGTAAAATCCATAACTTCTAAACGGTAACTAGGATTTGAAATCCGAGAGTACCGTTGGGTTTTTTGGGGAATTTGTCACTTAGAAAGAGCCTAATCTCGACCAGCGCAGGTCGAGGGTGACTGTTAATAATTTTCTAAACTTTTTTTCGGGTACGTTCAGTAAACGCACGAGCATCATTTTCTAACTTTTGAACCGGTGCTCAGATTAAAAATATGAGGGCACCATTGAATCCACAGCGCAGGGATTCTCTTAAGGGAGGCTTTACTTTGACCGCAATAGGTCGGGTGAAAAAGTTAGGTTTTGGGACTTATTAAGGAAATAAAATAAAATAATTTTATTATTTTATTTTTGTTTCTATCTTATCCTCCAAAGGTCAAACTTTGGTGGGACCAACGATGTGTCAAGCCATTAAATGGCTTGACCCATTAATCCTGGTAACTACTTCATTAGAGAATTTGGGAAGCTTCCTAATAAATGTACTCCCATTAATTCCTGACACCGTTAGACACCCCCCCCCCCTCTCCGATTTATATAGGGCTTGGGGAGAGGTGTCGGCACAGCTTCGCCAAGAAACTAAGTGCTGAAGGAGTGCTGCAACATTGAGTCCTTGGAAGATGGAGCCGGTTCCGGCGAGTGGTGGCGATCGATACCGAAACCCCGAATGAGGATCGATGATAAAGCGACGTCATTGGAGGTTGTTGCGGGAACGGCGAACACTGACCCACTTCCTCAACTACAGGCGTTTCCCCATTGTTTACGAGGTAGGGGTTTTATATATGTTTGAATTTATTTTAATGATTCTTCATATCCTAAACTCACGACGACGATGGCCAAACAAACATGGCCATCGTCTTACAAATAAAACTTGCTCCTTTTTCTTTTTATTCTCCATGCGTTCTTCATGCGTTCTTCAATGTCAAATATTTATTGATGCTAGAAATGTAGGTTCCAGGCGCAGCAGAAGTGCATTGGAGGGTTTGCCCAAACTTTAATTTTAGCGTTAAACGACGTTCAATCCGAGATCCGTCACGATATAAAATGTCGGATCTTCGGAATAGAATAAAGAACGAAAAAGAAAAGAAGAGTCCCGGAACCCTTGAGATAGGATCTTCATATGTTGATTATAATTAATTTAATTAATTCATAAGAATTACCTCGATGGAATTCTTTCTTCGTTGGTGTCTTCGGTCACGATCCTGTGATCCGTCGTTGCGTCGGAGAATCCAAGTGTAGGATTCCTCTAGCGGTGATCCACACGTGTGCCACGTATCTCTAGACATCGCCGAAGGGAACTCCGGGTGCTAGCGCGGAAGATCCTTCACTTGCGATGTCCATCTTCGATCGCCTTGGTCCAGTGGAGGATCTTGCTTTCGTAACTTGAAAGCGTTCTTGGTGGAAAGGGAATTCTCTCTTGGATTGAGAGTATTTCCAATCTATTGTGCACAACCAAAATGGCTAACCTTTTTGAGAATAATGTAATTAGGATTTATAATACCTAGAATAATAAAATAAATTAATTGCTAATAAGCATTTAATCATTTCATTTAATTCTTAGTAATACCCCATGTCTTAATAATGACAGTTGACCATCATTATTACTTGACATGCGTCCAACGTATTACATTTAATATCATTTAATTAAATAAACAATATTTTTCTCATGAATCCCGAAAAATAAACTACACGGGGTGTATATATAAATATACACGGCGTGTACTTTTATCTTTCAGTTTTATTTATTTTCCTCCACCATATTTATTAGACCTTGAGTAATGGCTATTTATTTCTTAAATAAATGTAACTGCATTACTCGCTAATAAATATATATTATTTCTCGCACAATATATTCTCTCGAATAAATAGTGTCGAAATAAATGTGATCATACATCCTTGAATAATTATTAAACCACAATCGGGAATAATCTTTATTCAACTTGTTAAATTAATATTTAACTGAGATACTTGGACACACTTAGTGTGTGACCCTCTAGGCCTCTTTCTTAGTGGCATTAGGCTGAGTCTGCCTAAAGTCCAATGTTAGCGTCTAGCAACATGCCAAGGCACCCATAGAGAAATAAGTTAACGCCGCAATGACGTGTCACCTCCTATGAACGCTTACCGTGTAATATAAACCCTTTGTCTCGATATCTCCAATCAAGCGGGTTTCATGCTAGTTCCATCAACCCATGTGCTTGATTATTCTTTCTTTGACTTCCCAAAATTGAACTTGCCCATACCTTACCATGTCCATGGATTTATTTATGCTGTATCAATTCCATCAAAGGGCCTGAGATATCTACTTCCGTTATGGAACAGAAGAGACAAATCCTTTCTCGCATTATCTATTAATGCGGTATTACTCGTGATGCACCCAACGTATCCTACCTCGCTGCGAATAGTGTGTCGTCACAATTTTCGTCAATACATCTAAGTGCGCGATTTGTAATACCCATTAATAATAATCTTAAAGTCTAAGGACCAATACACATGTCCGCAGATAGGAACATCCAATGACACTATGAAATGTGGATTTCCTACTGGCGGGTCTCGTTCTCATAATATCCTCCTGGATATTACCAAGGGCGCACACCATGAGAAGGTGCCTCAAAGTTTTATGATCCCTCACCCCTAATGACCTGTATTATTTGTGTCCCTCAAATAATATCATCCGTCCATAGAACATACATTCAAGAACAGTGTTATGGCACTTCCGGGTTCTCATCATAGCAGGGATCCGCTACGACCCTTTAATGAAACAGTTATCCTTAGGACATTATCACATGACATGTCATGCAGAAGAACAATCAAGATGTGATAAGGCTTTTATTTAATGAATAAAGTACAAAGTAGTTGGTTCTATACCACCAACTCCAACAGACTCCCACTTGGACTAGAGCCAACTACTAACAACCTTTAACCCGCTAGCTCTCACATGATATTCATGCTTCTGCTGAGATAGGCCTTTAGTCATGGGGTCCGCCACGTTCTCTTCTATGGACACTCTGATCACTGCAACTTCACCTCTTTGGTAGAAATCCCTCAAGAGGTGATACTTTCGGAGTATGTGCTTTGTTCATTGATGTGACCTTAGTTCTTTTGCAAGAGCCACCGCTGTAGTATTATCAAAATACAATGTAATGGGATCTTTACTGCTAGGCACCACATCAAGCTCCTGGACAAAGTTTAGAATCCAGATGGCTTCCTTGGCTGCATCAGAAGCCTCTATATACTCGGACTCCGCTGTAGAATCGGTGACAACTGGCTGCTTTGAACTCTTCCAGCTCACAGCTCCTCCATTGAGATAGAAAACATATCCAAATTGAGACTTCAGATCATTCTGATCTGTTTGAAAACCAGCATCATCATACCCTCTGATGAAAAGATCCTCGTCTCCTCCATACACCAGGAACATATCCTTAGTTCTTCTCAGATACTTAAGGATAGTCTTAACAGCAGTCCAATGTTGTTCTCCTAGATCTGCTTGATATCTTCCTACCATGCTCAGTGCATAGGCAACATCAAGCCTGGTACATAACATGGAATACATGATGGATCCTATAGCCGAAGCGTATGGGATCTTACTCATCCTATCTTTCTCCTGTTGTGTCTGGGGACACATTTTCTTAGAAAGATGTAAGCCATGTGACACTGGAACCAATCCCCTCTTGGATTTTTTCATACTAAATCTCTTTAGTATCTGGTCAATGTATGTACCCTGACTTAGTCCAAGCAGCCTCTTGGATCTATCACAAATGATCTTGATCCCTAGAATGTAGGCTGCTTCTCCTAAGTCCTTCATGGAGAAACACTTGTTCAACAAGTCCTTAACTGACTATAAGGCTGGTACGTAATTTCCAATAAGCAATATGTCATCAACATATACCACTAGGATAACAACCGCATTCCCATTAAACCGCTTATAAACACATGGCTCACATTCGTTCTTAATGAAACCAAATTCCTTTATGGCTTCCTCAAATCGAATGTTCCATGACCTGGATGCTTGTTTCAATCCATAAATGGATTTCTACAACTTGCAAACCCGTTTGGCTTCACCTAGTGTCACAAACCCTTCTGGTTGTGTCATATAGACATCTTCCTGAAGGTTCCCGTTAAGGAATGTTGTTTTGACATCCATCTGCCAAATCTCATAGTCATGGTAAGCTTCTATGGAAAGTATGATTCTTATGGATTTAAACATGGAAAATGGCGAGAAGGTTTCATCATAGTCAATTCCTTGACGCTGTCTGAATCCTTTAGCCACTAGGCTTGCTTTATAGGTGCTAACTTGACCTTCCATGTCCAGCATTCTTTTGAATACCCATTTGCATCCAACGGGCTTTACATCAACTGGCTCATCGACCAGAACCCAAACTTGGTTCTGATACATGGAATCCATCTCATAATTCATAGCTTCTAGCCATCTTACAGCTTCTGAGCTTTCTACTACTTCCTTTTAGGAGAGAGGTTTATCATTGTCCAACAATAATGATTCACCATCCTCGGTGACTAGGAAACCATATCTCTCTAGTTCCCTTACCTCTCTTAAGCTCCTACGTAGTACTTTTGTTTCTGGAACCTCTTCCACGGGGACCTGTGGAACTTTTTCCTGTACCAACTCATGTGTATCTTGAGCATCAACTTCGTCGAATTCAATCTTGCTCCCACTATCCTTCTTGAGGATGTGCTCCCTCTCAAGAAAGATGGCTTTTCTAGCGACAGTCACTTTCTTGTCTTGAGGGTTATATAGGTAATATCCTTTCGTTTCCTTGGGATATCCTATAAAGATACACGTCGTGCCCCAGGGTTCTAGTTTGTTGACTGAGAAGGCCTTAAAAAATGCCTCGCATCCCCATACATGTGTGTGCGACAAAGTGGGTTTCCTTCCATTCCATAACTCGGATGGAATTCTATTTGCCGCCTTAGTTGGTACTCGGTTTAATGTGTATGCTGCAGTTTGTAATGCATATCCCCAAAAGGATAATGGAAGATCTGCATGACTCATCATCGACCTCACCATGTCCAACAAGGTGCGGTTCCTCCTTTCACTAACACCATTCCACTATGGTGTATAAGGAGGATTGAGCTGAGATAGAATCCCAGAATCCCATAGAAGATCGATGAACTCTTGGTTCAGATATTCTCCACCTCGATCCGATCAAAGCTTCTTTATCTTCTTACCAAGATGATTCTCTACTTCATTCTTGAATTCCTTAAATTTCTCTAAGGACTCTGACTTATACCTCATTAAGTAGACATAGCCATATCTACTCAAATCATCAATAAAAGTAATGAAGTAAGAATATCCACCTCTAGCTTCTACTGGAAATGGTCCACACACATCCGTGTGTACCAATCCTAGAAGCTCTGTGGCCCTTTCACCTTGTCCACCAAAAGGTGGATTGGTCATTTTTCCTTGTAAACAAGCGTGAAATCTATCAAGTGGTTTTATCTCAGTAGAGTCTAAATAGCCATCTTGGCAGAGCTTTGTCAAACACTTCTCGTTCACATGACCAAGGCGGTGATGCCATAACTGGGTGATGTATGAGTCATGTGAGTTTGTTTCGTTATCGATTGCCAACACTTGGTTTTCATAATTCAATACATACAAACCATTATTTAAATGTGCCATACCATAACATACGTTGTTCTTATAAAAGAGACAACCCTTATTTCCAAATTTGAAAACAAATCCATACATATCCAAACAAGATACAGAAATTATGTTCTTGGTAACACTAGGCACATAATAACAGTTATGTAAAACCAAAATCATCCCAGTCATCAATGAGAGGTGGTAGTCTCCAATAGCCAACGCAGCCAGCCTTACGCCATTGGCAGCTCGAAGATCCACCTATCCTCTGGCAATATTTCTAAATATACTTGGTTCTTGCATTTGAATACATATGTGAGCCCCAAAAGCTATATCTAATACCCAATGTGTAGAAATAGAAAGATTGCACTCGATAAAAAATGCACCTTTAGCGTCCCTAAAACCAAAATCATCCCAGTCAGCAATGAGAGGTGGTAGTCGCCAATAGCCAACGCAGCCAGCCTTGCGCCATTGGCAGCTCGAAGATCCACCTATCCTCTGGAAATCTTTCTAAATATACTTGGTTCTTGCATTTGAATACATATGTGAGCCCCAAAAGCTATATCTAATACCCAATGTGTAGAAATAGAAAGATTGCACTCGATAACAAATGCACCTTTAGCGTCCCCACGCTTCTGGGTGCAGTTCCTCTTCCAGTGGCCCTGCTTGCCACATGCAAAACACACTGCCTTCCGTTCCTTGCCCTGCCTCTGGATCTTCCCCTTCTTGGAGGGATGGTGCTCGGGGGATTCAGACCGTTTATAAGTCTTTGGCCCCTTTTCCTTGTCCTTCCTTTTCTTGTTCACCATAAGGACCGCGGGTTTGTCATGCCCCATGTCCTTATCTACCAGGCGAATCAAGGTCAGAAGCTCTGATAGACTCTTCTCATTGCAGCTCATGTTATATTTGACAATGAATCTAGAGAAGGTCTTGGGCAGTGATGATAGGATGAGATCTGTACGCAACTCATCCGGGAATTTAATCCCTAAGATGTTCAGGCGTTCAATGTAGCCAATAAGCTTGACTACATGAGGCCCAGCTGGTGCAGACTCTCCAAGATTCGTGGTAAACAAATCATTGGAGATCTCATACCTCTCCTGCCGCGCCTTCTCTTGGTAGAGATCTTTAAGGTGAGACATCATGCTATACGCGTCCATGTTTTCATGTTGCTTTAAGAGCTCATTAGACATGGCCGATAGCATGAAACACTGGACATCTGTGGCATCATCCATGTGTTTCATGTAGAGAGATAATTCCTCATCACTATCCTCTTTCCCAGGCGCAACTGGAATAGTCTCTTCCAGCACATATAATTTCCTTTCGTGGCGAAGGGCGATGCGTAAACGCCTCTACCACTCTTGAAAATTGGTGCCAGTGAGAAGGTTTTCCTTCTCGAGTATGGTACGCAATGATATTTTTGAAGTCATTTTCTTGTCGTTTCTACAAATTAGTATGAGCAAAGGTTTATTACTTTATTAAAAAAATTGAGACAAATAAATTAATTAATACTTATTAGTCTCCCACTATTTTATCAAAATCCAATAGCCCTCACCATTGACTTCGGAATATTCTGTTGCGTGAATATTCTAGTGGAAAGGATCCATATTTCCCTTCACATTACCCCAACTAGGGTTGGTCAAGAAACTTTAAGGGTTTTAGGTAGGCATTCCAAATGCCAACTGCATTAACTCGCAGCTCCTTGATCCGCTGAGTGGACTCCCCAATCCTGAAATCCTTTTTTTATTTCCTCAACCTTTGCCTCTTGGTCACACCAAGTCCTGCTGTGGCAGTCAACCCTTGATGCGAACCAAGTCAAGTCAACCCAAAACCTTGAATTAGAATTCCCCGATAATTGAAAGCACCCCAACTAGGGTTGGTCAATCAGTTTGAACTATGGTTCGATTCTAACCAAGATTATGGAAGGCTATGCCGACTTAATATTTATTTTGAGGGATTTTATCCTTATATGTAAATTTCAATTTTATTATCTTTGATTACATGCTTGTTAATATTAAGTGGGATATACTTAAGTGATTAACCATGTCTAAGATAATATTTACGTATAAGCCGATTTTATTTTAGTTCCATCTTGCATGCTCGTTTAATTCATTAATTGTGTGATCGTGACAACACACCCACAATAAATAAACCATGCAACTGACAGAAATAAAATAAATGGTATGATCATGAGCTTTTCTATTGGTTATTTTATCTAGAAGTTGATAAACTAACCCAAGACCTAGGGGAGAAACACCTTGAACCTTTCGGGTTCGTGTTTACAGCTTTCCACCTGTCCACCATTGTATCTCCTTGGATTGGTTTCACCATGGATCCTGACTTGAGCCGCCTCCACTAGCTTGGGAGCTCCATCCATTACATATGCATTTATCTCAAACGCAGGTGAGGGGTAAAAGGGGTTTTTACATAAAAGAATCATTGGGCGCGTAGGCCCTACATATTAATGAGATGGCTCGCAGGCCAACAAATTTAATTTAAATAAATAAATTAAAAGAAACCATTCACATACAAAGGTCTCAGTCTTTCTCATGATCATCCATACATACAAAAATATTTACGCATAAATAAAACTAGCATTCAATTCTTTAATCGTTCTTGTTTAAGATAAATCACGCTCGAATTAATTAATTTTCTTTAATTAATCAATCCTTTTATCTTAAATCCCTTTTCTGAATTTCCTTGAGATTCTCATCCATCATAATTTTAAACAAATAAATTCATTTAAAATTATCCTTGTATGTAACTTGTACCTTGGAGGCAACCCGGTAAATTCCCATTTATTACGCAGATGTTAAATTAAACACATATATATAAAACACCTATCACGTGTTGTGTCTCAGCTTTACGCATGCACCATGGTATGCGTCTCAAGGGTTTGTATAATATAATAATAAATTTTAATAAATCTGCATAATTAGGGTGAGTACACGGCATGTAGTTCCGACTACACGGCGTATACTTTTCTTCACCGTCCATCCGAAGTACACGCCCGGGGACAGGGCGTGTTAATGTACTTCAGAAATTTTCGGAGTACACGGCGTGTATAGTGGGACACACGCCGTGTAGTTTCTGCGTTACACGGTTTCCAGCCGGGCAGGCTGTGTACGGAGTACACGACCCAACCCTAACCCGAAGGGACTACACGACGTGTTCATTGGACCACACAGCGTCTATTCCGGAAACCATGTGCCGCCTGTTTCTGTTCAACACACGATGTCTTAAATTCTTAGAAAGAATCCAATACATGGCCTGATTTGGCAGATTAGTCAATGCATTGAACCTAGACTACATAGCGTGTACTTCCGAATACACGTCATGTATTCTGGTGTTATACGGCCAGAAACGTTTGGCTCCTCCGGATGAGTTCCTCTATTTTATTTTAATCAAAATTAAAAGAAAAATTTGTTTCTGTGAGGTGAACGAGAAATGAGGGAGGAGGAATAGATCTCGATATTCAGATTTCCAGAACGATTAAACTTGAATTGAAATAACTAAATTATTAAATGCGTAAATTACCAACGAAAAACTAAATAATTATAATCAACGATATGACCCCTCTGATACCAATTGTAGGTTCTGGGCGCAGCGGAAGCGCGTTGGAGGGTTTTCCCAACTTTAATTTTAGCATTAAACGATGTTCAATCCGAGATCTGTCACGATATAAAATGCCAGATCTTCAGAATAGAACGAAGAATGAAAAAGAAAAGAAGAGTCCCGGAACCCTTGAGATAGGATCTTCATATGTTGGTTATAATTAATTTAATTAATTCATAAGAATTACCTCGATGGAATTCTTTCTTCGTTGGTGTCTTCGGTCATGATCCTGTGATCCGTCGTTGCCTCAGAGAATCCAAGTATAGGATTCCTCTAGCGGTGATCCACACGTGTGCCACGTATCTCTAGACGTCGCCGAAGGGAACTCCGGGTGCTAGTGCGGAAGATCCTTCGCTTGCGATGTCTGTCTTTGATCGCCTTGATCCGGTGGAGGATCTTTCTTTCGTAACTTGAAAGCGTTCTTGGTGAAAAGGTAATTCTCTCTTGGATTGAGAGTATTTCCAATCCGTTGTGCACAACCAAAATGGCTAACCTTTTGAGAATAATGTAATTAGGATTTATAATACCTAGAATAATAAAATAAATTAATTTCTCATAAGCATTTAATCATTTCATTTAATTATTAGTAATACCCCATGTCTTAATAATGACATTTGACCATCATTATTACTTGACATGCGTCCAACGTATTACATTTAATATCATTTAATTAAATAAACAACATTTTTCTCATGAATCCCGAAAAATAAACTACACGGCGTGTATATATAAATATACACGGCGTGTACTTTTATTTTTCAGTTTTATTTATTTTCCTCCACCATATTTATTAGACCTTGAGTAATGGCTATTTATTTCTTAAATAAATGTAACTACATTAATCGCTAATAAATATATATTATTTTTCCCACAATATATTCTCTCGAATAACTAGTGTCGAAATAAATGTGATCATACATCCTTGAATAATTATTAAACCACAATTGGGAATAATCTTTATTCAACTTGTTAAATTAATATTTAACTGAGATACATGGACACACTTAGTGTGTAACCCTCTAGGCCTCTTTCTCAGTGGCATTAGGCTGAGCCTGCCTAAAGTCCAAGGTTAGCGTCTAGCAACACGCCAAGGAACCCATAGAGAAAGAAGTTAACGTTGCAATGACGTGTCACCTCCTACGAATGCTTACCGTGTAATATAAACCCTTTGTCTCGATATCTCCAATAAAGCGGGTTACATGCTAGTGCCATCAACCCATGTGCTTGATTATTCTTTCTTTGACTTCCTGGAATTGAACTTGCCCATACCTTACCATGGACATGGATTTATTTAGTCTGTATCAATTCCATCAAAGGGCCTAAGATATCTACTTCCGTTATGGAATGGAAGGGACAAATCCTTTCTCGCATTATCTATTAATGCGGTATTACTCGTGACGCACCCAACGTATCCTACCTCGCTGCGAACAGTGTGTCGTCATAGTTTTCTTCAATACATCTAATTGCGCGAGTTGTAATACCCATTAATAATAATCTTAAAGTCTAAGGACCAATATACACGTCCGCAGATAGGAACATCCAATGACACTATGAAATGTGGATTTCCTACTGGCGGGTCTCGTTCTCATAATATCCTCCTGGATATTACCAAGGGCGCACACCGTGAGAAGGTGACTCAAAGTTTTATGAGTCCTCACCCCTAATGACCTGTATTATTTGTGTCCCTCAAATAATATCATCCGGCCATAGAACATACATTCAAGAACAGTGTTATGGCACTTCCGGGTTCTCATCATAGCAGGGATCTGCTATGACCCTTTAATGCAACAGTTGTCCTTCGGACATTATCACATGACATGTCACGCAGAAGAACAATCAAGATGTGATAAGTCTTTTATTTAATGAATAAAGTACAAAGTAGTTGGTTCTAGACCACCAACTCCAACAGTAAACACATAGTTTTTCTGAGCGCGATATATGGACGCGGAGCCCTCAACACAAGGATCTCAAACATGTAATCATTTAATTTTTTAGGATTTTAATGAAGCTGTGATGGCTCGCGGAAGAAGTCAGCGGCCGACACCTTGCCGGCCGCAAGGAAGGTGGGGCAGCGCGCGTCTGCGCCACCGGTTGAGTAAGAGGCCACAGTCCATCGGCCAAAGTAGAGCAGGGTGGCGTCCGGCATCCGTCCGGCCACGAGGTGGAGAGGCGGCGTGTGTCTGCACCGCCGGTAGAGCAGGAGCCCGCGACCACTTGGCCGCAGCAGAGGCTGAAAGCGGTCGACATCCGGTCAGCCGCGGTGGAGCAGCGGCGCGCGACCGCGCCACTGGGAGGAAGACCGACCGGCCTTCCAGCCGGCTGCGCCACACCAGGTGCGACCCCTCCGGAGGGTCCCATGTTCCAGCTACCGAACATTCCATGGACCGTTCGGGAAGACTGGGGGGAACCTCCCCCAGGGTGTCGGTCACGACGGACCCCGCCTCGGCGGACCACCAGCCGCAACGGGCCGCACCACAGCGGGTCGCGCCCAGCGGGTAGCACCACAGTGGGTCATGCCCAATAGTCCGCACCACAGCAGGCCACACTGCAGCGGGTCACGTCCAATGGGCCGCGACCCTGGGTCGTGCTAGCGGGCTGGGACGGGCCGCCCCTTCGCGGGTCGAGCTAGACCACGGCTCAGCGGTCTAGGCCCACCACAGCCCAGGCCAACTGGGCTGGACCTAAACTAGGTCGGGTTGACCCAAACGAGTTCGGTTCGGCCCAGGGCAGGTTGGGCCAGGTCGGTCCGACCGAGTCGGACAAGACCTGGGCCCATCTTGACCAAGTTACGCCTTTGTGGCCATAACTTGTGATCCACGCATCCGTTTGACGAGTCGTCTGTGGAATCGGAATCCTTGGATCGAGCCGGTCCTATTGGTATACTCCAATTAAGTTTGGATAAAGTTGTAATACGTCCGGGTTGGATCGAACCCCGAATCGAACAGGGCCATCGGAGCGGAAATGCTAATAACTTACAGACCGGGCGTCTGATTGACGCGTCGTGTGTTACGTTGGGTCCCTTATGACATGACGGACCTTTGGGATACTTCTTCATTGGAATTTGAGCAGTTGAGGTGTAATCGATGTCTTGGGGAGCAGTTCTCCCAAGCGCGCTACATACGGAACCCTACGACTGGCTGAGACTTGACGACTGCTGACCATTTCGACTCTGAGTGACTCGACGGGCCCAGTGGGGAGCGCCTTTGTGTGATGTGGCAGACCCATGGTGGGGAACGCCTTTGTGTGACTCAGCAGACCCATGGTACTTGACAGGAGGAGTACCTCAGCAGGCCACGAGGGGGAGCGCCTCTGTGTGGCGCGGAAGACCCACGGTGGGGAGCGCCTCTGTGTGACACGGAAGACCCACGGTACTCGACAGGAGGAGTACCTCAGCAGTCCAATGTCAGTGGGAAGCGCCTCTATGTGACGTGGAAGTCCCACTGTACTTGTTAGAGGATGAGTTCTCCAGCATCTGAGGTGTTCGATGTTGTGGCTGGGAATTTTACTTATTATTATCCCTAGAGAATATTGTGGCTGGCTATCAGCATTCATAGTGATCCTGTGTGGGTCAGATCTTGTGTGGGTCATTGCAGGGGTTAGTACTTATCGAACCTGTGTGGGTCAGACTCCGTATAATCAACAGCAGTGCCTCCTGATAGAATAAGATGATCTAGCTTCGCGAATAATCATCTATACTTTTATACTTCACTGAAACCCCGGTTTGAGCTGAGACCCTATTTGAAGTATTTATTTTACCTGTGTGGTACTTTTACCTCTGTGTTACTAACATCGTGGTGATACATGTGTGGTACTTTTACCTGTGTGGTACGTCTATCTTTGTGGTGTTACCTATGTGGTACTTTTACCTTTGTGGTGTTACCTTTGTGGTATACTTCCCTCATGTATGAGATGAGTATATCTCGATAACTGAGGTATATGTATGGGAATATAACTAAGTAGATTTGATGTATTACTTTGTGGTTTTTCCTTTGTGGAACTTTATGAGACATACGAGGTCTCGATGTCCCTACTGAGTATCATTATACTCACCCCTGCACAGGCTTTGCCCGAACCTTGTTGTGTCTTGTGCAGACGACATACAGCATTGATCGAGGTTGAGGGAGTGAGGACTGGATGGTGCTCGGAGGTGGACCATTCGGTGTGACGTGGTGCAGGGACTACTGATCATGAGTTGTACCTACCCTTCAGGTAGGATCTGGCGTGGACTGTTTGGTGTGACACAATGTAGGGACTATTGATCATGAGTTGTACCTACCCTTCAGGTAGGATCTGTGGTGGATGATCTAGGAGCTACTTTTCACCTTTTTAGATATTTTTTACTTTTTATTTGTACTTTTACTCTTCTTGTTGGGCTTGTATTATGGCCCCTTTACTTTCAGCACACTTTTGCTATAGTAGTTTACTTCACAGTTGCTTCTTGTTGTGTTCTTGGACTATGTGTTTGTATAGGTTTAAAGGAAATTCCTTCCCATTTAGGGAATATGCCTTTTGGTGCTAGCCGCCAGCCCCTATCCTATAGAAGGCGGGCTTGGGGTAGTCACAGCACGGGCCCCGGGGGACTGGTCGTGAAAAATTGGTATCAGTGGAGTTCGGTTCTACTGAATAACTTGGACTCTGATCTTTTCTGTGTGGAAATAGTGTTAAGTGGTATGAATGTGGTTTTCAGTTTGGGGAATCCAGTGTTGGTGTGGCGGTCGACGTATCCATACACCAGGACCCTGAGTTCTGATTTCTGACTCAGCACACGAAAACACTGGTTGTGTGTGTATTGAAAATTATTTCTTGTGTTTTCTTGAGTCAGCTCACCAGGTATAACTTAATGACCATGGCACACTTTTTCTTTATCAGTATGTTTCCATATAGACAGCCAGCAAGGATTCCTGAGAGAGTACACAATGACGGCCCACGATCGACGAGGCTCTAGTGTAGGGCCCTCTTACTGTGGTGGAACCTTTGGGTGGTGTACCAACAGCACCACCACCTATTGGGCAGCAGTTACCACCAGCTGCACTAGCATACGGTGCACGCCGACTGAGCACATTGTATGAGTTCCAGTGCAAAGGCCTCTGAGGTTTCGAGGTGAGATAGATTCACAGGCAGCTGAGGACTGGATGGAGGTTGTGGCTAGAATTTTCTTCCTAGTTGAGACACCAGTAGAGAAGATAGTGATGAGGCTTCAGTACATGGACCATTGTCCGAGATGGTACCTTTGGGTATTTTGACATCTATATCATTGCTCGTTGGTCAGCAGTTACAACCGACGGTACCGGTAGAGGACACATGTAGGCTTAGTGCCTTACACATGTTTCAGCATTAGATACCCCTCAGGTTTTGAGGCGAGCTCGACTCATAGGTGGATAAGGACTGTCTTGAGGAGGTGTCTGAGAGTTCCCTAGAGCTTCTACAGCTTCGGCAGGACGACATGTCAGTAGCTGAGTATTCATCGAGGCGTGCCGACCATTCCTGGTACTCGATGAATATGATATGATCAGTGTTCAAGGCTTGGACTTCTAAGAGAGGTGTGTTTAAGGACATCTGAGCCAACACTATTCCTCTATGCATTCCTACATATGTTAGGGTTCTAGAGAGAACCTTTGTGGTTGAATGTTATTTGTCTGAGCGGATACATCCAGTGAATGTTAGCAGTGGGAAAGCAGGAAACTGGCACTAGTCTCAGAGACTTGGGCGTGTAAAATGTTTTGGGAAGAGTAAGTGTTGAGGACAGATGAATATGTAGGGTAGAAGATGTGGAAGCATATTTAGGATAGTATCATGAGGTGGTGTACATTTCTACAAGTTACAACCACCCCCATTTTTTGGATCCCACTAGGCTCAGGGAGCTGGAGGATAGGGGAAGGGAGTAGCTTCATGTGGTCAAGGAGTGTGACCCAAGGGCTCTAGGAATGATTCGAGGTACGGTCTGTGTCTACTACTAGCTGTCGTATCAATAGACATAGGTACCAATCATTCCTTCCACGAATCTTGTCCAAGACCTAGAGTTTCCAGTTAAACTGTTGACTTGAACCTCACATCTGGAGATACCTTTGGGAGGAGACTCGATTATCACACTTATGCTGACAGTGTGATATGACCCTTGAGGTGAGAGTTTCAGTTGGGACCTCTTGGTGGAAGTGTCGAGGCCTTGAGACATTAGTTTGGGTATGGAGTGGACATCCACAGTTCATACTCATATTGACTGTATTAGGAAAAAAGGTTGTGGTTTCTCTACAACATTGGAATGGGGTTTTCCTTGGTCGACAAAAAGGAAAACCAGGCAGCACGAGTTCAACTCATGCATAGGAGGGTGCAACTGATCACTCTTGAGTCGGCCAACCTTACCCTCATGGCAACAGGAGTTTTGAGTTTTCAGTTCCTAACGGGAGTGGAACAGTGTGGGGAAATCTTTTCAAAGGATGTTTCCAGGATTACATCCCTGAAGGGAGATGGACTTCTGCTTTGACTGGGTACTACCTGATATTTGTATCTAACTTCTCTAGGGTAGAGGCACCCTTGTCAGCTTTTACGAAGAAGGGGGAGCCTTTCTTGTGGACAGAGAAGTGTCAGTAGAGTTTTCAGGAGATGATATAGTGACGATGGCTAGAGTTCCTCTAGGACTATGATCGTGAGTTGTAACTACCTTTCAGGTAGGATCCAGGGTGAACCGTTAGGTGTAATGTGACGCAGGGACTACTGATCATGATTTGTACCTACCCTTCAGGTAGTATCTATGGTGGATGATCCAGGAGATGCTTTTCACCTTTTTAGTTGTTTTTTACTTTTCAGTTGTACTTGTACTCTTCTATTTGGGCTTGTATTCTGGCCCCTTTACTTTCATCACACTTTTTCTACAGTATTTTACTTCACAATTTCTTCTTGGTGTGTTCTCGGATCGTGTGTTTGTACAGGTTTAAAGGCAATTCCTTCCCATTTAGGGAATATGCCTTTTAGTGCTAGCCACCAGACCCTGGCCTATGGAAGGCGGTCTTGGGGTAGTCATGGCACGGGCCCCGGGAGACGGGTCATGAAATCATAAATCTCATTTTTCTAAGCAATTGTGGATTCCTAATATTTTACTTTCTAACGTTTCTGGATCCAAGAAAGTTTGGATTTTGAAAACCTAACTATTTTAATTTTAATAAAATAAATAAATTATTAACAACAATACATAGTACATGGATAATTGATATTCTTGGCACATGACTGGTAACAAAAACTTATTTGAAAATATTATTAAGATGAAAGGTGGAAGAGTCACTTTTGGAGATAATGCTCAAGGATAAATAATTGGTATAGGTAACATTGTTCATCTTGGAAAAGCCTGGATTTCAAATGTTTTATTTGTCAAAGGTCTTAAGCACAACCTTATAAGCATAATTCAATTATGTGATTAAGGTTAAATTGGGAATTTTAGGAATGATAAATGATTAGTACACAATTTAAAGGATGAATTCATTCTTTCTGACCATCGGTATGAGAATGTCTATACACTTAATGTAGAAGACCTTAGGATCCAAGACTTACCTTTCCTTAGTGAAATGGAAGGCCAATCTTGGTTATGGAATAGAAGATTAGGACACTATAATCTTAGGAACTTATGTAAACTATCTAAGAAAATACTTGTTAAGGATCTACTGGATCTTAGATTTGATTCTTCAAAAGTCTTTGACCCTTGTCAATATGAAAAGAAACATAAGTAAAGATTTAAATGTATTAGTGAAGTATCAAATTATGATGAATTATAGATACTTCACATGGACTTGTCTGGTCCTACACAAACTATAAGTATTAGAGGAAAATAATATGTATTTTTTTAGTTGATGATTACACAAGATTTACGTGAGTTTATTTTCTAGTAAATAAATCTGAAGCTTTTTCTTATTTCAAATCTTTTTCAGCCAAAGTTAAAAATGAGAAAAACTTTCCATTGATAACTATTCATAGTGATAATGGTGTAGAATTTGAAAATTCAGATTTTGAAACCTTTTATAGTAATAAAGTCATTACTCATAACTTCTCAGCTTCTAGAACTCCCTAGTAAAATAATGTTGTTGAAAGAAGAAATATAATTATTCAAGAGATAAAAAGAACCATGTTAAGTGAATACTCAATTGCTAAACATGTTTGGGTAGAAGTTATAAGTACTTCTTTTTATACTATAAATCAAGTTTTAATCAGGCTATTTCTTAATAAAACACCTTATGAATTGTGGATAGGCTAAAATCCAAAAGTTTCGTAATTTAGAGTATTTGGATACAAAGTATTCATTTTGAATACAAAAGATAACTTACACAAATTCACACCCAAATCTGATGAAGGTATATTCTTAGGTTATTCCACAACTTCTAAGTCTTATAGAGTTTTCAAAAAAAATCATGTATTGTTGAGAAAATAGTACATGTTAAATTTGATGAAACTGACCCTTTTGTTTTTAAACAACCTCAACCTGCATCTTCTGATGTGTTTTTCAAAACTGATTATCAGCCTTTGATGGAAGATTCTTCTAATAAATATAATACTCAAGAAAATTTTTATGAATTATTCACTCCAGAATATTTTCTAACATATATTGATGAACAGGTTTTAAAAAACCCAATTCAGTTGTTTCTAAGGAATCATCCCAGTGATAGTATCATTTTTTATGTAAATTAAGTCGTAAGGACTAGAATTTATTTAAGAAATGAAGTATAGAATCTAGAATTTCTTTCTCAATTCAAACCAAAAAGTTATAATGAGGCTTTATGTGGTGAATATTGAATTAAATCTATGCAAGATGAACTAAATGAATTTTAAAGGAATAAAGTCTGGACCTTGGTTGAAAGACCTAAAGAAACCTCTGTAATTGGAGTAAAGTGGGTATTCAGAAATAAATGTGATGAAAATGGAATCATTTTAAGAAATAAATAAGGATTAGTTGCTAAAGGCAATAATCAACAAGAAGTAATAGACTATGAAGAAACCTATACTCCAGTACTAAGACTTGAATCTATTCGAATTCTATTAGCATTTGCAACATTCTTTAACTTAAAACTTTTTCAAATGGATGTGAAGTGTGATTTCCTTAATGGATATGTTCAAGAGGAATTTTATATTGAACAACCTCATGGTTTTGAACAAACAAAACATCCTAAACATGTTTTTAAACTTATCAAAGCTTTATATGGCCTTAAACAAGCCCCGAGAGCCTGGTATGATAGACTTATAGTATTTTTGTTACAAAATAATTATGTTAAGGGAATTGCAGATCCAAAACTTTTATAAATAAAGAAAATAAAGATTTGTTAATTATTAAAATATATGTTGATGACATTATATTTGGATCAACTCAGAAATCCTTAACTGATTTATTTGTGAATCTTATGAAATCTGAGTTTCAAATGAGTATGATGGGTGAGTTAACATTTTTTCTTGGTTTTAAAATTTATCAAAAACCATAAGGAACCTATATATCTCAGTATAATTATATTAAAGATCTTCTTAAAAAGTATGTATATGAAAACACTAAAAGTATAAGTACTCCAATCAGTACCTCGAATACACTTGATCGTGATAAAGCCAGATAACCAGTGGATCAAACAACATTAAGAGGTATGATAGGAAGTTTACTATACTTAACTGCTAGTCATTCAGACTTAATGTTTTAAATATGCTTATGTATAAGATATCAATATAATCCAAAAGAATCTCATTTAAAAGCAGTGAAAATATTTTTTCCCTATTTAAAATGAACTGTGGATTTAGGACTTTTCTATTCTTCTAGAAATGATTTTGTTTTAAAAAGTTTTTCAGATGCTGAATTTGGTGGTTATAGAATGGATATAAAAAGTGAATCCAGAACTTGTTATTTATTAGGAGATTCATTAGTTTCTTGGTAGCACTTTACATGTTGAAGATGAATATGTGGTAGTTGGAATTTTTTGTGCTCAAGTGTTTTGGATGCAAGGTCTTTTAATGGGTTTTTTTTATATATGGGTTTTTTTATCGAAAAGGGATAGGGTAATCAATATTTTTAAAAATGGATCTCAAGATGCGTGAAAATCATTCACACATATTTATCATGGAGAGATGCATGAACGGGGTTCATGCATCCTTCACAGATGTGATAAAAGATGTGTGAACCCCCTTCATGCATCTCTCCACACCAAAGATGCGTGAACTAGGTTCATGTATCTTCGGCGTGGCAGAATATGCGTGAACGGGGTTCATGCATCCTTCAAAGATAGGATGAAGGTTGTGTAAACACCGTTCACACATATCACCTAGGTAAATATATAAAAGGTGTCTCCCCTCCCCAAAAAAAATTATTCTTCTCCTCTGGATTTTTCTGCGAAGCCCTACAGAATTTCTCTCTCAACAAATTGTTGCTGCTTTTAAAAAGGTAAATTTTATATTTAAATTTATAATTGTTTAATTGTGTTTATTTATTTCATTTGTATGATTTATTTATTTGATTTGTGATATGTATAAATTAGTGTTTGTGTGTATGGTTTATTTATTTCATATGTATTGATGTGTAAATTAATGTCTTTTGTATGATTTAATTTTTTAATGATGTGTATGTTGTGTGAATTCATATTGAATGTTTAGGAAAATTAATTATGTTATGTCTAAAATGTTGTATGAATTCATATTGAATGTTTATGAAAATTAAATATTTTTTAAAATTCGTTATTTTGAAAGTAATACTAATTTAAATTATAATATTTTATACACTAGTTATATAATTTATGAATAATATATTAGTTATGTGTATCATATTTAAATTTATTGAAAAAATATATAGAAAACTATTTTTTTAATGGTATAAAAATATTTTTGTATAAAAAATAATTTTAAATTATATTAGTTATAATTAAATTTATTAAATATAAAAGATATGTAGATATTTAATATGGATTTCATCTAGCAATAGATATAATAATTATTCCAAAAAAATATGGTAATTTTTGTGATGACTAATCTTGAGATGACCGACCAATGCATAATTGAAATTGCATGTCTTATTTTTTGAATGTGGTTATTTAATTTGTAATAATTGCATTTATTTTTCCGTATTTATGACCTGCAAGTCATCCCTAACTAAGTATGTAAGGACCTACGTGTCCTTTTAAAAAAATTATGTATTACATACCCCTAGACCCCCTCACATACATATGAGTAATTTTTTAATTAAAAGGAAATCAACAAGAGGCGTCCCCGAAGAGGCGTCCCCGAAGAGGCGTCCCTGAAGAGGCATTCAAGAACAATCATTCGATAGGAGTAATTTCTGGTTGAAAGGAGACTGATGGTTGATGAAATATTTGATAATGGAGACTCCAAGAGTCTACCCTTAGGTTTTGGTTAGTTTATCCAATAATGATAAACTAATCATAAGTCTCAAGATCAAGTAATGATTATTTATTCATAAGTAATTAAAATATATAACGTTATATTAAATTTGGTTTGGTAATAATACCATTATCACTATACCACAATAGTGATAAATCAATACATAAAAAAAGTCTCCAGATAAATTCAATTATTCAAAACCAATTTAAATAATGTAAAATATTGATGTAGTATATAATATTTTATTAATTATTTTTTTATAGGTAATAATTTATTTGAAAATATATTGCAATGGTGAGACCATTTATACGGATCAGGGATTTAGCTATAGTGTGTCACCTATCAGATAGGTAAATCTTCATGGTTGTATGACATTGGATGCAGTTTGCAATAAGATTCATAATTGGTTAAAACTGAGGGTCGATCAATCTAGAGGCATAGATTAGGTTGACTATTGATTTATGATACATTTTGTATCTGCATTACTATTATCATTTATAGAGTTCTACTTTTTTAATAAGTGTCTTACTGTCATCAAATTATCTTCCAAAATTAATAATTTCTATTTGATATTCATTAATAAATATTAATACTCTAGATGAAAATATCCATGAACATCAAGAAATCTTGAAAATATTATTGATCTCAATGATTTGAATCCAAAAATCATGGAATATGATTCTTTGTTTAAAAAAATTAAATTGCATGAAGAATAATTTCAATTAATAATGGATAATTGTGAAGAGTATATGATTACTATTAAAGATCAGAAAAACAACAATATGATATGTATGGAATTAGAAGTCCATTTGGCCAATTTTGAGAAGATATGTATTTAGACTTTATAAAAGGATGCAGGTTATACTAGTACACAATCTTTACTAGAGGATTTTACAGTTAAAATACCTCCATCATGTGATCAAATTATGGACATTATAAAAAATATTGATTTCATATTCTTCTATAATAAGAAACAATCCTTAAGAGGGTAAAGTATGTGTTATCATATCCAAGAATAAGTGTTGAAGAAGATCATCCTTGGTGAAGTTATATAAGTTTTCAAAACTAATGTTTATGAGTGTTTCCCTTGAGGGGGACGTAAATGAAGAAATATGAAATTAATGCCCGAATTAGTATATCAATTAGAAACAAACCTAATTACTGTACAATTTTCAGGAATATCATGTTATTAAAATATGAATGTCTTTCTAAATCTATCTTCCTTTGTTAACAAAAAAATATACTGAATAGAAAGGGATTGTAATTGAATTAATCAAAGAAATAAGAAAAACTTTCCTCTAGTAAATTGTATTATCTCTCCTTTTCTATCAATCCATGCATTAATAAAACATAATCAGATGTAATGATTTATATTAAATGGATCCCTTCTCAAAATTCTGATCTAAAATTCTGGATGTATAGGTGGTTGGTCCCTCCACTAATGGATGATTTTAATAGACAAATATAAGACCTGAGTGTTACTATCACATACAATTTTTAACTACAAATCGATCAAATTACCATATCTATATGGATTCCATTTATTCATTTTAATTCAATAAAATCAAAGAAAATATAATATGGGAGCCCACAAGACATGGTTCCCTTACCTGTAAACTTTATTATAACTTTTTTATGGGAAAACCTTTGAAAATAACCTCTTGGTAAAATCCTGTTTGGAAGCTTTGGATTACTCCTTCCAAGTACACTATTATCTGTAGGTCATCCTTTCATAGGCTCCTCACAAATGAATGTCTCGTGAATACTGACATCATCCTTTTCCTAAGGTGTAATGTTTGTAAAGATGGATAAGATTACATAAAGAACATATTATTTCAGTGATTCTTTTCTAAGACATTTTGGATCATAATAATAGCTTTCTACTCAATGATACATCTGCTCCAAATGATTTGGGAAATAATATTTTAGACTATTTAATATTTATTTATATTTATTGGTATTTTATATATATTAATGATTTTTAATTAATAATATATTTATATTTAATTGGTATTTACAAATATTGATGATTTTTATTTTCATTAATAATTATTTAATGGATATCTATTATTCATGAATATTTAATAATTATTATTAACACCAATGAATATTTATTTAAAATTTGTTAATAATTAATAAATATTTATTTATATTCCTTAGTATTTAATTAATATTTATTACTATTTCATTTATATTATTGATTATTTAATTAATATTTTTTAATATTTTTTTAGTATTGATGATTTTTTTTAACCTTTCTGTAGGATGCGTGAATGGGGTTCACGCATCCTTTACAAACTTCATATAGTATGTGTGAACCTCATTCGCACATCCTAGCGAGGGCAGATGCCTGAATGGGGTTCACGCATCTTTTATGACATCTACGAAGGATGCGTGAACCTCATTCACGCATCTATCTGCACCAAAGATATTTAAATGAGGTTAATGCATCTTGAGACCCATTTTTAAAAATATTGTTTACCCAATCCCTTTTTGATAAAAAAAACCCATATATAAAAAAACTCTCTTTTAATACTGAGAAAAGGAGACAAGGACTCCTTGAAAATAATATACATATTCATGATGTATTTTCTTGTTAATATAAGGAAGATTAACCTAGTGAAGTATATATTTCTCACTATCAGTAAGATAAAAGATGATTCGATCAAGTCCCAGATCCTTTTGTTTCCAGCAACCTTGTGAAAGCTTATAGTATGTTTTTTGAACTTCTGTAAAGTACCTTGCAACTCAAAGCTAAAGAAGATCAAGATTCTACTTTTAAGTGATGACACACTTAAAAGAATGAAATGTTATTTTAGTGAAAAGACAAATGAGTTTGTTGATTTATATGTAAAATCATGGGAAGTTGTAAAAATCTCCAAGAAATAGTTAGTCGAGCCTAAGAAAAGACAGTCTCAAACCTTGGAACCAGAGAAAACAACTCAAGTTCTGAACCACCAAAATCGAAGAAATAGAAATCCTACCCAAATAAAGTTGTAGAAAAATAGAGACAAGAAAAAGAGCTAAGGAAATAAGGAGATGTAGTTTTTGGGATAGATCTGTAAGAATCTAAAGCCTTGAAAATTTGAGAAGTATAAGAACTTGAGAAACAAGATAAGGATAAAAAGATTAAGAAAAAGCTATCTGAAGAAGAGATTATTGAGGCTTTGTTGAAAGATACAGAAAGAGAATCCAAACAACATAAAGTTCTAGAATATTTTCTTCAAGAAACCAAACTTCCTTAAAAAACACAAGCTATGGTACTTGTAACTCCTCTAACAAATAAAGGCAAAGAAGTAGCCTCAGGATCAGTTATGATTGTTAAAGAAGAAACTCAAGTAAGAAATGAAGATAGTGGAGAGAAAGGAAGCAAATATGAGATACAGGAAATTGAAGAAACTCAGAGGTAGATCCAATCCAACAATTTATATTTAATAACATCTCAAGCCTCCTCATCAAGGCTTGCCTCAAAAGGAAAATCAGTCCACAAATTCCCAGATCAGAAAGACAATGTTGTAGAAAGTGAAGATTAAAAACTTTCCTTTTATGATGAAGGTGATAATGATGATGGTGATGGAGATAATGAAGATGATGGTGGTGTTGGTGGTGTTGATGATAAGATTATTCAAGTTTCTAATTAAATTAAAGTAAATCAAAGGTCAGATAAATCATCCTCAATGAAATAAAAAGGGAAGAAAGCAGATGTTGACACATATAAGCAAGATGTATCAGAATCAGAAAGGTATTACTCATCCCTAGTAGAAGATTTCATTGTTCAGTCCTTGAAGAATTTGGGGAATTCCATTCCATATTTCCCAAATATTGAGTCAATATTTTAACTTATTCAACAATATGTAAATCAAAAATCGGACTCGACCACCCTTTTCATGGAAAAGCTGATAAAGCTTGAAGCCAAATTCAAAATCATTGTGCAGAATTATGATTCTCATAGGAAATAATGCATAGATGTGACAAAGTGGTCAAAACATATCAACATTGATCTTAAAGTTTTCAATGACATGTTTGAGTTAGTAAAAATTTCCTTCAAATAATACGAGGACAATCTCAAATATCTTTCAAACCATTTTTTAGAGAAGATAAAGAGCATACCATTCATTTTCAAGAAGACAAAGACTTATATGGGAAAATCAATTTTCTTTCTCTTGAAGCTAAAAGAGTGAAGGCCTACAAAGAAGAGGTGGTTGAAAAACTTAACTCTCAGGATTAAAAGATTAATTCTCGAAAGGATAATATTCTAAGACAAGAAGAAAAAATTCAGAACCTTGAGAAGAAGAGTCAGGTTTAAGAATTTCTCTTGAAAAGTTTCAAGATGATCATAATGAGATGAAGAAGTTAAAGGCTATGGTCAGGGCCTTAATTCCAAAGAAGGATTAATTTCCTTGTAATCTGATATTTTGTTCTAAAAATTATTTTCAATGATAAGAAATGTTTATCTCCATTGTTTTCAAAAAAAATTCCTAACTTTTATCAGGTAAATTATACTTTTCCCCATTCCTTTTTTCAAATCATAAAGTTGGAGAAGAATTTTCTAAAAAGAATATTTGTATAAGGAGGAAAACTTAAATGGGATAATAATTAAAGAACACATTCTTAATTAAGGGGGAGAAATTTATTTAAATACAAATATATAAAGTTAGAATGCAATCCTTAGGGGGATTTCATAACCTAAGGGGGGGGGGGGGGGGTTAGTCATGTTTATATTGAGTCATAAATTAAGGGGGAGATAAGTTCCTAATTTAAGTTCAATTATGAAGTCTTTCAGTCTTAATATTCATTTATTAAATCGATTTTTTGTGCTTTCTAAAAAGGGAGATATTGTTGAGTCAAAAGATTCCTTATGCCTTTTCTCATTCCTTTATGTTTTGAAAATCACAAACACATTTCCTTAATAATACTTTATATCTATAAATAAATTTATATGAAAATCCTATTCCAATTGGAATCATGTTCTTTAACCTTTTAAGCTAAGTCTAACATTTTTTTAAGATGGAATAGTGACTGTAACAAATTGGATCCTTAATAAGACTCGAAATCCTTCACTTTCTAAATTCCAATTAACCCAAAATTTTGAATCTGATTTTCACTTCTTCAATTCTGATTCCTTAAGATTTATAATTCCAAATCTCTCAGAATTTTGATTCTGATTCTATATTCCTCAATTCCAAATCATCCAGAATTGTGATTCTGATTCTATGTTTCTCAATTCTGATTCACTCAAAAATGTAAATCTGATTCATGGTTTCTCAATTCTGAATCGTCTATTTTTTTTAATCTAATTCTCACTTTCTCAATTCTGATTCTCAATAAATTTCATATCTGGTTCACATAGTTCCTTATTAGATTCTCTTTTTTTGAAGGATCTAATTTTATAACTTTATTAAAGTTAATATATTTTCTTAATGTAATGTTTTCATATAATTAGATTCATACACATTTAATTTTTCTCATGATATTTTTTATACTAAACGATTGCATCTAATCTGTTATTATATGACCGTTGTAAGTTCCATTTGTACAATTCCCTCTGAAATTTCAAGAAAATATGACTATTGGAGGAAAATTTGACCATTGGAGATCTTTCCCATGAATAGTAGATCATTTGGATGAGGTCATAACTTTTGGATTTGGAGATACATGAGACCTGTGCCAAAAATTGCTTTGTGTGAAGGCCTTGAAGTGATCAAGTTGTGAACTGCTTATTCAACATACTTGAAATCTTCAATAATATTTGTTCTTCTTAGTGTGAGAATGATCATTTTTTATTATGATTAGGGGCTTATGAGGCTAAAAATACAGATCTACCAATCACCATACAAATTGAGGGCTTCCTAGGATATGAAGATAGAGGTTCTGATCACCTTACAGATCAAGGGCTTGCGGGGATAGCAATACAGACACCAATATTCGTATTGAAGGCTTACCCCAGTGTGGGTAAGACAGAATTTCTTGGAAGTATAAATCAAGAGACCTTTATCCAAGGTGTTTGGATACCATACTCTTTGGGTTAAAAGATTTTTACTCTTTTATATTTACTTTAAATTCCCACTGCAATTTGTAACAATGAGAAAGTTTTTCTTATACTTTCTCTTTTGTTGTAAATCTTATTTAAGATTCTATGCACTTTAAGGTATAATCTTGTTTAAGTATACCTGTGTACTTATTTCATTTAGATAATCATCTTTATCAGGCCCAAATTGTTTTTTCTTAATCTTATAGAAGAGGTTTTAAGTGAATATAATTTTTTTAATCTTGTTAAAAAAAGTTTCCTTAAGGTTAAAAATGAAAGTTTTTAAACTTACAATTCACCCCCTCTTGTAATTGAGTATCTCATCTACATTTAGGTTCTACAAACCCTAGCCTCCCCTCCAGTCTATAAATGTGTTTTTTTCTAATTTAGATGGGTTTGAACGTGAATTAGTAAGCTTATGGAAGAGGATAAGTGGTCCCACTCCAATTATACATGCATTTTAAGAGGGTTATCTCTTGAAGTAATGATCCCTTCATTAAAGGATTCTTTTTCTTATTTGCATTGTAATGTTTGTGTTTTTGTAATAAACACTCAATTTCTCTTACATTTATTCTATTATTTTAAATTTAATTATTATTTAATTTATTTTTTCCCTAAAATAAAGATTAGAACTAATATTGGGTTATAATATTTCTATAACTTTTCACATGAAAAACATTTGTACGATGACTAAACCGCCCATAGAAGAGTAGTTTTCCTTAGTAATTGATCTAACTCACACCTTATTTTACTATTTTTTTAATCAATGAGCCACTATAATTAAATTAATATTATATATGAATTGAGTTTTAACTTAAAATAAACCAAGATTTTAATTGAACAATTAACACAAAACACGTGAGGTTGAGTAATGTGTGAATTGTGAGAGTACGGTCTTAATCAGTGAAACAAAGAAACACGAGATCAATTTATAGAGTTAAAATACAATCCCAAAACTCAATTAATCCTCATTTATAATATAGATATGTTCCATAATTTACCATTTACCATAATCTATCCTTAGAATGTTAATCAAAGTAGGGTGCTACAATTGCACATTCTGAAGCTAGCCTAGGGTTTAATTCATTTCATCTTTGTGGTTAAGTTAATTATCATAGGGTTTATGAGTTAAAAAATTAGGAGATCATATTTAAGTGTATTTTAATTTTAAATATAATGATTAATAAGTAAGTGAAGTGGTATTGTTATATTGATTACACCTTCTAAAAACATTTAAAAAACATCTTCTTATTATGATTTGTTAATTAAATTTCAAAAACCAAAAAAACACAATCTTATTCCAATAAACTTTTTCTAGTTTTATAAACATTAAACAAACCCCTCATCCTTTTAAGTAGTGTGTTTATTTTTTTCATAATACCATTAAAATTTTGTTTAATGTACTACCACTTTGAGAGATGACCTTAGTCAACCACTATTCTACACCTAAGTATAAAAAAACACACATCATTTGAGAGAACCCATGAAAGTGTATTTCATACCTAGTGGTAGCACACCTGATGGTAGAACCTGGTGATAGCATCTTCATGTTATCACCTCTAACAGTACCACACCAATGTATATTTTATTTCCTTATATGCATCTTAAGTTATTTAAGTTGTACCATCACATAGTTCCATGGACATCTATTATGGTAGTAACTCGACCAACTTGTGGGATTACATGGATGTATTATCATACATGACATCCAGTTCTTTATTCTATGAATCCAAGCATCATTATTTTATCTTAAATCACTAACACATATTAACTCATTGACAACAAATAAAAACTTGGTCTTGGTAATCCTCATAGAACGCCCTCATGGAATCCCTATAGCATATCCTTCATCCACTATGTCATGGTCTCCTACCTTCACCTAAAACTATGTCACAACACCCTCCCCTATATCATGGTCCTCTACCATACTATATAGTTTCATTCACCAACACTCATAAAATCACTCTGAGTGTTCTTCCACTATACTATCACTCCCAAAACACCCCAAAACCCATTTAAAACATGACCAAAACTCCCACTCCTTGAACCAAATCCAAAAATTCAAATTCCCTCAAGTTTTCACCAACCTTTAATGACATGGTTCATTACAAATTGATTATTAATTCAATAATAGATTAATAAATTGAGTTAGGGAATATTGTTAAAGTGAATTTAATGTGAATTTTTTTTATGCAATTGTGTTTTTGAGAAGAAAAATTGGGTATGTGTTTAAGAATAAAGATAATTATGGTTAATTAATGATTCTTATTGAAAGTTAATATTAAATGATGAATTGTGATATTGAAATTTTGTTGTGAATAATTTATTATTATGTGTCTAATAATTATAATGTGTGATTAAATGGGATAAATTGATGAAAATGTCTAGATTTGGTAGAGGTATTAATTAATAAATTTATGTAATTAAATCATGTTGTATGGGATAGAATTATCTTGTAAAAAATTTTGATTGTGTGATATTTTACTATTGTTGATTTATAATGGCTTATTAAGACTATTATATGATTTAGTGGACATGTAAATAATGTTTAAATATTCTATCTTTACTTCTTAGGATTAATGAATATGTTTGCGATGCTGGGATTTTATTAACACTTATTGTTTGAGTATAGTTGAAGTGTCTAAAACATGTGTGGGACTAAGGAAAGAAAGTGAATCATTTTAGGGGATTAAGGGGAGGATTACAGAAATAATTAACGTAGAAATTCCTATTATGTTAAGATTTGGGATTTAAGGGTTTTTATTCTCTAATTTATTTTGTGTGTTAGAAAAACACCTAAGGGTGTCTTAGGTGGTATAATGGATTATGTGTGTGGTTGGGAAAACAAATCAGAAAGGGGTGGTTGTATGGAATTAATGAAGGTTAAGGATTGGTCATGTGGTTTAAAATTGATAATTAAATTATTGTTTGATAAACTCATAAGGATAAGTCCTTGAGTGGTGTGTTTGGATTTCAGGAAGTAAAAAATTATAAATTGGTTAAAATTTAATATATGTTTGGACTTGAGTTAAGTAAAACTATGGGATAAGTTTAGGATGGGAAATTGTTTAATTATTTGAAGTGAATTATTTGTTTTCATGTAATTTTATTGTGTGTTTATTGGCTATTTTGTTGTATAAATGATGATATTGAATTTAATTATTGAGAATGAGATTATGTGTTAATATGATTATGATATGAAGTACTTTTTAAATGTTGATAATCATATTTATGATTCTTGAATATGGTGTAACAATGATATTGGGTTGTATCATGATTGGGAAGAAGAGTTCATAAATAGAATATTTGGTTAAGGGTAAAAGAGATGTTTCTTGCTAAATTCTTTTTACTGAAGTGTGAAATTGGGTGGTTATATTAATAAGTAATGTACTTTGAGAATAATAAGTGAGAATAAGATTTAATTTGGAAATAAATGGGTTGTTTGCGTTGAGTTATTTTATTGAAATTGTTTACTTATTCACTTATATGCTTGGGATATGATATCATGATTTTTATGTATAAAGTGTTGAATGATATGTGTTATAAGATAGTTAAAGGGGGGTTTAATTGTGATTTTAACATTATAAATGGATGTAAATAAGGGGGAAATGATCTTTTAATTTCCAAAAAATATTTGATTTAATATGTAATTAAAGTAAAGGTTAAGTGATGATGAAATAAACGTGTTAGAATAAAATGATGATTACATTTTTGATATTACAATGTGAAATGCATTGGAATTAATGTACTGAATTTATGACTATATGAGATATTCATATTGTATCTGTGAGGTGTATTTTATAACTTTTTTGTAGGGGAAAACACTTGAGTTGGGATATATGATAACCATCAGTTTAGTTATGTTTCAAGTTAAGGATTATGATAGGATAGACTAAGATATGTCATGAGTTCAATAGAAAGTGGTTTTATTCGTGAGATTGGCTATGAAATGAGTTTTAAAAATGGGATTATTCCATGTATTTAGTGGTGTTAATATATGACCCATTAATGGGTATATTAGATTTTTTGACATATTATGGGTCCATACCAGTAATTTCTAATGAAAATATATTCTAAACCAAAAATAGTTAAAAATAGTGTGATGTTTTCATTGTAAGATTATTGCTTACTTAAAATTTCAGTATACATTTTTACTATAAAAATATGAGAGATGAAAATTAGAAGATGTTTAAGATCTTGGTGGAATCCTTCTGGAAAGTATTTCTCTCACAATGTTTATTCACGTCATGTTCAGATGTTGTATGATGTGTTTTTATGGACGAATGAACAGGGTTTCTGAGTAGCCTGAAGTTGGATCTTAGGATCATTGATATGGTCCTAAATAAATTTGGAGGCATTGATAGAGAGTGGTTTCCACATTTTTTTTTATTTTTGAGTTGTTTAGTTGTGCTATTTTTTAATTCATGAATTGGAATTTGTTTATTGGGTTGTCTGATTGTATGATGTGTGGTGGAAAATGAGTTTTCTTCCTTTATACAATCCTTACACTCCTCTGTACATTTCAAATTCTTGGATTGTTGGAGGGTTTCCCACCATGCTCTCTTCATCGAAGGCAGCTCCAGTTGATCTTTTCCATGTGGAATTCTTGATAATCATTGCGGCCATGGTCTCTATCCTATAGGCTTTGTGTCTGACGGTGCCTCCGACTGGCGTACCTCATCCGCTCTTCTTTCCTTCACCATTTATGCTTTATTCTAGGGATGAGGTCTCATAAAATCTTGTAGGTAAGGATTTGTTTTCCCTAGTTCCCCTTTTCCCGATGTGCATCTTGTAGGGTCCACTCACAGTTTTTGGAGTGATTGGTGGATGATTTTTTCATGGGAGTCTTATGTTGGTAGGTTGGGTTTTTCTCTAGAATTAACCAACCCATCGGCTCTTACCGTTGAAGTAAATAATGTGTAACATAGCCGGTGGTGAGAAATTCTCAAGGGTAGATGAAGTTTGTGAACCAAACTTGAACGTTGATTTCTTAATTCTATAAAATTTAAGGCTCATCTACTATAATAAAAAAATGGTGTGATCCTCAGAAGATTTGATCTAGAGAGAAATAATACAAATCCCCCCCCCCTCTTCTCCCATGGAGTATGCACCATTGTCGAACTACATTAAATCTTTCTGTGTTCTTCTAATTTTTTCTTCTCTTTGTGTGTTTTTTGTTGCCACAAACCTCCGTTTCCCCAAAAAAATGGTATCATACCATCGGGGTTGAATGGTAACACTGAAAAATAGTTTTTTGATGTCCGTAAAATTGAAGTTGGTCAAAAAATCTTTTTCAGTCCATATCCGAGAAGATCTCGGTGATATGATTCTAACAGCACAAGTGGTGTCAAAAAACAGAGCTGAAACAAAGCTAGTAGAGACGGTCAAAGTTTAGATCAAACCTCGGGTGCTATAGTACCCCCTGTCAGAGAAAACGTTACTATTCACATTGGCGGTGACTTTCTGACAACTTTTTTGGAGAGTGTTCCAGTGATCTATGTCAATGCCACATCATCGGTCGATCTGATCCATTGAAATTTTTTTGGCTATATCTTGGCCAATCGAAGTCCATTTTCATCAATCTAGGGGTTGTTTCCAGCTATTTCAACTATTCCTAACGCATCCATATGGTTACATTTTTAAAATTATACCTCTATAAATGGATGAAAATACAGATAATATGATTAAGCTTACCGATTTTAATTATGTCATCTGGAAACCCAAAATGGAGGATCTTTTATATATTAAAGATTTGTAGAAACCAACAGTGGAGACCAATAAGACCATTGTAGTGTGAGTGGAGGAATTGTCAATAAGAAGTCAATCTAGTGAGAATACGTCATCCAGTATCCTACCAGTTTATGCAGAGTGGGTCGTGCTCAATAAGAAATACATTGCCTAAATTAGATAGTGGATCTACAAGAGTATCTTCCAAAAAAATTCCAATGAACAAGATACTTCCATTATTTAGTGAAAATTGGAAAAATGTATGTGAGGAAAACTTCATAGAACAAAGAAAATCTGATACTTTGTCTTGTCAACTTGAAGTAGAAAGATGAGACCAATATATTGGAGCACATGAGTGGGATCCAAGGTACTATTGATCATTTGAATTCCATGGAAATGATGATTGATAATGAGTTACAGATACTTTTGATATTGATTTATTTACTAAAGATTTAGGAAACACTAGTTGTTTCAGTTAGTAATTCAACTCTAGATAGAACTCTCATCATGGAGATGGTTAAATATAGAATGTTGAATGAAGAATCCAGAAGGAAATATGAGAGGTATGTGCCTGAATTAGAGGCACTTGTCACTGAAAGACAAGGTAATCATAAATGGCATGGAAGAAGTAGAGGAAGAGAACCCCATGAACAAAGTCTACAAATGAGGAAGAAATCAAAATCCTGATCGAGATATGACATGAAGTTACACCACTGTGTAAATATCAAACACTTCATTTGAGATTGTAGAAGGCTGAGGGAAGAGAAAAGGAATCAGGAATGTAATACCCAAAATAATGATGTTGTGGTTTTCAATGAAGATAACATTATTGTTCAAGAATATAATCAGGTCATCCTTGCAAGACAAGATTCAACATGGGTGATTGATTTCAGCGCCTCCTACCATGTCGCTGCCAAAAAATATTTATTATCATCTTAAAGTTCAAGTAGTTTTGTATATGTGAATATGGGAAATGATGGTGCATCCAAAATCATTGGTATTTGTAATATTTTCCTGGAAACTAATATTGAATGCGGGTTATTATTGAAGGATGTGAGGAATTTTCCATATATCTTCCTCAATATGATATCCACTAGAATGATTGATGATAATGGATATATTAGTTCCTTTGGTGATAGGAAATGGAATCTTTTCAAAGGTAACTTGGTAATTTCTAAAGGAAATAAATATATATCTCTTTATCTCATAGATTCCAGAATAATTTGAGTAGAAGTAAATACAACCAAAAAATATGTTCCTATAAAATTTTGGCACAAGATCTTGCTCACATGAGCGATAGAGGAATCATAATTCTCTCTATAAAGGGTCTATTTCTAGGAATAAAAGGTGCACATTTGGATATTTTTGTTGATTTCATCATGGGAAAACAACACAGAGTATTATTTTGTGGTTATATACCATCCAAAAAAATGTTTTAGATTTGATTCACATTGATGTTTTCATGATGAGAACTAAGTCAATGGGTGGTGCTATTTATTTTGTTACCTTCATAGATTATCATTATATAAAAGTCTAGTCCATCGCTTTAAAAACTAAAGATCAAGTTTAGGATGTTTTCAAGAAGTTTCATGTGAAGGTGGAAAGAGAAATAGGAATACGGTTAAAGTGTCTGTGGGTAGATAATGGAGGAGAGTACAGTGGTCCATTTGAGAAGTACTGTAGGATTTTTGGCATCATACTAGAAAAATCAGTACCAAAGATGCCTCAGCATAACGGTTTTGCTGAGAGGATGACCAGAACCATTTGTGAGAGATTCAGGTGTATGATCTCAAATGAAATGTTTCCAAACAGCTTTTGGGGGAAGTTAATTAGGACCGAATTTGATCTTATCAACCTTTCTCCATTAGTTCCACTTAATTATGATGTTCTATAAAGTTTCTGTATAGGTAAATATGTTTCGTACAAACACTTGAGAGTATTTGGTTGCAGGGAATTTGTTCGCATCCTTAACGATGAGTGGGTGAAGCTGGGTGGAAAAGGAAAGTAGTGTATCTTTATAGGATATACTCATGAGGATTTTGGATACCGTCTTTGGGATCCTATCAGTAGGAGGATCATTAGAATAAGATATGTGGTGTTTCTTGAGGATCAAATGATTAAAGATTTTAAGAATCCATAAAATGCAGAGAAGTTGTGGTCTAATTAAATTCTAGTCAATATAGAACTAGTCTCACCACCATTAGTACCATATAGTTAAAGAGAGATACATGACACTGATGATACATCACTACTAAGTAATATATCTCCATCTACTGTTATGTCTCTATTATATGATATTTTAGAACAGATTCCCCTCGAAGCGTAGTTCAGGATATTCACCAGATAATGAAATTCGAGTCATAAATAGCCACCACATGAGTATGTGATTCTCACTAACAGGGGAGATCCAAATAGTTGTGATGATGTGACCAAGAGTCAGTAGAAGGTGGAATGTAAAAAGGCAATGCAAGAGGAGATAATATCCTTGCACAAGAAATGTACATTTGATTTGGTGGAATTACTGCATGGAGAGAAGGCATTCAAGAATAAGTGGGTGTATAGAATCAAAGGAGAATATGGTAGCTCACAACCACACTATAGATCCAGAATGGTTGTGAAGGGTTCAGTCAGAAGAAAGGTATTTACTTTGGTGAAATTTTTTCTCTTGTGGTTAAAATGTCTTCTATCAGAGTTTTTCTTGGATTGGCGGCTAGTCTAAACCTGGAGGTTCAATAACTAGATGTAAAGATGGAATTATTACATGGTGACCTTGATGAGGTGATATACATAGAGCAGTTAGAGGGATTTCAGGTGAAAGGTAAAGAAAATATGGTATAAAAACTTAAGAAAAGTTTATATGGTTTGAAATAGGCACTGAGACAATGGTACAGGAAATTAGACTCATTCATGGAGAAAAATGAGTACATAAGGACGACTAATGATCAATTTGTTTTCATAAAACTTATTTTTGATGGTGATTTCATTATCTTATTGCTTTATGTTTATGATATGTTGATTATTGGAAGACGTATCACCAAGATTGACAGGTTGAAGAAGGATTTAAACAATTTTTTTTGGATTTAAGGACTTGGGAGATGCTACTCAGATTCTTGGTATGATGATTACTTGTGATAGGAAGAATCATAAGATTTTTCTATCATAATAGTGGTACGTTGATAAGGTTCTCAAAATATTCAACATGTTCAAGGTGAAATCAGTTAGCACTCCACTTGCAAGTCACTTCAGGATTACAACAAGTCAGATTCCATCAACTGAGAAAGAGAAAGAAGAGATGGAAAAAAGTTCCTTATCAATCAGCAGTTGACAGTCTTATGTATATCATGGTGTGCACTAGATTAAATATTTCTCATGATGTTGTTATTGTGATAATATTCTTATTAAATATAGTAAAGGAGCATTGGACATCAGTCAAATGGATATTGAGGTATCTCTGAGGTATATCTAGTCTTTGTTTATGTTTTAGAAATGGTAAAACTATTTTAGAAGGATACATAGACATAGATATGGTTGGAGATGTAGACATAAGTAAATCCATATCCAAGTACCTGATATCATCTGTAGGGGGAGCAGTATCATGGAAATCATGACTTTAGAATTGTGTTTCCATGTCTACCATAGAAGAAGAATATATCGCAGTCATTGAAGGATTTAAGGAGATGTTGTGGTTGAAGAAGTTTTTATAGGAGATGGGATAGAGTTAGGAGGATTATATTCTATATTTCAATAGTCATCATGCTATTCATCTCATCAAGAACCCTACATTTCATTCTAGATCCAAACACATCAACATGCGATATCACTAGATCTGAAATGTGTTAGAAGAAAGACTGTTGAAAGTTGAGAAAATCCACACCAATGATAATGGGGTAGACATGATGAAGAAGTTTCTACTGAAAGACAAGTTGGATGCCTACAAGGAGACTGTAGGTCTAGATTTTACCAAAAATTGGTCATGAGGGGGAGATTTATGGGGTCCAATCCCAATTTTTAGAGTGATTGGTGGAAGAAGTTTTCATGGGAGTCTTCTATCGGTAGAATAGATTTTTCTTGAGCAACAACCAACCTAGAGACTCCTATCATTATGGAAGATAATGTTGAACACAACTGGTGGTGAGAAATTATCAAGGGTAGATGAATTTGGAAAACCATCATTGAACATTGATTTTTTCATTCTATAAATTTTAAGGCTCATCTCCTGTAATCGAAAAGTGGTGTGATCCTCTGAAGTTTTGATCCAAAGAGAAATAATACAAACAGCTCCCCTTTTCTCAAATGGATGTAGGAACCATTTCCAAACCACAATAAATATTTTCATGTTTTCCAATTTCTTATTCTATTTGTGTGTTTTTCATCGCCACAAACCTACACTGCACCAACACATCCAAATCAGTTGTCTCCTTCCAACAGGTCTTTCAAATCAACCCTCTTTGACGAAATCCCTTCTCCTATGAGGTTCCCACTTCCATTGATCCCATCTATTTTATTGTCTCTAGAGAAATGGTAATCCTTGGAGGTAATAGTATCATTTTCACTTTCCCTTGATGAGATTGAAATAGTAGTATAGTATCACAAATGGTCCCTTATCAGCAATTTTGGTGTGAATCAGAATTCTATTCTAATTTTTAAGTGTTTTGTCAGATCTTGGAACCTTTATAGTCCTACTTCCATCTCTATTATTAATCATAAATCATTCCTCATTCATCATTTCTCTGAGATCAACTTTATTAGATCCTATTAAATGGATTCCCACTTTTTCAAGTGAAGGAAGTTACTTTTGTTACACTAGTCCCATGATGTTCATGAGGGTCGGGATTCATCCTCGGTCGCACTGTGGATCCATCTTCCTAGTCACCCATTACCTTTCCACAACTAGGTTATCCATAAGGCCATCAACAATGTGCTTAAAATCTTCCTTTTCATGGATAAAGATAACCTATAGATGGAAAATACTATTTTTTCTCATATCTATATAGAAATAGAATTATTGCCTCCTCTCTTGGATCATATTTTCTACCATGTTAGTTTAGACATATATTTATATAAAAAAATTATATTACTCCGATCCCATTAGATTTTTCCCCCACTTTCACCTATAAGATAATTTCATCTCAATGTGTAGGATTTGGAGTAAATGGAATACCACCTCATAGGCATCCAAGGTTCCTGATGACTCCTCTAAGGGAAAATTCTCCTTTTCTCACATGTCTAAAGGGGGTACTCTCACTCCTGATGATATATCTTCAAGGATTCACTCAGTTGTTAGATTTAAAGAAGTTTTTCCATATTAGGGGTTTCTTCTTGGTTGTATCCCACACCATCTTCTTCATACTCAGTTGTGGTTTTTAAATCACATAGTAGTGGGTCCATAGGTCATGCCAGATAGGATGTATGATAAACTGGTTAGTCCTTCAACTTATGTTGTTGTAGAAGATTCACAAATATCACATTTTTGTGCTTTAAAACCTCTCAATTATTCAATGGATTCTATATTAGGTGAGACTTACATTATCACTCTTATTTTTTTTAATTCCTTAATGAAGGAATCTACTTCAGGGAAGTATGGTGGCATAGTATCTTTTTTCCCTTCTGATATGTTGGTGGTTAAGGCACTCTAATTGGTGTTTCCCACTATCAATGTTGATGTTCCTCCTATGCTTATTCTAAGTAGTGAGGTGTACAAGGTTTAGTGTTATCCTCCTTACCTGAGGATCATGAAACTGGAATTAGATGAGCTGGAATTATTAGAAGAGATTCCTCCCACAATTCCTTAATGGTTCTGGAAATGGTTGATGAAGATATGCATTTATCTCTTCCCACATAAATATAACCCAAATAAGATCAAAGATATCTCCTCATCTAAAAGGATAATGATCACTTGCTCTATGTATAATTCCTACATGAGTGATTTCTCTACCCACAGCCAAGGTTCCTTGGGACTTTGGGCCTTCCCCTATTTCTTTCCATGACTACTTCCCTATTATAGAATGTTAGGGGAATTGTATACCTAAAAAAGTGTGTTTATCTAAAAAAGTTGATCAGGAAAAAATCCATATCATTGCTAGATATTTTGGAAATGAAACACAAGGCAATGGGTATCTAGAATTATGATTTCAAGGTGCATATAGATAACAATATGCTTAAAATTCTAACTAATGTTCATATTTGGATCTAATATAAAAATCATATATAGGTTGATCTCATTAATTCTTCTTCCTAGTAGATTACTATCAAGGTAAGTGAATATTTAACCTCTATTTTCATGTCCTTTATATATGAAAAGTGTCTGGAAAGAGAAAGGGAATATCTTTGGTAGGAACTATCTTCTTTCAACCCAGGTTCCAATGCCTTCTTTATAGGTGGTCACTACAATACTATCCCTGGTCAGTCTAAAAAAGGGGGAGTTTACTCAATCAATGAAATGGATTATTTTCATGGATTTCTTACTCACAGTAATCTGATGGATCTGGGTGTCACTAGATACAGATTCACATGGTGTAATAACAAGATAGTAAGTAGTATAATTTGGAGTCGGTTATACAAGTGTGTGGCTAACTTGAATGCAACATCCAATTTTTAGTGTATGTTTTTCTTTCATATGGATCATTATTTATCTGATCATTCTCTACTACTACTACAAATCCAAGGTTATCTGGCTCCTATCTCAGCTTTTATTTCTCCAAAGGACGGATGGAAGATGACACTTTCAATTCTATAGTATGAAACTCGTGGAATGATCCCATGGAAGGGAATACATGGGTAATTATCCAGAACAAACTATTCATACTAAAGGGAGACGTTTTAGAATGGATTAATATGAAACTAAACCCTAGTATGTCTATAGAATATCTTCAAGCCAAGATCAGTCAGCTGGATTTTTGTCTTTAGGAATGATGGGATGATGATATTTTCATGCTATTATCCAGTGAGGGAAGTTGTTTGGATGAAATATTTCTCACCAAAGAGAGTGTGGTGTGAGATAGATCTTGTATAAGATGCTTGGTGGAAGGTTATTATAACACAACATATTTTCATGAATTCATAAGGGAAAAGAATTTTGTTAGGAAGCTCAAATTCTAACTAGAATATGACTCCTTCATCATCGATGTTGAGACCATTGGAACATGTGTGGCATCCCACTTCATGGAGCTCTTAGCCAGTCCATGTCATAGAGTAATATAGGTTCACTCACCTGAAGAAGTTCATATTCATTTCTTCAATAATATTCCTTTCAATATAGGATTACAACAATGTATTATTTCAATCCAATATCGAGGAAGAATAAATCTTTACAACTATCAAATGTCTAAATCCTGATAGTGTCCTGAGCCCTAATGAATTCTTTGTATCCCTCTATATTATGTCTTAGGACTGCATCAATAATTATTTGATAATTATATTGTAGGATTAGTTTAAGGGTGTTCCTCTTCCTTGAGTTAGCACTTCTACTATTCTTTTTCTCATTCCCAATATGAAATTTCCTAGTAATTTTGGAAAATTATGACTCATCGTCTTATGTAGTTTTCCCTAAAAGTTGCTTATAGTGATCCTAAATAAGATATTATCTAGGCTCTTACCTCTACAAATCTTGGATAGATAGCATGGATTCTTTAAAGGTAGAATAATTTGGGGTAAATTATCTTGTATCAATAAATGTTAATGGAATTTGATAGGAAAGTGGTTGGATACAATGTCATTATCATGTTGGACTTAAAGAAATCTTATAACATAATGGAATGGCACTTCACCTTGAAATTTATTAAGTGGTGTGGCTTATTAGAACGGGTTTGTGACCCACTATTTCACTATTTATATTCACCTTGGTTTACGATATCACTTATGGGGAAAAGGTTTGGGTTTTTCAAAACGTTATGTGGTCTTTGATAAGGAGATATTCTCTCTCCAAGTTTATTTATCATGGCCCAGGATGTGCTAAGTAGTAACATAAACTCTAAAATAACAAGATGGATAGTGTACCCGTTTAAAGGTTGGAATGACTTCATTAGAATATATCATTTATTCTTTATGGATGACATGGTTTTCTCCATCAATGGAAGGAGAAATTCAATTCAAAAGTTCAAAGAGATATTAATTGATTATAGTAATAGGAGTGTTCAATGCATTAATGTTGATAAGAGGAGGGTCTATATTCCCAACAAATGCAAGGTAAATCAAGACAAATCCATAGAATATAGGATCGTTATCAATCAAAAACAATTACCAATGGAAAATTTGGGAGCTCCTTTTTCAAAAAAAGATTCTTCATTCAATCATTTTAAGGTATTCTTAATAGAATTACAAGAATAATTAACAATTGGAAGAGTCATTTTCTCTCTTTTATAGGCAGGATCACCCTTGTTAGTAGTGTTCTTTCATAACTCTCCATGCATGCCCTATCATTCATCTAGTCTCCCAAGACATTCCTTATAATAATCAAGACTATCCTCAATATATTTATATAGGATTATTATAAGGATTGTATATATCACTGGGATAGTGGCTCTAGGCTGGAAAATCCATTTAAGAAGGGAGGAATTAACCTTAAAATAATTGACAAGACCATATAGTTGATGCAAGATAAACTATCCCAGGAATATATATTTTTTCATTATCTTTCACTAATATTTATTTGAAATAAGTATGGAAACTCATTGAATTTATGGCTCGAGTAGAATGCCAAGGGCTCCTACCTTTGGAACATCCCACGCGACTCCATTTCCATATTTCATTCTAATTCCTGGTGGACCATAGGTAGAAGTGACACTGGCTTCTAGAAAGATAATTGGACTAGTAACACCCCCTTATTACTAGGGTTCCTAGTTCCTAACATTAGTTTTAAATAGGATATCTTTCATCTGTATTTCATTGAAGTTGTGATGGACTCATATCAAAGGTCTTTGAATTCCTATATTCGGTTGGTTGAGGACCCTATTGTGTGCTTCTTCACTTCATCTCCATCTGGTTTATTTATAATCTCTTCCTTTTTAAATTTTACTCATGTGTAAAGTAGTGAGGATGTATGAGCCAGTTGACTTTGTTGAAAATCCATTTCGGGAAAGATAAATGTTCCTATGTGGCGTATCTAGAATCATGATTTACCCACAGATGTTAAATTACATAAGAAAGGTATCACTCTTGTATTAAAATTCATATATTGTGAGAGTGAAAATATAGAATCAATGTCGCTTTTTTTTAAGGGGAGTGAGCTCGATATATCTCGTTTCATCTTTGAGGATGTGTGGGGGATGACGATCACTTCCTTTCCATCGACCACTTTATTACTACCTATTTTTAAACCAATGGTGGTGGGTACATGGGTTATCATACTAAACATATTATATTCATCATTGGCTACTGAGTTATTTGGGATCTCTGTAATGATTCCATCCATAATGGACACAAACCAATGAAAGGCCACATTAAAGGGAGGTTATTTTTTCATCACTTCTCACTTTTTAATTTTCAAGAGCTATTAGATCCCAAATTTCATCAAGTGTTATCTCCCATTCTCTCCTCATATGAATACTTCCATGATCAAGGAAGGAATAGGCCATTGGTTGTGCTGGAAAGTACCTAGTCAGGGCCTCAAGCTCAACTTAGATGGTTCTAGCATCCACAACATCATGCATGAAGGTGGTCATATCCAGGATTATAGGGGATCTATGATTTTTTCCTTTATTGGGTTATTATAGCTAGTTTAACTCTCTCATCACTAAATATTATTCCTTTTTTACCATCTAAACTCTCTTCTTATTAAAGAATATTTTATTATCTATAATCAAAGTGGATTCAGTGCTGATCATTTAGTATCTATTGAATATTCTCCCTTTCCCCTAGAGCATAACCTGTACTATTAAAACTTGTATAGGCACAATCCATAAAGTAGTGGAGATTCTTAAAACCTAGTACAAGGGGAATTTTTGGTAGATTTATTATCATTAAAATGAGATCATGAAGAGTTTTTGATTATCTATTTGAGTTTTATCACTTTACCTAGGGACTATAAATATTTTATTCATGGTGAACCACTCTAAATTCAGCACTTCATACCCCTATGATGTTTCTTCTACTTTCCCCCATACTCGCTTTCCTTTTCCATAATAAAAAGATTAAAATTGTCACTAACTATGATGTGTGGTGAATCACTGAGATTTATTCTTAAGTTATAGAGATATTAATTTGTATCAATTTCTATTGTGTTATTTCTACTATGATTATGTTTTTTTTTACTATGATGATTAATTAGAGGGTAAAATTATCCTGAAGCGATATCCTTAGACCTTTAATGCTAGTTGTTGGACTCTAGTGATTGAGAATAACACTTGAGGATATGTGATGATTCACCTCAAGAGAACAATTTTATTGATTTGGGATGTTAAAAATGGTTTTAGAGAAGTCTTTTGTGGTCTTGATATTTTTAAAAATGGTAGCAGGGGGATAGAGGTTTGGAATTTATATAAAATCTATGAGTGTATGCCTGGACATCACAAATATAGTGGAATTATAAGTTACCAAGGCATGAAAAATAGATTTTTTTGATTTTGATGAGTTATTATTTGGTTATTTCCAAATAAATGAGTTTTTCTTGGGGTTGTTAAATTCATATAGATTGTGGGTGAAGAGCGGGGTATACATGCATCATTTTGGAACATAGGGAAATGTTATGTAAGTGCACATGTGACTATGATTGATGATGAAAATGTTATTTTTTATGACTGATTTTGTTATGATAATTTTGAAAAATAAATAATAGGAATTAATCGTGATTAAAAAATATGAGGAAAATTGAAGTAGTGGTTGAAGTGAATTGTTTATGTGTTTTTCATATGCATGAGGGAAATAAAATGATTTTAATTTTGAACATGTGGTGTTTGAATAATAAATAGAGGAAGGTTTGTTGTATATGTGATATGGGAATTATAATTGGATATTTTTTTGATTGTGGGATAGATTAATTACTTTTTTATTGTTAATATTTAACTTGAAAGTGTATAAAATGTAAAAATGGATTCTATATTTATGGGTAATAAATGAAGAGTAATTAATATGGATTTGATGTGTGTATTTTATGTTGTGTTCTAAATATAATTTTGATGAGTAGTTATAATTTTTATATGATTAATAAGTATTTATTCCTGCTTAAATTATAATTTGAGTAAATCAAATGAAATTTTTATTATTTATAATTTTATATTTATTAGTTTGGGGCATTGATAAATTCTTGAAGCATGATTATGTGGATTTTATAGTTTATTTTCAGCATGTTCTTATCATGATGTTAAAAGGGATGGGTGTTTAGTTTTGGTAAAACATGAAATAAGTGGGTTTTATATTCATTATGTTAAAAAATATTAATGTTTAGTTAGTATGTGAGCATACTGAATTTAAGTTTTATAATCAAGAATATATTTTATTAAGGGATATTTGTTTAATGGATATTGATTATCATAATATGATTTTCATATTAAAGAGAATTCTATATAGAAGTGATTGATTTGAATATAAAAAACGATGTTGGTATTTTTTAATTATTATAAAGAGAATGCTAAAATGAAATGTTAGAAATAGAATTTAGCATGTTGTGAAGTTTGGTTTTATTTTATGAGCATTTCAAGTGTTTATAGAATTATTTAAAAGGGATTATTTTTTAGTGGATTATGTGATAAAATGAAAATTTTAATTTTTAAATCATGTTGAAGAAAATGATTTTATGAGTTTAATGAAACCTATTGAGAATATTATGTTTGTTTTGAAGTAGTGTTTTGATATGTGATGAGTTAATTCTTGATTTATATTTTAAAATTCAGTAAGGGGGTGATTTTTTTCTCATTATATATCATTATGAGTTCATTTAACCATTATTAAATATTTAGTTTAAGTGGTTTTCTTTTGTGTTAAATTTTATTGGTTTGTTTTATGTATTAGTGGTATATGGGTGACATGATTTAAGATAATTAATTCCTAAGTTTATATTTATGATTGGTTTGAGTGGTGTCAGTAAAAACCTTAGTATTGAACAAGTATAGAGTAGTTTTGGTGATCTTGTTTATAAATTCAACATTCATATTGAATTTTGATTGTGTTATATTGAAGTTTTAGGTGGTTTCATGAGGAATTTATATTATTTTGTTATCATGTAGAAAATAAATATGGTTAAGTATTCATTTGGGTATAGAGGATATTATGGTGGGTAACCTCATGTAATTTTATTCAGCGATGATAGGTTTCCCTTTTTGGTTTTTGGGAATGGGAATAAAATTGATTTCTCAAAGAAAAATTCATTCACTAGAGAAAGTTAAGATGCTTCTTGAGGAAGATATCCATTATGGGGGGGTTTGTAATATCCATGGTTTTTTAAGTGTATTTTGATTTTAATTTTTGTTTCCTTAGATTTATTTTTCATTATTTTTAAGATTGAATTAGGGGGGTTAAAGTGGAAGAGGTGAGTTGAAGGAGGAAATTGCAGGTGGTGTTTTCTAGAAACTAATAGAAGGCACAACTGGGTACCTGGTATGTAGCAACTAGGTACCCATTATGAGGGGAAGAAGGTGGTGGTTTCCTAGTTCAACCATGAGTTACCTATTTTAGTGTAATTGGGTGGTCAGTGATAATCGGGTGGCTGTTTGGGAGGCACCGGGTACCCAAAGTGTTGTAAAGATATTTTTTAATATGTGAGGTTTGATAATTTTATGTTCAATAATTTGGGTATTTATGCTAATATTTCCTATCATGTAAGTCATTTTCTTGGGATTTTTCTTCTATTTTCTCTCTCAACCTCTCCCAATATTATCTTAGTAATATATCCTTCATTTCTTAGTAGATAAATTATCTATTTTTTTGTGTTGGTATTGGAATAGTGAGTAAATCATTTTTCTTATGGTTTTGTTAGAAGAAAATGATTTTTAGATTTTGTTGTGTTCTAATTCTCATTTTCCATCTAATTCTTGATCGATTCGTAATATACAATGGTTAGAGGAAGAATTAGGATTCCAATACTTATGAAGATATTTGAAATACCTTAAGGTAGGTGTTATCTACCTTTTATGGATTTCTAATTCAAAAACTCATGTGTGTGTGGTTGATGTAATAATTGAACTACTCATTTTGTTATTTCTTATCTTAAAATTTATTATAAATTAAAGAGGAGTTTAATAAATTTATTTCATTTAGATTGTTAAACCAAATTGAATGTTAAATCTTGCTATGTATTTTTGTTTTCGAGAGGATAAAATGAGTGTGTGTTAGAGATCAAAGAGAACTATAATTAATCAATGATTCTTGTTAAAAGTGAATAGTAAATGATGGATTTTTTTTTTGAAGTGTTACTATGAATAATTTATTATTGTGTGTTTAATAGTCATACCATGTGATTATATTGGATAAATTGATAAATTAATGTCTAGATTTAATGGAGGTATTAATTGATAAATTAATATAATTAAACTATATTTCTTGGTCAGGAATTACCTTGTGAAAAATGTTGTTTTTGTGATATTTGACTATTTCTTATTCATAATGGATTTTTAAAACCATTATATAATTTATTAGAAATTTAAATTATGTTTTACATGGTGTGTCTTGTATTCTTGGGCTTAATGAATATGTTTTTTCTACTAGTATTTTATTAGCACTGGTAGTTTTAGTGTGCATTAAGTTTCTAAAACATGTGTGGAACTAAGGAAATAAAGTGAATTGTTTGATAGGTTTAAGAGAAGGTTTAAATGGGGAATTAATGTAGAAATTAAAATTATTTTAAGTGCCGAAATTTAGGGTTTTTCATCCTATAATTTCATTTGTGTGTCTTAAAGATACAAAAGGGTATCTTAGGTGTTATAAAGGATTGTGTGCATGATTGGGAACAAAAATGAGAAAGGGATGGTTAGTTGGAATTAATGAAGGTTAAGGGTTGGTCATGTGGTCTAAAATTTATGAGTAAATAATTAGTTGATAAACTTGTAAGGATGATTAATTGAGTGATATGTTTAGAAATTGGGATGTAATACATGATAAATTGCTTGAACTTAAAGATTTTTTTATCCTTTGGTTAAGCAAAACTATGGGATAAGTTTAGGATGAGAAATTATTTAATGATTTGAAGTGAATACTTTATTTTATTGTAATATTACTGTGTGATTATTAACCATTTTGTTGTATAATTTTTGATATGGAATTTAATTATTAAAAATATTATGTGTTGAGACACTTGTGAAGAAAAGTTATTTTTAAATATTTGTAATAATATTTTTTTTCTTGAATAAGTTATAACAATCACATTGAGGCGTATCATGGTCAGGTAAAAGAGTTAATGAATAGAATTTTTTGGTAAGGGTAAAAGAGATGTTTATTGTTGAATTATTATTATTTAAGTGTGGAATTGGGTGGTTATATTAATAACCAATTTCCTTTCAGAGTGATAAGTGATAATAAGATTGAGTGTGGAAATAAATGATGTGTTTGTATTGAGTTAGTATGTTGAACTTGTTTAGTTATTCATTAATATGCATGGGGTAAGATATCGTGATTTTGATATATAAAGTGATGAATGAGATGTATTATGTGATATTTAAAGAGGGATTTAATTATGATGTTACTATTATAAATAAATGTAAATAAGTAGTATATAATCTTGTAAATTAAAATTAATTTGATTTGTTTAATATGGAGTTAAAGTAAAAATTAAGTGATGATGAAATTCATGTGTTAACATAATTTTCGAACCCTATTGAGGATGGTGTTGTATTTTTTATCAATACATTTTAAGTGTGATGATTTTTTAACTTATATTCATGGAAATATGACAATTTTTTATAGAGTTAGAGTGTTTTCTACAATAATTGTGGAGAAATATTGGCTATTATGTATAGCTTGGATAAGGTATTATGGAGGAAGTTTCAAGGAGGGTCCAATTGAATATGGATAAACTGAAGAAATGGATAATTCATATTTGGTTCTTTGAGCTTTAAGTATGCTTAAATTAGTGTAAATATACTTTGGATTATGTTTTGAGGTGTTTTAGAAGGATTTTAGTAGGTGTGAATAAGTCCAAGATTCATTTGAATAAGTCTATAATTCTTGAGCTAGAACTGAAAAATAGAAAAGTCCTTAATCGTATGACTTGAACTTCTAATCATATGACTTAAAAATGATCATGATTTGTTGATTATTTTTTATATGACTTTGAGTTGGAGCATAAAATGACCAAGTCCTGAAGTCACCCTATTTTTTTATGACTTCATGAGTTTTGTATGACTTCAAAAGACTATCATATTACTTCCCTAAGATCATAATATTTTGGTAAAGTTTATATGAATTTGATATAGGGTAAGAAAATCACAAAGTTATGAGTGTATAACGTTTAGGATGGATCATCAAACTTTATCATGAGACTTAGGTGTGTAACTTGTATTTATCATATGACTTTAGAAATATTGTTAAACTTCATCATGTGAATTTTTTATCTATCATATGACTTTGGAGTTTGCCTGAAATTTGATAGAGGTAGAGTGTATAACTTATGAAGCTGATTATAAGAATTCTACATATGAATTAAACATTATACTTTACTATAAGTATTTGAGATAACCGTATGAATTTAAAGTCAAATGATGTAGAGTCACCCACAGGACAGTTTATATGACTTTCATGTTGATTGTATGACTTTTTTCAGTATATGTCTTTGGAATTTTGAGAATTTTAGTTGAATTAATTCTTAATGAGCTCCAAAATGTGGAGATGAGGAGAACCATACCTTAGTGATGAGTGTTTCAAGAAGAATGCTTCACTATGGTAAAAAATGAGGTCAACCACACTGTGGTTTATTTTTTGTGATCATTTTGAGAATCTCTTGATGTTGGAAGCTATCCAAGATCTAGCATAGGGTGTTCCACACCATGGGATAGGTCTTGGTTATGAGTATTTCATGCATATGTGGAATGTGAATATACAGATTTGGTGGATATTTTTAAATGTAGAAGAAGACCAGGATATATAAAATATCATGTGAAACATATTTATTTGAGCCTTATGGTGGATTAAAAGGAGTACCTTGACTCAAATATGAATGAGTTTGAATGATTCATTTTATGCCACTAAGATTCATGGAGATTTCTATAACTAGTATGGAAACAATATCCATGAAATATTCGGTGAATATAAATAATCATTATTGAAGAAAGATATATGGTTGATAATTTTTAAAATAAGAACTAAGATGTTGTTGTATCTAAGAAAAGGAACTGAGAATAGATGTAGGAGATTATTGGGTAAATAAGAGGAAGAAAATCAACATATATAGAGTTTTTGTGGAGGCTAGAAGCTCCATCAGTGATCTTTCTTCAAATATAATCATTCTATTGATGTAAGTTTGTAACTAGTTAGTTCCATCAGTTGTATAAGTTCAAGGTCATACCATTACTTAGGTTCCTTTTGATAATAAGAAGGGATCTGTGAGTTTGGGGAAAAAACCATGAAACATTAGGGACGTAGTCATTTTTAAAGGAGGCGAACCTCATTAACAAATGTGTTGTGTCCATTTCCTTTTCAAATTGGTGAGAATATTGAGAGGGTGGTGTTGAATAATAATAATAGTTTAAGGGGATTTAAATAATTATACACACAGTTTCACCCCCCCCCCCCAGTGTGCATCACACTCCATGTGATCCAATAATTGGTAACAGAGCATAGGTCTGCTGTCTATTTCTCTCAAGTTCCTGATATGTATCAACATAACTATATTAATAGAAAAGTCATACCAATTTTTGATAGTAAAGGGTTTCATTCTTGGAAATATATAATGGTACCTTACATTCTTTCTCTAGGGATCAATGTTCTTGATTCTTTTCAATATGGATCCACTATTCCAAAATAAAACTCAACATGGTCTATGAAGGAAAAAATAAAAAATTAAAATGATGGGAAGTCCAAGAATGATTTATTATATTCCTTTTCTAAGAAGGAAATAATAATATCATGGGTTTAAAAACTAATAATTCCATTTGGAATAAGCTTCATATCATTTATGAAGGAAACAAAAAGATGAAATAATTAAAGCTTCAGATTAGTTGACAATAGTTTGAAGATGCTAGAATACAATAGGATGAAACTGTGGATGAATTATTTACCAAGGTGAATCTAATTTTTTTTTTAAATAGAGGGTTTATATAAACTCATTAAGACTATAATTTAGTAAAAAAATTATGATAATACTACTATATAAATTTCATGAAAAGATCTCATCTTTATAAGATAGACACCTTGATGATTTTACCATTGAAAAACTTCAAAACACTCTTATTAATTATGAAATGAGAAGAGGAAATGCTCTTAAATATAGAGGAAATAAGGGAAATAAAATTTATTTCAATTATTTAAAAGGTATAAAGATGGAAGATAAGTAGTATTTCTTGAATTAAGAATAAAATATGGAAGATTATATTGAAACTCTTTCCCTTATGTCAAGGAATTTCACAAGAGGGGAAGAGGTAAGTATATAAGAAAAGTTGCTTTCAAGTGTTTTAATTTTGAGAAGGTTGGTCATTTCTCATTCAAGCACCCTATGAAAATTGGAGGGGAAATGATAATGAAGAAGCTACCAAGAAAACCACCACTATGAGGGATCTCTCATATGTTCATTCAAAATGAAAGATGAATTTCTCACCTAGTTCGTTTAGAAGGAACTTTTAGTAAATTGATGAAGGTATATCTGATAGTAAAGAAAGTGGTGATAGTGATGAGGAATCTCCTAGAGGTGTATCTCAAAGATTTATCATGGATCAATAGGAATAATAGTTCAACACATTGTAATATGAGTCACAATACAACAATGAATATGCTACAGAGGAATGAGATACTACTAATGAATATACTATGAGAATGAAAATAAAAATGTGTTTGAAAGAAATATAAAGGTTGAGAGAAGAAAACACTCTATTAAAAGGAGTTTCAAATAAACAAAGTCAACTACATATTGAAAAATATAACTTGATCAAATAAATTGATATTTTGAAGTTTGATATTAAAAAAAGGGGACAATCATTAAAAACATGACTTCTACCATTATCCATGGGGATAAGTAAGTGGATAAACTGAAAAATAGATTGCATAGTTTGAGAATAAGTAAGAGAAAAATAAATGGAATAGGAACAAGGTTGTTAAATATAAATATGAATTCTCCAAGAAACCTTTTATAAGTGTCTATTTTTAAATAGATGTAAGACATGAAAAGGTAAAGTCTACAGAAATTCTTTTATAAAGGAAGATTAAAACTACTGAAGAATATAGTGAAAATTTGCAATATAGAATAGCTAATAGGTCTGGAGAAAAGTATAAATCTGCTCATATATGTAAATAAAAAATCTAGGAAATGAGTCTTCATCAGCCACAAATGTTCAATTAATAGTTCCATAAAAGGTATTTTTGGGGTCTTCACATATAAAGGATAAAAATCGATCAAGATAATAACTCATTTAGTAGAATAATTCTTATCAAAAAAAATATTTTAGGGATAATACTGATGTTATGGTCGATTTTTTCATAAGACCTAAAATTTTTGGTATAAAAGGTCTTTTCTTGGACTAAGAAGAGAGCATGAATCAAGAGGGAGACAACAACCGCAAATGAGAACATAGAAAATTCTTCAACAACTTGAGAATAAATTTGAGGAAAAAATAGATTTAAAAGCCTACAATAAGTATTTGGAAGATGTGATCAAGAAGGGAACACCTCATATGTCTGTGTTTAATTTATCCCAGCTCAGTTGAATATTTTTCAGTGGTTTGGAAATAATAAAAATCAATGTCATATTAGGAAACAGGTGAATGTGGTTGAAGTTTCATTTAAATCTTGAAAATATAAAAATCCTTGGATCATGGATGGTGTTTATATCAAATTATATTTTATTTTAACAACCTTAAAAATTTAATAAATATGAAGGAAGAGTTGTGACATTTGGTAATGATGGTTCACTAAAGATCAAAGGCATTGGGACAATAAACATTGGTAAAAATAAAATCAATCCAGATAGTGTATTGTTTTTTGATGGTCTAAATCACAATTTTTTTAGTGTATAATAACTATGTAATGTTGGAAATGAGGTTATCTTCAAGAAAAATGTATGAATTTCCAAAAGAATAAAATATAAGGTTGTTGTTATAAGGGGTTTGAGATCTGTAAGAAATATGTTTTAGATTGGGGAATTAAGTGTAGGTTGTTGCTTGAGTCAACAATTAGAAAGTAATCTATGGCATAGAATACTTGGTCAAATTGGCCAAAATAATATCATAAAACTAATAGAATAATAAGTTGTGTGTAATATACCCATTTTGAAAGAGGATACCACCACTATTTGTAAAACTTTCACAAAGGGGGAAATGGTGAACAAAAATCATAAGGTAATTAAAATTCAAACTTCAAAACCTCTTTAACTAATTCATTATAATGTATGAGGTCCTATGACTAATAATTCAACAAACATAGAAATATATTTCATCACTTTTATAGATGATTTCACAAGGATAACATGCATCATGTTCATCTCACACAAATCATAGGTTGTTGGAACCAGAGACACCCTAAGAGGGGGTGAATTAGGGTGTTGGAAAATTTTATCTTTTCTTTTATAATTTAAGAAGCACACACCAAAAATGTGTTCGTATTCCATGGATATAGAACTCTTAGTAGGGATACAATAGATTTGGGAATCGTTCTCTATCGATCCTAGGCACAATACCTCTTCTATAATCTCACACACAACTCAATCAAGGAATGGGTTAGTTTGTAGACTTGATGGTCTCTTCCGTAGTTTGGAGACTTGTAATTCTAGATCTTTCAAGAATAAGACTTTACTTTCATCTCAAACTTCAGATGGATATGCTTTAATATCCAATATGTTGCTCCCATTTTTCTTCAAACCAGATGGTCACAACTCATCATTGGTGAGTGTTTTATCTATCTACTCCCTCAAACTATAGTAGTAATTTCCCTATATGATTATAATTCCAAGACTGAAATTATACCTTGATGTTCTCCTTCTTCTTTATCTGGATATAATTGTGGTAAGTATCTACCTTTCTCTTCTAAGTCCCTCTCCTTCAATATATACCTAATGTTATTACTATAATAGCTTCATCATATTCTATTTACCTAGATATAAAACATATTGATATATGTAGGATCTCCTCTCTCTCTCTCTCTCATATATTTCTTATTTGAAACTTCATCTATAGTAATATAGTCCCTAACCTCTTTTGAAAATGATATCAAAATTATATCCCTCGGTCTCTTTTTTTCTTCCTCTTCTATAAATGCTTTGATCAGTTTATATACATTCCTTAACAACTCCATCCACCTTCATAAATAGTGTAAATTACATCATATTACTCCCTATAAATCATGATCTTACCATGTCTCCCAAGCACTGAATATGTTCATATTCTCATGTATGAAGAAAAATTTAGTTTTTAACTATTTATATAATCTCCATACATGTTCAAACTTGTTTACATATTCATTTACTCCCTATTAATCATCAAAGAAAACTTCATTTTAATTATCCACATTGTTTACAAATTTTGAATGTCTAAATATCATATAAGTGATATTACCATTCAAACTTTCTTATTTAAGTTCTTTTAAATATCATGGTGACTTCATAATATGCAAAACACTTAGAAAAAGGTTGATCACCATGCTCACTTGGTCATTTTGGCTTCTACTTCATTGAAAAAACTCTCCACCATGATAAAGTGAGAATACTTATATTGTTTTAAATAAACCACAAGTGTGGTTTCATTCTCCATGTCATGGAAACTTCTGTAGTCATCTACCTAAACTTTTATAAGATTTTCATGCTAGCCTCCATGGCATGGAGTCAACATATTCCCTATTTTTTAGTCACCATAGTCATTCCCATAACATCTATAGTCCAAAAATCCTATTTTTCTCTTCCACCAATCCTTACACACAAATCAATATTATCCATTAGAATATTACTATGAATGTAAACCATAGATCCCTTATTCATGACGTGGAATCCTATTTTATCATATGTCAAAAGATCTACAAACATAACTGGTCCTTGAAATCTCTTTGTTCCTCTATCATTATGATTGATTCAATAATGTAGAGAAATGAAAAGGGGTATTCCTAGTTGTTTGGGGAAACTGATGTCTCGATACATTCATACAAATATGGAAGTAGAGAAATTTAGACCCTTACAAATTCACCCTTACACATTTCCAAAAAACCCTTACATGGTTCAACATTTACCCTTACATAAAGATCCAATGAATCATATGTAGATCTACCAAATTACCCTTACCCTTACACAGGATTGAGAGGGTAACTTTACATATATTGAAGTTATCCTTACATGTGTCCAAATTAACTTTACATACACTGTATATTTTCATCTTACCCTGACATGGGATTGAGAGGTTTTAGATCTACCTTTATATGGGCACTTTAGACTTCAAATAACATCGGATCTTATTTACCCTTACATGGACCTAGAAGGTTTACCTTTACACGCATTACACACCTTAGAGATGAGAATTACCCTTATGTAGTATACTATACAGTGGACTATTTTCACCTTGACACGGCCTCCAACTGGTTTACCTTTATAAAGCCCTGGTGTACCTTTACACAAGTCTATCATTAACCTTGATGTAGCCTCCAAACATTGCTCAAATTTTATTTTATAAATATATATATATATATATATATATATATTCTTTCACCACTATCAAATAAACCTTCTCCTAGAGCAGTAGCCACATATTCAAAGCAGCTTCAATATAACCCTTCTTTCATGAAACTTCACTACTTGATAGATTCACAACATACCTACAAGCATGATATCTGATTCTTCTTCACTGTAACCTCCACAAACATATTTTCAACAAATATAATCATATAAAACCATGGTTTCAGCATTATACCTCTTGGTATTTTGTTGAAAATATCCAATAAATTCCAAATCTCTTTTCTCCCCCTATTAATAAAATACAAAGGGTTCTTGTCTTCTCATTTTGGGAATATCAACACCACAATTTAAAGACTTATTTTTCATTTTCACTTCCCTTTTTTCAACATAATTCATGCACAAGATATTTCAAGAGAACATACCACCATATCTCTTCTTCAAGAATTTCATATTTAGGGTATATGATGCTCCCCCTTAATACTTGCTTCAATATTCCATGTAAATCCATAGATAGCATCCCTAACTGGGTATACCTATCTTATCCAACCTTTATTAAAATTCAATTTATAACATACTTAAATATTTATTTTTATTCCTCTTTTTAATTTCTAATGAGTGAATCACCACTTGATAGTGACTTTTCAATAAATCCTCTAAGCCTATTGAGCCTGAGATTAGTTTAGGAAACAAGATTCAAAGTTATCAATGTCAATGTTGTCCATATTTTCACTATATATCCATATTTAAAATTTATCAGATGAATACACCTATGATCTCAAACAACTTCTCACATAAATAATTATTATATAAAATTTTGAAGCACATGGGTGAGGAGCATACCATTTGAAACATCATTGGATACCACTTGTCAATACCAAACAAGTTATACCACTTGAATATATATTTTCCAATTCATAACAAGGCACCTCATTACTTTCAAATGATGATAAAAAACCTATATATTCATAATTACAACTTTTCCTGGCTTGTTTCACCACTAGACACCATTTATTGGGATGATTTTTTCATAAGAGGGGCTTGTTGATATCATTATTTTTACAAGAAGCTTTAGTGTACATTGAAAAAACCACTCAAATTATATTATTTGGTTAGTTAATAAAAAATATTCATGAAATATTAAACATTAATCTTCTTAACCAAGCACTCCATATATTTCTTAGGTTCTCCCATCATCAAATAGTTCCTGAAACCACTTTGAGAGACTTTCAAGAAAGTCTCAGCATTATTGGGAAGTCTTGGTACTTGGATTTGACATTTATAACTTTCAATTATCCATGATATCCAATGTTTTATGATATTTAAACAAAAACATACTGCTTCCAACATGTATGATTAGATTTTAGCTTGAAATCTCAAGTTCCAACTCAAATTTTCAAGTTAAAAGATTTATCAACATACCTCCACAAACTTAACACCACTTTTTATATCAAACCTAGTATTATAATTCATCAAATGTGTTTAGTTACCAATAAAACTACTTTGGTCAGTTACATATCTATATTGAAACCATTTTAGCATGGATTTATAGATTTATAATGTATTTTCTTAAAATTCACACATCATGAACATGCCCCATGAATTGTATCTCCCCCTTCATCCTACATCACTTAATTTTTCAGATTTAACAATAAAGTGCATAGGGGAGACAAGTGCCTCCAACATCCTCAAGGTGAGGTTGTGGTTGGTCATTAGTACCAACCCTTTACATCTAGTATTTTTTTCATCCTTTTATTTGGATATTTGAATATGAACTTTCCTCTTTTCCTAGATTGGTATTTAATTATTTGGTGAGAAACAACCCACCAGTGAAAATCTCTTTCAATGTACCTTTTATGTACTTCTTTCCATGATTCTTTCTCTATGCAAGGTATATTTTACCAGTCTTCTATTTATATTTTATAGTTTCATGTTTGAAACTACTTAAACATGTCTCTTGATTATTTTCCATGGATTCCATTAAATTTTCTTCAGATACTCTTGTTTTCTTTAAGACTTTTTCCATCTTAGACTTGAGTGAATCATTCTTCTTGTTGCCCATGAGATCCATTTCTTAATCCTTTAATATCCATACGCATTTCTTATCTTTCCATGTATATTGTTGATGGTAAAATCCCTAAATACTCTTTTTATTTCTATCATTAACATTGTTCTATAGGCTGAATATTGTTTTAGGTGAACCAGATTCTTTATCCAAAAAAATCAAGTCTTTTACTAGTCATGGGAGTGGGGGTATTTTATTAACATTTATACTTCTTTTTATGCTATAGTTTCTTGAAAAATGACCGAATTTAGACCAAGTATAATACCATTCAACACAACCATACCTCATGTGATATTATTATCTCAATTAGGGTGGTGTGGCAGTGGGTCTTTCTCTTATATTTAGATCTATTTATTCCATAAAGTTACTCATCAAATGTCCTTATTTACCATGGAAATAACACTATAATGGAATATTTCTTTGAGGATTTCTTGCATCAATCATGTCTGATCTTCACTCTTACTTCTTGAAGCCATAATAATGTTCTTATTACTTTTTTTATATTTCCTTGTGTAGGAACCTTCAAAAACAGACCTCTTCTTCATTAGATGAAGTTATTAAAGATTTGTAATCCATAATTCCTTATCATCCAGTTTTTTATTTAAATTATAAATCTAATAATTCCTTTCACTCTATTTTTTTCTACTTTATCTTTACACTGAACCCTAAGGGAAATCATAGATGATTCATGGATCCTTTCCTTTTCCACGCTTGATTTTATTTATTAGATAGGTGATTCAATCATATAAATTTGTTCCTATATTTTCCTTCCCATTTTTGAGATGGTTTCCTTCAAATTATATGATTTGGTTGATTCATCTTCAACATCTCTAGAAGATATAGAATTTTTATTTTCAGATTTACAAGAAGAATCTCCCATGGGATTTGAAACAATTATACATAATTAATCACTTATGTTTACCCAGATAGGAGTAGACAATTTATTATTAGACCTATTATTGATTTTATTCTTTTGAATTTTAGAAAAATTAAATTCTTGATAAAATAAATGTGCATCTAAATTTTTATAAACACCATTAGGGATAACTTGACATCCCACTTTCAAGACATATTTTTCAACAAATAGATCTTCTAACTTCAAACACATATCTTTGGATAACTTGTAGTGAGATAGCCTTTTAAAAACTTGTTCTTCCATAGCTTCATTCAAAGGATTATTAGCATGGGAATCAATTTTTATATTTCTTTTATCAATATCATACATTCTTCCATGCTGACTTTGTAATAAAATCATATCCAACAAAACATGATAAGGAATTCCAACATATTCTTCAAAATATAACAAGAATTCCTTCTTCCATATTGGAAATTGATTCCCATAAAATATAGGATCTTTAATTATTGAATCCATATATAATATTTAGAGCTAAACAAACCAGATATGTCAGGTTTAATAAACTCAAAAACATGAGGCTTTGATACAACTTGTTGGAACCAGAGATACCCTGATAGGGGGTGAATCATGGTGTTGCCAAATTTTATCTTTTATTTTATTCTTATTTATCTTATTATTTTTAGTTCTTGTTACCATGTTATTGGGAACAATTATTCAACCTATTTTTCCTTTCTCAAATGAATTCACATCACACATATACAGAAATTAAATATGTGAGGATGGAAATTTTACTTGGTTCACCTAAATGGGTTAATCTAAGGAGAACACGCCAATTATGTATTGGTGTTCTAGGGTTGTAATACTCTTAGTAGGGATATTACAATGAATTTAGGAAGGTTTAACTACCAATCCTAGGTGTAATTCTTCTTCTATACTCTTGGGCGCTGCTCAAGTGAGGAATGGGTCAGTTTATAGACTTGAGGGTCTCTGTTATGGTTTGGATACTTATAGTATTATCTCTATTGAGCATGAGAATTTTCTTAAATATCAAAATTAGAATGTATTCACTTTGATCTCCAATATGTTTCTCCCCTTTTTCTTCAAACTAGATGGACACATATCCTCATTGGTGAGTGTTATATCTGTGTACTCCCTCGAACTACAGTAGTAATTTTCTTGGATGATGGTAATTCCAAGACTAGAATTATAGCTTTATGATCTACTTATATCCTATATATTATAAGTTTATCTCCTTCAATATCTACTGGATCAGATTACTAGAATATTATCTTTATCTTCTGTTTACAAAAATATTAAACAAGTTGATATTTACAGGCTCTCCTCTATCTATATTTTTTATTTTTTATTTGAAACTTTATATAGAGAAATATAGTCCCTGAACTCTTCTGAAACTGATATCAAAAATATATCCTTGAGTCTTTTTTTCTTTTTCTAATAGAAATGCTCTGATTAGTTTATATGCATGCCTTCCCAACTTTATGTACCTTCATTAATAGTGTAAATTACACTATATTACTCCTTGAAATTTATAATCCTACCATGTGTCACATGCACTGAATTTGTTCATATTATCATACATGCACCAAAATTTGGTTTTAAATAGTTTCTATAATCTTCATGAACATTAAAAATTGTTTCTATATTCATTTTTTCCTTCATATTAATCAACCACAAAAACTCCATTTTAATTCTCTACAATTTAAGCAACTTTTACAAGATTTTGAATATCCAAATATAATGGAAGAGATATTTCCATTCAAAATATCTTATTTAAATTCTCCATAATATCATAGTGACTTCATGACACATGAAACACTTATAAAAACATTGATCACCATACTCACTTGGTCGTTTTGGCTTCAAATTCATTCAAAATGCTCTCCACCATGGCATGGTGAGAATCCTCTTATCATTTTGCATCAACCACGAGTATGGTATCTATAAAGACATTGATTTTTTCAAGTATTGTTTTAGAATATTATATGGATTATTTTTGGAGCTAAGTGCTAAGAAAACATGAGCTTCTAAGGCCCTATGTGCCCAAAATTATTTTTTGAAATATATTAAATATATTAAGTATCATGCATGTGTAGTTTTCATGAAAAAGTGGAATAACTCTTAAATAGAGGCTTCGATCAGAAATATGAGGTCGTCTTTGATTTCATAGCATGGGTTTTACCCTAGGAACGACATAACCTTTGTCAGTATTATAAGTTTCTATAAAGTGACATCATGGGAGAATAAATAAATTAAATAAATTAAATTATTTATTTTATTTATTTTATTTATTTTATTTAATGTGACACAGAAACCTAATATCTTTCTATAAATATGATTTTATGGCTAATTTGTAGTGTTATCCATATAACCCTGCAAATTGATAGGGGAGAGAGTGTTGAAGGAAGTCTTTGAGGATGACACCAAATCGGATTGGGATCAAGGATCGTTGTTCCAATGGAATGTGTGGATCTCACTAATGATAATGACGTAGGCTCATTATTCATCATTGATCGATCCAGATTGATTTAGGATATTGTATTTTGTGGATTTGTCCTTGTTTTTTTATCCTATTATGAACAAAAATCAATCGACCAACGGATTGATTCGTGGTTCAATCGTATTGTGGGTGTGGGATTATTCTGTGGGGATTATTGGGAGAAATTGTTTATTTTATCATGGATATCCATTCATAATTTTAATGAAAATGGATCGAGTCCATCCCAAACACAGCCTAGTTTCATTTCACTTTTTCATGTTTCTTGGTTTTCTCCCACCATTCTTAATTTTTTTATCGTAGGCAATTCTTTTGGCCAACGGTTTGATAAATACCAAACAAACAATCGTTACGCACTCGTTTCTTGGTGTAACAGATTGTTATCATAGATCTGAGTTTAGATTAATGATGAGATCAAGATATAATGATGAATCAGTACTGGATCGTAGTTCCTCATGTGGTTTTTGATGTATGGTGACCGAGTGATGCGACAATGATTTTTCCATGTGATTTGGCAATTAGATTATGTCAAGTGGTGATGATGAGACACGATCAAACCATATCCATGATCTCTAGCATGATTTTTGGTTAGATTAAAGTTCGGAGGAGCGTACAACAACATGTGAGGAATATCCACGGGTTTTTATAAATTACAAGTTACACGGCGTGTAATCCGGGATCACACACCCTGTGGGACCCCCTGTGCGGTTCTAGGGTTCTATAGAGAAGATAAATATCACAAGGAATGTGACAGATATAACATGGCATGTGACCCTTACTTGGTAGATCATCTTATACCTTGGATGGTAAATTAACATCGACAGGATTACATGGGCTCGGACACACCTTGCACTCTGACACAAACATGGGCATGGGCCATGATACACAGGAAGGACCTGGTGCTAAAAGGGGCATGTCGTGTACTCCTTCAAAGAAGTCTTGGAGCCCTTTTCCTCCTTATCTTAGACAAGTTTTTTTATGGTACATTCCCTTGATCCATTCCCTGATGTTTATTATGGAATCACATCCTATACATAGGATAATGATCCCTTTAGAGAGACTTTATTTTCAAATAGAGTTGTCGGAATCCTTCTGTGAGGCCCAGAGTGAGATCCTTTATCATCATCTTTTCCCTAGGAAGAGTTCTTGGTATCATCGTGAACAACACTATGTAGGAGTAAATCCTCTACTTATTGGGTTAATTTGGATTGGGTTGATGGTATACCCCATGGCCTTAGGTGTGATCCCCATCTGTGTATCATTCTCTTAAAATTTCTAGCATGTACTTCTTATTGCGAGACCCGATGAGCATGACATATCTAACGGATTCCATCAGTGTTATTGGACTCTTGGAGTGCGTTCTCCTAGATTAATGTTATAAGGAACCTTTGAGTAGGAATCCAACACTAGCATTACAGTTGTGATTTTACCTTTAGATTTTGTGTCTATGTTGAGTATATCTAGATATTTTTGTTATATGTGTTGTAAACATATACTTGTGATGAGATGATTTTTATTCTTGATGTTATATGCTCAGTGATTTTAGGTTGTCTTACTGGGTATTTTTATAATCACCCATTCATGGGATTTTCCCACACATTTCATGTCTTATGAAGATGATTGACCTTTTGATGAAGCCCTAGAGGGACCAGGACTAGGTGGAGCTTAGTGAGCTGGATAGACCGAGGTGTGTTCCTACAGTTGCATTGATGGCAGTCCTTTCCCACTTTACAAGTTGGACATGATTTCATTTTCTTTGTGTTAGTCTTGTATTGGGACCTTTTTCTTTCCATTACTTGTTGTCATACTCTGATGGTGGTATTTTATATGTATTCATGCATGGTTATCATTTTTTTTACATTTCATCATTGTAAGGGCTTGGAGATGTGTGTGTATGTGTGTGTGTGTGTGTGTGTGTGTGTAGGTATATTAGCCTAAGGCCTCCCATGTGAGTGATATGCCTACTCAGTGCTGGTCTTCAGCCCCTAGCCTATTGGAGGTGGGATTGGGGTAATAATGGCATGGGCCCCATTGGGACGGTACATGATAGAGTGGTGTCAGATCATTCAATTCTACCTTAGGACTGGAGTCTATGAGATTGGTTTGGGGTAACAGTGTTGAGTGTTTTGAGTTCAAATTTCAAGCCATGGAATTTAGTGTTGGTGCGGCGAATGATGTATCCAAGCACCAGGGCTCTAATAACCTACTTGTTTACTTGGTACATGTAGACACTGGTTGTATGGAAATCATTGGTACATGCATCATATAGGAATGGGTTGTGGTTTTCATATCCTTATCGAGTCATCTCTCCAAATATACTCATTGACCATGGTGCATCTTGTCTATTACCAGATGCCTCCATGACATTTTCCAGCTAGGCCCCAACATTAGGATCATGAGGATGATCCCCTGAGTGATGAGACTTTGATACAAGGACCTATTCTGTAGGTGTTACTTACAGGTAATGAACCAATCATACCACCACCTATCAAGAAGCAGATGGTACCAGTAGTAATAGTAGATGGGGTGTATAGGCTGAGCACTCTTTATGAGTTTTAGTGATAGCGATCCCTCGGGTTCTGAGGTGAGCCCGACCCACAGGCGGATAAGGACTATCTTAAGGCAGTGACATGAGTCTTCCATCTTGTCAGGACACTGGAAAATTAGATGGTGGTCCTGGAAGTGATCCTTATTCATGGATCTATAGAATGATGGTGGGGCTTATTGACCCAGTCGTATAATGAGGCGACTCTATAATGGTCAGAGTTCAAGTACCTTTTTATAGAAGATATATCTCTGGCTACATTGAGGGTTGTACATGTTTAGGATATTCTAAAACTTCAACAGGGTAGTACAACTGTGGCTAAGTATTCATTGAGGTTCACCAACCTATCTAGGTACTCAATGGATATGGTGTGTGGTCAGTTATTTTAGGCTCAAACCTTAAATCAAGGACTATGCGGAGAAATTTTAGCTAGTGTGATACCTCTATGCATTACTACCTATGTTTGGGTGCTAGAACATTCTTTGGTGGTTGATATTTTCTTGGATGAGTAGACGTAGATAGTTTGTGCCAACAGTGGGCATGTAGGAGATGAGTCTTTTATAGTAGGAAGATGATGTCAAACTCAAGGACCTGGATGTGTGAAATGTTTTAGGAGGTGATCCCAGGATAGAGGGTTTGTGGTTTAGGGATCACAGGATGGATCTAGTCAGCCTAGGGAGAGGCGGTTCTACTCTTGTGATGGTAGGGGACATCTTGTGTGGGATTATCTGACATGTCATATGGATTAAAGAGAGATATTGGATGGGCCACCTAGCCTAAGGCATCGACAGGAGAAGACAAATCTGTAGGGTGATGAACATGGAAGAGTATCTAGGAGAGTAGCTAAAGGTGGCAGACACTATGACTTGTTTTCACCACCCCCAGGTGGTCCACGGCAGGGTCAGAGAACTATGGGATAGGTGAGAATGTGGCTGCAGGTGGTCGAGGATTATAACTCAAAGGCTTTCATGGATGATAAAAGGTATTATCTCTATCTTTTCTACATTATCTACAATACTAATAGACACATGTGTGATTCATTACTTTATTTTCACTTTTTTTTTAAAGACAGATTCATTAACGTTGAAGATCAGCAAACGTACAATTACAAAGCCATGAAGGGAAATGGTCCAGCCAGAGCTGGTTAACATCATAGGGGCCTGAGCCTGCCAACTGATGGGCAGAATTGTTTCCTTCCTTTTTAAAAAAGTAGAAAGTGCAGATTGATAATCCTTGATGGAGTGAAAGGATTCTCCTGATGAGGGATCCAAAAGACTGGAGGCCGCTGTCTTTGAAATTGATAGCATTGATAATGGTGAGACAGTCTGATTCGAGGTTGATTTTAACCCATCCACGATCCTTGGTGAGCATCATACCTTCAAGGATGGAAGTAGCCTCAGCCACCACAGGTTCCCAAAATGCAAAGTGTGATTCATGTTTGGCCGCAACGATTTTCCCCTAATGATTATGGGCCAGGATGTCGAGTGAGACAGGCCCATCCTTGGGGAGAGACGCATCCACATTAATCTTAAGAATCCCCTCACTTGGAGGACACCAGTGGGAGGGAAAATAAGGGGTTAAAAATGGCTTATGTTGACTATTTTGGTGCTTCCAGCCCTCAATCCACAAAGAGGCTCGTTCAATATAGAATTTGGGGGTTATGTGAACTTCGTTGAAAACTGCCTCGTTCTGACGGACCCAAATGATACAGGCCAGGGTGCAAAGTGAACCTACTTTAGCTTACGAAAAGGAGGAGCACCATTGCATCAGGAAGGATGGGAGGTCATAGGACATGGCCAGTGAAGTGGGTGAAATAGAGATCCATTTGTTCCAAATTTCCTTAGCCCCTGGGCACTGGATGATGGCGTGCAAGGGAGATTCTAGGACGTTTGGGCAAAAAGGGCAAGCATCATCACTGGAAATGTGCCGGAAGGCAAGAAGGCTCATGGTAAGAAGGGTTCTCGTGCACACCTTCCACCAAAAGTGGTGGATTTTTGGTGGAACGTTGAGTTTCCAAATTGACTTTCAGGGTCCCCCATCCCAAATCGACTGAATGGTTACCAATGGAAAGCCGGTATCCGGATTTCACTGTGTAGGCTCCTGACAGGTTGTTGATCCAGAAGATATAGTCGGGGCCTGCGTCTGGGACCCAGGGGGTACTCAGGATAATTCTTTTGTCTCTTTCATTGAACCATGCGTGAATCTTCTCCAGACACCATCTAGGACCCTGATCGGAAAAGAGGAACCTGACAGTGGCATCTTCGAACCCTGGTTGGGCAGGGGATGGGGCCCGTACACCTTCCTCATCAATCATCCAGGGGTCGGTCCAGATGTTAACAGTTTGGCCATTCCTAATCCTCTAGCCCAACCCTTTTTCTAGGAGACTTCGATCCCCCCAAATGCTTCTCCAAAGGAATCTTGGATGGGGGCCAAGAGAGGAGACATGGAAGTCCTTGTGGGGAAAGTATTTAGCTCGAAGAACGCGCGCACAGAGAGATGAAGTATGGTTAATCAAGCACCAACCTTGTGTCGACAGTGTGACCTGGATCGACCCTTTCACTTTGAGACTCCAACTGGAGGTGACTTAGTGATCACAAACTTGTGCCGACAGTGTGACCTGACTCTTGGAGGTGATATTTTCTTTTGGGATCTCTTTGTAGTAGCGATGAGGCCTTACAATTTCATCTTAGGTATGGACTGGTTATCTAGATTTTATGCCCAAATAGATTGTTTTAGGTGGAGGATACGGCGTGTCTATAGAAATGGGACTAGGTTTTCCTTTATGGGTGAAAGGGAAACCTATGAATAGTAGGATAGACTCATGTATAGGAGGTTGCAACCGATTACTCATCAGTTGGCTGGCATAACCCTTGGTGTAGTGGATACTATGAGTTTCCAGTTTCCTATAGTTATGGAAGAGTATGAGGGTGCCTTCCCTATGGACATGTTGGATTTACCTCCCCAATGATAGATAGACTTTTTCATTTATCTACACCTCAGTATAGCCCCAATATATTTATCATCATATCAGATGGCTCCCACAGAGCTTCACGATATGAGGGTGCAGTTGGAGGACTTGCAGAGGAGGTGCTTTATCAGACCCAATGTTTCACCATGGGTAGTCCCAATATTATTTTTCAATAAGGTGGATGGGATATTGATGTTGTGTATGTATTATCATCACCTAAAATAGGTTATCATAAAGGAAAAGTACCCATTAACGAGGATCGATAACCTATTTGATCGGTTGATAGGGGTATGATGGTTCTCAAAGATTGACCTCTGATAAAGCTATCACCAGTTGTGAGTATAAGATGAGGATATAGAAAAAATGACATTCAGATGTCACTATGGTCATTATGAGTACTTGGTGATGCCCTTTGGGATGATGAATTCCCTATAAGTGTTTATGGGACTCATGAACCAGATCTTTTATCCTTTCTTAGACTGTTTCGTGGTAGTCTTCATCGACAAAATCCTAGTGTACTCGTCGTTTGAGGTGGATCATGTGAGACACTTGAGTATGGTTTTGTATGTACTATAAAATCACCAAATTTACAGGAATCTCTCAAAGTTCTAGTTCTAGATTCAAAAGGTCCACTTTCTGGGACATGTTATCTCATCTAATGATGTAGTAGTGGACCCGACTAAGGTCGAGGCAGTATTATCCTAGGATCCACCCAAGAGCATGATAGAGGTGAAAAGATTCCTTGGGATGGCAGGATACTATCAGAGATTCATACCTCATTTCTCTAGTATATCAACTCCCTTGATAGATTTTACCCAAAATGGGAATCCTTTTATATGGATAGAGAGGTTCCAGTAGGCTTTTCATGAGTTAAGGCAGATATTGAAGAGCACTCTCATCTTGAGATTGTCATAGGAAGGTGTCAAGTACGTAGTGTTTTGCGATGCATTTGGTATTGGGCTTGGTTTTATTCTAATTAAGAGGTAGGTAGTGATTGCCTATGGTCCACATCAGTTGATAATACATGAGAATAACTATGTGACCCATGATCTTGATTTAGTAGTGGTATTCTTCACACTGAATATGTGGAGACACTACCAGATGGTAAGCAGTTTATCATCTATTATGATCAAAATATTCTAAAGAATATCTTATATCAAAATAATATTAACTTGAGATAGATTGTATGGTAAGATTTCCTCCAGTATTATGATTTTGATATTGTCTATACTCTTTGGAAGGGGAACATAGTAGCAGATGCCCTCAGTGTGAGATATTGTTCACAATTGCTGAGTGAGGTGTTAGAGTAGTTGGCCTCTTTGTAGTTATCCTTTGTGGATAGGGATAGATCAGCTTACCTCCAGTCAATGGTTGTTACCCCTCCTCTTTTACAGTGAGTTAGGCATAGCTTTGGGATACTAACTGTAATACCCTATGTACACATATATCTATTGTACATACTCTTGAGGGATTTTCTGAAGGTGGGGGCATGTCGTTTCTTTTAGAGGATGGATGATGTTTCTAATGAAATTTTAGGAGGAGGTTCTTAGATAGTTTCATACATATCTTTTTCCAGTACATCCAGGTATGGAAAAGATGTACCATGACCTACGATGTCAGTTTTGGTGGCTAGGGATGAAGAACGGAGTTACAAAGTCTATCTCTCGACGCATTACTTTTTAGAAAGTGAAGGTTGGGCACCAGGTTTTGGCAGGTTTAGATCAACCCATTGAGGTGCCAGAGTATAATTGTGATGTTATATCAATGTAATTCATGACAGGGTTACCACATACGTCTAGGGGACACAATTCCATCTTAGTGATCATAGACCAACTCACCCAGTCGGACCACTTCCTAGCTATTCGAGAGTAGAGTTCAGTAGATATCTTAGGATGCCTCTATGTGCAGGATATATTCTGAATCCATGGATTTACCATGATTATCATTAAATAACATGATGCTTGATTCACATTTTGGTTATAGAATGGATTGCAGGAGGCCTTTAGGACTCAGTTTCATTTGAGCATGTATTTTCACCCTCAGACCAATGGCTAGACTGAGTAGACCATTCAGGTCTTAGATGACATGTTTCAAGATTTCATGTTAGACTTTGGCCATATTTTATAGGATCACCTACCATTGGTGGAGTTTACATACAAAAATAGTTACCATTCCACCATTGGTATGGAACCATCTAAGGCCTTGTATAGGAAACCCTATAGATCACCGCTATGTTGGACCAACCTAAGAGAGTCAACACTTATGGGCCCAGAGTTGGTGTGAACCACTATATAGAAGGTTAATATCATCCATGACTGGATGAGGACTGCAAAAATCCATCATAAGTCCTATGTGGACTGACAATGGAGGATGTTGGAGTTCGAGGAGGGAGATCATGTGTTCCTATGGGTTTCACCTCGACGTGGGTTATAGAGATTTGGCTGGGGAGAAAATCTATCTATGAGATTCATTAGTCCTTTCTAAATACTTCATATAGTTAAAGATGTGGATTACTTCTTAGATCTTCCACTGTAGTTAGACCGGGTAAACGATGTATTCTGCATGTTGCAGTAGAGGAGTTACATGCACAACCTTTTGCGTGTTATCGACTGGGGTGAGATGAACATTGGGGATAGAGATACCTTTGTTGAGTACCCAATAGAAATCAAGTATCTATATAAGAGTATCTTTTTTGGGTGATCAATTCCCATAGTGCGTGTCTGGTGGCATCATGGTAATCTTCAGGAGAGCACCTGGGAGTAGGAGACTCGGATGCATGCTCAGTACCCACATCTCTTTGAGTAGCCTTTTGTTTTGGATTTTATAGATGTAAATCCCCAAGGTGGGGAGAATTTAATGACTATAATTCTTCCATGTATTGTTTTGGAATATTATATGGATTATTTTCAGAGCTAGGCGCTGAGATGGTGTAAGATTCTGAGGCCCTATGTGCCTGAAATTAATTTTTGAAATATATTAAATATATTAAGTATCACACAAGCTTAGTTTAGCTAAAAAAGTTGAATAACTCATAAATGGAGGATTATATTGGAAATATGAGGCCATATTTGAGTTCATGGAATGGGTTTTACCCTAGACGCAATATAACCTTTGTCGGCATCGGGAGTTTCCAAAAATTGTAGTCCTAGGTGAATTAATAAAATAAATAAATTAAATTATTTATTTTATTTAACATGATGTAGAAACATAATATATTTCTATAAATATGCTTCTATGGATAATTTTTCGGGTTAGCTACATAACCCTAAAAATTGAGAGGGAGATAGAGCGTTGAAGAAGATCTTGGCAGATGACACCAGATTGGATTGGGATCGAGTATCAGTGTGCCAACGGAATGTGTGGATCTCGCCAACAACAATGATGTAGGCTCGTTCTTTGTTAATGATCAATCCATATCAAGGTATTACATTTTATTTTATGGATTTATCCTCATTTTATTATCCTATAATGAATGTTAATCAATTGACCAACGGATTGATTTGTGGTTCGATCATATTTCAGGTGTGAGAATATTCTATGGGGATTATTGGGATAAATTATTTATTTTATCATGGATATCTATTCATCATTCTAACATAAACAGATCAAGGCCAACCTGAACACGGTCAAGGTTTTTTCCTCTTTTAAATGTTTCTTATTTTTATCCCACTATTATTTGTTCATTCATCATGGGAAATTACTTTGGCCTGCATTTCGACAAATATCAGATAAACAACTGTTGTGCACCCATTTCTTGGCACAACAGATTGTTATCGCAGATCTAGGTTCAGATCAATGATGGTATTGTGCTACGATGATGGATCGAGACTCGGTTGGAGTTCCTCATGCAATTTTTGATATACGGTGACTGGGTGAAATGATTATGGTTTTACTATGTAATTTGGTGGTTGGATTCTGGTGAGCGATGATGTCGAGGCAAAGCCAGACTAGATCAATGCTCTCTTTCATGATTCATGTCTTGATTAGAGTCCAGAGGATTGGATGATGACGTGTGAGGAAGATCCATGAGTTTCTAGAAATTCTAGGTTACACAGCATGTAATCTGGGATCACACGCTGTGTGGGACACCCCTGTGTGTTTCTTGGGTTTCATAGAGAATATAAATATCACACGGCATGTGAAAACTATAACACAGCATGTAAACCTTACCCAGTTGCTCGACATGTACCTTGGAGGGTACACGGACATGGTCATGAGTACAAAGACTCTTACATGCCATGTACTCGTACACAAACATGGGAACGGGTTGTGATACATGAGAAAGACATGGTGATAAAGGGAAACATCGTGTACTACTAGTACATGTCATGTACTCCTTAAAAGAAGGTTTGGAGACCTTGTCCTCCTCAGTTTGGACAAGTTTTGTTAGGGTGTGTTCCCTTGATCTATTCTCTATGGGTTAGTATGGAATCACATCCTATACATAGGATGGTGATACCATCAAAGGGACTTCAGTTTCAGATAGAGTTGTTGTAATCCTTCTGTGAGACCTAGAGTGAGATCCTCTATCATCATCTTTTCCCTAGGTAGAGTACATGGTATCATTGTAACCAATATTATGCGGGTGTTGATCCTTTACTTAATGGGTTAATCTATATTGGGTTTGTTGTTATACCACATGTCCTTGGCTGGGATCCCCATCTGTGTATCATTCTCTTCATATTTCCATCAAGTACTTTTTATAGTGAGACCAGATAAGCATGAAATCTCAAATGGACACCATCAGTGCTATTTGACTCTTGGAGTGTGTTCTCCCAGATGAGTTCTATGAGGAACCTTTGAGCAGGAATCCTGGAATGGAATTACAATTGTGACTTTACCTTGAGACTATGTGTCTATTTTGAGTATATCGGGATATTCTTGTTATATGTGTTGAAGACATATACCTACAATGAGATGACTATTATTCTTAATGTTATATGCTTAGTGATTTTGGGGTGTCCTATTGGTTATTATTATACTCACCCATGCATGGGATTTTCCCACACATGTCGTGTCTTATACAGATGATCGACCTTTTGATGGAGTCCTAGAAGGACCAGGACCAGGTAGAGCTTAGTGGTCTGGATAGATCGAGGTGTGTTTTTTTAGTTGCATTGACAACAATCCTCACCCACTTTATAGGTTTGACTTATTTTTAGTTTATTTTTGGCAGTCTTGTATTTGGCCCTTTTGTTTTCCAATACTTGTTTTTGTACTATGATGGTGGGATTTTAGATGAATGCATGTATGGTTATCAGTTGTTTTACATTTTACAATTGTATGGGCTTGGATATGTGTGCATGTGTACAAGTACATTAGTCTAGGGCCTCTCATGTGAGTGATATTCCTACTCAATGTAGTTCGTCAACCCCTATCCTATTGGAGGTAGGCTTGGGGTAGTCATGGAACGGGCCTCGTTGGGATGGGTCATGATAGATTCCTTCTCCATGGAATGCCCAATTCTCTATTCCTCCACCTAAACTTTCATAAATCCACCATTATACCCTCTATGGTGTGATGTCAACCTTTTCTCTATTTTTAAGTCACCATAGTCTCTCACATTGCATGTATAGTCCTAGTAGCCCATTTTTCTCTTCCACTAATCATTATACACATCTCAAGCTTATCCATTTGAAGCTACCTATGAATTTAAATAACATATCCCTTCTTCATGGTGTGGATTCCTAATTTATCATATGTCAATAGGTCTCCAAACATAACTGGTCCTTGAACTCTCTGTGTTCCTCCATCATTATGATTGATTTAGTGGTGTGGAGAAATGAAAAGGCCTTCCTAGTTGTTTAAGGAAACTGATGTCTCAATACATGGATACAAATATGGTGGTAGAGTATTTTGGTCCCTTACAAATCCACCCTTATGAATTACCAACTGCCCTTATGTGGTTCAACATTTACTCTTACGTAAAGTTTTAATGACTGTTATGTAGATCTTCCAAATTACCATTCCCCTTATAAAAGCTTTAGAGGTTAACTTTATATAGAGGGAAGTTTCCCTTAAAAGTTTCAAAGTTACCTTTATATACACTATATATATTCATCTTACCCTAACACGGGCTTAAGAGGTTTTAGAGTTACCTATACATAGGCAGTGCAATCTCTAAATAACACCTGGCCTAATTTACCCTTAAAAAACCTTGTAAGGTTTGACTTTTCACACATTACACACTTTAGAGAAGAGCCTTACCCATACACAGAATACTATCCAGCAGCCTGCTTTCACCTTGACACAACCTCTAACCAGTTTACCTTTACACAACCCTAGTGTACCTTTGCGTAGGTCGCTGATTCACCTTGATGCAACCTCTAAACATTGCTCAGATTTTATTTTATATATATATATATATATATATATATATCTTCTTATTCTTTCACCAATTTCAAATACACCTTCTCTTAGACCAGTAGACACATATTTAAATCATCTTCAATATAACACTTCCTTCATGCAACTGAATCACTTTATGGATTCATAAAAACCCTCCAACCATGACATAAAATGCTTATTAATACAATTGGTGGATCTTTGGGAGTTGTGGTGATCATATAATCATGAGTGATATGTTGGTTGTAAGAGTAGAGTCAGTTCTGATTTAGAGGGTGTGCTAATATTCACCAACTTTCTAACAACACAATATCAAGAAATGATCGCATTTTGGAAGATTATTGAGTTAAAGGTATTCTTAATCTTTAATGGTTTGTATTGAAAATTTAATTCTTATTAATTGTATTTAATTTTTTTTAGGATGTGTCAGGAAAAAAACAAAAAGAATAAAGATTTTATGATGTATTTTCACACTTTGGGGAACACTGCAATGCCTGGGTATGAGAGGCTCTAGGTACTTTAATATGAATAGAAATAATATCTATATTTATATTGTTACTTAATTATAAGGTATTTATTTGATGAAGTCAGAATTTGGGGGGATCTCTCTATTATATAGGATTCAACATTTTTCATGTTGAGAGTAAACTAAAATAGAATATTGTAGATTTAAGAAACTATTGAATAATAATCCCAACAATCAAGTTCTTTATTCCCAAACTTATAATAGTTCAACCAATGACCTATAAATATTTTTTTGTTATTTGGAGTGCTTATTGACCAAATTTTTCAAAACTATATGCTTGTTATTTTGAGATATTCTCAACAATAAGTTGGGAATACTTTGGGGATCCAATAAATTTATAAATTATTTTATCCACCAATGATATTATTAGACCAAACATATGTGTTGATATTATTATACCAACCATATGTGTTCTCTTTTCATTCATCTTAGCTCAACTTGAGTCTTTCAAGTTCATTGTATTCAAATTGCTTTATTTTAGTTTCATTTTGTAAACTATAAACTGATTTTAATAGATAGTTTTCATCTGAATTATAAAATCTTCTTACATGTAATTTCCTATAGTCCATTCAAATCAACCTAAACTTAATTGAATAGAATCAAACCAACCTAAAGTGGTAATTTCATTTTATTTGTCTTTTCAAGAAGTATAAAAACATAAATAGTCATGAAAAGGATTTAAACTTTAATAAAATAGTCTTAAAATAGTCCAAAAACAAACTCATGTAGTCCTAAGACTGAAGTCTAGAAATTCAACATTAATACAAAAGGCTAGAAATTCCCCATTTAGTTATATTTTTATGCTTAAATTTAAGTTTTCTTCTCATGAATCCCTTTAATATAAGGTTGTAAATTCCCCTTTAAACTAAGGTGATATTTTTTTATGATTTTTTGTTTTAAATGGAGAAAAGGTATTGATAGGGGTTAAATACCTTTAAATATTTACTTTATAAGAAAGAAAAATATTTTCAAAAATTATTCTATGAATGAGAATTAATTTTGAAAAGGGGTGGATATATTGAAATGATTACTTTTTGTAATGTAATTTGGGAGAGTGTTTTGTCAAATTTTACTTTAAATTAATTGATTTTGAGGTATAATATATATTTGAAATAATTTTTTTGGGGGATTCTAAACAGAAATTTTGATTTAGTGAAACTATTTTGAAGTTTTTTTTAATAAACCAAAATTCATTGGCAGGCGGGAAAAGTTAAATCCATAATGATTCTGTTTGATGTCTTGGACATTTTTCTGTAGAAGTATGTGATTTTTTTTTGGGTTATGTAATGGTTTTTTGGATGTTAGTTGTAACGCCCCGACCCTAGTTACCCAGAGTCGGTGCATTATTACATAACGTTGGCGTGATCACAAGGGATCAAATCCCGAAAGACCAATCAGTTTAGTAGCCTTGGAAGTACTAGATACATACATAAGTTTTACATTACATTATAAAATGAAAAAAAAAACATTTTCTCCTTTGAACACATTCATATTCTTTAGACTATCCCTACAGATCAGTCATAATATACTTCTTCATATCCTGGGAAAAATAAAACATAGAAAGGGGTGATCTCAGATGCTCAGTAAGGATAAAAATATAGCAGAAAATTTCATAAATAATCATAAACATTTAAGGTAATGTGTAAGACTAAAACAAAAGCCTTTTAAACTTAAACTTTAGCATAATATGGCAAACATAAATCAAATAATGTCATTTACTTATTCACGTGGATATTCTACTAATCGAATAGTCACATGTAATATCAATATCCAATTTCATAATGATGGAATACATAATTCCAGACTTCATAACCACATAGTCAAGGCCTTGTGCCAAGACTAAAAATAATATTTTGTCAAGGCCTTGTGCCAAGATACTAGTTTGTCTCATGAGACCTACCGATGCATCGAGGAGCTATAGCGGGCTCCACCCGTCACTTACTAAGTCCAATGCATTCCTCATATGAAAATGTTTAAACATAACATAAACATTCGTATTAAAACTAGCATACAAAATGTCAATACTTTATCTATAAACCATGAATGGTATAAAAATAACACATCCAAAGTCAAACATAAAACAAAACCTTCAATATAATATGGAAGATTTGTATCATAACAAATCAACTTCGAACAAGTTTAAAATCCATCAAAGGATGTTGACATAGATGAAATGAAAACTATTTGAAATAAATACCTACTTCTATTTTGAAATCATTTAAAAGAAAACATTTATTTTGAAAATATTCTTATAAGCTTGTAAGGGAAGCTTCAAAGGTGTTATAACAGCGAAAAATAGCCACACCCGCCGTATAAGTTAAAAAAACATTCTTTCCTTAATTTTGTCGAAAAGGTTGTAAAGGACTTTTTTTGGAAAAAACAGAAATATTCCTTTATAAACATCTTATAAAAATTCAAACAAGGGTATAAATGACTTTAACCCATAGTCTAGGAAAAAGTAAAAATGTTTTGAAATACATTTTAAGAAACACAGATGTGGATGATAAAGAGGTCCCAGTAGATACTCACATATAAACAACCTCGGATAATGAAGAGATTGTAAAAATAACCCTTACATGTCATATTAATCTAGTAAATTCGTGGAATGCATCAAAAGTATCAATTTACATTTATTTTTATATTTATAATATCAATTATTTTAATCTTTCATTAATAAGGTAATTACTGCATCATCATTTTGTCATAAATAAATTTAATTATTTAATGTCTAAAAATTATAAAAAAAACTACACTTATGTAGAAAATATTTTTAGATTTCTAATGAATATTTATAGTCGAATTTATATTATGTATAACCCTATATTAAAAATAGTTTAGTTATTAAACTTTAAATTTAATACTTTTAACTCTTCTTGAAATAAAATAATAATAAATGTCCTAATCTAATCCAAGTGGACCTAAAGGGTCATATTTTATTCCTAAGGTTGTTTTTGGTCGAAATACACTTATCTGGTAGAATTAGGACATGTGTTAGGGTAATTATAATATCATTTTTTTACCTTTAATTACCCTATTTACTTTTAACCGTGGTAAATAAAAGTCAAAAATTATTATTCACCGAAAATTATTTTCATATTATTGAACCACATTTTACTTATTTATGTCAACCATGTCTCTCGGATTTTTTAAATTCAATTCACAGAAGCAGAAAATTACATTTTATGCAAATTTTCAAATGTGCCTAGAAGGTGGGTAAAAGATGGTAAAAAGTTCAATAAAATTTTATATATCTAATATTATTATAAAATGAATACAATGAATTATATTGAACATATATAGTTATTATGTATCTATTTTTACATAATATAAATTTGAATAAAATAACTAATTATTTAAATAAAAAGTTAGATTTAAACAATAACGCAGTGTTTTTCACTATTCATAAAAAATTGAAAGTTTTCAGAAAAATACCAAAAATTCACCCTAAGATAATTTTGATATTATGAATCCAAAAATGAAGTCCATTTTGAAAAATAAAATTTATAAAATTTCAAAAAGTGGGTATTAATATTCATAACCGCTAGTTTGATTGGTCGTGGTGTGTTAAAACTCCAAGTTGCGTATAGCGCAAGCTATTGTATTATTCAAAGGGAAATGTACCATAGAAGATTAGGGTGTTACATTCTCCCCTCCTTCAAATAAATTTATCATCCAAATTTCTAGAATATTAATGCATAAAAAGATTCAAGTTTTTCTTCATCATAAGTTCCTCGGGTTCCCACGTTGCCTCTTCCATCTTATGGTTTCTCCATAGAACTTTCACCAGACGAGTCGTCCGATTTCTCAGCACTTGTTTTTTGGTATCAAGAATCTTGACAGGATCGTCACAATAGGATGTATTGGGTTCCAGTTATATTTCTTCATAGGTGAGTACATGTGTTGGGTCAGGCATGTATTTTCTCAACAGTGATACATGGAACACATCATGAACTTTGGAGAGACTTGGTGGCATTGCCAAATGATAAGCTACAACTCCAATTCGTTCAAGAATTTCGAAAGGTCTGATGTATCTGGGACTTAATTTACCCTTCTTACCGAAATGTATAACACCCTTTCATGGAGATACCTTCAAGAAAACATGATCTCCTACTTGAAATTCCAAATACTTCCTTCGGTTATCGGCATAGCTCTTTTGCCTACTTTGAGCTGCTTTAATTTGGGTTTGGATAACCTTTGCCTTTTCTATTGTTTCCTCAACATGTTCTGGGCCTACGAGTTTTCTTTCACCAACATCATCCCAACAAGTTGGTGTGCGACATCTCTTTCCATATAACGCTTCATATGGTGCCATCTGAATACTTGAATGGAAGCTATTGTTATAGGAAAATTCTACCAGAGGTAAATATTGATCCCACATACCTTGAAAGTCAAGTGAGTAAGATCTCAACATGTCTTCTAAGGTTTGAATAGTCTATTCTAATTGTCCATAAGTTTGAGGGCGGTAGGCAGTGCTCAAACAAAGTTCAGTATCTAAGGCCTTCTGAAGACTTTTCTAGAATCTTGATGTAAAACAGAGATCATGATCAAAAACAATCGATAGGGGTACTCCATGAAGTCTTAAAAATTCATTAATATATAGTCTTTATAAATTTTCAAGTGGTAAATCTTCTCTTATAACAATAAAATGTGATGAATTGGTAATACAATCAACAATGACCCATATTGTATCATTCCTTCTAGGAGTCTTTGGTAGCCCCATGAAAAAAGTCAATCGTAATATCATCCCATTTCCACTTAGGTATGGGAAGAGGTTTCATGAATCCTCTAGGATGTTGTCTTCCAGCCTTCACCTATTGAAAAATCATACATATTGACACGTAATCATCAATATCCCTCTTCATGTTATCCCACCAAAAATGTTCCTTCAAATATCTATACATCTTAGTGCTACTAGGGTGTATAGAGAAATTGGAGCTATGATCATCATCCAACAATTCCCTTTTTAGATCAGGTATGTCAGGTACACAAAGTCTCTTCCCAAATTTCAAAATTCCATCTTCATATACAAATTCAATCAATCTCCCATCATTCACAGCTTTAATTTTCTTTTGAAACTCCTCATCATCAGTCTGAGAACTTTTTATCCTTTCTAGTAAAGATGGTTTGGAAACCATTTGAAAAAGTATTGATGTTTCACCTTCTATGATTATTCCCATATCCATTTTTACTAGATCCATGTACATAGGATCCCTTTGAACTCTCATCTTGTTCAGAACTCCATGATCCTTTCTGCTCAAAGAATATTCCACCTTATTTGCCTTCCCTGGGTGGTAGTGTATAGTGAAATCATAATACTTGAGTAGTTCAAGCCATTTTCTTTGCCTTATGTTGAGTTCTTTCTGTGAGAAAATATACTTCAAACTCTTATGATCAGTATAAATCTCACATTTTTTCACCATAGAGATAGTGTCTCCATATTTTCATAGCAAAGATTACAACTGCTAACTCAAGATCATGAGTGGGATAGTTTTTTTCATGAATTTTTAGATGTCGTGATGCATAGGAAATAACCCTATCATTCTGCATAAGGAAACAACCAAGTCCTTTCTCTGATGCATCACTATAAATAACAAACCCATCATTCCCCTATGGTAGAGTCAAGATAGGAGCATTGACTAATCTTCTCTTCAGTTCTTCAAAACATTCTTCACACTCTTTTGTCCAAACAAATTTAACCCCTTTACATGTGATCTTGGTTAAAGGATTTACCAATCGGGAAAAATTCTGGACGAAATGCCGATAATAACCTACTAAACCAATAAAACTACGTACCTCAGTTATACTCGTCAGTTCTGGCCATTCTTGGATTTCCTTGGTCTTTGAAAGATTGATAGATATTCCATCCTTAGAGACAATATGGCCAAGGAAAGAAATTTCTTGAATCCAGAATTCACACTTTCTAAACTTCTCATATAATTCATTTCTTCTGAGGTTTTTTAGAATAGTATGCAAGTGATTTTAATGATCTTCGTATCTTTTTTATTATACCAAGATATCATCAATAGATACCACTAAAAATTCATCAATATATTCCTTGAAAACTCTATTCATTAGATCCATGAAAATAGAGGATGCATTAGTCATTCCAAAAGGCATTACTATAAAATCATAATGCCCATACCTGGTTCGAAATGCTATTTTCAGAATGTCTTCCTTCTTCACACACAACTGATAATATCCAGATCGAAGGTCAATATTTGAAAAATATTGAGCTCCATGAAGTTGGCCAAATAAATCATCAATGCGAGGTAGGGGATACTTGTTCTTTATTGTTATAGCATTGATCTACCTGTAGTCAATGCACAACCTCATAGATCCATCTTTATTCTTAACAAAAAGAACAGGGGATCCCCATAGAGAAACACTAGGGTGAATAAATCCTTTAATACTCAATTCCTCTAGTTTTTTCTTTAGTTACACTAATTCCACAGTGGCCATTCTATAAGGGGTCTTCGATATGGTCCTCGAACTAGGAATTAAATCAATGGAAAACTCAATTTCTTGTTATGGAGGATGTCTAAGTAAATCCTATGGAAACACATCAGCATATTCTTTCATAATAGGTACATCCACTATTTGAGTATTCTTTTCCTCACCCATAGTTATTTTATTATCTTCCTCCCCAATAATTGAATTTAGTAGAGCTACTGGGGGTGGATCTAGATAAGAATCAGGTGGTGATGTTTCTACTCTAAAGATAAGGTACTCCTTATCATCATTGAAAATTGTAACCTCCTTATTCTTACAATAAATTTTCACATCATGGTCCGAAAGCCAATCCGTACTGAGGATTATATCAATTTCAATCATGGTTATGACGATGAGATCAGCGGATAAAGAACATTTATATGCCCTAATGGGGACTAATTCACAAAACATTGTTGCAATGATACTTCCATTAAGAGTTTTGATTGACAACTCCCTTGTTAAATAAAATTGGAAATATCTAATTTTCTTAGCAATCTGGGAAGATGTGAAACAATGTGATGATCCAGAATCAAATAAAGAATTGGCTAAACTTGAGGAAACCATTAAATTACTTGCCACCATATCTTTCAGAGCTTCAACCTCAGCAGTAGTGATCACATAAGCTTGGCCTTTCTCCCTTGGCCTTTTCTGAGGTAAGTTTCCTTGGCGCTTAGGAAATTCATTTGCATAATTTCCCATTTCTCTAAAATTGTAGCATTCAACATTGACAACCTCTTTCTTTCCCTTGCAATCACGAGCTTGATGTCCTTTTTCACCACACTTGTAACAGACTCCCATTCCCTTCAAGAAAGTATCGGGGTGTTTCTTCCCAAATTTACCGTAGTATATATATTCAACTTTTCCCTTCTTCCCCTTATTTCCATTTCCATAGTGTTCAGTAGATCTCTTCTTCTCTTGCTTTACTTTAAAGTCATAAGACTTAGAGAATTCTTTTTTTGTCTTGATAGCACATGAGACTATATCTTCAAACGACAAGAAGGATTGTGAGACTAATGCTCAATGGAGAAATGGTTTTAACCCATCAAATAATCGATCAATCTTACTCATTGGGTTACGTAAATAATATGTTGCATGACTTGCTAACCTTGTAAAGTTATCCTCATACTTTGCGACATTATCATCCTCTTTTTGCCTCAGACTTAGAAATTGTCTTTCCATATCCGCTAGATGGTCACAAGGAAAGTATTTTTCTAAGAAAATATCTTTAAAATCCCTCCATTCCATATTTAATACTTCTTCATCCTCCTTTGTGTTTTGAATTAATGACCACCATTGATCTGCATCTCCTGTGAGGTGATAAACTGCCATAACAACTTTTTCTCTTTCCCTACTCCCCAAAGCATGCAATATTTTCTCTAAGGAACTTATCCATTGCTCAACTACAAATGGATTTGTAGTCCCATTGAATGTTGGTGGTTGTTTCCTCATGAATCAGTCTAACATTGATCCTCTTCATTGTAGATCAGGGTGATCCATATGGGTAAGGTTATTATTCATAACCTAAGTGAGTTGTCCTAGTATGCTGATAAGCTGATCAGCACCAGTTGCATCACCATCTATACTATAATTATCTTGAGTATGAGGGAAATCCCTACATGGATTACGTGTGTTGATATGATTTTCATTCCTTCCACTAGGCATCATTTCTAAAAAATGGCATACACTATATTAGTTTATGAATCGCAATACATAATTTTAAACTTGTAAAACACTTAACATAAATTGAACAGTTTATGGATATAATCTATAATCATAAAAATGTTTTATTTTAGGAGGTATATACTCATAAATCATTCATAATGGTTTTTAAAGAAAATATTAATTATCCTAAGCATATCCCCCAGGAGTGTCATAACCAAGAGTGCAACAAGGCCCGTTGTCGTGTACCAGGATACCCCAGGTCAAGCCCGAAACTCCTTGTCGGAGTTTTCACTCCTAGGTACATCTATTCTAGAGCCGCCTCTACCTTCTTGTATCTATAAAGGAATGTATTTCTTGTAAAATACACAAAATCTATACATTACCAAAATTATAGGAAGTTCTTCTATACTAATCCTCAAAGTCTATCTTAGGGTAACGTTCTCTAATCAGAGTTTTTTCTAAATCTAGCTTCCAAGGTTTGTACTAAACTTCCTCTAATACCAACTGTAATGCCCCGATCCTAGTTACCCAAAGTCAGTACATTATTACAAAACATTGGCATGATCACAAGGGATCAAATCCCAAAAGACCGATCAGTTTAGTAGCCTTGGAAATACTAGATACATACATAAGTTTTACATTACATTATAAAATTAAAAACAACAACAACATTTTCTCCTTTGAACACATTCATATTCTTTAGACTATCCCTACAGGTCAGTCTTAATATACTTCTTTGCATCCTGGAAAAAATAAAACATAGAAAGGGGTGAGCTCAGATGCTCAGTAAGGATAAAAATATAATGAAAACTTTCATAAATAAGCATAAACATTTAAGGCAATGTATAAAAATAAAACACAAGCCTTTTAAACTTAAAATTCAGCATAATATGGCAAACATAAATCAAATAATGCCATTTACTTATTCACATGGATATTCTACTAGTCGAATAATCACATGTAATATCAATATCCAATTTCATAATGATGGAATGCATAATGCCAGACTTTATAACCATATAGTCAAGGCCTCGTGCCAAGACTACAAATAATATTTTGTCAAGGCCTTGTGCCAAGACACTAGTTTGTCTCATGAGATCTACCGATGCATCGAGGAGCTATAGCGGGCTCCAACCATCACTTACTAAGTCCAATGCATTCCTTATATGAAAAGGTTTAAACATAACATAAACATTTGTATTAAAACTATCATAAGAAATGTAAATACTTTATCCATAAACCATGAATGGTATAAAAATAACACATTCATGGTCAAACATATCACAAAACCTTCAATACAATATGGAAGATTTGTATCATAATAAATCAACTTCCAACAAGTTTAAAATCCATCAAAGGATGTTGACATAGATGTAATGAAAACTATTTAAAAGAAATACCTCTTTCTATTTTGAAATCATTTAAATGAAAACATTTATTTTGAAAATATTCTTATAAGATTGTAAGGTAAGCTTCAAAGGTGTTATAACGGCGGAAAATAGTCGCACCCGCCGTATAAGTTAAAAAACATTCTTTCCTTAATTTTGTAGAATTGTCGTAAAGGACCTTGTTTGGAAAAGGATGGAAATATTCATTTATAAACATCTTATAAAAATTCAAACAAGGGTATAAATGACTTTAACCCATAGTCTAGAAAATAGTAAAAATGTTTTGAAATACATTTTTAAGAAACACGAATGTGGATGATAAAGAGTTCCTAGTAGATACTCACGTATAAACAACCTCGGATAATGAAGAGATTGTAGAATTAACCCTTACATGTCATATTAATCAAGGAAATTCTTGGAATGCATCAAAAGTATCAATTTACATTTATTTTTATATTTATAATATCAATTATTTTAATCTTTCATTAATAAGGTAATTACTGCATCATCATTGTGTCATAAATAAATTTAATTATTTAATGTCTAAAAATTATAAATAAAATACAATTATGTAGGAAATATTTTTATATTTCTAATTAATATCTATAATTGAATTTATCTTATGTATAACCCTATATTAAAATGGTTTAGTTATTAAACTTTGAATTTAACACTTTTAACTCTTCTTGAAATAAAATAATAATAAATGTCCTAATCTAATCCAAGTGAACCTAAAGGATCATATTTTTTTCCTAAGGTTGGTCTTGGTCAAAATGAACTTATCCAATAGAATTATGACATGTGTTAGGGTAAATATAATATCATTTTTTACCTTTAATTACCCTATTTACTTTTAACTGTGGTAAATAAAAGTCAAAAGTTACTATTCACCAAAAATTATTTTCATCTTATTGAACCACATTTTACTTACTCATGCCAACCGTTTCTCTCAGATTTTTGAAATTCAATTCACAAAAGTGGTAAAATTACGTTTTATGCAAATTTTCAAATGTGCCTAGAAGGTGGATAAAAGACGGTAAAAAGTTCAACAAAATTTTATATATCTAATATTATTATAAAATGACTTTAATGAATTACATTGAACATATATGGGTATTATGTATCTATTTTTACCTAATATAAATTTAAATAAAAAGTCAGTTTTAAACAATAACGCAGTGTTTTTCACTATTCATCAAAAATTGAAAGTTTTCAGAAAAATACCAAAAATTCACCCTAAGCTAATTTTGATATTCCGAATCCAAAAATGAAGTCCATTTTGAAAAATAAAATTTATAAAATTTCAAAAAGTGGGTATTTCTATTCATAGTGGCTAGTTTGATTGGTCGTGGTGTGTTAAAACTCCAAGTTGCGTACAACACAAGCTATTATATTATTCAAAGGGAAATATATTGTGGAAGCTTGGGGTGTTACATTAGTTACCTATTAGGTATTAGGGATTTAGTATTTTTTTGTTTGAATTAAATTTTTGAAGTCACGCATCAGAATAATAGTGTATATTCAATATATGTGCTAGTGTTTTAATTAGGGATTGATAACTTTTCTATGCATTAGATCCTGGATGTTGAATTGGTTCATCTTATTAGGATTGATAATTTTTTTAGCAGAGAAGTTTTAAAAACCCTTGTCCCAGTGGATTAGAGTAAAGAGGGAATTTCGTCTAACCTAAAAAGACCTAACCCAAAATGAACAAAATAACCTAACCTAAAAATAACTAACCCAAAATGAACAAAATGAAATAACCCAAAATAAACCATATAACCTAAACCCAAGTAAACCAATTGTTCTAAAAAAAAATGAACAAATGGCCAAATGAACTAACCAAAAATTACATAACCCTAAAATGAACCAAATGATGTAACCCAAAATAAACCAAAATACCTAACTCAAATATGACATAAGCCAAAGATGAACCAAATGACCAAACCCAAAATTTAAAAATTGACATAACCCAAGATGAATCAAATACCCTAACCAAAAATGAACTAAATAACCTAACCCAAAAAAAATAACCTAACCCAAAATGAACTAATTATCCTAACCAAAAAAATTGACAATTGATTAAATAACCTAATCCAAAACAAACTAATGACCAAATAACCAAAATGAACCAAATGAAATAACCCAAAAAAGACATAACCCAAAAAATAAACCAAAGGAGCTAACCCAAAATAAACCAAATAAGCTAACATAAGAAAGAGATAACCCAAAAATGAACAAAATAACCTAACCTAAAAAGACCTAACCCAAAATGAACAAAATGACATAACCAAAAATAAACCAAATAACCTAAACCCAAGTAAAACAATTGGTCTAACCAAAAAAATGAAAAAATGACCAAATAAACTAACCAAAAATTGCATAACACTGAAAATAACCAAATGAAATGACCTAAAATAAACCAAATGACCTAACTCAAATATGACATAACCCAAAGATGAACTAAATGACCAATCCCAAAATTAACCAATTAACATAACCCAAGATGAATAAAATATTGTAACAAAAAATGAACGAAATAACCAAACCCAAAATGAACTAATTAACCTAAAAAAATTAAAAATTGATTAAATGACCTAATCCAAAACAAAATAATGACCAAACGACCAAAATAAACCAAATTACGTCACAAAATAAAGGTATAACCCAAAAATAAAACAACTGACCTAACCCAAAATAAACCAAATAACCTAACATAAAAAAAAGAGATAACCCAAAAATAAACAAAATAACCTAACCTAAAAAGACCTAACCCAAAATGAACAAAATGACATAACCCAAAATAAACTAAATAACCTGAACCCAGGTAAACCAATTGTTCTAAACAAAAAATGAACAAATGACCAAATGAACTAACCAAAAATTACATAACCCCAAAATGAACCAAATTACATAACCCAAAATAAACCAAATGACCAAACCCAAATATGACATAACCCAAAGATGAACCAAATGATTGAACCCAAAATTAACTAATTGACATAACTCAAGATGAAGCAAATACCCTAACAAAAAATGTACTAAATAACCTAATACAAAGAAAAATAAATAACATAACCCAAAATGAACTAATTAACCTAACCAAAAAATGAAAAATTGATCAAATGACCTAATATAAAACAAACTAATGACCAAATGAAAAAAAATGAACCAAATGATGTAACCCAAAAAAGACATAACCCAAAAATAAACCAAATGAACTAACCCAAAATAAAGAAAATAACCTAAAATAAAAAAGAGATAACCCAAGAATGAAAAAAATAACCTAACCTAAAATGACCTAACCCAAAATGAACAAAATGCCATAACCCAAAATAAACCAAATAACCTAAATCCAAGTAAACCAATTGTTCTGACCAAAAAATGAACAAATAGCCAAATGAAATAAACAAGAATTACATAACCATAAAATGAACCAAATTATGTAACCTAAAATAAACCAAATGACCTAACTCAAATATGACATAACCCGAAGATGAACCAAATGACCGAACCCAAAATTAACCAATTAATATAACCCAAGATGAAGTAAATACCCTAAAAATGAACTAAATGACTTAACCCAAAGAAAAATAAATAACCTAACCCAAAATTAACTAATTAACCTAACCAAAAAATGGACAATGATCAAATGACCCAGTCCAAAATAAACTAATGATCAAACAAATAAAATGATCCAAATGACAAAACCCAAAAAATATATAACCCACAAATAAACCAAATAACCTAACATAAAAAAGAGATGTCCCAAAAATGAACAAAATAACCTAACCTAAAAATACTTAATCCAAAATGAAAAAAATGACACAACCTAATAGTATTTAGAATTATCAGACTCACAAAGATTAGAAAGATCTATCATATTTAGGAAAATTTGGAAGGAAGAGAAGGTGGGAAGAAAAGATTCATCAGAATCACACTGAATCTAGAATGGAAAGTTGATCGTATTGAGAATGCATATTTTTGGAAGTAAATGGTCATCGGATTCACTCTATATCCAGTATGAAATAAGTGATCGTATTGATGGAGAATCAGAGTCTTCATGACTACGATGAATTTATTGTGATGATGCTTTACTGATCTTGTATTTCTCATAAATCATACATAAGTTGTGAAACTTACAATTCAATATTGATGAAATAAAGGGGGAGTGAAAAAGATGCTGGAAATTGTATTTAGATCAATCGGATTTGGATGGAAAAGAAGAAGGGTGATGGAGATCATATTCAGCCAATCGTAATCAGGCCATTCGTATTCTGAAAAATTGTTTTCTGAACAATTGGATTCAGGATGAGAAGGTAAGAATGATGTTGTTAAAGGAAAAATGAAATTTACAATACTTTACTTATTAAGTCAGATGATGTTTAAGCTGGTCTAAAATGTATTCAAAGTCATGAAGGAAGTCAAGATACAAGTAGAATATTAAAGAATAATAAAGTTGATTGAGCCATTATATTAGGATCATCATATTCAGGAAGGCTGAGAACATTTATGGATAATGTGAGAAACCAAAGGTAATGGTTTTTAGTCAGAACAAAAATCCAAAAGAAACAAATCTTCGGATAATGAAGTTAATGGAAAAGAGAAAGAAGTTTCTCAAGAGACATCGTATTCAGAAGAAAAAAATTGTTGATCAAATTCAGAATGCCATCATATTGAGAGAAAGAATTGTTTTAATCTGATCAATGAAGATAAAATAAAAGAATGTAATCAAAAATATAGTCAACCATTTCAAAGGGGATAAATTTCTTTATTTCTTAGTGGGTCAAGATAAGAGATGAAGAAAATAGATGAATGTGTTTTCAAGGGGAAGCATGAAATTCAAAGAAGATGTATTTTTGTTTTAAGATGGTCAAGAGCCATAGGATTCATGTCATCCTATTAATTTTATTTAGTAATCAAAATGGAGAAACAGAATTAGACTGGTAAACTGGATTGAGAAAAATTGAATTCAGAAATCAGATCCAAACTGGAAATTTGAAAAGAAAGTCTGAAGAAGAGATAAAGTTTGAAGAAGATTCTAGAAGATTCAAGAAGAGTTGACAAAGTCACGATTCAATTGAAATTCAAGGTAAATATAGATTTGGTGGAATTTTTATGAGCGGGAAAGTTTTTTTGATTCCTTCCAAAACCATCCATGGGTCATGTATAAAAGGAAAATGTACTTTGCACTTTCTCTAATATGGATGTATTATTCACTGAAGAGAGAGAAGCTCTGACTTTTTAGGGAGATAAAGAGTTTTTCATGTTGATCTTTTTTGAAATTTTTTTTGACAAAGAAGTGAAAAAAGAAGAGACAAGATTGAAAATTTGTATTCAGTTGATCATCATATTCAGAATTCATCATATTCACTTATCTACCATATTCTCCTTGTCATCATATTCGGTTGGTCATTGGATCTGGCTGGATAATCAGATTCAAGATTTCTGTATTAGGATTTTTTGACTAAGGAAGAAAGTTTTCTAAATTGTTTCAACCGTATTCAGATAGAGTTATATTCATAAAACTGGTAAAATAGACTTGAAGAATCGGATCTAAAGAATCAGAGTAAGAAATCGAATTGGGAAATCGGACTGAGTTTTCATTACGAAATCTAGTAAGTTCTTACCATATTCTAAGTAAGAAATTAAAGAATTGTTTTCCAAATAATAAATTTTTGAAATTGAAAAGAAACCCAAGTAACACGCATTGTTACACAAACTTTGTTTTACCTTATTTGTGCTAAAAGGGTGCACACACAATATTGGATTGTCTTAAAAGTGCTATACGAGTGAAAGGGAATATCCTACTCGTTGTAATCCAAGGATTTTTTTCTAGTGGATTTTGTAGTATTGGATTTTCTCCAAACTATACCAAGTATGTAGCTATTCATATTCAATAGTAAACCTTGTAAATACTTGTGTTCTTGTAGATGCGTGTTTGATTTGTTTTAAATAGGGAATAAAATATTTAATAGGAGGTGAAGGTTGTTTCAATTTAAAGGGAACTTAAAAAGAAAAAGCATCACTAATTTACCCCCCCCCCCCCTCTCAGTGAAACAATTCTAACTTTCCACTTACAAGTGGTATCAGATCCAGGTACCCTACGCTTATTCTTTGCTAATGGATAATTTGAATTGTGCAAATAGTAAAGGTATTCTGGTCTTTTAGGGAAATAATTATCATATCTGAAGAAAAAAATAGAATGTTTCTCTATCTTATGTAAATTTGATATGATGTTCTTGAAGCTGAAACAGTTGGGTTTCCTCCCATTGATGATAAAGATCCTCTAACATCTATTGATAAGATGAATCTAGAGAATGATGGAAGGGACCAGAATTCTATATTTTCATCACTTTCTAAAAGTTAATTCTTAAGGTTTAAAGGAGTTGCCACAAACAAAGGTTTATGGGAGAAATTGAAAAACATATACGAATACAATACAAAAGTGAAGAAGGAAAAGTTACACATATGGAGGTTGAAGTATATAGATTTGAAAATGGGAGAGCATGAATATGTTAGGGACTTCTTTACCGAGGTAAAAAAAAATTGTGAGTACTATTATATGTCTTGGTGAAAAGTTGGATGATTCTAAAGTTGTTGAAAATATATTTAGAATCCTTCCTGATAATTTTGATGCAAAAGTTTATTCACTAGAAGACAAAGATCTTGAAACATTATCTCTTGATGATTTACATAATACTCTCATCGCTTATGAACTGAGAAGGGAGAAAGCTATAAAAAGAAAAAGAAAAGTTGATATAGAAATTTCTTTCAAGGCTACAAAGAAAGAAAAGTCAAATAAGATTCATGTTTAAGATAAAGCTGGTGAATCCGATTTTGAATATGAGGTGTGTAAAAATCTTGATAGTATTTTATCCTTGTTTTATAAAAATGTAAAAATAGGTATAGGGAAATACAAAGGGAAACTTCCCTTGAAATGTTTTGAATGTGGAGTTGTTGGAAACTTTGCTACTAATTGTCCTCGAAGAAAGAAAGAAGAGTATAGTGAAGAAGAATAAATAAATCCAAGAAGATCATGGATGAAACAGGATGAAACAGGATGAAAAAGGAAAATCGTATTCCATAGGGAAAGATAGGAAATTCTTCATTTCTAAAAGAAGAATATTCTTATCTAAAGATTAATAATAATAAGGTAGTGATGCTAAATCCAAAAAATATTTTGAGTATGGTATTGATAATACTTTTATTACAATAGTGAATGATAAATAATTCGGAAGCATTAGTTATGAAGAAAAAGAAACTCAACTTGAAATGCATTTGAAAGAAGAATTGAAAGAATTCCTGAGAAAGATTAGAAGGCTTGAAAAGCAAAACAAAAGGTTGGAATATGAATGTTCCTCAATAAGCAACAAAGAATGTTTTGTTGATGAAAAGATGAAGATAATGGAAGAGATTGATGATTTTAAGAAATATCTTGAGTAAAAAAATAATCGTAATGAGTATCTAGAAGTGAAGCTAAAAAAATAAGAAGAGTTGGAACTTGTCCAACAAAAGCTCTTTAAAGTTAAGGAAAAAGGTACAAGTGTCAAAAACTCTATCACTAAAGTTGGTGAAAGTTATCGTAATGAGAAAACTGAGAAAGTTCAAAAAAAGTTACCTTCAAAGAGAGAGAATAAATAGGGAACTGTTTTTGAAAAGAAGAAAGATGAGAAAGTCATGTATGTAGCAAAAACCAACAAAGTAGGAAATTCAGAAGTATCAATGAACCTTGAGTCCAAATTTTTTTTGAAACATTATAAATCTGAAAAGGTTTCCAATACTTATGGTTACGATAAATCTAAAAAGAGAAAAAAGACTTTGACTGATAACAGATAGGTTGGTGGCCCAGAAAGGAAAGAGAAGAAGGTGGATGAGAAAAGTATTCATAATTCCAATCAGTATGGAAGTTTCAAAGGCAAATACTCTTTCAATGGCTATTTCTGGTATTGTGGTGGATTCATACATATGAAAAATATGTGTTGGTTCAACCAATAACATCTCTATTATCCCATAGGTTATGAAAGTAAAAGGTTGAGGGGCAGTCAATCTCCTCAAAGAATGAATTCTGAGAAGGTTATTATGAAGAAATCTGAAAAGTTTTGAGTGAAATTGAGAATAGGTTTCAAACCCTAGAAACTATTTGTGAAATATGTGAAAACCCTAGACACCTTGCAAAAGGATGTCTTATTTTTCTTCTGGCACAACAAAAGATCCTTAACAATTCTCAAAAGTTGAAGGTTAATAAAGAAAGGGAAGAAGTAAAATCTCTTGTTGTTGAAACTACATTGAAAGCTACAAAAGGAGAACGGCCTTAGATCCTTGATAGTGGGTGTTCTTCTCATATGATATAATATTTGAAATTTTTTAATAATTTGAAATATTTTAAGGAAGGAATAGTGACATTTGTAAATAATGAATCCTTTAAAATAAAAGGTGTTGGATCATCCATCATTGGGAAATAAAAGATTAAATCCAAGAAAACATTGTATGTTGATGGGCTAAAACACAATTTTCTAAGTGTTTCACAATTTTTTGATGAGGTTAAAAAAGTTATCTCTGGAAAATATGGGTTTTTTTTGAAAAGTGATGAATATGGAAATATTGTTACAAGATGCCAACATACAAAAGGAAACTTGCTTCAGGTTGGTGAAATACAAAACTCGTGTTACATGAGTATGGTGGAAGAGATTTAATTGTGGCATAAAAGGCTGGGACATATGGGGTAGAGAAACATGAGTAATTTATATAATATAAATAGTGTTTGATGCATTCTTTATTTTCCAATAAGAAGAGATTAGTTTTTCACTATTTGTGAGAAATGAATGATTAAAAATGTTGTGCATAAGAAAGTTGAGATTTGTTTAAGACAAACCCTAGAGCTGATTCACTCTGATATTTGTAGGTTAATGAGAAAATAATCAAAAAATGGAGATAATTACTTCATTAGTTTCATTTATGATTTTACTCGCATTACTTGTGTTATGTATATGAAACATAAATCAAAATATTTGAAAATGTTTAAAATTTTCAGAAGGAATGTGAGTATTCAGTAAATAAGTTGAGAACAAGAAATGGTGGTGAATACAAAAGTGAAGAATTTGAAAGTTATCTGAGAAGTATGGAATTCATCATGAGTATAGTTCCCCATACACTCCTTAACAAAATAGGGTTGTTGAAAGAAAGAATATAAGTTTGGTGGAAATGGGAGAAACCATGTGACTTGAGCATGACCTTTCTCATTACTTTTGGAGGCAATCCATGAGTACTACTATTTATATTTAGAACCATTTTTTCTACAGACCAAATTCTGATATAAATCCATATGAATTTTTTTATGGAAAAACTCCAAGTTTGAAACATTTTAAAGTGTTCGGGAGTCCATGCATTATAAAGAAAAAAGATGGAAACTATGGAAAGATCGAGTAGAAATGTGAAGATGGAATATTTCTTGGATATTCTATGAAAAGAAGAGGATATAGATTCTTTAAAAAAGAGAAAAAAATAATTTTTTATTTTTTTTATGTGAAATTAATTGAAAGAGGCGAGAGAGAGAAACATTTTTAGGCAGAAAAGGAAGTTGATCAAGTTGATTAAAACAATTCGGATAAGGATGCTGACAATTTTATTCCTACTCAAGAAGAAGAATCAAACTTATCCATTTCCAATGATGATGAATATACTCGAAAATATCATCCTAGCATGAGGAAACAAGTGGAAGCACATAATATAATTGGGGATCAACATCAGAAGGTTCAAACAAGAAGAACAACAAATGCTATTAAACATACTTCTTTGTACTAAAAAGTGGAGTCTAATGATGTGAAAGAAGCTTTTGAGTATCTGGAATGGGTTCAAACCATGAATGAATAATTTTATCATATTTAAAATAAGGATACATTGGAATTCATACCTAATCTAGAAAACAAAAAACATCATCAGTAAAGAATGGGGTTTTCGGAACAAACTGAATGAAGAAGGTGAAGTGATAAGAAACAAAGAAAGATTGGTTTGCAAAGGGTATTCACAAATTGAAGGCATTTATTTTGATAAAACCTTTGCTTTAGTGGAAAGATTAGAAACAATCAAAATCTTTATTTCTATTACTACACAATGAGGTTACAAGATCTTTCAAATGGATGTTAAATCCTCGTTCTTGAATGTTGGTCTTGACTAGGAAGTTTACATTGAACAACCTTGTGGTTTTTTTTGTTGGGAAAGATGAAATTTATGTGTGTAGATCAAATAAGGCTTTGTATGGGATAAAACAAGCTCTGTGACCATGGTATTCCAAATTGGATACTTTCTTAAGGAAGATAAATTTCAAGATATGAAGAGTTGATAGCAATATTTATATCATAGAAATACATGAGTATTATCTCATTTTAATTGTGTATGTTGATGGCATTATTTTTGTTGGGAATGATGAAAGAAGTTGTGAAAGATTTTATGAATAAATTAAAGAGGTGTTTGAAATGTCCAAGCTAGGGGAAATGAAATACTTTCTTGGATTACAAATCTTTCAAAATAATAAATACAGTTTTCTTTCTCAATAAAAGTATTCTAAGGAACCTCTTAAGAGGGTCAGCATGGAAAACTCAAAACATGATTCTACACCAATTCCAGTGGGAACAATGTTGAGTAAGTATGGAGAAGGAAAAGAAGTTGATCAGAAAGAATTTCGGAAGCTTATTGGAAGTTTGTTGTATTTGGTTGCCTTAAGACCCGACATTGTCTATGTTATTACCTTATTTGAAAGATTTCAAAGTGCTCCAAAATAATCACATTTACTTGTTAAAAAAGGATTCTCAAATACATCAAAGTAACAACATAATTTGGAATCAGGTATTGTAGCTCAGATGGTATTGAATTGTTTGGGTATTCAGATGCTGATTGGGCATGAAATGTTGATGATAGAAGATCCACATCTGGTGGAGTATTATTTATGATAAATAATTTATTTAGTTGGTATTTAAAGAAACTGAATTCAGTAACTTCATTATGGCTGAATCTGAGTATATTTCTTCAACTCAAGACACTACTCAAATCATATAGATGAAAACTCAATTGGAAGATTTAATTGTTGAAGTAAAGTTACCCTTACTCTTGGGTTGTGATAATCAAAGTACAATCAATTTCACCAGGAATCTAGTTCTACATTCTCGTTCAAAACATATTGATATCAAATATCATTTCATCAAAGAGAATGTGGAGAAGAATGAATTGAAGCTATAATATATTTCAACATCGGAACAAGTTACTGATATTTTCACAAAACCTTTTACCAAAGGAATAATTCTCTAAATTAAGGTTGAACATGGGTGTACAGCCTCTTTCTCATCAAGGTTTAGGTATGTGTTTTTGTCCCCTATATTATCTTACCTTTGGATTGTATTGTCAAGGGGAGAATTTTTTCATAAATCAATCCTTTTGAATGCTTGTAAAAAGAGGGAGTTGTGGGTAAGCTGTGAATTAAGCATTATTTTGTGATTGAAATATTATAGCTAATTGTTGGAGTGGTTATAGGAAAAAAATTATAATTTTCCAGGAAAGAATAAAAGCTAAGGAAAAGAATCTAAGAAATAAAGATGAAGAAGGTTTTAATAATCACTACTTTTGGACAGTATGGTTTTGTTGTCAATGATTCATGTTTCCTACAATGAGCTAGCTCATGTAGGATTAGAATTGTTGATGAGTGATCCATTGATTGAGAATACAAATTTCAGTGATTTATGAAACTTGGTTGACAAAAAAATCCAAATGGGGATATTGTTAGGACTAAGCTGACGATGAAGGTGTTTGTTTTTAGATATTGTATTTTGTTGTCAAGAAAGTTTCAAGAAGAGGAAAGAAAGTTTTAGAAAAAGGGAAATCACCTTAATTTGTATTTTGTGAACTTTTTACTGGATATCGTATTCAAAATTATCAAACTCATAATGCTTAGAAAGGTCTATCATATTCAGGAAAAGATGGCAGGAAGAGAAGTTAGGAAGAAGAGCTTCATTGGATTCACACTGAATCTGGAATGGAAAGTTGATCATATTGAGAATGCATCTTGCTGGAAGTAAATGGTCATCGAATTCACTCTAGATCTGGTATAAAATAAGTGATCGTATTGATAAATAATCAAATTCTACATGACTATGATGAATTGATTGTGATGATGCTTTACTGATCTTGGAGTTGTCATAAATCATAAGTAGGTTGTAAAACTTATGATGCAAGATTGATGAAAGAAAGGGGGAGTGAAATAGATGTTGTAAATCATATTCAGATCAATCAGATCTGGATGGAAAAGAATAAATGTGATGGTTATTGTATTCATCTAATCATAATAATGCCAATCATATTCTGGCCAATTGTTTTCTGGATAATCAAATTCAGGTTGAGAAGGTAAGAAAGATGTTTTTGAAGGACAAGGAAAGTCACAATACTTTCCTTGTTAAGTAATCATATGATGAATTTGATCTCAAATGTATTCAAAGTCATGAAGTAAGTCATGATACAAGTAGAATATTGAAGAAGAAGAAAGTTGATGAAGTCGTTGTATTAGGATAATCAGATTCAAGAAGGCCAAGAACATTTGTGGATAATGCGAGAAAATGAAGGTAATGGTTTTCAGTCAGACCAAAAGCCAAAAGAAACAAATCTTCAGAGAATGAAGTTAGTGGAAAAGAGAAAGAAAATTCTCAAGTTGCATCCTATTCAGAAGAAAAAGAATCTACTAATCAGATTTATAATTCCATCATATTAAGATAAATAATTGTTTTAATCCAATGAATGAAGATAAAAGAAAATAATGTGATCAAAAATATAGTCAACCATTTCAAAGGGGATAAATTGATTTATTTCCAAGTGGGTCAAGAGAAGAGATGAAGAAAAGAGATGAATGTGTTGTCAGGGGGAATCATTAAATTCAAAGAAGATGTCTTGTTGCTTCAAGAGGTTCAAGATACATTAGATTATTTTCATCCTTCTAATCATATTCAGTAATCAAAATAGAGAAACAGAATCAAACTGGGAAACTGGATTGAGAAAAATTAGATTCATAAATCGAATCCGGACTAGAAATTTGAAAAGAAAGTCTAAAGAAGAGATGAAGTTTGAAGAAGATTTTAGAAGATTCAAGAAGGGTTGACAAAGTCAAGATTCACTTCAAATTCAAGGTAAATTGATATTTAGTGGAATTTGTGTGAATGGAAAAGTTTTTGGGATTCCCACCAAAACCATCCATGGGTCTCCTGTAAAAGGAAAATATACTTTGAACTTTATCTGAATGGATGTATTTTTCACTGAAGAGAGATAATCACTAACATTTTAGGGAGAGAAAGAGTTTTCAGCATTGATCTTTGTTGAATAGGTTTTTGATAGAGAAGTGAAAAAATAATAGATAATGTTTTAATGTTTTATTTAGCTAATCATCATATTCAGAATTCATCATATTTGGTTGTCTATTGTATTATGTTTGTCATCGTATTCGGTTGGTCATCAAATCTGGCTGGATAATCAGATTCAGGATTTCCATATTGGGATTTCTGTACTGAATAAGAAAGTTTTTTGAATTGTTTTAACCGTATTCAAACAGAGTTATATCCATCGAACTGGGAAATCGGACTCAAAGAATCAGATCTAAAGAATCAAAGTAAGAAATCAGATTAGAAAATCGAACTGAGTTTTCATTACGAAGTCTGGGAAGTTCTTATCATCTTATGGGTAAGAAATTGAATAATTGTTTTCCAAATAATACATTTTTTAAATTGAAAATAATCACAGGTAACATGCATTGTTACACAAACTTTGTTTTACCCTATTTATGCTAAAAGGGTGCACATGCACTATTGGATTGTCTTAAAAGTGCTACACAAGTGAATGGGAATATCCTACTCGTTGTAATCCAAGGATTGTTTTCTAGTGGATTGTGTGGCATTTTATTTTCTCCAAACCATACCAAGGATGTAGCTATTCTTATTGAATAGTGATCCTTGTAAATACTTGTGTTCTTATGGATGTGTGTTTGATTTGTTTTCAGTATGGAATAAAATCTTAAATAGGAAGTGAAGGTTGTTTCAATTTCAAGGGAACTTAAAAATAAAAAGTATCACTGATTCACCTCCTCCCCCTATTAGTGATATAATTACACTAACTGGTCACTTACACAAATGACTAAAATGAGCCAAATTACATAACCCAAAAAAGATATAACCCAAAAATAAACCAAATTACCTAACATAAAAAAGTGATGGCCCAAAAATGAACAAAATAACCTAACCTAAAAAGACTTAATGAAAAATGAACAAAATGACATAACCCAAAATAAAAAAAATAACCTAAACCCAAGTAAACCAATTGTTCTAACCAAAAAATGAACAAATGACCAAATGAACTAACCAAAAATTACATAACCCTGAAATGAACCAAAGGAATTAACCTAAAATAAACCAAATGACCTTACTCAAATATGGCATAGCCCAAAGATAACCAAATAATCGAACCTAAAAGACTTAAACCAAAGCGAACAAAATAGCCTTTCCTAGAATAAAACAAATTATATAACTAAAAAATGACTTAACCCAAAAATGAAGCAAATGGACTAACCAAAATCAACCAAAATTACCTAACTTAAAATGAACCAAATGATATATCTAAATGACCAAATGGCCAAATATGCCAAAAAATCTAACCCAAAAATAAACCAAATGACATAACTCATTAATGAAAGAAACACCCTCACCCAAAATGAATCAAATAACCAAACCAAAAAATATGAAAAATATTATAATCTATTAACCAAATGACCAAATTACCAAACAACCTAACCAAAAAATGAACCTAATGACCAAATGATCAAAATTACTAAGTGACCGAATAACCAAATAATGTAACACAAATAGAATTGGACCGAAATGAACATATAAAAGGAATCCATATCATACCCATTTTTAGAATTCTAATTAGTATATACTGATTATGTTATTCCACTAGTATTAAATTTCTAATTAAATGTATATTTATATGCTTCTTCATTTTATGGATTTCTTCAATAGTTAAAATTTAAATTCATTCTAGGTTTATCAATTTCATATTATTCAATAATGTAATATTATAGTAATCAATGTCATTTTCAGTAAGCGGCATTGGGCATCGAATTCTATGTGCCTCGAGCAAAATTATTTTTCTCGAGTGGGATGAAAAATGATGAAATTATTATAAATGCACAGACACAAGAAAATATTGTAAGTATTTTTATTGATATTTCAAATTTAGATATGTAATTCATAATTAAATATCTTGTTTATATTTTCAATAATGTTCCCTGGAGGCCCTAGATGAGAAAGAATATTACAACTTTGGGCCAAATGATCATTTGAGACGGATATGATGTGAGGAGCACCAAGGGAGAGTCTGATTTAGACCTAGGAAAAATATCATACCCACTGGGTATTATCCCTCATCAGGTGCCTCTCAAACCTCTCACACGACCGAGTTTCAAAACACTCATGCAAAAGCAGTTGAGACTAAAAAAATAGCTATACATGAGCGTTAAATAGGTAAAATGGTCACCAAACAATTCTTGAAAGATATGTTAGTTATATTTCCATCACTTCCATTAGAGGATGATAATGTTTTTGATTCATGCATGGAAACAATGTGCTCTATATATGATGCACGAAGTGATATCAATGAGGGTCCTAGTGGCGATTGAGGTGATGATACTATGGGTGGTGTCGGTGGTGGTGGAAGTGGTGGTGGTGGAGGAGGAGGTGGTGGTGGTGTTGGTGTTGGTGGTGGTGGTGGTGGTGCTTTAGGTGTCGATGTTGTTGATGATTATGAGAGCACTGATGGTGATGAGGGAGATATTGATCCCCTCCATTTTTTAGTTGATAGTAAAGAGACATTTGTGGATGATGTTTAATGACTAAAACTAATTAATGGTGTGGATTGTATATATATGTTATAGTATTGTAAATGGTTTGAAAACTATTGATGACCTGGTGGTTAAATGATAAATATATAATAAGTGTGCTGCATTAAATTAGTATTAGGGTTTGTAATTTATTTTTAGGTTTTGTGAGAGGTGTTGGATGGTGTTGTTGTTTTCCATTGGAGATAGGACTCTATACCCATGATTCATAGAACTATGGGTATACATCAATTCTAGATACCCCTTTTATACCCATGGTCTCAGGAACCGTTGGTATAAATATATACCCATGGTATGAAGTAAACCGTGGGTATTCAAAATTGGTAGTGAGTTATACCAATTGTTTCAATGAAACTTATTGGTATAGCCCTATACCAATGGATCTAATTCTCGTGGTTCACATAACTGTTAGTATAGGCTATACCAATAGTTCTTTGGCCTATACCAATGGTTCTAAAATGTTGGTATAACTTTGTTTTCCAACAGTGTGTAACTAAACTATAACATGTTTAATTACCTCTTATTTACATCCATTGACTAAAAATAAAAAATTAAATAAGAAGAAGGATACTTTAAATAATAATTAAGATAATAAATTCCAAAGTTGAGTTTAATCCTAATGTTTATCTAACATAAGGCTTTTAGTATCATATGCTTTAATTTTTTCTTTCTTTTAAGATAAAAAAAATACACTTTCTATATGTCCTTTCATGTTGGTTCATACAAATCTTATGATAACCAAATAATATCCCCCTTAAATAAATTGTGTCCTTGCAATTTTACTCATTGAAAAACACTTACTAAACCCAAATGGTCACTTAACTAATTTATATAGAAAGGAAACATTTCAAATACCTAAAATATGTTAATCTTATGTGCTCATACTAGTTTAACCTATCCATATAGAGAAAAGGGTTTTCTATATAAGACTTTGTACCCAAATATTCTGAATCATAATTCCCAAAAATAACCAAACTCTACTCCGATACCAACTGAGACACCTTAGGCCCACACTTCCAGATCTGGTGTTAAACATACATACTGTTTAATGCATCACATGAATTACAAGAAACTCCCAAGATCAAAAGTTCAATTTATTTGGGAACTATGTACATTTATAACTAAACACATGGTAAAATACACCTTTCTTCCAAAAATATTCTCCATGCATGTAATTCTCTTATATGTATCCCTTTTATTTCAATTCCTAGGGAAATGGGGAAACATAAGAAAATTGTGAGCTATGAAGCTAATAAGGGATAAACAATGAAAATGGAGCATAAATGAACATAATTGGTAAAACATGAGTCATGATATGAGAACATGAACATGAGGATAAGAGTTATAACATGATCATAAGAACAGGAGGCATAACATGATCATAAGTAAATGAGGCATAACATGATCATAAGTACATGAGGTGCAACATAGAAATGTGGCTACAATATAAACATGATGCATTCATAAACATATTAATATATCTCATCACTAGGGTGTCGTAAAACATATTATTAGGTCTTTTGACCAAGGTATCATAAAACATTACTAAGTCATGTTGTTAAGGCATCATGAACATGTCATCTCAAGAGATTAATTCTTTACCCAATTCATTGGAGCACTATCAGGGTGCACCCTTCATATGCCGTAATTTATGTGTGTAACATAAGAAGAACATACATAAATCCATCAATAATCATAGCATGAACACGTAGAAAATAAATAGGTATCCAATAAAAGTAAGTGTCTCTCTATGTAAATACCCTTCAATCAAGATAAATAATTATAGGGTATTTACACCATATAAAAAAAGTTATACAGTTTAGTCAATAATTTCCTCAGTCAATTTATATATGATTATTTAGGTGAAAAATCTTCAATCATAAGAAGCATACAAGGGTATCCACAAGGGAAATTCATTGGAAGAAAATTTATTCAAAGCTAATGACAAGGCATGATAAAGGTAGTGATGGATCATTCTCTATATAGAACATATTCCAACCATACCACATGTACATAGGAAGATGGAAATGTATAAGAAAGGTAAAATCCATGAGAAATATGGAGAGTGATAGAGAACATAATCATTAGTTACAAATTTGGTGGGGGAAAATCCTATTCAAATGATTAATACAATTATTTGTGTGAATATTTAACAATGAACCTTAGCACTACAAGAAAAGATATGGTTAGTGGTAGTTTATTCGCGGAGGTTCTAGTAATCACTATAAAATAAATCTGGTTAAAAATATATATATATATAATATTGTATTGGTTTCATGAAACGCCTGTGATATTTTTTTATGTTTTTAATTAGCGATGGTTTTAATTAAATAATCGCTAAATGTTTTTAAAAAAACCCTAATCCCCCCCCCCTCTCTCCCACTCCCTCTATATGACCCCCCCCCCCCCCACACACACACACACCCCACCTCCCCTGACATCCTCTCCCCTCCCTGGTAGCCACCCCAAGCCCAAGCCCACAACCCCCTTTCCCCACACCCCTCCTCTCCCCAACGGAGACCCTGAGCCTGCGACCCCCTTTCCCTCCACCCCTCCTCATATCCTCTCCTTGGTGCTGACCCTGAGCCTACACCCCCCCCTCCCTCTGACCCCCACGACCCTCCCCCCTCCGACCTCCTCTCAGGTCAGCTCACCGGTGACGGGACCCCCCCCCCCCCCGACCTCCTCTCTAGTCAGCTCTCCAACGACGGACCCCCCCCCCCCCCCCGCATCCCTCACCCCTTCGACCTCCTATCTGGTCAGCTCACCGGTGACGGGACCCCCCCCCCCCCCCCACCCTCTGACCTCCCTCGCACCATCTCAGTTCCCCTCCTCAGCAAAAAAAATGTACTGAAGTGATATCATTACATTTATGAACTCTATTATATCCAGTAATGTTTTATTATCCATATCTATTTAGCTTGGTTGGTTGTATATGTTTCATTGTATTAGATAATTATTTTTTCATGCATAATTTTTTTATACAATTGGTTACCTATTTATTGATCATGGTTGTTGGTTATGTATTGTTTATTTTTGTTTCTTGTCAATTATAGGTTGTTATAGGTTAAGGTCTCTTATATATTTTTCCCTTCTTGGTGCTAGTCATCATCCCTTATCCTATTTTAGGTGGGCTTGGGCTAGAACAGTCAGCACACCACCAAACCAAGAGTGGAACCAGTGAGATGGGTTTCATTCCAATTGCACCAGATAGGTTCAGTAGCTACAAACATATATGGATCACATTCTTTATTTTTCATTACTTCATTAAATAACATTTCCTGATAGATACATCTAATTTATAGCTACTGAAATTTATGAATATTTTTATATAATAATTTATGAACATTCTTATGATTATATATTTATTGTCAATTATTATATGAATCATTATAATGATTGATATTGGAATAATAACCAATATGGAAATATGAATTGCAACATTATATTATATAAACTATATCACATATCTACTAGATGATATGATATAGGACTCTGATAAATACCATAGGATTCAATTATGATTATAATATTATGTTCGGTATATAATATTCAAATAATATATTAAAATATAATAGTGGTTCATACTATATGATTCACCCATTTTGTTGAATATTTATCAGTTTCACACAAGCAATAAAGTCCTTTCAAGATTTTTTGTCATACTTCACAATTCTATGAGAATCCATCAAAACTCCATTAAAAATGGTTTATAAAAAACATTCATTTTTTGAAAAAAAAACTTTTCCAATAATTTTAATCAATTTTCTACAACATAACTTTGTAAAAATATGGTCCTTAATCATTTGAAATACAGGAATGTTGAGAACAAAAAAAATTAGGATCCTAGACGATCATCATCTCGGAGCATGCCACCACTACCTTCATTGGTAGCCCACCACCTGATTCACCTCCGGTGATAAAGCAGTTCGTCACCCCTACATCTAGGAGATATTGGCGAGTTACCATTACTGGTATGTGTGTAATTTTTTTAAAAAAACTTTATATTTTATTAATTGTTTGATACATTTTTCAAACAGATAAATATAACCACAGAAGGGGTACAAATATGAACACGGTAGATATATGGGACCTGAAGGACTTTAAGATTATTGTTCCATTTGATGAGTTCGGGGTGCCTACTGGTGACTCTTCCAGAATCTATGGGTAGATTCTTGGGTAGCTTGCTTTTCCCATTAATTATAAATATTGGAGGCATATTCATACAGCTTGGAAAAATAAGGTCTTTGATACTCAAGTAAAGGTAATATTAATTTAATATTCCTTGATAACTAATTTAAATGACATGAGTAAAAAAATAATATACTGATAAAGTGTTATGTTTTTTATTTCAAGATGTTTTTTCATTTTGATGTCCCTGATTCCATTTCATGCCCATGGACTTTGAAAAATTTGGACAAGAAATGGAGATATTTTAAATGGATATTAATTCATGAGTTTAATGAATCTTCTCTGATCTCATGACAAATGTATGAGAAAGTGTCTGAAGTCATTTCTCGTGAGCAGTGGAATCTCTTTTTTGATATCAATATAGATGCATCTCATGAGATAATTGCATATTTTATAGTATCTTAAAAACATAAACATAATAAAAATATAATTTTTATTAATGTTGCTATTTTTTATAGGAATTATCAAAAAAAATATGAATTGTGAAAAGCAATTAATTCCTCACATTGTAGGGTCGCATAGTTTTTTGAGAAAAAAGAACAATTTTGGTTTGTATTTTATTCAATATTATTTATATAATTTTATTATAACTTAAGGTTTTTTCTAACTTGTTTACATTTTTTATATAGGCTATTCAATTAGGTCACTATATTGGTTGAACAGATATGTGGTTTAATGTGCATAGGAAACCAGATGGAAGTTTTGTAAATGATCCTACCAAAGATGTTAGAGTAAGTATTTTTCATTACCATTTCATATTATTTCATTACCATAAAAACTTAATAATAATAATAAATATTATAACAACTAACAAGCCTTAAAACCAATTAAATGGGGCCAGCTACATGGATCAAACAATGTTAATTTGGAATCGTTTGATACATGTAGTTGGCCCCAGTTAATTAGGTTTAAGGATTATTTGTTGTTATAATATAATTTTCAATATTATGTTTTTATAATTTTGAAATAATAATAAATACTAATGAAAAAATTATTAATTATATAACATTATGAAGTTCGGATATTTAAAAAATCATATTTTTGTATAAATAGGTTAAAATTAAATAAGTCTAGGATGTGAACCCTTCGCAATCAACATCAGTTTTTGAGAATTATGCAGTTGGAATAGTTTTAGGGAAGGAGCATCTCGGACATGTATGGGGGATGGGTTCTGGGCCTACTCCTTCAGCTGTCTTTGGTAGAGCGGCATCATATGTTACTGCTACACCTAGTGGGGGTTCTAGTAGTGTCATTGATCAGGAATCACAAAGAGAAATTTCAATATTGAATAAAAAAGTGAAAGAACGATATTGTTATAGGAAAACACAGGATCAGTGGCGGTTGCAAATGGAAAATGCTTTAATTTTTGTATTTCAGTGGATAACCAGCACATTCCCTGAAGAAATTTCCAGCCTTCTAGCTCATCTCAATGAGGTAAATTCTAAATTCAATAGATCATTCACACATTTTCAAAGAACACATACAACATCCATGATCTCTGTAGCTATAATTTATGATAACTGGAACTAAAAAAATTATTTTATCTATTTACTGATGGTTCCTGATAACTGCTTCTAAATAATTTAGCAATGGTTATATTAAATTTTTTCATGTTATTTTTTGTTAAAAAACTATCTCCAACTGAATAAAAACTCACCATTGAGTACCCAAAAAACTACACATATAAAAACTACCACTCAACTATAAAAATCACCGCTAAATGATTGTTGACTATGAAATATATGATATTTTAGAAATTAAAAACCTCTTTCTTCAATCAAATTTGAGCACCAAAAGATATAAAATAACCAATATACATTTTAGTATTTAATTAAACTAATATTAGAAATAATGCTAAATTGTTAAATTTATTAATAAAAATTATTTAAACAATTATATTTTTTAAAAAATATTTAATGATTACAAAAGTTATCATAGGACAAAAACCACATATTTATTTGAGAAATTTAGGAATTGGCGCCACATCAATATGAGTTACGGTTTTCTTATGATGCCTGTAAATACATTTTTAGTGCTTTAAAACACTAAAATGCACATTTAACAATCAAAACAATAAAAATGATCTTGTATTAGTGTGAAATAATGGTACAACTACCATTGAATTATTTATGACATGTACAAGTAAACAACACATCCATTCAACATGCGGTGTGTTCTGAATGACTTAATAAGAAATTTTAAAAGATATCAAAGTTTTAGAAACATGCATCTGGGAGTCAAAACTAAGAAAAGGACGTCAGATTTCCCTAAAATCATGGAATAGTGATCACATATTTAATTGTGAAATGTAGGGACTGACGACACGTCATTCTAAAAGTTAGTTTTCCCGTTATGGCTATAAATGCGTTTTTAGTGTTTTAAAGCACTAAAACGTGTTTGGAACAGTCAAAACCAGCCAAATGACATGGGATTGTCCTGAAATTAAGGTAAAATGATCATGGATTTAATTTTGAAATGTAGGAACCGATGACACGTCATTCCGAATGACGGTTTGTCTGTTATGGCCGTAAATGCATTTTTAGTATTTTAAAGTACTAAAACGTGCATGGAACAATCAAAATTAGGAAAATGACATTAAATTGTCCTAAAATTAGGGGGAAATAACCGTAGATTTAATTTTGAAATGTGGGAACCGACAACAAGTCATTCCAAATGACGGTTTTCCTGTTATGGTTGTAAACGTGTTTTTAGTGTTTTAAAGCACTAAAACGTGTGTGGCACGGTCAAAACCATGTAAAAAATGTTGGATTGTTCTAAAATAAGGGGAAAATGATAGTAGAATTAATTTTGAAATGTAGGAACCTATGGAACATCATTATGAATGACGGTTTTCCCGTTATGACCATAAACGCGTTTTTAGTGTTTTAAAACACTAAAATGTGTATGGAATAGTCAAAACTAAAAAAACATCATTGGATTATCCTTAAATAGTGATGCAAAGCGGGCCCACGGCCCGGAGATTTTGTGGGTATGGGGAGAATGTGGGGCAGGGTGGGCCTAGAATTTTTGACCGTTTAGAGTGCGGGCCAATGCGGGTTGAGCCCGCGCGGGTGCGGGCTAATGCGGGTTGAGCCCACGCGGGTGCAGGATTGCCCATGGGCCTGATTTAAAAAAAATATTATTTTTATAATATATTTTTCTTTAAAATTTTAGTTTTTTTAATAAAAAAATCATGGTTAAACGGTGACATATGATTTCTCATCGTAATGGTCATATTAATTCACCATTTATTCACATGTGAATTTTAAATAGGTCTATATTTATTGTTTTAATATGATATTATATTATTTATATAGTAATTATTAACCATATTCACATGGTGTGTCAACCCATCTCTCGAAAAATGGAACTCATCGCCCCTACGCATGGTTTCAATTCTATAAGAGTTATTATAATCATAATATTTTTTAGGTCGGTTTAATTTTGTTATTATTTTATTTTATTTTGTTATTAAGAGAATATGATAGAACCTCGTGAAAACACTAATAGCTTCCTCTGAAACTGATCATTACCTGGAGAGACTTCATTCATTCACAGGTTTAGTCGTTCGCATCACCACACAACCAGCATTATCATTCATCGCCCATCACCGATCACTCACCTACTTTCTATTACAACATTTCGCCACCACATCGGTGTCACTGCATGCCACCATTAACCCACAAAAAAATGTTCCATCACATCCTTTAAAACTCTAATTATTGTTAATTCATACTTCTCCCCACAAATACCTTTAAGAATTATAAAAAATGCAGTATTTAAATGATTATAAATAGTATTATTTTGTAAATGTGGGTAAGTCTATGGGAAACCCACGGTTTTATGTGGGGCGGGGCGGGCTTGAAATTTTTTGTTCGCATTATATGAGGGCTTTTGCGGACAAACCCGTGCGGGCTCAAACCAGTGCAGGCTTGGTCCTCCCTGCCCCGGCCCACCCATTTCGCATTATTATCCTTAAATAAGGGTACAATGACCGTAGATTTAATTTTGAAATGTAGGAACCGACGACATGTCATTCTGAATGATGGTTTTCCTATTATTATTATAAATGCATTTTTAGTGTTTTAAAACACTAAAACATACGTGGAATGGTCAAAACCAGACAAACGACATCAGATTGTCCTGAAATCGTGAGAAAACCACCTTATATTTAATTGTGAAGTGTAGGAACTAACAGCACATCATTTTGAATGATGGTTTTTCCATTAGAATGGTCAAAACCAGACAAATGACGTTAGATTGACCTAAAATAAGGGGAAAATCACTGTAGATTTAATTGTGAAATGTAGGAACCGACGACACGTCATTCTGAATGACAGTTTTCCTGTTATGGTCGCAAATGAATTTTTAGTGTTTTAAAACACTAAAATGTGCGTGGAATGATCAAAACCATAGAAAACGACCTCATATTGATATGCAATCATGGGACAACCATTGGTTAGTTGTTTTTGAAATATAGGATGTGCTATTATATCAAAATATTTAAAATTTGTTTATTAAATAAATTTCAATCACAATGCACGTTACTTTAAAAATAAATTAGAATATTTATTTATCCCTTTTCAGCTTCAAGTGTTTAATATTATCTTAAATAGGTATGTTTCTATTTTTGAAGTGTTTTGTATTATATATTATTTGTTTTATGTTAAAATGTATTATGTTTGATTAAAAAAATAACAAATGTTATGTGTAGAATTCTGAATATATTTTGTGTCTTTTCTCTTTCGTATTTCTTTTCTTAAATGTTCTGGTTTTCATTGTAGGTGGAAGATGACGACAGTAGGCAAGAGGTTGACCGTTCTGATCCATGACATTCTTCAGAAGGCAGTCGTGACGGTTCTTAGTTTTTATGGTATGTTAAAATTTTATCAATTATTCTACTAAAATTCTGATATATTATGTGTAGTTTTAATTTTTGTTTACTTTTTTGTTACAGTTAATGAGATAACGTGGACGGTTTCAGTTGATGACATGATGTGGAGGCAAACAGATGTGGTGGAGGTCATGACATGGATGTATATTGGGTCTTGGTTATTATTGTACATATTGTATATGTATATTGACTGATGTATGGGTTGACTTATATTGAGTTTATGATGACGGGATATTTGTATATGATTGTGGATGTATTGTGGGTTTATCATATATTTATGTTTTAGTTTATTATATGTCATTTTTTATATTTATTATTTATTATTAATTTTTTTAAAAAAGAAATATGATTTAGCGGCGGTTTTATGTAACCACCACTAAATACATTATGTAAAAAATGTTTAGCGGTTGTTGCACGTAACTGTCTCTAATAGGTTCCATAGAGATTTCTTATATGTTATTTATATTTCCCCTGGATATTTTTTAAAATAAAAAATCCCCCGCTAAATTCTTCAAAAATGACACTTAACAAAACTGCCACAAAATAATTAAAATCGCCGCTAAATGGCTAGTGATCGTGTAATACGTGGCAGTTTTTATAACCGATGCTAAACCTAAAGGCGGTTGTTTAAACCACTGCTAGATCATGAAAAAATCATCACTAATTACCCTTTTTTATAGTGTAGGAACTATAGTATGTTCATAATGTGAAGGGTAGTACCCCAAATAAAGGAATGATAAAAAGAAGTGATGTAGGGTACATCCATGGCATAGGGATATCAATTAAATGTAAATTCTCTATCCATATATTCTGATCCTTTAATACGGATCATAAAGTGCATGTGAGTTATCCAAAGAAAATCTCCCGAGAGTTTCAAATCAGGTGTGTAGCAAGGTCTTTTTGTCGTGCACTAGGTGATGGTCAAGTTAATAGAAAATGAACCCTTTTAGGGGTTATTACCCCTAGGTACAAGTGTTCTAGAGCCACATCAACTTGTAGTATCCAGACAGGGATGTCATTGCTATGAAAATCACACACACTTTTCTTTATCAAATTTATAATGGTTTTCTAGCTATGAGAAATCTTGAGCATTATAATGGCTTATGAAGGTATTATAATGGGATTAAATAGTGAAATACCATTGATAACATAGTAATGAGGTTATAACAATGATGCATAATAAAATTTCACATTGAAATGAAAAGGAATTTAAAAGGGCTCTTAGTGGAAATGGGGAAAGAGGGGTGAGGAACCATCATTTCGACAGAGTAACGTCTTAAGATAAGGCTATAATGAGATAGAATAAATAAAATCACATAAACTATCACACCCTACCTTTTTAAATTATTTTATTTTATTAATTTTCTTGGCTTCGGATAATTTCATTGAGGTTCAAGTTGAGTTCCGGTTTAAATTGTTTAGTTTTATTTGGAAACAAGTGGTTGAGCTTCGTGGCATTTGGCGCATGGGTAGAGCACGGTTTGGATATCGTGTGGCTTCACCCAGGTAACTGTGTGGCTTGACCGTCTTTGAAAATAAAATGAAGTTGAAATGAAAATAAAATAAAATAAGAAAAGTAAAATAAAATTAAAAGAATTGTTTTATTATTATTATTATTATTATTGAGATTATTATTATTATTATTAGTGTTAAGAATATTAATCTTATTAATCTTATTATTATTATTAATAATATAATTATTATTAAGCTTATTATTATTATTATTATTATTATTAAGTTAGGGTTAACGTTTTGTTAAGGTTTTCCCCCTTCTTCCCTCTTCCCCTTTCTCCCTCACGCTACCCCCCCCCCCTTTCCCTTCCCTCTTTCTATCACGCCTCACCCTACCAGCGAGCCCCCCTGCACACAAACCTCCCTCCGGCGACCTCCTCCCAGCGACTCCCTCAGGTCGCCCCTCCTCCATGTCGTGTGGTCGCTCCCCCTTCTCCCCCTTCCCTGGTTTGCTTGTGCGACCCCCCTACTGGTCGACTCTCCTCCAGTGTGCCTCCCTCCTTTCGGTGAGCTCCCTGTCAGCGCCTCCCCAGCGTGTGACCCCTCCCTCTAGAGGCCACCCCTCCAGGTAAGCCTCTCCTCCGATCTAGGGTTTTGCCTCATTTTCTTTGGGGCTTTGGTTCTCCAACAGGTAGGGTTGTGTTTTAGGGTTTTAATTTTGGGGTCATTTGGGTTTAATCTTCATGATTAGGGTTTGATGTTGGTTTCTTGAGGTGCGGATAGGGTGCGATTGAATATTCACACCAAATTTAAGGGTTTTCTCCACCCAAGGTAGGTGATTCTGTGCTTAACCATTAATTGATCAATTGTTATGCTTGCTTGAGTGTTTTTGCATGTTTTATGATTATCTGGTGTGGTGTGAAAATGGTTTGTGAAAGGAATTGAGGTACATTTGGTTTTAAAGTGGCATTTTTATATGAGATCGAGTGAGTTTTTGGTGTAAATTTTTTTTGTGCTAAAGTGTTTATAAATTGTTTAATTGATTTATTAAATTATATGAGTGGTGCAAATCATGTTTTGATATGGTTATGTTGTGTGTTTGGTTTTAAAGTGGTGTTTTTATATGAAATCGAATGTGTGTTTTGTGTAAACCTTTGGTGTGCTAATTTGAAGTGTTTATAAATTGTTTAATTGATTTATTAAATTATATGAGTGGTGTGAATCATGTTTTGATATGGTTATGTTGAGTGTTTGGTTTTAAAGTGGCGTTTTTATATGAAATCGGGTGTGTTTTTTGTGTAAACTTTTGTTGTGATAATTTGAAGTGTTTATAAATTTTTTAATTGATTTATTACATTATATGAGTGGTTCGAATCATGTTTTTATATGGTTATGTTGTGCATTCGGTTTTAAAGTGACATTTTTATATGAAATCGGGTGTATTTTTTGTGTAAACTTTTATTGCGCTGATTTGAAGTGTTTTATAAATTGTTTAATTGGATTTATTAAATCATATGTGTGGTACTAAAGTGTTATTTGATAGGATTAAACATGTGTTAAATTTTAAAGTGACATTTTTATGTGAAATTGGGTATTTTTCATGTGGAAACCCTTATTGTGTCACTTGATTTGATTTTATAAATCATGCAAGTGGTTTATTAGATTATGTATGGGCTGAAAATTATATTTTGGTATTGCATTGAGGTGCGGTTGATTTTTAGAGAGGATTTTGGGTGCATTTTTTAGTGTACAAGCCTTGAGGTGTTTATTGGAATTGTTTTACAAACATGTTAGGGAAGAGTTTTGGTGTGTGTATGATTTTAAAATGGATTTTTGGGTGTGCAAGTGGTGACATGTAATGTGTAATTCCTTGTTTGGTTAATGAAATGTGCAAGTAGTGTTATGTGATATGTGAAACTTGTTTGAGCACAAAAGGGAAGCTTAGATAACTAGGTGGGTGGACTAGGACTAGTGTTCTAGTGATACAGAAGTGGTTTAGGCCCAGTTTCACTTAGCAGGATTGACGATGACAACTCTAACTAAAATTGAATGATGATTGGAGACCACTAGGTTATGGGGGTGTCCCCTACTAGTGGATCATGCACGAGAAAGTTGATGGTCATGGTTTCTAAGCCACGTTTCACCAAGACGCGAGGTTCTAGGGTCCCATTACTAGTTAGTACCTAGGTTATCTCCCATGATTAGTTCTCTTTGGCTATGTTTCCCTTACCAGCAGCATATGGTATGTTGGGTTGGCAATTTCAAAAGCAAGTGTGTCTTCTTTAAAGTTGCATTCTTTAAAAACTATTTTCCACTTAAAGTTGTTTTCATTCAAAATTGTTTTGCTTAAAATTTTCTTTCCTTAAAATTTTCCCTAGCATTTCTTTTATTTATAAAATTTTCAAGTTATTTTTCATTTAATGTTTATAGCATGGAATCCTATTTTGGGTGGCATCCTACCGGGCTTAGGATCACACCCTGCATACACCCAAGGGTGTATGCAGATCTTGTTTTCTATTTGTTCTAGGTAAATTCAAGGTGTTCGGTAGTGGAAGTTTGGTTTATCGTGGTTTCCTTTGTGGGTCTTGGTGGCGATGGCTTGAGGAAGTTGATCCTCTTGTTGCACGAAGGTTTGGGATAGTATTTTTGTTTCCCCCTTTTGTTGTGGCTTCTTTAGTCTTGTTTAAAATTATAAAGTTAATTCTGAAAAGTTGGTTATGCAATGTTTGGTTGTCTATCTTCTATTTTGGTTTATTTATCTTAATAGTTGTTTATTATTATGATTTTAGTTAAATCATTCCCACATGTTTTTATTTGATACCCGGGTACTTGTGTCAGCCCATGGGGATCGAGAATGCCCTTCAGGCCCTGTCGCAGATCAACTCAGGTGGTCGGTTCAGGGTCGACCTGGGTGGGTTCGTGAAATAAACAATATTATAAATAGATATAAGAAAATAGCATATAATAAAAATCATGGAAGTATATTAAAATGTAATTTTAAAATACATTTTAACAAAAGTATTTTACTTGAAAAGGAAAGATGAGGATTGAGGAAACTCTTACCTCAGGAGGATGCTTCTTAAAGATGGAGAGAGACCCCTTAGAACCTTATAACCACCTTAGAGAGGTTGTTGAGAGGAATATTTAGATATAATTCATGATCAAATTATTTTGAGTGGAGATTGAGGAGAGAATGGGGGTATTTACATTTGAGGGTGGGTGGTTTAAAGGGTTAAAATATTAGTTATTTTATTATATAGGCCAACCACTTGTGAGTGAAATGAATTCCAACCAATTTGTTGGATTATTAATGATTTAATGAGGGTGGTTGGATGTTCAAATCATTCCCAATTCTAAAATCACCTTCCAACCAACCCATTTAATGCACACGGACTAAAAATAATTTTTATCTCAAAAATCCAATTTTTGGTTCCAAAATGTAAAGTATAAGTTTATAAATTGAAATTAATATTTTTAAATTCATTTTTTTTACTTATTAAATTCAATTTTTATTGGGTAAAATGTTTCATAAATTTTTGAATCATGTTCACATAATAATGATGTCATAAAATCGCAGTGCTCGTAAAACGATAATTTTTACTTTTTCACCGAAAAATACACTTTGTCAGAAAATTCCTAAAAACTCACGCTAAGATAATTTTGATGTGTTGAGTACAAAAAAAAAATTATTTTATCAAAATAATTATCTAAATATTAAAATTTTAACTTTTAATTAAATATCCTTATTTATTGAAAATTAATAATTTTCATAGCATAATAAACATTTTGACCATTATAAAAATTACTTAGGACTTTGTTAAAATATATTATCATTTAAAAAGTGTTTTATAAGATTATTTCATGAAAATAAATTTTATTTAAAGCTTCTACATTTACCATAAAACATATTTTTAATATAATATGTTTATAGTCTCCAAAAATAACATAACTTTAATTATATCATTAAATAAACCCGACGATTACTTAAATGCGTCTACATAACCAACACTAATAATGAACAAATGTCTTATTAACTAATTGTATTAATATAGAATGGACATATAGCCCTATAGAAAACTCATCATTCTCTCTTCCTCATCCACTACTTCACTTACCAAGGTTCTTACTCATCGTTTGATAACATCAATTGTTTTCCTAATGCTTCTCTTTAATTTTACAATATTTATGGTAGAGGCAATCTTATTAAGGGAATTCAAACCTATGTAGTTTGTTTTAGTGATTGTACTATTCTTCCAAGTGTATATCCCTTTATTGTTCCTTGTTGTATTAGTTCATATCTACGCATGATGTGTAATGTTATTATGAAATGTAAAAGTCTTTTTATATACTCATAATAAAATAGTCAATATAAAATAAGATTTATTCTATTACATAATTTTTGAGTTGTAACAATTTTGATACTAGAATTTGTTCCCTCTAAAGAACAGGTTGTTGATATTCTTACTAAACCGCTCATGACTAAATAGTTTGAGAAGTTAAGGCTACAAATATGAGTGAAACCGACTCCCTCTCAATGAGGTATGCAATTAGTTGAGTTTCCTCCTCTGTCTTTTCTTATTTAAATTCTTGAGGAGATGATTGTTTTCAAGGGGAGAAAGATGATTCCTCTATTTGTGAATTGTTTTAATGTGTGTGTTGAGTGATGCAAATAAGAAATTCATTTTAAAAGTTGCAGTTCATTTATTTGTTTAAGTATAAAAAATTTATAGGATTGAGATGAGTTGTTCTTAATAACAACATTGATGATTGATTTAATCACTCTTATTTTCTATAAATGGATAGCTCACATAGACTTAGAGATGATTAATTTATGATTCCTTTGCTTTAAGAAGCTTGATTTGATCCCTAATAGCTATTCACTTTGGTTTTATTGTCAACAAGGGGGAGAGAATTATATGGTATTGAAAAAAAATCCAGGGGGGTTGTTGAACCCTCTGGTGGTGGTGTTTTGTTTGTTATCAATACATGTTAAGTGTGATGATTGTTGAATCGATATTTATGGAAATATAACAAGTGTTGATGGAACTGTGATCATTTTCTATAACAATTGAGGATAAATGTTGGATATTATGTATAACTTGCATAAGCTATTATTGAGGAAGTGTCAAAGAGGGCCAAATTGAAGATGGAGGAGATGAAGTAATGGAGAATACAACAGTGGTGTGTTGATCTTGAAGTGTGCTTAAATTATTATGAAGATGCTTTGGATGATGTTTTGAGAAATTTGAGAAGGCTTGGAGTTAGTTTAAAGAAGTCTTAGAGTCATTTGAATAAGTTTGAAATTCTTGAGTTGGAACTAGAAAATGGTAAGGCCCCTGATCATGTGACTTTTCCTTATGATTGTATGACTTCAAGCTAATCATAAGTCTTTGAGTATTTTTTATATGACTTTGAAATAGATCGAAAAGTGGACAAGTCCCGAAGTCACCCTGGTTTCCGTATGACTTTGTGAGTTTCATATAACATCGGAAGACTATAACATGACTTCTCTAAGATCGTGAGACTTTGTTAAAGTTCGTACGGATTTGAGTTGAGGTAAGAAAATAACAAAGTCTTGAGCATATGACTTTCAGGATGGAGTGTAAAACTTCATCGTAAGACTTAATTATATGATTTGGCTTGATTTCATGACTTTAAAAAGATTGTGCAATTTCATCATATGACTTCCTTGACTATTGTATGACTTTGGAGTTTGTTGGAAATTTGACAAAGGTAGAGTGTAACACCCTGAGATTTTATGAGAAGTATTATTTTTAATTTATTTGATGTCTTGTGTTGTACGCTACACCAAGATTATCTTGTGCTATACGTAACACCGTATTAGCTTGCAGTATATGCAACACTATTCTTGGCTCGTGTTACACATAATTTCAAGTTTGTTTTGTGAAAATTATTCTATGCAACATTAAGTATAGATTTTGTTTAATGTATAAATGAAATAAGTTTTTATTATGCTTTACGCAACACCAAACGGAGAATTCACTACACGCAGCCCTGACTTGGCTTGCATTACACGCAATCAAGACCTTCTTCGATAGCGTGTGTAGTACGCAATATCGAGTTTCACTAAACGATATATTATTATAATATTATTATGAACTAGCCGTTATGAATAGTAATACCCACTTTCTGAAATTTTATAAATTTTATCTTTCAAAATGGACTTCATTTTTTGATTCGAAATATCGAAATTAGCATAGGGTGAATTTTTTGTATTTTTCTGAAAACTTTCAATTTTTGATGAATAGTGAAAACACTGGGTTACTATTTAAAAACCGACTTTTTATTTAAATAATTATTTATTTTATTTAAATTTATTTTAGGTCAAAATTAATACATAATACCTATATAAGTTCAATGTAATTCATTGGGGTCATTTTATAATAATTTTAGATATATAAAAATTTTATTAAACTTTTCACCGTCTTTTACCCACCTCCTAGGAGAATTTGAAAATTTACATAAAACTTAATTTTACCACTTCTGTGAGTGAAATTTCGAAAATATGAGAGACACGGTTAATATCAAGGAGTAAAATTTGGTTCAATAAGATAAAAATAATTTTTGGTGAATAGTAACTTTTTACTTTTATTTACCATGGTTAAAAATAAATAGGGTAATTAAGGGTAAAAATGATATTATTATTACCCTAAAACATGTCCTAATTCTATTGGATAAGTGTAATTCGACCAAAAACAATCTTAGGAATAAAATATTACCATTTAGGTCCACTTGGATTAGATTAGGACACTTATTATTATTTTATTTAAAAAAGAGTTAAAATCAAAGTTTAATAACTAAAACATTTTTAATATAGGGTTATACATAAGATAAATTCGACTATAAATATTAATTAGAAAGATAAAAATATTTCCTACATAATGGTATTTTATTTATAATTTTTAGACATTAAATAATTTAATTTATTTATGACAAAATGATGATGCAGTAATTACCTTATTAATGAAATATTAACATAATTGATATTATAAATACCCAAATAAATGTAATTTGAGATTTTTTATGAATTAAACTAATTTTATAGATTAATATGACATGTTATTATTTATTTAATTAACTTTTTTCTAACTAATCATTCTTTTATTATTTTTTACAAAAAACAATTACCAAATAGTGTCAAAATTGACATAAAATAGTTTTTAAAACAAATATTATATTATTAATTGTTATTCTATTCCTAAAAATCTAAGGTTCAGACAAATGACTTAGATAAGGATATATATATTAATAATGAACCACTTGGGGTTCGTTTGGCTTGTTATAGTAAGTTTATTAACCATATAGTGTAAGAAAATAAGAAGACACGGTAAAAGTTAAATTATTTAACTTAGAGTTAAATCTAAATGATAAGGTTAAAATAGTAACCTAAACTTGTCTAAAACATATTGGTTGAGAGTATTTCTACCCATCCCCACTTTAGTTTCTAAATAAATCAATTTTGAGCTATTATAAATCAAATATGACTTATTTATAAAATAATATTTTAAGTTTTTCCTAAGGTGCCCCTCTCCTCCCTTATAAAAGGGCACCTCCTCCCTCTTCTCTTTACACAATTTTGAGCCTTCAAGATCAGCCAACCCCTGCCCATTTCCCTTATCAACTTCCCTAGAAACATTATAGAGGTTCTGGTCTCCTCAAAAGACCAACTCTAGTGCCTTAAGAGGAGGTTAAGAAGAGGCGCGTCAAAGAAGAGGTAATATCCTTTACCGATTCTTTCTAATTTATTTCTTCTTATACTTATTCTTATTTATTTGTTTCATCATAAATTAATAACATCCGTATCACTAATATACTTATATGTTATTATAAATATGAAACAACCCTATTTTATCTTCTATCCATCCTACGGAAAATGAAATCACCGCGCGTGTGTACGTACGGAATACCATCTCCATGTCGTGATGTAATCTGTTTTCCACCACCACCATACTTGGATGGGTATAATGGTGAAAATAAATAACTATATATGATTATTGTAAAGTGATATTTATTCTGAAATATTATACATACACTTCAATACAATTCCACGATCATGGTAATGATATAATCGCTCATGCATACGTACGGACTACTGTCTCCACGAACGCGATGAGATTCATTTTCCATGATTAACCATTCAAGTATGATTATGAAGTATATATAATAAATAATCATGAAAGATATTACATAATAATACTGTATTTATGTACATATATGTTTCATTTACTTAATTCCATTTAATTCAATAAGGAAACAAAAACAGCGTTCATGCGTACGTACGACCTACCGTCTCCATGAACGGTGTATTTCATTCCATTTATCGATCTATCATATATATGTATATGCTGAATATATATTATATATAAATCATGTTTTACATTCTGGAATTAAGTAAATCAGGATATAAGTAATAATATCAAGAACAATGTGTCGAAACACGTACGATAAATGAAACGATTTTACCCAAAACGCTGCTTTAACATGGAATTTACAAAAAAACAGGTAATATAAAGTCATAAGTGGACCATATATGATATCATAACAATGAATATGATTCTGTAATAAGTCAATGAAATTATTTAAATCATTATACAGGAGGTTCAGATACATACGAAGCATATCGAACATAAGGTAAGGGATAATTATTCCAATCTCGTTCTTATCCGAGATTGTTTATTCGTAAGTATTTACTAGGGTTATTGTCATCATCCATGTTCATGTTTTCTAAAAATGTTTTCATGTATGTTTAAATTCATTTTTACCCATTTTTGAATTTTACTACATGGTATGTAAGGAATCTTTCTTTTGTTTACCATGCGAGGTACTTTTTGACTTTTCCGACAAAAGTATGAGGAGAATGTTTTTTTTAACTTATACGGCATGAACGGATTTTTACGATTTCATAACGCCTTATTTTCATGAAGTTTACTCTACAATATTTCATGGTTATTTTCAATAAAATCCTTTTCTTTTAAAATTGTGTGACATTTTGTGAAAAGAAAATGATTTTTAAGAAGAAAGGATATTTTCCTCAAGAATTCTTTTCAAGTGTTTTATCAAAACCATTTTCCATCTAAGATGACATTATTTAGTATGATTACGTTTCAAGTATAATATCTTTATGATTTACATGGTTTTACTTTTCTTATGATGAAATGATATCCATTTGTTTTATATGGAATATGTTATGATGGGATGATGTTTATGAAACCCATTTTTATTCTTTGGGTTATGATGAATGATTTATGTTTATGTTGTGGCACAAGTAAGAATGATTTAATTATGAGATGGGTGAGACCTATATATCCCTCCAATGCATTGGGTAAAGATTTATATCTCATGAGATAGACATGGCTGGAATGGTAAGTTAATCCGGTTCAGTGTTACAGGACTGGAACGAGGAGTGAACTCGATTCAGAAAGGGACTTTGTCCACTAAGATGGTCTTGGCAGCAATGCCTTGGCTACTATGGAAATCATATCATGTGCTTAATGGTATGCCATAATTACATGTTTTATTCCCATGAAATTTTATCATGATTGATGTTCCTTTGTGATATATGCCTTACGTACTTCCAAGATTTATGTCTTTGCTCAAGATTTTGATGTTTAAATTTTATGTTCAAGTTTTTTTCTTTCAAATGTTTATGGATTGTTTTATGTTATCTATGTTTACCCTTACTGAGAATTTGATCTCACCCTTTTTATGTTTTCTTTTCCCCAGGATTTAAAGAAAGGTTTTAGGTAAGAAAACAAAAGGGGCAGATCTTTATGGGAGATGTTGAAGATCTTTCACCACGATTAGAAGATTATATTCCGAGTTTCCAAAGACACTAAACTATTACGGGCCTTGTGTGTCTGTTTTTGTTATGTATTGAGTATTCTGAAAAAGTAATGTAATGTCCATGTACGGCAAGATATGAGTCTCTACATAGAGTGTATGATTTCTGAAGCTAATCGTATGACTTATCTGTATGAATTCAGTGTTAGAATTTGTCGTAAGTCTTTGAGCCAACCATATGAATTTAAAGTCAGACGATGCAAAGTCATCCAAAAGGCAGTTCACATGACTTTCATGATGATCGTATGAATTGCGTCAACACGTGTCTTTGGAAATCTAAGCATTTCAGTTGAGTTTCTTCTTAATGGGTTCCAAAACAGGAAGATGAGGAGAATTACGCCCTAGTGATGAGTGTTTTAAGAGGAACGATTCCCTATGTAAAATAATGAGGTGAACCACAATGTGGTTCATTTTTTATGAGCATTTTTAGAATCCCTCTATGCGGGAAGCTATCCATGGTCCAACATAGGGAGCTCCACACCACAAGACAAGTTGTGGTGTTGTGTATTTTATGCATACGTGGAATGTGCATATGTGAATTTTGTGGATATATTAAATGCAGAAGAATACTATGATATTTAAAATATCATGTGAAGAAAAGATGTTTGTGTCTTAAGGAGGATTAAAAGGAGGGCCTTGACTCAAAGATGAATGAGTTTGAATGAGACATTATGTGCCACTAGGATTCAAAAAGATTTCCATAACAATTACGAAAACAATATTCACACAGTATTTGATGAACATAAATAACCATAAATGAAGAAATATATGTGGTTGAGAATTTTGAAAAAGAGAACCGATACACTACTGTATCGAAAAAGAAGAATTGAGAACAGTCGCATGAGATTACTGGTCAAAGAATAAGAAGAAAATCAGTATCTATGTAATCCATGTGGAGGCTCGGAGCTTCATTGGTGGTCTTTCTTCAAGGAAAATCATTTTGTTGATGCAAGTTTGTAACTGGTTGGTGTCACCAACTGTATGAGTTCAAGGTCATACCTTTGCTCAAGTTCCTTTTGATAATAAGAAGAGCATTGTGTGTGTGGGATACAAACCACAACACACTGGGGATGTAGTCATCCTTAAAGGAAGCACACCTCATTAAAAAATGTGATGTGTCCATTTCCTTTTAGCATCAATGAGAATCTTGAGAGAGAGGTGGTGAATAAGCACAAGAGTTTGAGGGGATTTAAATAACTATACACAACGATTCACCCACCCAGTGTGTATCAACCTTCGTGTGATCCAACAATAACGTGATGATGAATTGTTTGATGTTGCAGTGTGAAGTGTGTTCGATTTAAAGCGGTGAATGTAGAACAATACGAGGTGTTTATATTACATCTGTGAGGTATATCTGTTAATTTGTTTTGCATAAGAAATCCTTGATTTTAGAGACAATATAGCCATGAGTGTGGTTATAATGCGGGTTAAGCCTTGCGATAAGCTATATTGAGATATGCCATGAGTTAAAAAACAGGTGGAGTTTTCAATGATATTGGGTATGTTATGAGTTCGAAAATAATGGGATTATGCCATGTGTTTGGCATAATTACTATATGATCCATGAGTTTGGTTATGACATGTTTTGACATATTTTGGGTGCATATCGGTAATAGTCAAATCAGTTATATTCAAAACCAAAGCAGCTAAAAAAGCCTGTAATGCTTTCATTGTAATCTAATTTCTTATTTTAAATTATAATGTGAATTCTCACTATACACAGATGATGATGTTGGAAACCATGGGACGCTTGGGATATCAGTGGCATCTTACTATAAAATATTCCTCACACCCTATGCATTCACATCTTGTGGGCATGCAACATTATATGTTTTTATATGGGAATGAGCAGAGTTCTTGATTAGCTTAGAGTTGGAGTTGAGATGGTTCTGGTGGAGTTTAAAGGTGTTGACGATGAGTGGTTTCCACATTTATTTTATTTTGAGTTATTTAGTTATATTGTTCTATGATTTAGGTATTGAGATTTGTTTATTAAGATGTTTGATTGTATGACATGCAAGACATCACTAGGATTTATTCTTAAGTTTTATAGAGATTTATCGATACTAGTTTCCATTTTGTTGTTCCCACTCTCATTATGTTTGTTTTGAGATGGTCGTGCCGAGTATCACTACAAAAAAGTGACTTTTACCAACATAAATTCAATGACAAATAATATATTCATCGGTATAAACAAACATTTCCAACAAATAATATGTTTTGTAGATAATAATTTTATGTACCGACAATTGTTTTTACTAACGAATATATACGTTGATATTGATTATTCAATACCAACAAATCTTTTACTAAATTTGTTGGTTTATCATATAAATACCAACATTTTTTTATCAACAAATAAATCTATCATTATTACCAATAATTTTTTTACCATTACAAAAACATGTTGCAATAAATTATTTAATAAAATCAAATATTTTATTGACAAATTAGTTTTTCTTACAAATTATTAAATAATATTGTTAATACTATATATATTAATTTCTACGGTGTTATTAATTGCGGGTCTGAGATTATTTAATATAATCAAGTTTACAGGTGTTCTAATAATAATATAGCTCTTTATCACAGATAATGATATATTTATAATAATTAACATATTTTGTAACTTTAAAAAAATACCATAATTTTTAGGGGCTGTTTCAAAGAAAACAGAGACCCTCCGCCGAGCTCCCAGTCTGCCCTAGAATTGCCCCCTGCTTCTTGATCGGGGCTCCACTTCGAACCCTCTATGGAACTGCTCAGGCATATACCAGAAATCCACCGCCGCCGCCGAAGGAATCTACTTCCCTGATCAACTGGCCATCACGAATGCCTGAGTAGCAGCATCTTTTGATAAAATAGTTATTTGTTCCAGGTCTAATCCGGGGTTTCCTGACATCATAAGCCGACCCCTGTCGTGCTCCTCTCTCCACTGCTTGCTGGCTAATATCCCATGCTCATGCCATTTAGAAAGATGCAGGAGGACCGCATACAGGTGACGATGCCTCCCCGCAAGTGATACGTATCTCAGTTATTGGCGATTACGTTTTCTTTGTGTTTAGCCAAACTGAGAAAAAACCCTACTGTTATAATTTTTCATCAATCGAACCTCAAAAAATATTTCTATGGATTATCTAATATTACCGCTGTATTGTCTATTAACTACCTTAATCACTTCCTTTGTAGCCCGAGGTTTCAAGCAGTAAACCATGGATGGGTCTACTGGTTGGCGTGACTTCTCTCTCCCTGGCTGCTAAGGTGGAATAAACCCAAGTTCTGCTTCTGACAGATCTGCAATTATGCTGTCTACAAAAGATGCAATCCACATGTTTGATGAAATGCCTCGCAAATCTTGTGTGTTTGTCCTTGCATTCGTGTGTCTGTGTCAGCAGTATACATCCATTCCACACATTGCAGGGGTTCTTTCAACTTCATCAGGCGGAGGGATCAAAATACGTGTTCAAAGACGGGATGATCCAAAGGATGGAGCTTCTTGTCTTGTCCACTCTTTTTCATTGGAAGATGAATCCGGTGACCCCGATTTCATTCATAGATTGCATTACCAGGTGGCCTGGGATGCAGAACCATTTGCAATGGGATTTTATCTGGAGGTTCAAGCTTCTCCTTCCCCTTGTCATTGATGATTTTGGGTTTCTGTGTTGTATTCACTCTATGATAAATCAGATCACAGGAGCTCTTAAAATCAGCGAGGTTAAACTTAGTGATTACTTGAAACTCATAGTAGAGTTTTCATGTATTCAAAATTCCCTCAAATGCAAGAGTCTGATTATACCAGGCAGTCCCAGTAGTGTTATGGATGCTTCTCTCGGCTTTGCTAACACTAATGATTCATCATCCACACAGGCGTTGGGTAGAAATGTTCTTTGAGACAAAGTGCTCACAATATTTAGATATTAATAATCTCAAGTTAAATTTTCATGATTTTGTTTCAATCGGAGGAATATTATGTCACGTAATTAATGGCAGGCATTGCAGTGTAATATGTGAGATTCAGGAAAAGCGTCGCATCAAGTGGAAAACATATCCTTGAAAAGGTGAATTGCACCTTCCTTGAAATATAATACTTATTACTATCAAATTATGTATATTTATGGATTATCTTTGACGCAATTAGGTTGTGTTAGTTCATAGTTTTTCAGATCAACTCTTGATGTTAGCTCTGTAGGATCTAATTTGAATCAAATGACACACACACAGGGAATGCAATCAACTTGTACATGCTATGAAGCAACTAAGGAAAATGATAACCTCAAATAGCCAAGTCAAGAAATATATATAGAAAAATTTAGTAATTGAGAACAATCATTTGGAACTTCACTTTAAATCCAAATTGACACTAGAGAATTTGTTCCCACTGGTACATAACGTTTTTGCATTTTTTCCTATGCTAGAGTTGTTTTGAACTTTTGTCTATTTTTTATCTAAAAATATTCATCTTTTTGTTTGGCATTTGTTTGAGGGTTGTAGTTTGATTTGAATTGGGTTTGGCGTGCTATTCTTATTTTAGGTCTAAAATATATTTGAATTGAATATGGATTTTAATTTATTATATCTTCTATTCTCTTTTTGTAGGACCTCGGGACACCCTGAGAGGGGAGGTGTGAATCAGGGTGTCAACTTTTTATTTTAAAACCAAGGATCTTGTTCCCACGTTGGTAGGAACTGGTAAAACCTGTATGATGGATATGATTAGTAATGAAACATTCACATGCAAAGAGATGACACAACAATTTTTACTTGGTTCACCACTAAGGGCTACATCCAAGGAGCATACGCCGACAGGTTGTCGGTCGTACCAAATTCCACTATTCTTCACTAGTTGTGGATTACAATGGTTCGGGCACAGTCACTCTGTCCCAGACTCACTGCCTTTACAAAGGTTCAGGGATAGCTCACTGCGTCCCTCGGGTCACTCCCGTTGACTCCCCCTGGCTCACAGCTCTTGGTGAAGTCACACTCAGTTTATAGACGTGAAAGTCTCTTCAATAGATTTGCATTGAAGTCTTTTGTCTCCTGTTCAGCATGAGACAATGCTTGCATCAGAGTACTGAGTTGATGCTCTTTTGTATTCAATCTTCTTCTTTAGTACAATAACTGAATGCACTAAATCTTCTTCTCTTCCTTTGATTCCCAATACCGACACCTGAGTGTATTGATATATTCCCCTTTTTCTGTGCAGATCTGAGTTTAGTTGCACGAACCGTTCTTCTTCTCTTCGCAAAGCACAACGAGGGTGTTAAACACCAGTCATGTGTGTGCTGTACCACTTCTCTTCATAAAACCAAATTGTTCACTGTTCTTCCGTCTTTTCAAATGAATACATCATCTGTTGCACCGAAGGTATCAGACAATCTTCCTGCTTTCGTGCAGCTCCAAAAAGACGGGCGTGCTCCAACAACATCTGACGCTCTTCTCGAAGTCTGGCGCGTAAGTCCCAATACGGTGCGCAAGTCCAAACTGGCGCGCAAGTATCACCTAACCACTTGCGCGACACTGCCTTCCTCAACTTCTAACATGCGCGACTCACTTCCTTTCTCGCCCAAACCGCCTTGGGCGTGCAACCCACAACCGGCGCGCAGCTTCAAGCACTGGCGCGCAAGTTCACCTGCGTGACCACACACTACTTTTTATTTTAAAACCAAGGATCTTGTTCCCACGTTGGTAGGAACTGGTAAAACCTGTATGATGGATATGATTAGTAATGAAACATTCACATGCAAAGAGATGACACAACAATTTTTACTTGGTTCACCACTAAGGGCTACATCCAAGGAGCATACGCCGACAGGTTGTCGGTCGTACCAAATTCCACTATTCTTCACTAGTTGTGGATTACAATGGTTCGGGCACAGTCACTCTGTCCCAGACTCACTGCCTTTACAAAGGTTCAGGGATAGCTCACTGCGTCCCTCGGGTCACTCCCGTTGACTCCCCCTGGCTCACAGCCCTTGGTGAAGTCACACTTAGTTTATAGACGTGAATGTCTCTTCAATAGATTTGCATTGAAGTCTTTTGTCTCCTGTTCAGCATGAGACAATGCTTGTATCAGAGTACTGAGTTGATGCTCTTTTGTATTCAATCTTCTTCTTTAGTGCAATAACTGAATGCACTAAATCTTCTTCTTCTCTTCCTTTGATTCCCAATACCGACACCTGAGTGTATTGATATATTCCCCCTTTTCTGTGCAAATTTGATTTTAGTTGCACGAACCGTTCTTCTTCTCTTCGCAAAGCACAACGTGGGTGTTAAACACCAGTCATGTGTGTGCGGTACCACTTCTCTTCATAAAACCAAATTGTTCACTGTTCTTCCATCTTTTCAAATGAATACATCATCTGTTGCACCGAAGGTATCAGGCAATCTTCCTGCTTTCGTGCAGCTCCAAAAAGACGGGCGTGCTCCAACAACACCTGACGCTCTTCTCGAAGTCTGGCGCGCAAGTCCCAATACGGCGCGCAAGTATTCGGCGCTCAAGTCTAAACTGGCGCGCAAGTATCACCTAACCACCTGCGCGACACTGCCTTCCTCAACTTCTAACCTGCGCGAATCACTTCCTTTCTCGCCCAAACCGCCTTGAGCGCGCAACCCACAACCGGCACGCAACTTCAAGCACTGGCGCACAAGTTCACCTGCGCGACCACACATTACTTGCGCGACTTCCACACCTGCGCGACGGGAGCTCTGATTTTTCTAATTGTTGAACTCCGTGAGAAATGAGGAGGGGTGGTCCTGTATTTATAGACATTTTGGTCCCCCTGCGTGACGACGCGCAAGTCTACCCTCGACGCGCAAGTCTACCCTCGACGCGCAAGTCTCGGTGCGCAGGTCTCTTCCCCTGCAAGTCACTTGCGCGACCAACCCAATACTTGCGCGACCCTCTTTCCTTTGCCAAATTTTGATCTTCTGATCTTGAAGAACAACTGCCCACACCTGCGCGACGGGAGCTCTGATTTTTCTAATTGTTGAACTCTGTGAGAAATGAGGAGGGGTGGTCCTGTATTTATAGGCATTTTGGTCACCCTGCGCGACGACGCGCAAGTCTACCCTCGACGCGCAAGTTTCGACACGCAGGTCTCTTCCCCTGCAAGTCACTTGCGCGACCAGCCCAATACTTGCGCGACCCTCTTTCCTTTGCCAAATTTTGATCTTCTGATCTTGAAAAACAACAGCCGCGCAAGTTCTCAAGCCTCCTAGGCATCGGCGCGCAAGTCTTTTCACGGCGCGCAGGTCACTTGCGCGACCACATCAATACTTGCGCGACCCTCTTTTCTTTGCCATATTTTGACCTTCTGATCTTGAAAAACATTAGGCGCGCAAGTTTCCTCTCCTTCAAGTGCACGACGTGCAAGTCTCTTTGCCAAAACCGCTTTTCTTCATTTGTCGATTTTCAGGCCAAAAATTTTGGCAAACACTGGAAAACCACGCCACCTTGTATCTTCTCTTTTTGTACCACCTCCAGATCATCCATTTCTTTGTCGACGTTCTTGAATCAAATATAGATTGTTAACCACAGCTCTTGAACCTCAACATTCCACCATGAAATCCCCTTTGTCAACAAATTTGTCTGTCATTGTTTGCTTTGTCAACAAGCACAATCACCTCAACGGAAACTTCTTTTCTGTGATTTTCCTTCTTCAGCAACTCGTCTTCTTTCATCACAAACTCCACTATCATGATATATATCCTTTGAAAGATCGGCTTTAGAATCATCATATTTTGATACAATGTGGAGTGCATGGCCATCTCAGAGTTCCAATCCCTTGTACATTGTCTTCTTCTTCAACCGTCATTCTCTACTTCATGCAAAACATATGATTCAATTCTTCGAGTAGGCTCTGGCATGGTTCTCGTGCAATCATGAAGAATTGCATGGTCTTCATCAAATCCCCATTCTTCTTTAATCATCCTCAGATGGATTATACCTCACCATTTTTCACTGTTGTAAACAATGTGTCACCTTTGACACATGTTCTTTGATCATAAGATCAGTACAACAATCATCTGAATTTCCATTCCTCCATTTCATTGGAGTACTTCTTGATCTCCTTCATTTTGATCTTCATTGACAACTATTGACAACAAATACAACCTTACACACAAAGTGGTCCCAACACTTTTCCCTTTATATTTGATTTATCATTCTTTTTGGTAATTTTTTTATTCGTCTTTACCTTCTTCATCACCTGTCCTCCTTTGGATGTTGTTAATATGTACGACTGGCATAAAAGTTGAGGCCCAGTCCCTATCTCCTGCTTTCTTGTTAGTCTGATTCCCATCCTTATTTTCCATGGGGATATCCTGTTTTTTCAGTTTATGGTTCTGTTTCATATACACTGTCAAACTAGAGCTAATAATATTTATAGATTGATGGATAATTTGATAGATGACCTACTGTCATACATTCTTCCAACTTTTTCATTACCAATTCTATATCCTCAATATAAATTGGCTTGTCAGAGTCATGTAACTACAGGATAGAAAATATAGATAAATGGGAAACCTTGCAAGTGTTTTAGTTAAGATTTTTGATGTTTCATCCACGGGGAGTTGTTCTAACAACATACGCATAAGCGACAGCTGTCACTTGGAAAGAACTGTTTAAAGGTATATCTGAAGTTGCTTTTAAAAAAAAAAAAATCTATTACAAAACACACTAATCCGTATGATGTAATGCTAAATCTGTGCTTGTGAGTTTACTGATATTTGTATATTTTAATATCTTATCTTGTTATTATATTAGCTAATAATAGCATTTTTTAATGGGGAATAATTTTAAGATTAAATTTCATATTCTCATGTAACTGTTGTTTTTGTTTTATATTCGCACAATTTTTTTCCAGTTAAATACTTCTGAGCAGCAGTTAATGTTGCAAAATCATCTACAAAAACAAATATTCGGCAACGCAGGCTGCTCAGGCCATGAAAGAAGCACGAGTCTAGTTTTCCCATGCCTTCCCAAGAGCAGACGCACAACAAACTGATTTCCTAAACAGATCACCTAACATAAATACTAGTCTGTAAGTACTAAAAAACACTACAACCTCTACAATTTTTTGTTTCATTACCCGAAACCTCACTTTTGGCTGGAGTGTGGCGAGCCATCATTATTCGACACCAGGCCTCCCTTGCCAAGGGGCTCCTACTTGGGCTTCTTTGATCTTAGAGGACTGTCGCTATCACTTCTTCGAGATCCAACCTTTCCAGCTCGGGATCACTTAAGGAAGGTTTGTACTGATGGATCTTCTATGAATTTGATGATATCCATGAAGACTTTGCATAGGAGAATTTTTATTTGTAATATTGAGTTGCACTTTTTTAGCATCGACACTGTTATTTTTGTTGTGATTGTGTTAGATTACAGAGTTCATTTTATCTTCATTGGGTCAAATTTTTGTTGAATTACATGCATACTATATACGTCAATTGCATCCTGAAAATTTATTTTGGCTCATCTTTTATTGGATTTAGATCCTTTTCTTGAACTATATTGATGCAGTTCTACAATGTAGAAGCAGAGGCATGTGGTGCAGATTCTGACAACTTACATGACAGCAATGTATGTATATTTTTTCAGTCTTCGGATTCTCTGTTTAAACCCACCCTGGAAAATGCATTGCTTCTTCAAATGTATGTCTGGTGTTTTGGATTTTACATTTCCTACTCCAAATCAATTGGGACATGTGAAATAGCTTAACCTTGTACTTTGGGCATTATGCTAAGTAGGACTGCAATGACTGACTGAAAATTACTTTTTTATTTTCAAAACACTTAGGGAAAGTGAGAACCCATGACATCAAGACTTAACCACAATAAAACAGTCTCCAACAGACCAAAACTCAAGTTCAAAAACAATGCTCACCGCAAAAGAGAAGCTCCTCCCAGCAACGAAATACCATAAATTCCAGCTTCCAATGTCTTGTCGCAGCACGACTAGCTGACCCGTACCAAAGCACGGGCATGGTACCGATGGCCAAAGCCACACCCTCTCAATCTTCTGAATCCGCAAAGCCATGAAACAGTGGAACCTCTTTGCCCTCAACCTCATCTGAAGCGTCCTTTTGTAGGTAAAACATTGAAGAATCCCTTGAGCCGCGGCCTTTCGAGACAAGAACCACCAAAATTTCCAGAAACACAAATTTCGAGACATCAAAGTCAAATGAGGACAACCAAAAGGGTGGAGCAAGACAAACTCTCTCGAAGCAATCACCCCAAAGCAACCACCGCTGGAATCGAAGCCACAAGAACCCCGCCGCGATCGTGAGGCGCCCTGCGAACACATCCACAACAACCCGAAAGACGAGCCGCGAAAGGCAAACCAGTGGGAAGAACAGGGCCCCTATTGGCGACGACACCGCCGAAAAACCACCAAACCGTGCACCACAAACAGAAAGGCAAAACGAAACCAAACCTCCCCCTCCGAATCGCATCGAAGCAGATGCCGAGATCCAGACCACCAGAGCCTGTTGAGTCGAGATCCAGACCACGCCAACGCCGAAACGCGAACCTGGAGCTTCAGCAGACCACGCCAACGCCGAGCTGGATTCCAGAGCGTCGATGCCGAGCCATCTTGACGCATCTAAGGGGGAAGGAGCAGTACTCGACGGAGGGGGAAGGAGTAGGACTGCAATGCATTCCTTAGATAAACATCATTCAATACCGATTCTAAATCAAGTTTGCCAACATTTACATTTTTAGTTGTTCCAGATGGTGTTTTGCTTATTTTTGTCCCAGCGGCTTGTGTGGCTCTATGTCTAGTGCAGTTGTTGGTGGTCTTCTCCTGATGGTTGTCTAGAGTTTCTTCCCTCTTTTCTGCTAGACAGATACTTGCCTCCTTGTTCCAGTCATCAGAGAGGATTGCATATGGGTTTTGCTTGCTTGCTTGTACTTTTTCCTGTCATTGTTTCTGGTGTACTCACATGGTTGTTCCAGCTGTGCCTTTCCTGGTGCATTGCTCTTGTTCCATTGCTGTTGTGTCAGTCCAGTCTTGGTAGTGGTGACCTGTGGATAGGAGTGAGCTTCTATTCTGATCGTAGGTTAGTGTGGTTCGTAGCTGCTGCCCTTGTTTCTTTTTATCATTTATTTGCTTTGATAGACCTCATAAAACCTAAAATTATCCAAGACATATATGAGAAAATTCATTGTTGGCATATATGATGGAAATTTGGTAATATTTGCACTGTATACTTACTCTAATCTTGAATTATTGGTTGTTTTGTACTATTGAGTGGGAGTATGATGATATTTGTTGTCTTGGAATCTTGTGTTATGAGTTTCCTTAAAAGGGTTCTCTTTTTCGAGGTGCAAGTTCATCAAAAGGCGTTATTGTTGGCAGAAACTCCTATTTGGCCTATGATCAACTTGACTTTTGTCGGATGAATGCAATGACCAATGATTTTTTTTCGAAGAACATTGACAAATAATTTTGTTGGAATTAAGATACAACACCTTTCATCTTAATTTATAATCAATTTAATACGCATGAAGAAAGATTGCCTCAGTCTTAGAGATCTTTCTTGGTTAATGATTTTGATCATGCTAACCCGATTGGTGTATCATCGTTGCGCAACGAGGACTCAAAGCAAAACCCTTCTAGTGGTGATCCACATATGCTCTTTCGATCTCTGAACAACTTTGATGAACCGCTGACTGTTTGTGACTGATTGATTGTCTTGCGTTGTCTTCCTTGATTGCTTCATGTTCCTTTGGGGAGGAAGAGGATGAAGATCTTGAGAGGTAATGGTTGTGCACAATGATTAACCTTTATTTGATTGACATAACAGTATATTTATAGACTTAAGAGTTAGTTTAACATTTAATTAATTGCACAAAGACCCTTAATAATATATTAAACCCAAAAGGTATCTCATGTTGTGTAATAAAATAATAACATTATTTTATTTTATCCCGTGAGCTAACCAACACAATGATAAATATTTATTTTACAATCTTGTAAATAAATATTCATCACCTAACAAAATTTGGTCCGCTTGTCAACATTTTTTGAATTCTCGAATAAATATTTAAATAAATATTTTTTTAATTCAATAAATAAATATTCTATTCACAATCCATTGAATAAATATTTATTTAATATTCACGTAACTAAATAAATTATTTGTTTAATAAATAAATAATTATTTATTACGATGTGAATAAGAAAAGATAAATAAATGTTATATATTCGTGTAATTAAATAATTATCTTATGAATAAATATTTATTTAATATCTGCTATCATTTAATAAAACTTTAATAAATATTATTTTTTTGGCATAAAGAATAATATTTATTCCAATTATTAAATATAAATACTATTTAATTGAGATCAAAGGAGATACTTTGTGTGTGACCCTTTAGGCTTCTTTCTCAATGATATTAGACGAGTTTGCAAGTTTAAGATCAGTGTCTAGCAATGGGTTAAGACCCCTACAAAGGAAGATGATATGTCGCAACAACAAAATCACATGCGGACCATTTGCCACGATATTTTATCAATTAGGTTGCACATTCGTGTTATTAACTTATATGCTTGATATGTCTTTTTTTGACTATTTGAAATGAATTTGTCAATACATCATGACAATGAAATTTAATGCGACCGTTCTATTTCAATTAAAGGGCTCTGACATCAGCTTTCATAAAGATAAAAGACACAAATCCTTTCTCGACTTATTTATTAATAACATATCATTTGTGACACACCCAATGTTCCCAATTTCACCGCGATCATATGTTGTCATGGTATCAAAGTGCACGGGTCATGACGTGCATTAATAATAATTTTAAAATTTAAGGATCATTACACACGCTCGCAGACAAAAATATTCAATGACACATAATCATGTTGATTTTCTATAGGCGGTTTTGTTGTCATAATATCCCGTCTTGAAGATTACAAAGTGCAAGTTTCATGAGATGAAGTCTCATATGGTTACGAGTACTCGCACCTGACAGTCAATATACTATTTATCCCAACATAGAATGTTATCCGATCGTAAAACAAGGTTTAAGAATATCGTTCTGACATTTTAAGGTTCTCATCATAACGGAGAACTGCTATGCCCTTTTCAATGCCACAGATACTCTGAGACACTGATATTGAAGTCACGCAAAACATTGAACAATATGTACTAAGATATTTAATTAATATTAATCTATTTGAATATACATGTGATCTAAAGTACAAACAGTTGGTTCTAGGATACCTACTCCAATAGACTCTCACTTGGATTAGAGCCAACTGTCAATGCCTTTTAGTATGTTAGCTCTCACATGATGATCATGTTTCCGCTGAGTTAAAGCTTTAGTTAAGGGGTCCACCATGTTGTTTTTCGTGGAAACTATGTTCACTGTGACACCATCTCTCTTAGAAAAATCTCTCAAGAGATGATAGGGTCACTACTGATGTGACAATGACTCTTGCAAGAGACGCTGTTGCAGTATTATCACAATAGAGTGTGATAGAGTTTTTATTGCTAGCCATCACGTCAAACTCTTGAATGAAGTTGTGTATCCAAACCGTTTCTTTAGTTGCCTCAGAAGCCGTAATATACCCATACTTCACTGTGGAATCAACGAGCACACCTTGCTTTGAGCTCCTTTAGCTCACAACACCTCCATTGAGAGTAAAGATGTATCTCGACTATGATTTCAGGTGATTCGGGATCAAATCCAGTCGGAGGCTAATTTCCGGGTTACTGCAGCAGTACTGCAGCAGGGACTGTGCAGTATTGTAGCTGACACTGTAGCGGGAACTGTAACAGGCACTGTTTGGTACTGTAGCAGCCAGAAATATTCATCCGTTTGGGCATTCGGGCCACCGATTTGGTCCTCGAGTCCTTTAAGGCATTCGGGCCACCCAGACCTTCGAGTCAGTAAGGCCTTTGGGCCACCTTAAGTGCAGATGTAACCCAGACAACCTACAAAGAACAAGCTTCAGAAGGAGGATGAGCAAGGAGCTCTCACCATAGCAGAAGCGAAACAGATTGCAAGAATGAAAGAGTATGACACCTGCCATCAGGACAAGCCTGTGCATGCACGAGAAAGCCTAGCCGAACAACCATGCGAAGGTGGAGAGCTGATTTCACGATAAAGATGCTGGGGATGAACAATTTCAAGTAGTTAGTCTGGGTTGTATGTAATGTTTGAAGCCTACGGGCAATGAATTCCTCTAAGGCTTATGAGCCATGTAATACTTACGCCTACATGCCTTGTAAGGGTTCCACCTTTCACGTATTGATATGTTTGGAAATTTGCATCTGCATATCCTCTGATGACTAGCTCCTCATCTCCTCCATAGACCAGAAACATATCCTTAGTACGCCTCAAATACTTAAGGATAATCTCGACTGCCATCTAAGGGCGGTCACCTGACTCAGCTTGACATCTTTCTACCGCACCGCACTTATGGCGTAAACAACATATAGTCTTAACACATAACATAACATACATGATCGACTCAATCGCTTACACGTATGAAGTTCTTGCCATTCTATGTTTCTCATGTGTCCGTGGACACATTTTCTTGGAGAGATAAATGTCACGTGACACTAGCAACAATCCATTCTTGGATTGTTCTATACCGAATCTCTTCAGTATCTTGTTAATGTATGTACTTTGACTTAGTCTAAGCAGTCTCATGGATATATCACAATAGATTTTGATCCTAAAAATATATGCTGCTTCTCTCAAGTCCTTCATGGAGAAGCATGTGTCCAACCAAGACTTAATGGACGATAATGGTGATATTTTGTTTCCAATAAGTAGTATGTCATCGACATAAACTACTAGGAAAGCGACCACACTCCCACTAAACCGCTTATAGACACAAGACTCACATTCATTTTTTATTAAACCAAATTTCGTTATGACTTCATCAAATCGAATGTTCCATTATCCGGATGCTTGCTTTAATCTATAAATGGACCTGTGCAACTTGTATACACTGTTAACCTTCTTTGAAGTCACAAATCCTTCTGGTTGTGTCATATATACATTTTCCCGAAGGTTCTAATTTAGGAAATCTGTTTTGACATCTATTTTTCAAATCTCATAGTCATGGTAAGCTGCTATGACAAGTAGAATTCTGATGGATTTTAGCATGATAACCGGTGAAAATGTTTCTCATCGTAGTCTATGTCTTGACGCTGTTTAAACCCTTTCGCAACCAGTTGTGCTTTATATGTATTGTCTTTTTCATCTATGTCCAGTTTCTTCTTGAATACCCATTCAAAACCAACATACTTTACATATTAAAACTCAGATTTGGTTTTGGTGCATGAAATCAATTTAAAAATTCATAACTTCTTGCCATTTGGCAAGTTCCGTGCCACTTACCGCTTCCTTGTAGATTACAGTATCATTATTATCAACTAATAATGAGTCACGATCCTCGGTGACTAAGAAATCATATCGTTCTGATCCTCTAACCTCTCTCGTACTCCTAATCAGTATTTATGTCCCCAAAACGTCCTCTTCCATGGGGTTTTGTGAAATCTGTTTCTGTGCCAACTCTTGTGTATCTTAAGCCTGAACTTCATTGAAATATATCTCGCTCCCACTATATTCTTTTTTGATGTGATCCCTTTCGGTTTCCTTAGGATACCCTATAAAGATACACTTAGTATCCCGTGATGCAAGTTTATTGCTAGAAATAGCCTTAACAAATGCTTCACAACTCCACACTCACACATGCGACAACATGAGTTATTTCCGGACCAAAGTTGACATGGAATATCAGTTGCTGCTTTAGTTGACACTCAGTTTAGTATATATGATGATGTTTGTAACGTGTATCCCCAAAATGATATTGAAAAACTTGCATGACTCATCATTGTTCTCACTATGTCTAACATGGTGCAGTTTCTCCTTTCGCTCACACCATTCCATTATGATGTGTAGGAGGCGTGAATTGTGATAGAATCTCAAACTCGTGTAAATAATCAATGAAGTCTTGATTAAGACATTCTCTGTCACAGTCTGAGCGGAGTTTCTTAATTTTTTTACCAAGCTGGTTCTCAACTTTATTCTTATGTTCTTTGAATCTGTCAAAGGAATCCGACTTATACCTCATTAAGTAGACATATTCACATCTACTAAAGTCATCAGTAAAAGTTATGAAGTATGGGTACCTGTAACGCCTCGGATTCGGGTGCCACTCAACGGGTGCCTCAAACCCGGTTGGTCACATGACCTCAAGCGCATTTCTCCAAACGCCAGAGGCTGCCGACTAGCAGCGAGGGCCTAGGTCTGATAGTGGGGAAACTATGCCCTCATTTGTCAAAGTGTAGCGCAGTGGAATACAAGATAAAACATACAACAACAACGGAAGCAATAAACCATACACAAATTTAAATGAACAACTGCAGTAAAACAACCAACAATCATATATATATAATGATGATGCAACATGCCTCAAGTTCTAAGAAAACAGCCAGAACATGTTACATAGCAGTACAATACGATACAATAGCAAGTACAGGTATAACAGAACAAAACAAAACAGCCGACAGCATCGCGAGCCTAAGCTCTGTCCCATGCTCCCCTGCTCCTCAGCAACAATCATGTACCTATAAAGAGACCCTTACCCTTATCCATACCTGCAGAAACGTAATCTGTTTGGGCCGAAGACATGACCCAAATAGAGTGTGAGAAATAAATCCCAATAGGCACCCACCAAAGGCCCGTGCCCAACTGTGTGAAAAGATGAAACAACAGTGTGCAGTAGTAAGATGCAATAAACTAAGCAGTACTCAAAAGTAACTAATTTTACCAGTTATATTGCCATTTTATTATTCACTTTAACCATTCAATTTAATAATATTCTGTGCTCATCTGAACCATGCCCTCAGGCTAATATAGTATCCACGCCCTCAGGCTAATATAGTATCCACGCCCTCAGGCTATATGATATCTCGCCCTCAGGCCTCGCCCTCAAGCTATATAATATCTCGCCCTCAGGCCTCGCCCTCAGGCTATAATATATATATATATATATCCACGCCCTCAGGCTAAACAAGTAACCGGACCATGCCCAACAGATAAACATGCAATTATTTACAATTCCTCTCAAGGCAAAAGTAATGCATAAAGTAAACATGGCATACCCTCGGGTATCCTGACCAAACGGCTAAACAGAGGAACGCACCCCTGGGGTGGTCCTGGATCCAAGCAGCGATCCCAACAACAGTTTCATTATCACATTTAATTAGCTTTACAGTTCTAGGTATTTAAAACAGCCATGGCCTCAGCCACATGACACCCCAACATGGGATCGTAGCTCAACGGTACACAAAAATGCACAACAGTTGGAAATTAAACACCAAGACACCTACCTTAAACGCCCCTGATCAGTATACTCGAACGACAATCCTCGAATTGTCCAAGAATGAGGTAGATCTGAGGTGAAAGAAAACCCCGTTCAAACTTAAATAACTTCCCTTAGAGGAATAATTGGCAAGAACGGCTTAAGGAGAGTGGAGGGCTTACCTGTGCGGTTCCAACGAGATCGTCAGAGGCGAAAACGGATTCCCGACGCCCGATCTGGTGATCCTCGAAGGTCCGACCTCCTCTCCCGACTCCTTTCTCCGGTTCTAAGCCTTCCCTGTGAACAGGGGAGGCTACTTCCCATTTTAAGCGAAAAAAACAAACCACACGACGTGTACTATTGACTACACGACGTGTACTTTTCTCATTTAACTGTTCCTCTGGCGGCTACCTTTTCCACCGCCGCACTATTCATCCATCGACATGAGTACATGGCGTGTATTCCCATTTACACGGCGTGTACTGTTGTCAGGCTGACAGCTGCTTCCACCACCTTACTATTCACATGCCGACTGACTACACGACGTGTAAGTACCCACTACACGGCGTGTAGTCGTTTTTTACACCATTCGTCACCGATATGGCTACACACCATGTGTACTCATCCCACACGGTCAAAGTACACGACGTGTGGAATAATACACGGCGTGTAGTCCCAAAAAGTGTGATTTCCCCCATTTTTCTTACTTTCTCAAAAACACTTAAGGAAAAGAGAAAAGAAGAAACCCGTACCTCGAAAATAAGAACCGGGTTCTTACAAACTTTCCCCCTTAAAGCAATTCGTCCCCGAATTTCCCTTCCAAGGGTAGCGAAGATAAAGCTCAGAACAGCTCTGGCCACTGAGCACGTACGTCAGTCTCCCGCTCCCAGGTTTCGTCCTGCACTCGGCCATGCTGCCATAACACTCGTACGAGAGGAACTGACCGGTCTCGGAGAACCTTCGTGCTCCTATCAACGATACGAATCAGATGCTCCTCAAAGGACGCATCGATCTGAAGCTCAACCTCCTCGGGCTGAAAGACGTGAGACATGTCTGAATGATAGCGGCACAACTGAGATATATGGAAGACGTCGTGCATGACCTGATACCTCTGCGGTAACTGCAACCGATAGGCAACCAACCCGACTCTCTCCAGAATCTCAAATGGCCCCACATATCTCGGTGAAAGTTTACCCTGTCTCCTGATCCACCTGTGTCCCAACCTCGGCGAAAACACGTAAGAAAACCTGATCCCCGACCACGAACTCCAAGGGTCGTCTGCGGCGATCAACATAAGATTTCTGTCGAGATTGTGCGGTAGCCATCCGCTTCTGAATCAACTGGACCTGCTCAGAAGTCTCCTGCACGAGACGTGGTCCCAGTAAAACTGCCTCACCTGCCTCTAACCAGCACAAGGGTGATCGGCATGACCTACCATATAAAGCCTCATAAGGTGTCATCTCAATAGTCGCATGGAAACTGTTATTATAGGCAAACTCGACTAGGGGTATGTGCTTCTCCCAAGAGCCCCTAAGGTCTAGGATGCATGCACGCAGCATGTCCTCAAGCACCTGTATCGTACGCTCTGACTGGCCATCGGTCTGAGGGTGGTAAGCTGTGCTCAGAAGCACCTGTGTACCCAGTGCCATCTGAAAACTCTGCCAGAAACGAGACATAAAACGGGCGTCCCAATCTGAAACGATAGAACGAGGGACCCCATGAAGACGCACGATCTCTCAGATATACAACTTTCTAAGCTCGTCAACACCGGGTACACGATATCATTGCCTCGAGGTGACGTCGACAACCCAGTCACGAAGTCCATCGTGACATCATCCCATTTCCACTTCGGGATGGGTAATTGTTGTAACAGTCCGGCTGACTTCTGATGCTCCGCCTTCACCTGCTGACAGGTGGAACACCTCGTAACAAAACCAGTTATCTCTCTCTTCATACCTGGCCACCAATACTGACGTTTCAAGTCACAGTACATCTTGGTAACCCCGGGATGAATTGCCCAAGCTGAAACATGAAACTTCCGCATCAACTCCTCGCGTACATCTCCTGGAACCCACACTCATCCATGGAAATGCAGAACTTCATCATTGCCTATCGTCTAACCAGGAGGAGGGTCCTCACTTGCTACTGAATCCCGTAGAACTAGGCCTTCTAAATCAGATAGCTGTCTCATCCTCACTCTGTCCAGGAGGGTAGAAGTCACAGCTAAAGATGAAAGATAGGTCTGCCCCTGACTGTCATGCACCTCCAAATGCATCTCAGAGAACAAAGCCATGAGCTGCCACTCACCGCTGACCTCCTGCACTGCCTGTATCTGAGTCCTCTTGCTCAGTGCATCAGCTACTGCATTACCTTTACCAGGTGTATAGGCAAGCTCAAAGTCGAAGGACTGAAGGTATTCGACCCACCTTCGTTGTCTCAGGTTCAAGTCACGCTGAGTAAAGATGTACTTGAGACTTTTGTGGTCGGTGAAAACCACAAAATGCTCTCCCAAGAGGTAATGTCTCCAACAACGCAACGCATGAACAACTGCAGCCAACTCGAGATCATGCGTCGGGTAATTCCTCTCATGTGGCCTCAACTGCCGAGACCCGTACACAACAACTCGGTCGCCCTGCATCAACACTGCTCCCAGCCCAATACCCGATGCATCACAGTAAACTGTATAGCTCTTCCCTTGCTCTGGAAGTATCAGGACTGGTGCTGATGTCAACCTTCCTTTCAAGTCCTGAAAGGCTGTCTCGCAAGCTTCCGACCAAACGAACTTCACACCCTTCTTAGTCAGACCCGTCAACGGTGCTGCCAAGCGGGAGAAGTCCTGTATGAAGCGTCTATAGTAACCAACCAGCCCTAAGAAACTCCGTATTTCAAACACGTTCTTAGGATGCTCCCAGGAAACCACTGCTCTCACCTTTTCTGGGTCTACTGTGACTCCTTCCTCTGAGATGATATGATCCAGGAAGTGAATCTGGTCCATCCAAAAGTGGCACTTTGAGAGCTTAGCATATAACTTATGCTCTCTCAGTGTACTCAATACGATCTCAAGATGGGTGGCATGGTCGTGTCGAGTGTGAGAGTACACCAAGATGTCGTCCACGAATACTACCACAAAAGAATCCTGGTAAGGATGAAACACACGATTCATCAGAGCCATGAAAACTGCTGGCGCGTTCGTGAGTCCGAACGACATAACCAAGTACTCGTACAGACCATATCTGCTTCAAAAAGCTGTAAGCGGTATATCCGATGGTCTCACGCGCAACTGATGATATCCTGACCTCAAGTCAATCTTCGAGAACACTCATGCTCCACGAAGTTGATCAAAAAGATCATCAATCCTCGGCAAGGGATATCGGTTCTTAACCGTCAACTGGTTCAGCTTCCGATAATCCACACAGAGTCTGAGGGTACCGTATGCCTTCTTCGCAAAGAGGACCGGCAGACCCCAAGGAGAAGTACTGGGTCAGATGAAGCCCTTTGACTGTAACTCCTCTAACTGCCTCTTGAGCTCCTGCAACTCTGGTGTAGCCATCCTATAAGGAGGAATTAACACCGGTGCTGGCCCTGAAACAAGCTCAATAGAGAAATCCACCTCTCGCTCCGGAGGTAGACCTGAAAAGTCGTCCGGGAAGATATCTCTGAAACGATCAACCACTGGAGGGAAATCCATCTGACAAGTCCCCTGATCATCCAGATATAAACTCGCAATTTGGGCTGTGACACCACCTCGCCCACGGTGCTCTGGTCCAGCTCGACTCGCATGAACATCCCATTCGCCCTTGTATAGAAACTCTCCGCCCTTTGGTGACATAAAACTCACCCTGCGACGATAGCAATCTACAAAGGCTCGAAAGGGAACCGACCAATCTATCTTGAGAATGACGTCATAAGCTGTCATCTCTAAGATATAGAGGTCCCATAGAAAGTGACACCCACCAACCTCAAAGGGGCACTCCTTGCACTGACGCACACACGTCGTTCTCATTCCCAACAGAGTGTCTAGCGTCATAGCAGTAGCAGAAGAAGAAACACAGAGCCCAAGACTCCACAACGGGCACAAATATGAAACTATGTGTAGCACCCGTATTGAAAAGTACTGAAGATAAGACAGAAGCTACTAAAATAGTACCTCTGACAGTAGAAGGTCCGGGATCCTGCTCCTGCTGGGTCTGTTGCACTGCATATGCCTGCCCAGTGCTGCGGCCCTACGACACAGCCTGGCTACCCTGAGCTGTCCCGCTCTGCTGCCTCTGAGATCCTAGTGTCTGGCTACCACGACCACGACCACCACCTCTGCCTGTACGTCCTGATGTATCCCAGTTCCCTGACTGGTAAGAAGCTACTGGTTCTGCCCCCGCACGCGGAGTCTGCACAGAACCCCTCTCACTAGCCACTGGTGAAAAAATCCTGCAAAAGCATTGCAGATGACCCATCTTGCCGCAAGCTCGACACTCCACTGGGTCATGTGGACACTGCGGTCTCTTGTGCCCCTCTCTACCGCACTGGTAGCACCTGGTCGGGCCACCTGAAAAAACTGCCTGACTAGTACTGTCACCGTGAGAGAAACTCATCTGTCGCTTCCTCTTACCGGTAGAAATAGTACCAGAAACTGGTGCCGAACCGCCCTGGCCTGCACCACTAGCTTCCCGAAGGTTCCTCTCTGTAATCAGCGCCTGGTTCACAATAGCCTGTACTTTAGGCAACCTGAAAAAGTTCACCAGTGTTCGGATGTCATATCGAAGACCATCCTCAAAGCGTCTGGCCCTCAACGTCTCATCACCCACCAGAACAGGTGCAAAACGCTGAAGCTCGGTAAAACGAGCAGAGTAATCCATCACCGACATAGCACCCTACTGCAGGTTCATGAACTATCGAGCCCTATCTGCCCTCAGCATCTCTGGGAAGAAGAAATCATAGAAAGCTGTCTGAAAATCTTCCCACGCCATGTCTCTATGATGCTCTGTCTGAGTGGTAACATCCCACCACCTCTTGATGGAATCACGCAGCATGTAAGTCGCGAGCTTGACCCTCCGCCTTGAAGGCGTCTCAAGATGCTTGAAAATAGTCTGCATAGAATCCAGCCAAGACTCCGCAGCCTGTGGTCCGCCATCCCCTGAAAACGTAGGCGGATGCTGCTGCTGGAATATACGAGTCAGCTCAACCATAGATGTGGCAGCCGGTGGTTCTCCCTGAAAGGTCTGCATGAACCGCATAAAGCCTTCATGGAACTGCGCCTCTACGCCTGTGTTTGGTATAATGGCTGGCACCGCATTTGGCTCTGCTGGAGGATCCACTGGTAGCCCATGACCCACCATCTCAGGAGTATAATCGTCGCCGCTCTCATGGCGAACAACGCGTGGTCTTCTCGGTGGCATGACTCTACAAGGTCAAACGCACACCTTAGATCAGGATTATCACAGACTGAAATGAAGGGACCAAAAGGGAACAGGAGGAAGAAGACATTCAAGATTTGCAAAACAAGACTACACGGCGTGTATACTGACTACACGACGTGTACCTGACTTCTCTTCCCCTGCCCGAGTCCTTCTACATGACTAAGCCACACGACTCCCGTTGAACATGACTACACGACGTGTATTTAATCTACACGGCGTGTATGGTGTAATTTTCCAACTGCCCGTGTCATTTGTGACACGACCGACTACTCAGCTTGATACAACACGGCGTGTTACACCGCACACGGCGTGTACACCACCTTGTTTCTCCAGCCACACGGTCAAGTCCACACGGTCTCTCAACTACACGGCGTGTCCCACAGGTACACAACGTGTTCAAGAAGAGGTGACATCGACCCGTGTTTGTTAGTTACATGGCCGGGTCCCCAGGCCAGACAACACGACGTGTTCCACAGCGGACACGATGTGTTCCACAGCGGACACGACGTGTATGTCTTAAGGTCTCCTCCGTCCGTGTTGTTAGTTACACGACGGACTCCAGGTCAACACTACACGACGTGTACATCCGGCACACGACGTGTTTTTCCCAAGCATTTCCCTTCCCCGTGTCCCCGCCCACACGGTCTATGACACAAGAAGAGACTACACGACATGTACGCAAAAAGTTTTCTTTTCTTCCCGAATAGAAGAACACACGACGCGTGTCCGAGTAACTACACGACGTGTATCCTGGGGTTTCCGGACAGTAAGCCTCTGAAACTACTCCGGAACCCAGAAAATACTGAAAAACAACACCTAAGTGCCAAATTCCGATCCGTGAGGGCCCATACTCCCCGCGAATGAAAGTTTGGCATCTTATATGTGTTATAACAAAATAAACAGTCAATGATCCATTAAATTCCGGTCAATGAGGGCCCATACTCCCAAAAAACCAAAGTTTGACGTCCATTCAATCAACATGCTCACACAAAAATACCCTATCACATAGCAGGTATTTATCAAAGCAGCTATCACAACAGCATGCTTTTCTAGCACAATAACTATCATAACAACATGCAATTTATAATGCACCTATATGGCCTGGAACTATGCATGACATGTGATTTCTAGCATGTGCCTAAATGATGTATGAGACGACATACCCTCATCTCATCGGGTCACAACTAAATAGAACCCATTGATAAAATATAAACAACTCAATCACAAGTGCCTCACTCAACGGTGAAATCAAACCAACTGTAAAATTTCAAAATCAGAAGAATTGCAAAAATACAAGGTAGACTGGCTTTTCCCTGTACACGGGTTAGCTATGCCCGGACACAACTTATTACCAACTACCGTTCCGTCCTATCCCTGACTAAGGCTCCAAATAGTAAGTCAAAGAAAAGAACCCATCTGATACCACTTTGTAACGCCCCGGATCCAGGTGCCACTCAACGGGTGCCCCGAACCCGGTTGGTCACATGACCTCAAGTGCATTTCCCCAAACGCCAGTGGCTGTTGACTAGCAGCGAGGACCCAGGTCTGATAGTGGGGAAACTATGCCCTCATTTGTCAAAGTGTAGCGCAGCAGAATACAAGATAAAACATACAACAACAACAGAAGCAATAAACCATACACAATTTTAAATGAACAACTGCAGTAAAACAACCAACAGTCATATATATATAATGATGATGCAACATGCCTCACGTTCTAAGAAAACAGTCAGAACATGTTACACAATAGTACAATACGATACAATAACAAGTACAGATATAACAGAACAAAACAAAACAGCCGACAACATCGCGAGCCTAAGCTCGGTCCCATGCTCCCCTGCTCCTCAGCAACAATCATGTACCTGTAAATGGACCCTTGCCCTTATCCATACCTGCAGAAACGTAATCTGTTTGGGCCAAAGACATGACCCAAATAGGGCGTGAGAAATAAATCCCAGTAGACACCCACCGAAGGCCCGTGCCCAACTGTGTGAAAAGATGCAACAACAGTGTGCAGTAGTAAGATGCAATAAACTAAGCAGTACTCAAAAGTAACCAACTTTACCAGTTATATTGCCATTTTATTATTCACTTTAACCATTCAATTTAATAACATTCTGTGCTCATCAGAACCATGCCCTCAGGCTAATATAGTATCCACGCCCTCAGGCTAATATAGTATCCACGCCCTCAGGCTATATAATATCTCGCCCTCAGGCCTCACCCTCAGGCTATATAATATCTCACCCTCAGGCCTCGCCCTCAGGCTATATATATATATCCACACCCTCAGGCTATATAATATATATATATATATCCACGCCCTCAGGCTAAACAAGTAACCGGGCCATGCCCAACAGATAAACATGCAATTATTTACAATTCCTCTCAAGGAAAAATTAATGCATAAAGTAAACATGGCATACCCTCGGGTATCCTGACCAAACGGCTAAACAGAGGAACGCACCCCTGGGGTGGTCCTGGATCCAAGCAGCGATCCCAACAACAGTTTTATTATCATATTTAATTACCTTTACAGTTCTAGGTATTTAAAACAACCATGACCTCGGCCACACGACACCCCAACATGGGCTCGTAGCTCAACAGTACACAAAAATTCACAACAGTTGGAAATTAAACACCAAGCCACCTACCTTAAACGCCCCTGATCAGTATACTCGAACGACGATCCTAAATCGTCCAAGAACAAGGTAGATCTGAGGTGAAAGAAAACCCCGTTCAAACTTAAATAACTTCCCTTAGAGGAAGAATTGGCAAGAACGACTTAAGGAGAGTGGAGGGCTTACCCGTGCGGTTCCAACGAGATCGTCAGAGGCGAAAACGGATTCCCGACGCTTGATCTGGAGATCCTCGAAGGGCTGGCCTCCTCTCCCGACTCCTTCCTCCGGTTCTAAGCCTTCCCTGTGAACAGGGGAGGCTACTGCCCATTTTAAGCGAAAAAAAACAAACCACACGACGTGTACTATTGACTACACGACGTGTACTTTTCTCATTTAACTGTTCCTCTGGCGGCTACCTTTTCCACCGCCGCACTATTCATCCGTCGACATGAGTACGCGGCGTGTATTCCCATTTACACAGCGTGTACTATCGCCCAACTGACAGCTGCTTCCACCGCCTTACTATTCACCTACCGACTAACTACACGGCGTGTAAGTACCCACTACACGACGTGTAGTCGGTTCTTACACTCTTCATCGTCGACATGGCTACACACCCTGTGTACTCATCCCACACGGCCAAAGTACACGACGTGTGGAATAGTACACGGCGTGTAGTCCAAAAAAGTGTGTTTTTCCCCATTTTCCTTACTTTCTCAAAAACACTTAAGGAAAAGAGAAAAGAAGAAACCCGTACCTCGAAAATAAGAACCGGGTTCTTACAGTACCCACCATTGACTTCAACTGGAAATGGTCCACACACATCGGTATGAACCAATTCAAGAAGCTCTATGACCCTTTAACCTTTTCCACTAAATGTGATTTTAGTCATTTTTCCTTGTAAACATGCGTGAATACGCCAAATGGTTTTAAGTTCAAATGAATCCAAATATCTATTTTGGTGTAATTTGGTCGAACATTTTTCGTTTACATGGCATATCTGGTGATGCCATAATTGGGTGTGGTATGATTCATGTGAAATACTTTCATTATCGATTGTCATTACTTGGTTCGTGTAATCGAACACATAAAGACCGTTAAATATGCCTTACCATAACAAATGTTTTTTTGTAAATGAAACAACATTTATTCCCAAATTTGAAAATAAATTCACCTGTATTAAGTCTAGACACATAAATAACGTTTTTGGTAACTGAGGGTACATAATAACAATATTTCAAAACTAAGACCATTCCAGTTGGCAATGCGAGGTGACAATCTCCAATAGCCACATCGGCAAGTTTGGTTCCGTTGGCTACTCATAGATCCACCTCATCACTGACAATCTTTCAGAATCTATTTGGTTCTTGTATTTGAATATATATGTGAGCACCACATGCTATATTCAATACCCAATTTGTAGAAACATATAAATTGCACTCGATAACAAATGCACCCGGAGCTTCCCTTTGTTTCTTTGTCCGAGTGCAGTTTTTCTCTCTTCTTGCTACATGCAAAATAGATGTCTTGTTCCTTTGCTTGTCCCTTGATACTCCTCTTCTTGGAAGGACGTTATGAAGAAACTTTAGACTTGGTGTTAGTCTTGAAATTCTTCCAACGACCTTTCCTTTTATTCAATGCAAGAATAGAAGGGTTTTCACACTTCATATCCTTATCAACTTGGCGAAGTAGAGTGAGAAGATCTGAGAGAGACTTTTCTATGTTCATATTGAAATTTATTATACAAAACTGGAGAATCTCCGAGGGAGTGATGAAAGAATGAGATCGATGCACAATTCTTTAGGCAGCCTAAACCCTAGAACCTCTAGACGCTCAATGTAGCCAATGAGCTTGACTACGTGAGGCCCAACTTGCACACATTTTCCAAGTTTGCTCATGAAGAGCACCTTGAATATCTCAAACCGTTCCTGTTTGGCTCTCTTATGATAAAGATCATAGAGATGCTGAAACATGGTATATGCATCCATGTTCTCATGTGACTTCATGAGTTTGCTTGACAGGGATGAAAACATCAAACACCGAACATCTAGCGCACCATTTAAGCATTTTTCATAGACAACGAACTCCCCATCACTCACCTCCTTAGCTGGTGATCCATGGATTGATGATTCTAGCATGTAAGACTCCCGTTCATGGCGCAACACTACCCGCAGGGCGTATGAACTATTTATGGAAGTTATTGTAAGTTAGGGGATGATCTTTCTTCAGAATTGATCATAAGGATAATGTGGTTGACGAACTTGTCATTATTATATAATAATAATATTGTAAATTATTGGTGCTTTACTTGATTTCAAATTATGTGAGATATAATACTTAATTTTATTAAGTCTCCCACTATTTTATCAAGTCTCAATGACCCTCACCACTGAACTCGGAATGTCTTGTCACTTTAGACATTCTAGTGGCAAAGATCTATATTTTCCTATGGCTATGAAAACCATAAGAAGGTGTTTAGGTAGGTGGTCTTGCCAACTACAGGCTTGCAGTACTTTGTTCTGTTGAGGGAACTCCCCAATCTTGAAATCTTGACTCGGATTTCCTCAACACTTGCCTCCAAATTTGTATTGAACATACTATGACCGTTAAATTCAATACAAGTTCAGTTAAGTTGACCCATCATCTTGGTTAAGACTCCTCGATAATTAAAAGTGCCATCGACTATGGCCTGAACCGACACTTTAACTATGGTTTGTCTTAATTCAGATAATGGAAGACACAATGACTTAATATTAACTTGAGAGATTTTGTTTCTCATGCGTAAATTTTCTTATTTTATCTTTTACATGTCTTGTTAATATTAAGTGGATTTTTTTAAGTGATTAACCATGCACCGATAAAATATTTACGCACAATCCTTTTATTTTAATTTCATTTTTGCATATTAATTCTTTTATTTATGTGATCTCGGTCTTGCATCCATAAAATAATCATGCAAGACAGAAATAAAATAAATATAACGTGGCATGATCACGAGCTTAACTAGCGATTTGTTTATTGAGTGGACAATAAACAAACCAGACTCCAGGGGAAAATCTCCTTAAGTCGGCTTGGGCTTGAGTTTGCAGAGCATTCAACCTTTGTCCTGTGTATCTCCTCGGTTTGGTTTTGCCCATCTTGAACAAATTCCTTGCGTCTTAGAGCTCCATCCTAATGTTTTTACTTCACTTGCAAGAGACAGAAATCAGAAAGGGGTTTAGATAAATAATTCATGGATATGCAAACCTGTATATAATAAAGAGGGAGGGATGACTCGCAAACCATTAATTTAATTTAAAATAATTGCAAAAAATCATACAATAATTAAATTAGATTAAGCCACACACACACATGTTGGTCTAAGCTCGTGATCATCCACTAGTGCAACAGATACACATTTAAAATAACCTGCTAACATTTATTTCAATTCGTTCTTTTTATTAAGATAAACACGTGTGAATTAATTCGATTAATTATCTGATTAATCAATTAATTCAATTTATCTTAATCTTCATCCAATTTATCATAGAGATACCTATCCACTATGATTTTAAATAATTTAAATTAATTAATTTTATTTAAAATTTAATAAGATAAGTACACAACTAAATAATTCAGTGTATATTTATTCGAACTACTCGATTTATATAGAGATCATATATAGTTTACTCACGCGACATATAACATACACGTTTTATCACGCAATTACATGGCGTGGCGTGTACGAGTCAATAAATCATACACTGAACACATGTTAATTAATGTAACATGTAATGATTTTAATGCACACAAAGTAGTCAACGTATTACGACTATACATGGTATGTAGTTCGGAAATTTACACATAAACTAATTAAGCATTTAATATATATATAAAACCCCTTACACGTGTATGAGTTAATAAACGACACATCAAACACACGTTGTGGTTTAAAAGAGTAATAAATTAAATTTTAATTTTTTTTGCGTAAATAGGTTGGGTTCACTACGTGTACATCCAGTTACACGTCGTGTATCATTCTTGTCATATGTTTGTGATACATGCCTAGGGACTTTATGTGTATTATTGCATGAACATGTGTGAGGTTCACGACATGTAGAATTGGTACACGCCGTGTAACCACCTTGTTACACGATTGTCAGTCACTACACGTCATGTAATTATTACTCAATGCATATTTGACTACGCGTTTTTCGCCACAAAAACACGTGGACTACTCGGTATGTAACCTAGTTACACGTCGTTTAGCCCCACATGTCGTGTGCCAGCTTGACTTGGTCAACACGCTGAGCATTTAATGCAACACATCTCCTTCATTGCACAACGCAACGAATTAATTCGTGCTACGTCTTGGTGTGATGAACTGGGATATACGGTGTGTATCCAAATGTTCTTTGTTAAAATTTAGTTAGATTTGGATTAAATGAGCAACAAACAAAGGGAGGAAGAAGTGATCTCCATGTTCAAATTATAAGAACAAATTTCTTAAAATGAGAACTAACTCTTAAATACGTAAACTATCAACAAACAATAAATAATTATAAATTGAACGTGACTGCTTTCATATCACTTGATGGTTTCAAACAAAACATAAACACATATTGGGCCTATGACCAATTTGGTTTTTGTCGGATTCAATGGATCACTCGTAATGTACATGACGTGAACGCAATGACCAACAATTTTTTTTCGAAGTATATTGACAAATAATTTTGGTGGGACCAAGATAGAGGATCTTTCATGCTAATTTATAATTAATTTAAAACATAAGAAGAAAAATAAGCTCGATCTTGAAATCTTTCTTCGTTGATCCGATTGGTGTATTGTTGTTGCGTAATGAGGACCCAAAACAAAGCCTCTCTAGCAGTGATCTACACGTGTTCCTTTGATCTTTGAACAACACCGTTGAACTGCTGGGTGCTAGCAGGGCCGATTGATCGTCTTACGTTTTTTGCTTTGATCACTTCACATTCCTCTGGGGTTAAATGAGTTTTCTTTTGTTATTCTCAGTCTTGAGGAAGGGTGGATGGAGATCTTGAGAGGTAATTGTTGTGCACAATGATTAATTTTTCTCCAATTGACATAACTGTCTACTTATAGATCAGGGCTAGGGTTTAACATTTAATTAATTGCACAAAAGCTCCTAATAATATATTAAACCCAAAAGGAACCCAATGCCATGTAATAAACTAATATTATTATTTTATTTTATGGTGTGCGTTATACCACACAATGATCAATATTTATTTTACAATTTAGTAAATAAATATTCATCACTGGACAAAATCTGCTCCTTTTTCTTCGTCAACGTTTATTTAATTTTTAATATTCCCGTAACAAAATTAATTATTTATTCAATAAATAAATAAATTGTATATTACGATGTGCATAACAAGTGATAAATAAATATTATATATTTTTGTAACTAACAATTACTTTGCGAATAAGTATTTATTTAATATTTGGGATCATTTAATAAAACATGAATAAATATTACTTTCGTTTTGGAAAATAATATTTATTCCATTTGTTAAATATAAATAATATTTAACTAAGATCAAAGGAAACACTTTGTGCGTGACCCCTTCCTCAGTGACATTAGGCGAGTTTGCCTAAAATCCAAGATATGTCTCGCAACGGGTTAAGACACCCACAGAGGACGAAAATATGTCACAACAATATAACTGCATACGAATGCTCACTGTGTAATATAATTCCCTTGTCATGATATCTCATTATGCAGTTTGCACACCTTTTCATCAACTTATATGCTTGACATGTTTTTCTTTTACTATCTGAAATGGACTCGTCAATACACAATGACCATGGAATTTAATGCGACAATTTCATTTCAACCAAAAAATCGAGATGTCAACTTTCATAAATATAGAAGAGACAAATCCTTCATGGATTTATTCATTAATAACATTATCATTCACGACGCACCAAATGTATCCAATTTCACCGTGATCATATGTCGTCATGGTTTACGTCAATACATCAAAGTGTGCAAGTCACAACAGGTGTTAATAATAATCTTAAAACATAAGGATCATTACATGCTTGCAGACACATAAATATATGGATTTCCTACCGACATATCTGTTCTCATAATTCTCCGTCTTGAAGATTACCAAGTGCAAATTTCATGAGTCGAAGTCTCATTTGCTCACGAGTATTTGCACTTGACAGTCAACATACTATGTGTCCCAACATAGAATGTTATCCGACTGTAGATTAAGGTTTAAGAATATCATCATGATATTTTAAGGTTCTCATCATAGGGACTGCTATGCCCTTTTCAATGTGACAAATATCTGAGACATTATTACATTAAAGTCACATCAAACAATGAAGAATATCTAATAATATATTTAATTAATATCAATCACTTTGGATATTCATGTAATATATAGTACAAATAATTAGTTCTAGGACCAACTCCAACAATTGTGGCCATAAACTGCGTGAGTTAAAGAAAACATGGTGTATTGATTTGATAATTTTAATTCTTTTAAGGCAAAGGTTTTATTTGGACCTCCATCTAATTAAAGATACAATATTTTTAATTTCAATATGTTGTGGGTGTGAATCTCAGGATCATGGAAGTGGATTTGAAGTTTTTCTGAAGGAAATAATGTGTTGTTAGGGATGTTATCACTCAGGTGAACCTTGCCTTGTTTATTCTCATTTTATAGTAGAGTCGTGTTTGTATCGGATGCCTTCCAGGAAAATGTGTCCTCAGGCACATGAGGAAAGAAACATAATGACAAGGATTCCATATGCATCAGTGATTGAGTCAGTAATGTATGATATGCTATATACTAGGCTAGATGTCGCCTATGCATTAAGTGCGGTAGGAAGATATCAAGCTGATCCAGGTGACCACCATTGGATGGAAGTCAAGACCATCTTTAAGTATATGAGGCGTACTAAGGATATGTTCCTGGTTTATGGAAGAGATGAGGAACTAGTCATTAGAGGATATACAGATGCTAGTTTCCAAAACTGATCAAGATAACATGATGTCACAAACGGGATACATCTTCACTTTGAATGGAGGTGTTGTGAGTTGGAAGAGCTCAAAGTAGGTTGTGGTTGCGGATTCTACAGCAGAGTCTAAGTATATTGCGACTTCTGAGGCAGCTAAAGAAGCAATATGGGTGCACAACTTCGTCCAAGAGTTTGATGTGGTACCTAGCAGTAAAGATCCTATCACACACTATTGCGATAATACTACAACAGTGGATCTTGCAAAAGAGTCAAGGTCACATTAGCAGACGAAACACATACTTCCGAAGTATCATCTCTTGAGGGATTTTTATCAGAGGTGAAGTTGCAGTGAAAAATATTTTCACGGAAGACAATGTGGAAGACCCCTTGACTAAAGCCTTGACTCAGCAAAAACATGACTATCGTGTGAGGTCTAGCGGACTAAAGGCTGTAGGCAATTGACTCTAGTCTAAGTGGGAGTTTGTTGGAGTTGGTATCTTATGACCAACTATTTGTACTTTGATTACATAAATATTCGATGTATTGGATATTAATAAAACTTCTTATTACATATTGTTTGTTGTTCTTCATGACTCTAATGTAATAATGTCTTAGAGTATATGTCGCATTGATAAGGTCATAGCAGTCCCCCGCTATGATGAGAACTTTGATGTGCTATGAGGATATTCTCCAATAATGTTCTGCGGTTGGATAACATACTATGATGTGACACATAGTACATAGACTTTCAAGTGTGAGTACTCGTAAGTTGATGTGATTTTTTTTCTCATAAATTTCGCACTTGGTAATCTCCAAGATGGGAGATTATGAGAACAGACCCGCGAGTAGGAATTCCGCATGTTTTGGTATCATCAGATATTCCCATCTATGAGCGCGTGTGATGGTCCTTAGACTTTAAGATTATTACTAATGCATGTTACAACTCACGTACTTAGATGTATTTTGTAAACCACGATGATAATAGTTCATGGAAAAGTTGGATATGTTAGGTGCGTCACGAGTGGCATGTCATTAATGAATAAGTTAAGGATTTCTCCCTTCCATCTTTATGGGAGCTGATATATCAATCCTTTGATTGGAATAGAACCATCGCATTAAATTTCATAGTCATGATGTAATGACGTGTTTATTTTAGATAGTTAAAGAAAGACATATCGAACATATAGGTTGGTGACACAGATGTGCAACCTGCTTGATGAGATTTTGTGATAAAGAGATTATATTACACAGTGAGCATTCGTATGTGGTTGTCGACATTGCAACATTAAGTTCTTTCTCTTGGGTGCCTTGACCCATTGCTAGATAGTAATCTTGGACTTTAGGCAAGCTCGCTTAATGCCAATGAGAAAGAATCCTAGAGGGTTACATATTCTGTTGATCTCGATTAAATTCTATTTGAGTTTAATTAATCGAATAAATATTATTCTCAAGTCCGAGGAATAATTTTATTCAAGTTATATTGATCGCATAAATTAAATAAATATTTATTCACTGATATATGAATAAAATATTTATTTTATTTATTGAATATTTTATTAAATATTTATTCGCTAGATTGTGAATAAAATATTTATTTATGAATAAAATATTTATTCGGTTATTCAATAAACGCTGGAGGAGTTTAAATGGACCAAGATCGAGTCCGGTGACAAATATTAATTAACAATACCGTTACATAATATTTGTTATTGCGTAAGTTGACGCGCACCAAAAAATACTAATAATATAATTATTATTATGTGAAATGAGGTTTATTAAAGGTAATAAATATTATTTAATGACTAGTATGCAATTAAATAATATTTTAACTTAAATCCTAACTCTATAAATAGATGACTATGTTTATTGTGTAGAGTATCCAAAATTGAGAATAGAGAATTGTCGCGCATAACGAATTCTCTCTCAAATCTTCCTTCTCTCTCCCTCTCAAGAACAAGAAGTTTAAGAGAGATTTCTTGAAGACCGAAGAACGAGAGATCAAGAACAAACAATGCAAGACATTCGACTCGCCGCGCTAGCACTCGAAGATCGAGTGGTGTTGCTCGGAGATCATAGGAGCATGTGTGGATCACCACAAGAGGGATTCTATCCTTGGATCCTCACAGTGAAACAAAGGTAATCCGAAAGGGTCTTTTCGAATCATAAACATTAACCAACGAAGAAAGTTCCTAAAACCATATATTTATTTCTTTAAATATTAAATAAATTAATTATAAATTTGATGTGCAAGATCCTCACTCTTGGTTTCGGGCAACGATTATTAAAAAGAAATTTTAATATATCGCCCACCTCTGCACGCTTCCGCTGCGCGCCCTGAGCCATCAATAGGCCTACCCAAAATAGTTGTTTCCAAACCCCAATATCGCAAACCTAGTAAAATAGACTACCAACCATGCCTATAACAAGACCAAAAACACCAATCAATTCCACCATGACATAATGGATTCCAACATGAATGTTTTGGATCCCAAAACACATTTTCACCAATATTCTTCCTCTAACCACCTACAAGATCCACTTTAACATCTCTAACCCCCAAGGCCTCTAAGTAAAGGTCCAAGAAATTCTGGACCTCTATACAAGTGCTTAATCTCTTTAAACATGCAACCTAATAAAAACTTATATTGCCACTGTTCAAGTGAACAAGGTTATAGTCTCCTCACTGACTTTAAACGGTCCACTTCAGAGCCCAGGAAAACACTTAACTGAGTAAGAGACTCTAAACAAGATCAAAATAAATCGTAATCACCATCTATCCCTTGTGATGGGTACAACTACAAGATTTTTATCAAGATATAAATCCTCCCAAATGCACCAATTGTAATAGGCTATATGTTTTCAGCAATGTCGATCACTCATAATGAAATCATGATAGTTTGAACCCACAATGTTCAAAACTTAAGATAATTACCCTTTATATAAGGTAAGTTCAAATTTATTGCACAACTACCTCAGATTCAGGTTGACATTTATAAAAATATCCAATCATATATCTCAATATAAGACTCACTAAAATATTTATGCCCATAAAATCGATCATTATAACATTTACATAGGTAAAATGAAATAGTTAAACCATACCCCAATGAAATGATCTCATCTAAATTATATATCAAGAAACCTTAAGGAAAATCAAGAATTAATATCATTTCCCAATCTCACATAACAACTTGTTCTTATACTAACAACTTATTCTTATACTAACAAGTCCTCAAAAGCTCGTCACCCAACCTCTCATGAAAATTTAATAACCCTACATTAAAAAGTGTTCTCTATACCTGTCAAGGGATGCGTTGTAAATTTCATAGCTCAAGAAAAATATCCATCTTTGTAATTAAAATCAAACTATGATTGAAACAACAATGAACCTTTATCTCCAGACCAAACTACTCACCCCCTGAGAAAAATAATCATCGTTCATCACCTCCATGCCAATTATGAAATAACCTCATTTAAGAAATGATGTATTATGGGTGTTGATGTCCTCATTAGGAATAACATCATGCCAATATAACCTAGCCAAGGCCCCACTATCAAGCATCGGGCTCACCCCACATGGGTAGCATCAAGCAATGAACTTCATACCATACCTCGTCAGAGGAAGATTTGATACTGGATTGGTCGACTACTCCTCGAACCTACAATGGATCTCGATTTCTTCTCTTCGAATGGACATATGACTTCCATATGAAACACGGCTCTCCTACAATGGTGGTATGGGTAAGATTACCTAAACTTTCGATTTCGTTTCAAAATATGTCGATTATTTGTATGCTTGGAAATCTTGTTGGTCGATATCTCTATTAGGATAGTAGGACTAGGGCTGTTTTCCAGCCGATTTCTCCCAAAATATGTGTTGAAGTTGATATATTAAAGCTGCCCATTGAGTTCTTTTAGATCGCTATAGGTGAAGAGTTCCATTATAAGCAGCCTGTTATTTTTGAATCCTGGTGTGACTTCTGCCCCCAATGCAAGAAAATGGGACATAAAATGGAGGTTTGTAGGCGTATGAAACTGATGCAGAAGGAGTCTGGCCTAAGCGCTAAGTAGATGAGTCTGGTCCCATGTGAGGTTTCTGTTGTTCGTGGAAGCCCCTTGGTGGTGAATTGCAGTGGACCAATTGCAGGTTGTGAGTTGGTTAATCCTGATCAACCTCACAACCAGGATATCGAGTCTCTGAATTTGTGAGAGGTAGTCAAGGGGGTATCAAAGCAAGCTAAGGACACACCTCTAGACCCGATTTTTTTTTGACTTTTTTGGCAGGTTGAAACATGATATGAGAGTGGGGAGTTCTACAGGTATCGTGGTGATTTAGGGTGCTGTAGAGGCTTCTGGTGATGACATTGCACGAGTTACTGATTCTAATGCAAGTGCGGTGACTCTTAAGGGTTCTCAAGGTGGAGATGTCTGATCTGGTAACAATCATAACTCGAATGTGGAACTTCAATTGGAGGATGAGGGAGTACCCAGGACTTCTATAGTTGCTTTATATGCCGAGACAGTCTGGTCAAGGAAAGGTACCGTTGATGGAGGTTAGGCAGAGGCCCATAAGGAACCAATCAGGTCAAGTCCTAGAAGGGAGGTGGTTTATATTGAGATGGGTAACCGTTTTGAAGGATTTTCTAACAATGATCCGATGTAGGAGCTTGAAATTGTTCCGGCTAGGTTCTCTATAGATAAGTAGAAGGTCCCTGGGAACGAGTCCAATGATGAATAATCCGACCAATTAGCTGGCGATTCATATGAAGATGGTTAGGGCAATAGGCTTCCAAGCTTGAGGAGAAGCAAGAGCCGCATGGGCATTCACAAAGAGAGAAAGGACTATTCATATTTTCCACTACCTATGGAGACTAGATCCGTGAAGAAGTAAAAAGCTAAGCTGGTGGATAGAGAATCCCTCAAGGCTGTTTTCCAGCAGGTGGAGTCTAGTGCAATGCTTGAGCAATCTTTGGAATTACTTATGCACTCGGGAGAAGAGATGCTGGAATCTGTTTTGATGATTAAAGCTATTGATGAAGATGCCAACAAGATGATGAGTAGGTTATTGAAGGTTTCTCCTAATGAGGAGCAATGTTCTTGGATCGACAAGCAAGATCTGATAATGATAAGGGGGTTCAATGATGGGAAGATCAATGTAGAGGAGTACATCCAGTCCTGGGACAAGCTGGCGTTCCAGTTCAAATATCTTTTAATGGATGAACCAGATATGCAGGTAAACACTATCTTCTGGAAATTATTTAGGGAGATTAAATCTAGTGGACTTAAGTTTTCATTTAATGGGTTCATTATTTTCTTTTGTAGTTGAAATTTTGGTTTCTCACTTTTTCCTTAAGTTTTTGATAATAAAAAAGTTACTTTTCAGGAGAAATATGAAAAATATACCCTTAGTTCGCCCCGTATGAACTAACATTCCCTACTCAGTATTCACAATCATAATGGCATAGATGTGACAATATGATGCATGGTTCTATACCTAGTTAAGTTCCTTGTGTAAAGTATACTGTTCTTTTAGGTGTAAATAGTAATTGACCTAAGTTTGTGCATAGGAATATTTTTTTTTCCTGTATCTATATGAAGTCTCCCTATCCTAATGATTACCCTAAGTTCAAATATACTTAGGCCTCACCAACCTAAGATAATCCTCACAAGTGAACACTCCAAATCGTAACCTATTTCTCAACCAAATTATTTGATTCAAAAATTGATTCTAATAATACCCCATATGGTCGGTGGTGAAACTAAGTGTAACCCTCGAAGCCTACCTCAAAAAAGCCACAATTTAGTGACTAAAAACAAGGGTATAAATCTCAGAAATGGCTGTGATTACCCTATAGAGAGAATATTATAATACTGTAAGTAAAAAATAAAAACCTCTAAACCATAAATGATAAAGAATCAATGATCGTATGATATCATCAACAAGGTATAATGCATAAATAGTATACAACATAACCAAAATGAAATATAGGTATAACTATGAAAAAATAACCACTAAATCCCAACAATGCAATAAAACCTAAACCACCTGTATACCTTAGTGATACATAAAGCATCCCTCAAACACCAAGCTCATGTTATCCACCTTGATCATTGATATAACAATGCTTGAAAATTCCACTGAAAATATCTCATAATCCTATATTTAAAATTAGGGGTGAGTATGTCCACATACTCAATAAATTATCCCCAAAATGACTTAATAAATTAGACAATATCATGCATGTATAATAATGATAAGGTCCTCTATAAACTACTCTCACCAATCCAGTAACCATAGTCCCAATTCCTCACATCATGTAGGACATTAATATCACACCCTCCTCCTCATGACTACATCAACCACATGTACACATCATAGAGGTCATCGACCATGCATATTAATGGCACTCCCACTAGCATCACATGTGATACTCCAACATCATGGCATCATGTGTAGTACTCCCACATTATGGAATATAGGACAAGGGCTACTAGTTGTCCATCATGATAACTCACTCACTTAATGTGTGTAGGGCCACATCCAAGAAAACCACCCTTGGGTGGTAGTTTCTTAGTGGATGATACTCCCATCAAATGAAATAAATCTAAATACATGTAATCACTCACATATACCATATCATGGTCAACCTTTCACATCACTGCTACTCTCACTAGCATCGTGTGTGTACTCCCACATCATGAAATCTAGAATAAGAAGTACGCCTAGGGTATAAGTAAAGCCTTAATGATACTCCCACCAATATCATGTGTGGTACTCCATATCATATAATTGGATAAGGTCCTTACACCTATGGTATGGTTCGACTCTTAGTGGAATTCCCACTAACATCACACACGGTCCTCTTATATCATGGAACATGTACCCACCCATGACACCCAAGAGTTGGTGTATGGCCATTCTCATGTAAATAGATTCATAATAACTTCCAAGTAATTACATTACCCTTCACCTAGGGAAACCCTCTAGGGAGACTGCATCAATCCAACATATCACAGACAAAACCATTGAGTGGTAATTTAGTACAACCACCACATTTTGTAGAATGAAGTTGAATATATCATCAACCGCCATACCAATCATGCCATCATAATCACCCATATAATAATCATCATCATCACCAATGTCAGCGTCGTTGTCGGCATCAATATCGTTATCGCCGGCGTCGGCGTCGCCGATATCATCATCGTCGGAGGCGCCGTCATCGTTTCTACCACCATTATAATGTTCATCAATCCATCATCATCACATTAACCCTCAAACCATCATCACGTTATCCCTCAAACCATAATTACATACACCATTGGATCACAATCATTATCTCATATAATCTCAAACTCACTACCTATCTTAATATAGAGCGAGAAAGAATTTAGAGTATCATAACCCAAAACAACATTGAAACCTTATACCATGTTATATTACCTAACTTTGACGATTCTTTCCATGTCTACCAGGTGCCATTGAAAGTTTTCCAAATATTGTAGTCATTGAAATCTTCATCAGATCACCCACACAAGCATCCATGTCCAAAATCATAATTTATAATTTTGGTCAATATTAGTGCTTTAAATTGAAGAACAAAGTTCACCATCATGTTTTACTTGTGAAAAAATATAGGTAGTGTCCCCATAAATTTTCCAGGTGGGATCATCATTGTCTCAACGCTCGATATTTTTAAAATGCCCAAAATATTGCTAAAATAACCTTGAATTCCCTTAATAATATCACCATTGTGATTTATATGAAAAAATAGAGTAATTTTTGACAATTTATTTTTCATAAATGAACATAGAATGAAAAGGCACATTTTATCGAAGTTTGAATAAGAAGTGGTCACATGGAGGGCCTAAGTTCCACACCACATATCAGAATCACGCATCACATATTAATCTTGAATTATTCATCTTGATATCATGATTGTGATGTCTTAGACTGTTCATGAATCTAACATCATATGAAAAAGATATTCATATCGAACAGATTCCAAACTAAAATATATAACTAAAAATATATATAATCAAATATATAATTTATATAGTATATAATAAATATATACAATATATTATAAATATAAGGAATGGTAGGGGGTGTGAAATCCACAAATCCACCTTGCATGGATCAATTTTTTTTATTTCTTTTGATATAAGAGCCCCCTAGCCTGTCACCCTTAATAAGGTGGCCCCATTTCCTAGACAAAGAGCGTGGTCAATCAACTAGCTTGCAAGGATACCGAACTAGATCCTCCCCAATGCCCAACCAGCTCTCATCTGATATCTATACTATCGGACTAGAATCTTCTCCATGCTATGGAGGGTCCAGTACAATTTTCAAGGCTATCTTCCATTGGAACTTTTCCGGTTCCGGTGGAACTTGGCCTACAAGTTCCATTGGAGGAAAAGTTCTAGTGGAACTTGTCCTTGAAAAGATGTACTAGAGCCTCTATGTCATGGAGAGGACAATTTTCACTATACTATCTTCTACCCGTGTAAGTATTCTTACTCGATTTGGGAAACCATGACCGATCACACCTTTACTAACTTTCCATTTCCCTTCAGTCTTCACTGCCCCCATCCTAGACTCTCAAACTCATAACAACCATGGAAAGTTGACTGTAGTTCCCATTCGATCATGCTACGACTCATAGTCATGGTCATAAGAGGAAACCATTGCGATCCACAGTGGTTTCGAAAGGTTCCCAATCGACATCGGTTGGTAACACTATTTAATGAATATTGAAAATTCTTGATCATATAATTAATGAGTTTTCTAAAATATATTCCAATTTAAAAACTCTTATAATGAATTAAATAATTTCAGGCTTTCTAAATTAGTGACATGTATCTAAAATTCATAGAGTTTAGAAAAACCTACGTTAGGGGTACCAACATCTCTTTTGTACATCCTCCTTTGATTTGAATCCCTTGAACAATGTGTAAAAAAATGAGGTCAATGGGGGGGAATATTATTTATAACAAATTCTTGAAAATAGGCCCATGCAGAGTTGTCAGTGTTAGATAAGACACCATATACCAAACATCATGGCACTAAAAAAATTCAAATACAAACTATGGTTTTAAGGAATTAAATATAAATGAATCACGTCATAATTAATTGATTAATTTAATTAACAAATGCATGAAAATTCAAGGTGCTTTGAATCATAACAAACTTCTAAAACTAAGGAAAACACCACATTCCAGGATCAATGGTATGGTCATAAAATCGTTTTAAAATAATCTAATATGACAATTAAACATTTTCTCCAAAAGTGAAAATCATGCACAACCACTTTTAAATAGTTAACTATTTAATCATTAAATACATATCAATTCAAAATTATTCTGATTAATGCCAAAATTCAACCTCAATAATAATAATAATAATAATATGATGATTATGATGATTATGATGATTATGATGATTATGATTATGATTATGATTATTATGATTATGATTATTATTATCATTATGATCATTATGATTATGATTATGATTATGATTATGATTATGATGATGATTATGATGATGATGATGATTATTCTCATTCTTATTATTGTTATTCTTATTTTTATTCTTATTGTCATTGTTGTTATTGTTCTTCTTCTTCTTCTTGTTGTTGTTGTTGTTGTTGTTGTTCTTGTTGTTGTTGAATCCTTAATTGTTAGGGATGTTGATGGAAAGAAGGGGAAGGAGGTTTCCCATGCTTAGGCTGTGGCGGGGAGTCTTGAATAGAGGCTTCTGGACCTGGTTACAACTACTTTGTATGGGACCCCTACTCTAGGGAATCGGGCAGCCATTGTGGATGTCCGAAAAGAAAATAATTGCTCCTATGCTCAAGCTATAGTTGACATCCTTGGCTCTTCGACATGAGGAACTTCAAAATCTAGTGTCGGAGTTGAGGTGTTATGTGCAGTGGCCACTCAACTTGCTTCAAGAACCCTGCACAATGCAGTGATTCCCTTGAATCATAGATCCTTTGAAGGGATTCAAGATGAACACAACTTGGTGCCTTAGAAAATTACAAAGGGGGAACCGACCTTTGTTGAAGTGATCCATGGAATTATTGCAGATAATATTAAGGAATATAAGCATTTTATCATCACTCATTTATCTTTGAAGGTCAAGGATAATCAGTGGAGCCTGTTTGAGCTTAGGATAAGGCTTCTTGACATATGGGGATTCGATGGATAGAGAATTAATTCTGTAGGGAAGGGTTTATTTTATATTGTATTCCAAAACGTGGCTATGAAATCTAAAGCATGGGGGTTTGGCCTCATGAACTTGAAGCATGTATTCCTTAGGATCTAGGATTGGGATCATGCCTTTAATCCTATGACTACTAAGAACTCTCTTACTCAGGTTTGGGTCGAGATTCACGGACTAAGTTGGTTTCTTTGGCACCCATTGATCTTATGGGAGGTTTCCTTAGGAATTGGTGATCCTATTAAGATGGAAAATGAATCCAACAAGGAAAGGTATGGTCATTTTGCTATATTTTTATTAGTGGTTGACCTTACATCCCCGTTGGTTAAAACAGTGGTGCTATCTGATGATGAGTATCAATTTGACTTGAGCATTGACTATGAAAAAGTTCCTGATTTTTGCAATGGATGCAACAACATCTGGAATTATTTTGAGTTGTGTAGAAAAAAACTTGTTTGTAGCTCTTGTGGGATGATGGGACACATTGCTAATAAGTGCAGGAGGTATGTGGCCAAGTATCCCTCTTCAAATGTTGGTCACTTAGATCATCCTTCTGATGAAGTGCTATAACAAGACTATTTGGAAGGTGGTGAGCAAGGTTTTGAGTCCTTGTTAAATTCCTTAGCCACTTAGGTACATGAAGAAGGTGAGTTGAGAGACCATGAAATTAATGAAGTCGAGACGACTAGATTGATCTTGAAGGCGTGTCTAACTTCTTAGATGTTGATTTACAGGAATCTTGGGTAGGCCATTTCCTTCAATATTCTACAAAAAAGGGAAGAAGTCAATTAATATGATGTCTATTGAATCATCTCAGCTCAAGAATCCATGGTCTAGAATGTACAAGTAGTGTATACACATCTTTAACTCTAATCTTCCTCTGCTCACTACTGTAAGGTAGATCAAGCACACTGTTAATTTTTTTGGATCAAGATGTAGTTGGGAAGGTATGAAACATGGATAAGCAACAGTCTGTACCAGCTAATGTTGATGTGATTGCTTCATTAGTTGGAGTGACTTCCATTCCCCTTTCTTATTCAGTGAAAGCAGGTATTGTTTCTACTTCTTTGGATACTGGCCTGACTATGGATGCTAAGATTGCTAAGAAAAAAACCGATGCTCTTATTATGGGAACCTTAAAGGGATCCCTTCATGCCTTTGAGGTAGTGGAGAGGCATGGTGGTTCAGTTGTGGATGCCAGTAATATTCGGAAGAGGTACCAGGATAATTTGGGAACCCAGTATCACCTTCAGTCTAAATCCAATTGACAACATATGTGGACATGGTGAAGCCTGATTCCTAAGATTCTATGAAGGATACACAAGATACTGATAAAATGTTGCATGATCAAATGGTGACCCCAAATGATGTTTAGAAATAGGTGTTGATGAAAACTAATTTAAAGGAATCCCGTAGAGATCTTGTTGATCCTACTTATGGAACTGCCTCAGGGAAGGCTGGACAAACTCTTCCACTACAAAATCGAGCGATTGTCTCATCTTCTAGGACTGAGAAATTTTCCAAGGATGATCCACTCATGGATACGCCCAACAAGTCTATACAGACACAACACACGTGGGTAAAAATCTAATACAAGGGTGAGTATAGACATACCCAGGATGCCTCAAAACCACAATGAAAAGACGTGGAAATAAGTCATCTTGACTCTTGGCATGAAAGGTGTATAGGGGAAGATAAAGAGGAAAACCAGAACACCAAGTCAGCTCATAGATCCTGGTACTAAAGAGTGTACATGAGAAAATAGGATGAATAATCCAGATATTCTCAATAACTAGTATCAGGTACACAAAGTAGTCCCAATCATCTTAGCTCTAATCCTCAAAATCCATATCGCATGGGAAACTAGAGGTTCTTAGAGCACCGAAGAGTCCATAAAGCCTAAAGTCAACAACTATACAAAAAATCACATCTTAAAGGCAACCCCTAGGGTGATGGGGAACTAAAAGTATCACAAAAGTTTATACTTCTCAGACTTCCAAATGTCACACCGCTACCAGTACCCATGAAGTAGATCCCACTCATCCCTGAATCATGCTCTTCAGATGAGGGAACACTGTAGCCTCAGATACAAAAAAACTAAACCATCGATCGTAAATTCAAATAACTAACTCGTGTGACCTATCTGTACATATGGTGAAGGATTCTATTCCCCTAGTAGTTTAAGGGGGATACTGACCTTGTTGGAGGATCCCACACCCTGCCCAAGCTCTTTAGACAAGGGGTAATACTGATTCCGCAGATAGAGGATCTTACACCCAGATTATGCGGGGGTGGGGGGGGGGGTGGGGATATCGACCCTATCCAATCTGCTGGTAGAGAATCTTGTGCCCTGAGAAAGAACTCAAAAAACAAGGGGGAATACCGACCCTATCCCGCACATGGTGAGAGGAAACAATGCCCTGACATAACTCAACTATCAATAGGGGTTTCCATTTACTAAGGATGCTCCAAATCTATGATTAAACTTTGAAATGATGATGTATTTAATCATGCTCACCTCACCACATGTTATATCTTTGTCTTTAAAAGTAGGCCTACCATCACGTCGAACATGAAAAGGAACTCAGAAAGGGACTGCTCGCATGCCCAAATCCAAGACCAAATGAAAATTTGTGGCCATTATATTGTTCTGGTAGAGGTACATGATGTGTTTCATGAAGGAGATATACCCTAAAACCATATTTATATATGATATATTTGTGGGCTATATATCGTCTTGCATGAAAATTATATTTTTCATGCATTGGGTATATTATTTCATGTGTGCTAGACACCCAAACCATTTCACCATTGCAAGCTACCATTAAATAAAATCATTTCATATTCATATGAAACGTATAAGGAATAAATGTGTATGATGCATGAACTGACCATGGAATTTATACATGCGTTTTAACGCATGAGTTAATGAGAACAATATATTTGGAATGTGGTGTTATATAAATCACTATCATGCAATGGAAGTGTGGGCGTTTAGATATTTTTCCAATGACTCCTAGGAACCTAAATTTCTCTTTCATCTTCCTTCTTTGCATATTGAGGTACTAGCATGCTGTGGAGAGAAGATGGATCCCATCTGAGCGTCAGATGATTCAGTGTATCCTGTGGATACACCATAAAGGTGTGATGCTTTTTCCACCCAATTATCTTTATAAAACCCATCTAAAGGAGATAAAGAAAATTGTAGTGGCTCTTCAGTGTAAGGTATGTCTATACAATATTTCTTCATTTCAGTATTTTACATGGTTTCATATTATCTTGCATGGAGATCCTCAGATTTGGTTTCTAATTGCTTCTACTATATCTAATATGTGTTATTAGACTCATAAAACTTTCATTGGTATCAGAGGGATTCATGTTTAGTTTTATGAAACTTGTGATGAAATGAAGAAGAAACCGAAAAAATAGAGTAGCATTTCATTTTTTGGAAGTTCGGTTTCATAAAAGGGTTTAACCTTACGTAGCTAGGATATATAAAAGTAACCAATACCATAACCTTACATAGCTGGGCTGCGTAAAGGTAACCAAGTCTTTACCCTCACACAGAGTGGTCCGTGTAAGGGTTATCTCACCTTACCCTTACATAGACCAGTCAACGTAAGGGTCATCTTGCCTTACCCTTACACAAGCTTAGAAACCTAAGGCTTACCTTTACATGAAGGGTTCACATAAATCTATTTTAGAATGTAAACCTTATGTAAATGGTTTTTGTAAAGGTGTTACGTAAGGGTATGATACCGATAACCCTTACATATAAAGGTAGTGTAGGGTTATAAAGGGTTATATAAGGGTAACCGACCGCTTACCCTTACACAATACCCTTATGTAGAAGGTCTGTGTAAGGGTAACCTATTTGTTACATTTACAAAAATGATTTTCGTAAAGGCAGTACCCTTACATAGTGCTACAAGGAGGCCAAATACAGGTAAAACGAGACATACCCTTATGTGAAGTGTTCACATAAAGCTAATATCATTTGTACCCTTACATAGAATGAGCTATGTAAAGGTAATATTTGAATTAACTTTACAAAACATGGTATACTTAAGCTACATAAAGGTAAGTAGTGACTTATATTTACATAAGGGCTTCTAGATCCCCTGTTTAAGGGGGTAGAAGGCCTTACCTTTACGTAGGAAATAGTTCTCGCGTAAGGGTAAACAAATTTTTTTAAAAATGTTTTTAAATTCTAAAATGGTTTTAATAGTTTTTAAATGTTTATAAATCATTATAAAAGGTATTTTAGGAATATTTAATTTATTAAGGGTTAATTAATTAATTAAATAATTATAAATGGTTTATAATTAATTAATTAAATGTTTATGAAAATTTTATTTTTCCCAAATATTAAATTTTAATATTTGAAATACCCTTTAAAAAATTATATGGCATGAATTATAATCTAGAAATAAAAGTGTTTATCGAGAAATCATAATTGATAATTTATAAAGGGTTATAAATTATGAAATAAGGCCAAAATATAAAATGATTATATTTAAATTATGAATTATTCATAATTAATTATTTTTAATTGTTCAAAATAAATGGGACCATATTTGGATATTATTTAAACCACATCAAAAGTGTTTTGATGATTGATAAGATTAAGGTTTAAATAATTATTAAGTATATGATATTTAGATTATGTTAAATGTTTACATAATAGAAATTGAATTATAAATTGTTTATAATTCATATAATATCATATATTTAAAATGTAAATGCCATATAATGATAAATATGAAATATTTCATATTGAAATGAATATAAAATTTTTATATTCAAAATTATGGAATGTCCATAATATCAAAGATGGAATTATAAAATGGTTTATAGTTAGCTTTTATTTATGGATAATTCATAAATGTATCTCATGTTTAAATATTTGAATTGTTCCTTTATTTAAAAGTTATTCCCCGTTTTATTCATAGTTATTAGTTGTTTATATGATGAATAGTGTATGATTTTGTTCAATTATTAAACTTCTAAATAGAGCCTTGCATTATATGCTAGGTATGATAATGAATTTAGTCTTTTATCTACCTTGACCTCGGTTTATAATTGGATTTATTATCTTGAATTTAGATATTTAATATAATTTGTGCATATTATGTGTTAGAGTTATGATGAATTGAATTATCTCTTGAGTAAAGTATCCTTGGGTAAAGGGACTTGGAGTTGGATTACCTACTTACTTGGAGGCCTATGTCTTGTCTAGGAAAGTGAATGGGGCTGGCTATCTGTCACTCCGAGATTACTCATGTGGAGATTTTCAATCTCATATAATCCTAAACCTTTACATGAAGTGTTCATGCACCTTATGCATATGATGCATTACGATATGTATGAATATACTTGACTTCTAATTTTGGATGAGTAATAAAAACTTGTGGGTTTTGTAAAGAGTTGCACATCAATATGTTTTGAACATATTTATTTGGTGGATGAAATAGTTTTCCAAACTAAATTACTACAAATATGCATACATAAAAGGGAATAACATGAGATAATATGGTGAGATAAAATCCCTTTTAAATACTAAGTGTGAGATTCCTTCCAAAGAAACACTTGTCAAGACCTCATCATCTACTAGGTAGGTCATGCCAAAGATGGGTGCTCTTGGATTATCTTGTGTAAGGAAAACAAGGATAAGTGACACTGGAACATCCTTGGATAGATCATGCCAAAACTAGGTGCCCCTAGATTGTTCTTTGTTAGCCTGTTTTTAACACTTGTTTTGGGTTACAATATCCAAAAGTCCCTAATAGGATTATGTTATTGGAGGAATAAAGTTGATTTTATCCATATGATATATTGGACAAAGGGTTGTTCGCTCAACTATCCAAGATTCATATATGATAAGATTGGGATGATACCCTTCCTAAATATCTAAACAATGGGAGAAATGCTAAAGCAACCCCGCGATTAGTGAAATATGGATCTTGGCCCGCTAATGGATATGATAAACATTTAAAGGGGTCATCATTTTAGTGGGATCCCATTTAATAAAAGTTCTTATTAAATGGTTAATAATACATGATACTCATATAATAAAATCTTATGTTGTAGATAAATATCATCATAATCATCAAACTAAAATTTATAATCAATCCTTGAAAAGAGAAACTTAATGTAAGCTAATCCTAAGATTGGTAACTTAAGAAATATTCTTAAGCAAGAATGGTGATTTAAGAAAAGTTCTTAAAGGAAAAAAGTTCTACGTGTCATAAAAATTCCTTCTTGAGTAACCAAGTGTTTAAATTATTCAAACATGTGAATATAGATGCATATGGAAGCATGGAGTGATTCATTTATGGTTTCAAAGGAATTAGATGCAAAATGACCAAAGGAATCTTAGTATCCACTCATGTACTCAATATAATTGGGTGCATCAATGATTCTAGTCTCATATACTCAATATGATTGGGTATGTCAAATGATATTCAATATGATTGAATATGATAAATGAATTTGTGAGAATAAAGGTTTCCTTAAAGATTTATTAGTTATAGAAATAAATTCTATTGTTTTGACAGATATATGATATCGACTATATGATTTACAAGTGTTGTAAATATACAGAAGTCCAGAAAGAGAAAAAATTGAAGCTTGATTTTTTTTTCAAGTAATGGGGAAAAATTTTGCTTCATCAATAACTTGGATACTTCAATCTTGGATAAACTTATCATAAGATGAGTATTTTATCTCATCTACATCTTGATAAGAGAATAGAAAAAAATTTTGTTTAATAAAATGAGATAAGGTGTTTTTGATACACATAGTTATGATTTGTTCTGTTCTATAACATGCTTTAAGGGGAGACTAAAATGGATTGTTCTGGTTAGGGAATTTATCTTATTGTCATATATGGAAATGTTCTGACAATATGATTGTATTTAAAGAATTTTTACATGATATTATCAAAGTTTTAGGAATATATATGAATAAGGAATATGATGTCTAGTTTCTATAGTGCCGTATAGATAGTACAAGTAGGTAAAAGTTCAAACCAAAAGAAGAAAATTTGGTTGAAAAGTTCAATAATGTATCTTTAAGAAGAAAATCAAGGTCATTGAAATCTAGGGTTGTCCAAAAGGAAGAGTAATAATTCAATATGATTAGATTATCCAAGATATATCTGAAGGAGTTTGTGAAGATCTATGGAATGTCCATGTCGGGTATAGATATTAAAGAAATTAATTCTTCAATTTTGAAAGGTACGTGATACTGAATGTATATTTTATAAAGCGTTTCAATTATACAAGATTTCAAAATCAAAGGAAGAATTGATTGAGCTTGTAGTTTATATTCATGAGATGTAGTAAATAGTTACTATATCAAGGATTTGAGTGTAAAGGATTTTATCAAGCTCAAATGAATCTAAGTAAAACACGTGTATCTTCATCTCATTTCACTTATGTTATAAGAGAAGTTGTTTGATTATAAAGAGTTGTTGTGAACAAGTATGATATGATTAATTGTTCACATATGGTTTATGATTCAAAATTCTATAACATGTTTTGAGAATAATATTTGGATAAATGTGTTTATCCAAGATAAAATGTTTATCCAAATGTTTATTAAAATATGAGGGACTGTGTTCTCACCACTCATCAATGGTATATTTTAATAAAGTCTTATTTTTAATGAAGAATGTTTCAAATCCATATAATAACATATATGATATGGGAACATTAGTTTATTTGTTAAATATTCATACTAAAAGAAAATAAATTTTATTTCCTAACACAAAAGGGTTTGTATATTTTAGCAAGATATTTTAAAAAGAATATAGTTTCTAAGAGGTTAGTGGGAGTATGTTTAGGCTTAGAGAAGTTCAAAATTAACAAATAAAGGACAATACCAATCTAAAGTGAAAGTGTTTCCAACTTAATATCCTAAAATGTTTAGGATATGTGATGGTAAATAAAAACATAAAGTGTTACATTTAGTTACCATTTAGAAAGTGGATATCACTATTTCCTAAAGGATTACACCTGTCTAAAGTTAGAATGTTTTTTCACTCAATATCCTAAAAAAGTTTAGGATATTCAATGATAAAGAAAAATGTGAAGAGTTACATTTATTTATCATGAAAAATGAAAGACACTATTTCTTGAATGATTTTACCATTCAAAATAAAAAAGTGAATTATACTTGATATCCTAAAAGTGTTTAGGGCATTACGTTAATGAGAAATGTAAATAGTTACATTTAGTTACTGTATTAAAGTTATTGTTACTTTATCTTAAAATAGTTTAGGAGGATTGGTAAACAATAATTTAAGTAGTTACATTATTTCAAGGAAAATTTTTAATGAGATAGGGTTCCAAAGATGATGATGATGAACTTAGAAAGATTTCAAAGTAAATAAAAAAAGTTGACATCATAACATTTGATGTTGTGAAGTTAAGAAGTTTGAATATGTTCAACAAGTTAAATAGTTAGGAATATGATTCCTAAATATCACTATTATTCAAAATGGATTTCTTTATAGATATTTCTCACTAAATATTTAGTGAGAGTGTTTTATCAGATGAATACATATAAATGTGACATAGATTATATATGATGCAATGTGTTAACAAAACCCAGAAAGTGTAGCAAATATAAGGCCGATCAAGTAGTTTATTATATATGATATGATAAACCAATGATCATGTTGGTTTCTTTAAATATTATTAAATAGTTTAAGAATATTAAAATGTATCATATTAAATGCAACCTCCATTTTATAAAATTTTCACGTTGGATACATAAATGTATATATAAACATACATTTCGTGAAGGGAAATGATAATTGACCTCTCAAAGTATGACTTTGAGTTTATCCCTAACCAATGTTCTTAATAGAGTATTATAGGTTATGAAGAAATGTTAAGGTTAGCGTGAGTATTATTCTTGTGTAGAGATACAAAATATTCTCACGAGGCACAAAATAAAGGATAAGATTATTTATGTTCACTAGATGATCTACTAAGTATACCACACAGAGTGTCATACATAGATGTCTTTGGTATACCAGGGGTGCATGGATAAAATTTGAGTCCCCAATACCTGAGGTTGGTGAGATACCTAGTATGAGAACCTTCATACTTTGATACCCTACTTATGAAAGTCTATATATTGACTTAGCTAATATGAGGGTGGTTGGGTATGTTGATGATCATGTCATTGGTTGGATATTAACAAATATGGGATTTTTCCTATCGTATGATGAGTATGACATCCAAGACCTTGATTGAGATAGATTGTGGAAATGTGCGACTGCACCTAGATATTATATATCTACTAGGATACGAAAGATGTGATGTGCTTATCCATAAGGATGAATGAAATTGACGTATTAATCGACTATATCAGTCTATACTCTGAGAATCGATAACAAACAAGTTGAATATATGGGATTGACATGCTCTGTGTCCCATGATCACTAGATGTCTTGTACAAAGGGAAAATATGAGAATGGAAATTTAAATATGATGTAGATTAGTGGAAAAAGGTATAGTGATATGTGTGTTTGATGGAGATCATTACAGATCCCTTTATATATTGCATATCATTGAAGCTTTTCTATAGGCCTCTCTTTTCCTACATATATGGATCCAAAGATTCATATTTGTTGTCAATGCTATAAAGGACCATGGGGTCACACTTTGTAGTTGACTGAATGGGGATTGAGTTTGACTCAGAGTGTTACTCTAAATTTGTTTTAGAGTTAATCTAAATTTTTTGGATGGGTGTTCACAGGGTATTATATTTGATGTGATACAATGTGAAGTTAATGATAGCTTTCCAAAAGTGTTTTGGAAGATATTCAAAAGGATTTTTGTATATGGTTTCACAAAATATTGTATATGATAAAATATAAGGTGAAATAACACAAAGTCTATTAGGATTTAGTGAAAGTGGGAGATTTAAGGATATATTACCTAAATCCATATTTATATATGATATATTTATGGGTTTTATATTAGATTTCATGAAAATTATGATTTTCATGTATTGGGTATATTATTTCATGTGTGATAGACAACCGAACCATTTCACCCGCATAATATATAATTAAATGAAATCATTTCATATTTGTATGAAACATACAGAGAGTAAATGAATATGATACATGAAGCAACCATGAAATTTATACATGTGTTTTAACACATGATTTGATGTAAAAAACACATTTGGAGTGTCCTTGGGTGTTATATAAATAATTTCCACGTGATGGAAGTGTGGACATTTCAGGAGGAGGTCCCAGATAAGAGGATCTATAGTTCAGGGCTCACAGGGTGGGTCCAGTCAGCCCAGAGAGAAGTGGTGCTACTCATGTGATGGAAGGGGACATGTTGCATGAGATTTTTTAACCCACTGTACATCTGAAAAATATAACATTGGTGAGCCACCGAGGCAGAGACATCGGTAGGATCAGGAAGGTCCGTAGGGCGGCAGACATGGTAGAGGGGATGAGAGAGTAACATGAGGTGTCAACGTTTTTAATTGTTACCAACAACACCCCCAGGTGGTCCACGCCAGGCTTAGAGAGTTGGAGGATAGGGGCGGGGAAAAATGTAGGTGATCAAAGCTTATGACTGAGAGGCTCAAAGAATAATTCAAGGAATGATCCGTGTCTTTTCTAAATTAGCTGCAGTACTGATAGGTACATGTTCTAGTCATTCCTTTGTTACCACATACCTTGTATGAGACTTAGAGATTCCAGTTGAACCTTTGGCTCGACCCTTATGCTTGGATACTCCTATTGGAGAAGACTCAGTGATCACATACTTTTGCTGACAATGTGACCTTACTCTTAGATATGAGAGTTTCTATTAGAATCTCTTGGTAGTACCATCGAGACCTTACGATCTCATTCTTGGTATGGATTGATTTTGTACTGTTTGTGCCCAGATTGATTGTTTTTGGTGAAGGGTGTGGTGTGTCCACAGGGAAGGAACTAGGATTTCCTTTGTTGATGAAAAGGAAACTCAGACAATGCTGGATGGACTCCTGCATAGGAGGGTGCAACCGACCACTCATCAGTTGGATATTCTAACCCTTGGTGCATCAGATGTTGTGAGATCCTAGTTTCCTACAATGTTGGCAGAGTACAAGGACATCTTCCCTAAAGATGTTCCAAGTTTACCTCATCACTAAGAGATAGACTTATACACTGATATTTTCACCAACATATCAGATGGATCCCATAGAGCTTCGTGAGATGAGGGTGCAGTTGGAGGACTTTCATAGGAAGAGATTTTTTAGAACCAGTGTTTCACCCTGGGAAACCCCAATTTTGTTTTCCATGAAAGAATACGGGAGCTTGAGGTTTTTTGGGGACTACCGGTGCTTGATTCATCTAATCATGAAGAACAAATATCCACTTACAAGGATCGATGACCTCTTTGATCTGTTGAGAGGGGAGCGATGGTTCTCAAAGGTTGTCCTCAGGTCAGGATATCACCGGTTGAAAGTACGGGATGAGGATATATTTAAGACGACATTCATATGTCGTTACAGTCACTATGAGTACTTGATGATTCCCTTTGTGGTGGGATGTTATTAGAGTGTCCATCACATTGGATTCACCCCCACTGAAAAAGATTTGTTTTTCCTTTAAATTCAATAGCTTCCAACCAAGAAATTATGATTATGAATATCCACTTTTAAACATAAAGTTACTTTTTTTAAATCATAGACACTCATCTATTTCATAGAAACTTATAACATTATCTCCTATTCATTGTATGATATTAACCTCTGGATTTCACTAGAGTTAATCATCTTCTATTTATTAAACACCAACTTATCATTTAAACCCTCTATTTCAAATTAAATTTTTTAGATTTCCCATTAACTTGATATAATTTTATCACCATTATTTTCAATCATCATGTTGTGATGTTCAATAGATTTGATTCTATAATTGATGATTAATTAAATAATAATTTTTTTACTTGAAAAATAATCTCAGTCATAAAATGTTTAGTTTCCTCAATAATATATTATACATTTTCTCTTATTATTTTTTTTAAAAATTTTATACATCTCAACATACTAATATACACCATTTTTTAGATATTTTATATCTATTTTCATCTCAATGTTCATAACCTAGAAATTTGATAAAAATTTATTATTTTTTAATAATTTTCTAGGAATGATTTGATTTTATCTACTGGATTGCAATTTTCTATCACGATTTCATCATATCAAACTTATTAATGTACTCTAATAATTTAGATTAATTTATATATTTTATATGATATGAAGAGGTGAACTCATAGAGATTTTTATATAAATGCAGAACCATATAAATTCCAATACACATAATAACATTTAGTTTAGTTATGTGCTTTGTTGAAAGACCCACATGATTTTTATTGACCTTACATATTGAATTCTATATTACTTATAAAGATATCTTCATTATCACATATTATTATTGAGTTTTACTCATCTTTATAACTACATAAGGATATTATCTTATCCATGGCAACCTTATTCTTCATCACATGCTCAAATCATCTATTTTATTTATTAATTTAAGAATCATAAGTCTCTTTTTTCTCATTAGATAGTGGATTAAATAATTATTTCACCTATAGATAAAGAAAGTACCCATTATTTTATTTCTCGATTAACAATTTCAAATCATTTATCTTGATGATATTTCTTCCATGTTCTTATGAATACTCAAATATATAATTTAAACATATACCTATATGGTTGGTAGTTCTCCTTATAAATTTTATATTTTAATGTTTTAGGATGAACTCATAGAAGAAACTTAACTTTTAAACATTACTTTCTTTATCAAAACACTAATGATATTTTTTCATAAAAAATTTCCATTAATTTGATAGATAATGTTAATAATTATATAATATATAAAATAATTATATATAAAATAATTTTAAATTTTAAACATAGTAGAAGACTAAATTCATATTTAGGAATAATTTTTTTGTATAGGTATATCCTAAAAAAATTAATACATTTCTCACTTTGGATAATAATCCCACTTTAATGAAATTTATTCCTATAGAAAGTAATAAATGGATACCAAATCAAGAGAAAAAAAATGTAATATATATTTATTTTAATATATCCAGTACTTAAAACATTTAGTATAAAATATAATAGAAACACCGTCTTCGTTAATTGATGCGTATCTCAATCAAAGTAAATAAAATTAGGAAACAAATGGTTCTAATACCACATTGAATACCCAGATCAATGTGAAGAACACTAAGAGGGGTCTTCATTAATATATGATAATATTTTTCTCATAATCTTATTTTTATAAATCATTAAATTATATATAAATTTTTAGTTACTAATTTATGTTTGATCAAAATTTTCACTACGCTAAAAAATTATAAGTAACTATCCAAAATTAAATAGGTAAGGTATTATACATGAACTTCTTATAAATCCTCTAGTTATATATACAAACATCCCATGTATTTTATCTATAAAAAATGATTAATGGAATTTTTTTGGTGATGAAAACCAATTTTTATGTATTATTGGTATTCTTATGTTAATAATGAAGAACTTATATTTAAAGGAATAATTATATATCACATTACATCAATGTATATCATCCTTTACAAATAAAATTCATGAATATATGTGAATAAAAAATAATTTCATAGGAAACATAATCATACTCATCCATATGACTCTCTTTAGACATGTTCGAGATTCGATTCATCAATATGGAAATCTTATCTAATAAAGAGGGTTTACTAAAATATATAGTTCAAATTTAGTCTGGATTTCATGGATCATCACATAATTAGTTTTATTCAACATTTATTTTAGCATTGTATATCTATGTTATGATATTTTATGATATTATTATCATAGAATTATTTTTTTGGATTTTTTTTAAATCATATTATAAATTAGGTGATGTCAAATTCAATAGCAAGCATAAGATCTGTTTTTTTGATATTTTCTCTCTATTTTTTCAAGTTCATGGTAGTATAATTTTATTTCATTAACTAATCCTTGATCCATATTTTATTTTAAAAAATTATTTATTCACATCTTCAACTCCCTAAAACCTCATTTGGTTCATTTTGGGGAATCATATCAATAACTAAGATCATAGTTCAACTATTTTTCCTTCATTTTATTTTATTATGTTAATCCTAAAAAGAAAAAAATTCAAATCTTGAATCATATCATTTTATTTCTTAGTCACCTCCAATTATAAAAATTTTTTATTGGGTAATATTGTAATAATATTCAGTAAGATAAATAATTGATATAATAAACTACATATAAATTATATAAAATATCTCAGTTTCTGTTGAGAAAATTCAATAACTTCATCTCACTCATCTCTTGGATTATGCCTCTCTTTCACTCATATTTTTGTTTCATTGAAAAGATTTCTTATCTATATATCCCAAAACTATTCATTTGGAAGTCACTATCTCAGATAAATTCTTTCTTAACTCATATAAATTATTTCATTGAGAAATTACTCTATTTTTGTTTCATTAAACTCAAATTATATTTCATTCATATATTTTATCATTAATCTTGATGTCATACAAGTTAAATTATATGTGAAACATGTTATTTCCCTTTATTAAAATCACAGTTATTGTCATAATCACTTCTTTAACCATTGATTCTATATGGAACAAAACATTATCTTTTTGAAATAAACATCAAGGATGAATTATATTTCATTGAATAGAATTAAGTTTCAATTTTTATTATCTACTTCATCTTTTAGTTTAGAACCTCTAAAATGTATTCATAATTAATTATTTTTCTCAAAATCATTCCAAATTAGAAAAAAAACATATTAAGAGAATTTATATACTATGAATGGATATGGTGGTCCTTATTTTAATGATTTTATATATAAAAATTAAAAATTAGTATATTTATTGTTTATTTAGAATAGTTGAATGATTTATGGTTAAAAATATTATATGAAAGCCCTAAACTCATGAAAGAAGTAATGGATATTCTTTATTTAATCATCACTATGAAATTTTTATTCCTATTTATTACTTATGATTATAAAAACTAATAAGTCTTGGTTATTTTCATCTTTTAAAATACCCCATAGAGTACTCAATACCTTTATAAAGGAAATCAATACATATTTTCCTATTCAACTCAGGAAAGATTCATTACAAGTATTTTATATTTTATTATTCTTTTTATAATTACATCTAATAAAAAAATATTCACTCATAATGAATTAGTATCCTTAACTTCTATTGGAATCATATCATTATTCTCTTTATATAGAGAAATATTTTTTATGAAGTATTCAACATTATTTTTTTATTATATTATAATATCCAACCCATAGTGCCATATTTTTGTTAGATTCTCTCCATGTATATTAGGAAATCGTAATTCATTCCTTGATGGAATTGTCAGTTTGATCCCTGATCATCATCTAATGTGTATTGCTTTCTTATCCTTGTTTTGTAACCACAACTAATAAGCAAATGTTTGATTATTATCAATATCATATTTTATGCTTTCAATATATTAGTAACTAATACAACAAACAATCAATTATTAATTACAATATTATGATCTCTTGAAATTGGTTTTTAACCTTGTTTTGGGATCCTATTTTGATACATTGTAATTAGTAGGATTATTATCATTAGTGTTTTTATAACCATAATTATTTGATATATATTTATCATGTAGTACTTATATATCATGTTTGTACACAATATTTTATTTTTTAACAATTATATCTTTCTCGTAGCCATGTTTTATTCATAAACCCTTCATATCATTCTTCTAGGATTATTTGATGCCACTAATTGGGTTTTTATCCCGCATTTCCTATTTTATATAAAATTCCATGTAAGATAAGAATATGATGGAGGGTGGAAATTATATGGTTCATTGAAACATCTATAATTTTATTAGACAAATTATTTTATATTATTATCCATTATGACATCCTTTTTATTAAAAAAACATAGGAATCTGGGATTTTTGGAATGCAATAAATTTTTTTCATGCATAAATGATATAAATTACCTCATACAATCTCAAATTATAGGTCCAGGGTGTGACTATATGGAAGTGTGAAAATATCATAATTGATATTCCCTTTTTTGCTTCCAAAGTTTTATAGGATAATATTGTTGTATTAATTTTTTTTGAGATATAAGAAGAGCCTGTATTGATATTTTCTAGACAATAAAATTACTACTGATAATAATGATTTTACCTTGGTGCTGTGGTCACAAGGGATTGCAAGGGAAGTGTCCCTACACATAATTATTAAGGTATGAGGGCCTATTTTAGGTGAATGAGGTCCTTGAAAATATTTTTTATAAAAAATACATGTAATATGCATGGAGCATATAGTTTTTAATGAAAATTTTACATGGGTTTTATAAGGAGATAGAAAAACAAATTTCACTAGAGTTATACATGGAAATAGAAAATTAAATTTTTTATTCTTATGTATGTGGATACATTGAAAATTTATTTCTTATGAAATGTTGTTTGATTAAAATAAATAAAACTCATTATTTTTTTATATTTAAATTTTACTCATGTTACTGGAATGTGTTTATAATGTGATACTAAAAAATAATGTAATTATCTCTTCAAAATTAGGAAAATATTCATTCTATCCATGAATAAACTGAGTTTACCCAAAACAAAAATCTCAATGTCCATTAATTTTCATTTTCTATTTTTTTCTTCATTAATTTTGAGAGAATTTAGTATCAGTGGGTAGTTAAGGTTTTGGGGATTGAAATTATTTGTGAAAAATGGAAAAAGATAAAGTAAAAATGAAGATTCATTACTTTTATGGATGCGACTTTGGATTTAGGAAGATAAATTCTTAATATTATGTGTATCATAAGAAGATTCACTACCATTGATAAGGGAAACTGGTAACATCATTGGATGAAAATTGGGACTTAATTTTTGATAATCCCTAATAATTATATACCTAACATAGGAAATAAATATTGAATTGATTGTAATGATAGAGAAAAATACCACATAATTGATGAAGGATTTTGAAAAAATGCATAAAAATAAATGCGTACCAAATATGTTGTTTATATTATGTAGACTATTCAAATTTTTTTCTTCTGAAATTATGCCCATCACTGGTCATATTAATGAAATTCATGTTTCTTAATATCTTTTATTTTTTGTATAAATTAAGTTAATGGATGAAATCAGGGAATTATTTTATATTTCACCAATGTTGGAGAGATGGGATTAGATGGTAAGAGTGGTGATTAGTTAATTTATAACATAAAAATTGATGTTTAATAAGGATTGTGATAGAATACCATGTGATTATATTCTATGAAGAGAATTTGGGAAATTATCTATTTCTATTTTAAATCATTAATGTAGCTAAGATAGTTGAATTGTGGTAACTCTTAAGATATACCTAGATAATGAAAATAAATCTAGGATAAATCTAAAGAGAGGGTATTACATGTTAGATTTATAGGAATAAGGGACACATTAAGAAAGACTATAATGAACAAATGATGTCTTGAAGTAGAGATTCAATGTATGTTATTATAGATAGTTATATAATGTTCTGTTAATATGTGGAGATAGTCCTATGGAGATACTGATATGAGAATTTAGTGTTTCCATCAATTCAATATAAAAGGAGGAATTCCTATGAAATTATATTTCATGAAATTCTAGGATGGTATATTTTTCTAATTAGGATCCTATTAGTGTTTTTTGAAAAGTTAATATAAAATAATAAAACCCATAATTGTACTTTCTAGATATTAAATATTGTTAGATAAGATTTTAAACTATGAAAAAAATTAATAACTTTTGGATAACTCAGAGATAATGAATATTGTTTCATATTTATTAATGGGTCATGGAAATCCATAAATTGTACCATGTTTTTATCATAGGAGTAAAAAATAAAAAACTTTAAATGATAAAAAATTCAAATCATATAGTTACATATTTAAGATCAAAAATATATTTCAAAACCAATAATTTTTGATTATATCATAAAAGTGATAAGGGAATTATGGATTTATCTATAATGTAAATTCAATGAGATTTGAAATTTATAGACATTATTTTATGTTAGGATTATCATCTTAAATTTAAAAAAAGAATCACTTTTGAATATAGGAATAATAATGTTGTAATAAGAACTAGGGCTTATCCATTAATATGTTTGGTGACCCATGCTAATATATTCTTCTAGTGAATCACTCTGTAATTTTACATTCCACGACAAATAAACTAGATATCGATGAATATATTTTCTAAAATTATAATTTTAGTTTTTTACATCTTCTAGGAATAGAATTATCTTATAAAAAATAAAACATGCATGATGGTTATGTGATTGAGATATGATAAAGGTCATGAGTGTGATAGTTAGGATATCAAGGCCTTCTATATATTAATCAAAATTTTATGGAGTGGGAAGATCATGGAACATAAAAAAAATTATAATTCATTAATAGAACATTGAATAGTCATGCAAGAATCATGAGAGTGAATATTGGGTTATTAATGGGTTTTTGTGATGATTATATTAATATAGAAGTAAACTTGATAAATCATGGTTCATCAATAACATTTGGATAGAAAATACTTGGGGTATCATGGATGGGTAAAGAGGTAAATATTCCATATATGAAACCATTGGTTTTATAATTAAATCCCACATTGAATAAGAATTTAGAGAATAGTTTTATGTAAATACATAAAATGGTTTCTAAATTATATATGATAATGAAGAGTTTTATTCTACTAGGATAATGAAAATATAAAATATAATTAGAAATTGGTATGTATTATTTAATTAACACTTTTTTTATAAGAATTTACATAATATTGATTCTGGTTGTACTATAAAGGTTTATATTTTTTATTATATTTTTCACCATGAAGATATATAATAGGAAAATATTATTCATCAAGATGTTTAGAAATATAATCTTATACCACAGAGATGTTCAAACAAGGAATTAATATTTCCTAGAATATTTAAATATTTTTTACATTATTTTTCATTTACTAATATTAGAGAAACATATTGTTATAAAAAAATTATATTCGAAAGATTATATAACGTGTTATCTTGAAATGATGGATTAAATTTCATCATTTTAAGAAATTAAATTCCAAGAAATTTCAACTTTATCATAAGGGAAGAAATAATTTCAAGAAAATTTATACCATGTTAAGAAATACCATGATGGTTGTATAAGATATAGGGTGATATTTTTTGTGAAGGGGTTTCAATAAAAAAGAAGGTGTAGAATACACATATTTTTTCTGATTTTTTTTAAATTACCACATTTAGGATTTTATTATGCATTTTAGTTGCAGTGGTATTACATTTTTAGTTTATGGATATGATCATTTCATTCTATCATAGGGACAATTAATAGGATATATATATATAAACCATAAAAGGATCATTGAGTCCAATAACGAGGATCCTTTTTTATAATTCTAATAAGAGAACATATTTATTGAGGCTCGCACTAGGGTTATCAAATAAAAAATAAAACGCATTTATGTGATAGAATGTTTTTGGGGATGAAACATGGATTAATGTATATATTTTTTATTATTTAGTTATAATTAATTCAAAATGTCAATGTAAATAGACTAAATGATCAATATACGAGCCGATGAGTAAATTATCATTATGTTGAGGGAGAAATTATCATATTATTTTGATATCAAATATCCTTGAAAATGGAAATTATTGATGTTATAAAAAACCAATGTGAAGATAGATTGGATTAGGTTTGTTAATGTAGAGGAATAAGTAGTTTCTATTCCTATGGTGATTCATTTCATATTATCTATGGTGTAGTCAACAATGATGAATAAATAACATGAAAAATTGTAAATAATTTCATCCATATCTATAACTAGGTTTTTAATGTATTAAATGATATTCACTTATGCTAACATAGAACATTTAGTTTGAATTATTATTAGGAATATGAAAAATATTGAAAAAAAACTACGAGACATCGAAATGTGTTAAAATTCATGTTGTGTTACATGGATATTTATCCATGTATTAAAGAAAGGATGAATTTATATGAATATGTTGATATAGGCTTGGGTAACGATAAAAATAGTATAAGAAGTAAAATATGATTTTTTTTATAACCTTGGTTGAATAGATGTGTGTTAGATGTTGAATTTTTAGAATATTATTCCATGGTCTACTATAAAAGCTCAATATATTGATGTTTTAGAAGTAAGTAAGGAGATGATGTTACTAAATATTTTCTTAGAGGAGTTGGATAAGTATAAGTGGGATAATGTATTGTTTTTCAATTTTTCATTGTGATACATAATATAAATAATTTAATGTAATATTCTAGTATGAACCATAGTTAGTTAAAATCACATTTTACTATTGGATTATTAAAGTAGGAATCTTTAGAATTTTGGAAAATAAATGGGATCCTAAATTTAGCTAAAAAGTTGAAATATGTGATATTTTTTGAGAAATTTAGGAATTGTTATCTCTTAGTTAGGAATCAAATATGATCATGGGTCAAAGTGAGAAATTATATAATGACTATCGGGGAGAAGAATATGGTGGAAGAGTATAAATGGAACTAGTCTTTGGATGAGAAATTATTGAGATATATCTTGATAATTATTTTTTATGGTCTAGGATATTCAATGAAACCTAATGATTTACCTTTAACAATGTAATTATGGTCATGAGGGGTGTGTAAGGGGTAATAACCTATTTTATAAATTTAGGGGGTGTTGCGGTGGGATTCCCATAAAACAATTTAGGAAAAATAATTTGGGTACATGCAGAACACTCTGTTACTGATGAAAATTTCAGTTGGGGTTCATGTGGAACACATCATAATGAATATTAGTATTACATATGGTTTATATATAGCCATAGAAATAATTTTACCAAATTCTATACATGGAAACATAAAATTAATTCACCATATTTTTTTGCATGAATAGATGATATTTTATTTCTTTTAAATATCAAATACTCATAGGATTTTTTATCTTTGAATTTTTGTTCAGCATTCTATAGTTTAAGTGAAATAATATTGCCCTAAAGATAGTAATACCCAGAAAAGATAGCGATATTTTCAATCCCCTTCATGGATGTAGTCTATATTTCTTGAATAATATATTTTCTTCATTCATCTATTTATGTTTATTATTCTTATATTTTCTTAAAACTATTATCTATTATTTATAAAATTTCACCCATGTAATAAAAAAATAATCCACTTAATTAGTTAATAATTCTTAGATCTATTTATGTAATGTACTAACACATTATAGAGTACCTCTCTATATCATATATATTCATGATTCAATGTTCAAATCTAACTTTACTATGATTCTATAATTGTATTTATAGAGATAATTGAATATTGAAAATTTTACCACCCTTAGACTAAAGGATTTTTTTTAGTACTATCCAAAATTTTTATAACATGGTAAGAATTATATCACATGATTTCCAATGAAATTTGGATCAGAACCTTGCATTAGTAGAACATTCATATAGTAATAGTTATCATTCATGCTTTCATGCTACACTAAAGAGCCCATTGTCTTGGACAAATTAATGCATACATATTATTTATTTTACTTTTTCTTAACCAAATCGTAAAAGTACTTTTGAAGGGATATAGAATCATTTAATAGTTTTAAAGTGGTTTGAAATGATTCTGATATTAAATGAATAATTTTATAATTTTTATGTTCAAGAAGAAAAATGGAAAATTCCCCTCAACATAAGAATTGATCTATATCCAGCATAATCATTATTATGCCATGAAAAACCATCATGTTGGCCTATATAAACATGATATCCACTATGTAATCATTAATTCAGTTTTTCATAAGTATGATAATAATCCGCATAAAATCATTTAGGGTTGTGTAAGTGTGAATATGTCTCCATAACATTGAGCAACATAAGCATAAATTTGTGAGACTATATAAGAATCATTAGACCTATATAAACATTAATGTTATATATAACCATCAATTTTTATAAATATTTGAGAGTGTTACACACTGAAATATGATGTTTCTACACATAATATATAAAGAAGAAAACAAAACTAGTTGATGCAAGTGTTATTCTCTAATGATCAAAACACCAAATTTAAAAATTTATTCAAGAAACATAGAGAAGTTGCAACCACAACATCCTGATTAACAACATTAAAAACCTATGAAACCAAATGGGGGATATCTAAATTAAGATCAAATGAATTTCTTTTATTTTCAATAATAATTTAGATATTTTAATGGGAGGATTATTTTCTTTTCTTTTATTTTTAAATAACATTTTAATGAATTTGTGATGCATTATGATATTTTTTGAAATTATGAGTTATATTGAAGATTATTTCTCAAGATCTATCACAATTTGAGATATAATTCAAATAACTATTATAGATTTAATGGGTTCTTGTGTATGAAAAGGTTTGATTTATTTATGCAGAGTTTGTTAATGATCAAATGGTTTTATTTATATTGATTTTTATTTATTGGAGGGTAAATCTAGAGGACCTGAATGTATTGGTTATCAATTGAAGAATAAGATGAAAATTTTAGAAATTCACAGAGGAAATTAATTATAATATATAGGAAAATGAGATGATCATGGTGTAATGTTAATTGAAAGTTGCAAGTGATAAAAATGGTCATTTTAAAAATTTAATTTTTAGAAACATGGTTGATACATATGTTATTATACTAATTTGGGTATATATTAAATGAAATAAAGAGTTAGTGTTCCACAAGGAAATGTACATTATAAAAGGGAAATATTTTTTCTATATTTAAATATAAAGGCTATTGAAATGTTGGGACATGGAAAAGAATAAAAAATATATCTGACTGTTTTACATGAGAGGTGTGAGAGATACTGAGAAAAGTGATGGAAGCTATACTTCCTGAAGATAATGTTGTGTAATTTGTGAAAAATATAAATACCTAATCATTCAATGTTGATAAGAGAAAATACTAAGGATTCAGAAAATTGGCTGTAGTATTCTGAATATTTTTTTACCTGAGCTTGATGTACATGGTTTGAGAGAAGAATAAGCATATCAATAATAAATTATGCATTCAGTGAGTTGAGTAGCTCAAGATCTTCTATTTTTATTAAAAAAGTTGATTCTCAAGATTTTTCAATTAAATTTATTTGTTATTTATATATATATATTATCTTTCTTATTTAAGATGTGGATATCTTATATATTACATATGTAACCCATATTAAAAAGAATACATCTCCCACATGGTGTTGTGTGTTTCTCAATATAACTATTTGGAGAGTATAGAACCTATATAAAGTGGTGAATGTTCTAGGAAGATTAGGATTAGGGTAAAAAATGATCCCACCCCTTGTATTTATAATATAATATTAGATTTAAATTAATATCATATGGTAACAATTGACTAAAAAAAGACTAGGAATTCACATTGAGTCTTAACCTTGTAAACAACTATGTGGTCCTTATATATTTCTTATATTTTATTAAATTTGAGTGAGACTAAGATATATCAATGATAGAGTCCCATATTAATTATTAATATTTTTTCATTTGAATGAATGAAAATGTAAAATGATAGATACACTACTTTACCCCACTCTCAGTGTATCCATTTGATCCCCTATGACTAACAAGTGGTATTAGAGAATTATTTCCTATGTTAAATTATTTTAGCGTGTGATAAGAAGGATAATAAAAACATTTTAAAATTAACAGGTTTAATCACATTTAATGGAGATAATTTCCATGGTTTAAAAAATTATGGTTCCATTTTTATTATCTCATGTTCATCAAGTCCTTGATGCAACCATAACAGGATTTCCAACAATTCAATGTGGTGATGAAATGAAATTTTCAGATTAATGAAACCTTTGTGTGGACGTAAAATATATATATTTCATCTCAATGTCTCTATTAGATAAGATTTCTTAAAAAATTATGTGATTAAAAAGAACCATTTTAAATTTAGAACACAAGAAAATATTTATGATGGAAATGTAAAAGTGAAATAAGCTATGTTATAAATTTTTATTAACAATTTATTTTATATAAATATGAATAAGGAGGAATACATTTATTATTAAATCACTAGAATTAATGAGATAGAGAGTAACATTAGTGTTTATGGGGAAATCTATATGTCTCTAATTTATAAAGAAACTCATGAGGAATTTTACAGACAGGTTTGATCCAAAAATACATACTCTTGAAGAAAGGGAATATCTCCCTTTGGATGTGGTACATAATATTATTATTGAATATTTAATGAGAAAGAAAATTTCCATTTAGAATAAATTGAAAGAATATATGGATTTTAAGTCTAAAAGGAAGCTAAAGATGAATGAAGAAAAAAATGAACCTTCTAGTGAGTCAGATGACTATGATGACATAAATAATGATAATAAGAGAATCATGTATCTTATTTCTATACATTATAGGAAAGGAGGGGAAAATACATGGGGGAATTTACCTTAAAATTATTTAAATGTTGATTCATTGGACACTTTATATTCAACTTTATAAATGAGAAACTTTATTTTTTTGATACTAATGGTCAAGATGAAAAATATCAAAATAAGAAATTGGGTAGAAAATATAGAATAATGGACATGTCTCGAGATGATAATAAATGAATTCCATGAAAAAAGGATAACCTTAATTAGAAAATAATAATATTAATACTCTTCCACTAATAACTAATATGAAGATGAGTCAAATAAATTTTTTACAAACATTATGGCCCATGAGGAAGAATAAGAAACCTCCTATAGAAGTGATGATGAAGGTGGTGGTTTGAGTTAGAGTATTTTATTGAGAAAAATAACATATTGAAGAAGTAGGTTAGAACCTTGAAACTTTTTTATGGAAATAATGTTAAATAAAAAATAGTCTCTCAAAAGAGAGATTGAACTCATTGAAGTGCTCATGAAATTCATGCTGAAGGATACTGATCTTGAAATAATCAGAAGGATCCTAAATATTAGATCATATTAAAAGAATAAATAATGGGAATAATGAAAAAAAACTTTTACAATTGAATAGGTGTAAAAATAGGTGAAAAAATTTATTCAAAAAATATTTTTAAGTCAAGTCTCAATCATCAACACTACCCAATATTTCTAATACATCATGTTTTATTAAACTTGTACAAGAATCTACTCAAAAAAATGTATATATTTTTTCTAATAGTGCTAGTCCTTTTCAAATATATATACATGTATGGGGTATAAAATATAATGAAAAACTCTCCCATACATTTTTAAGGAAGGAGAATGCATGAAAAATCAACCTCCTTGAAGATTAGGAAAAATCTAGGTAGATCTGGATAATAAAGTTAATAATCTGGAATGTAATTTTATAGACAGAATAATATATTTAATAGAATATTCATATTTAGTGTATATGGTTGGTGTGATTGATTATTTGGCACAAATATTACATATTCTTTCATAACATGTACATAACTAATAGAAGTCATGAATCAAGGGGGGAACATACTTGAAGTTAAAAAGAATGAATCTTTAAAGAAAAATGTTGAGAATAAATTCTATACTAATATGCCTTCTTAGAAAAGGTTTGAAAGTATAAAAGATTTTTTTGGAAGATTTTAGAGACCTGGGAATTATACATATAAGGCTATGAAAAATCTCTATATACAGTTCTCCTAATAGGAAAAGGGGAATTATATTCTAATTAAAAATAATGAATAAAAGTCGATTATAGTGGAAGTAGAACTAAATGAAAAAATAGGGGAATACCATTTATCCATAAATTTTTTAGTTATATACACATGACTATAGATAACCAAATCATAAAAGACCTATATGATCATGATATAGGATCAATTATATTGGAAAAATAATATCTCTTTGATAAACAATGGTTTTGGGACTATAGATATTGAGTAAAAAGGACTCAAATACAAAAATTTGTTTTTATTGATGTACTAAAACAAAATTTACATAGTGTTATTTAAATGTGTGATATTGGAAATGATGATGTTCTTCAAAATTAATAATTAATTATTATGAGTTTCAAAGATGTAAGATTCATTATAATAGGTTTAAGGATATGTGGGGACATTTTTTAAATTAGTGACTTATCCAATTCATGCTATATGAGTGCTAGAAATGAGAATGATATATGAAATAGAAAACTTGGCTATATTGGAATGAAAAACATGATAAATATTTCCAAACATAATTTTTTGAGATACCTCTAACAACTAAGAAGAGATACAAAAACATTTTATGACACATTTTTCAAATGTAAGATTATTTGGAGGAAACATAAGAAACTAATTATTCAATACACTAGACCATTGGAAATTATACATTGATACGTGTGTTTTCCTATGAGGAATAATTAAAACAAGGGTTATATACATTTTTTTCCATCCTTAATGAATTTAACTAGATGAATAATGTACTGTTTATGAGTAATAAATCAAAGGAAATTAAAATATTCAATGTCTTTAAAAGGAATGTTAAATAGGATCATTGTGTTCACATCAAGTGAGATCTGATAATGGAAAAGTGTACACATGTAAAGTCATTGAGAGATATTTATCTAATCATGGACCAAATAATCAATATAGAACACTATACACTACCCAAAAAATGGAGTGTCTTAGAGGAAAAATAGATATACCACATACATGGGAAGAATCATGCTAGTAGAAAACAAGTTTTCATATTTCTTTTAGAGATAATATATGTGAACTACTATGAACATTGAAAATAAATGCTTGTTCAGACCATAAATATTACATTTCTAAAGTTGAACTCTCAGTTCTGGTTTTAAAAACACAATCTTTACATTTTTGGATTTTTTATTGATAACTGTGGACCAATTTTATCCATAAAAAATATAATATCAAACTGAAATATTGGATCACTAACACACCCATTGTCCTTCTTGGTTTAGAGTTTTAAATAAATAAGTTAACCTATTACATAGTAATACCCTTATCATCAAGTGAAAATATTTCCAAAATACCTATCTTTTATTATTCTACATTATGTATTTTAAATGTCCTATAAAATTATTCACACATAAAAAAATTCTATAAATAATTCAATTAACATAATTCCTCATAAGCTGGGGGAAATAAACACAAGCTGGTTGATCACAATTGTACAATAAGTGTAATGTCCTAGACCTCTCTGGTCCATTCCTTTACTAAAATCTGGTGTTTGAGGTGTTCTGGGAGGTTAAGGTGAATCATCCCCAATACTTTTCCAATTTCCAATTCTATGAACAGTTCCATCGGTGAACAGTTCCAATGGTAGACCACTGTGAACAGTTACAATGGTAGACCACTGTGAACAGTGAAATGGTAGCCTTATATGAACAGTGTCATCGGTAGCCTTATACAAACTGTGCAATAGTGAGGTCCAACAATATCCTCTATTTCCTTTTCCAAATTTTGAGTTCATGAATAGTGTTTCCAAAATGGTGAGGTCCAACTGTAACCTCTATTTCCTTTTAAAAATTTTGAGTTCATGAATAGTGTTTCCAAAATAGTGAGGTCCAATGGTAGCCTCTATTTCCTTTGCCAAATTTTGAGTTCATGAATAGTGTTTCCAAAATGGTGAGGTCCAATGGTAGCTTCTATTTCCTTTTCTAAATTTTGAGTTCATGAATAGTGTTTCCAGAATAGTGAGGTCCAATGGTAACCTCTATTTCCTTTGCCAAATTTTGAGTTAATGAACAGTGTTTCTAGAATGGTGAGGTCCAACGGTAACCTCTATTTCCTTTTCCAAATTTTGAGTTCATGAACAGTTTTTCCAGAATGATGAGGTCCAATGGTAGCCTCTATTTCCTTTGCAAAATTTCGAGTTCATGAACAGTGTTTCTAGAACGGTGAGGTCCAACGGTAGCCTCTATTTCCTTTGCAAAAATTTTGAGTTCATGAACAATGTTTCCAGAATGGTGAGGTCTAATGGTAGCCTCTATTTCCTTTGCCAAATTTTGAGTTCATGAACAGTGTTTCCAGAACGGTGTGGTCCAACGGTAGCCTCTATTTTCTTTTCCAAATTTCGTGTTCATGAACAGTGTTTCCAGCTTCCTACAGTTTATCCCCTTTGATGTTTCCTTTGACGTAAAATGCATTTAAGGGCTAATTTTAAAGAATCTAAGGCCGATTCAAAGGCCATAACTCCTATATTAATTTTTCCTAAGGATCGGGATGCTTTTACTTTGTCAAAACGTGTGAATTAATGCGATCCACTTTTAATGGAAAATCCAACGTATCTTAAACCGCCACTCTGTTAAATCTTATAAAGGATTTAGATATCTTCCTCCATAGTTATTCCTCCTCATTATTAGCTTTGAGACGCTCTAACCTTTCATCCCATCTCGTAGGAGTTGTGCAATCAAACTTTCCTCCTTGGATTGGTTCCCCTATGTTTTGATGCAACCAAGCAGTATCGATCAATCTTTGATATAAGGTATGATCTATCGCTATTATTTTGGGTTCATATCCTCCTATTTCTCCTTTACATTTTATGGAATGCTATCTCTATGTTCCTAATGTAATTTTCTTGGGTGTTGACCGGTGTGGTGGTGTCTCAGCATCCTCAGGTGGATACAGTTCTCATGGGGGGAGGAGATCATAACCCGTTGTGTGGCTCGTTCTCGTATAAAGAACATCAAGAACCATTTGAGGTAGGGGATTCATTGCTTCTATTTTCTTTTATGTGCAACTGTATAGTTAGAACGTTTTATCCCACGAGATCACAATGGAATTGACATAATAAATATTTGAACCAGATAAATAAATTGATATCGATCATATGTTATTGCAACTTATTTTGATAGATAGTGTGATATCTATGCTTTCTTTGTTTAGTTTTTCATTCTTGATGGAAATTGATAAAGAACGTAAATCTAGAATTAATTGATAATTTTTTGGCTAAAGATAAAGATTCATGTGAATAAATTCGATTGTTGTTGTAATTTGATGCTAATCAAATTGATGTAGTAAGCATGTTTAATCAATTTGTGATAACTTACTGTTTAGGTTTCCCATAGTTGGGACTTATGAATAATAAATTGGTTAATTAAAGATGGATTAAAGAACTGGTTGTTCGATAAAAGATAATTCCTTGTAGGGTCATGAGTTACCCTCTTGCTTGTTTAAGGGATAAGATCCCAATTGATATGATGTTTGTTTTGATGCTTCTTGTGTTGTGATGTGAGCCTCGATGGCTGTTGTGATATGTGGGGGCATGGAGACCTATTGTTTGTGGCATCAGTTGAATCCTAGAGTGGGGAGATACATCAGTTAATGCATGTGGGTGTCGGGGAAGACACCGGGGATGATGAAATGGGTTTTATGTGAATATTTGGATGCTTGCTGATTCTTGTTGGATGTTTATCCCCTTTACTTTCCCCACTGCTCAAGGAAGCTAGTTTGCTTACCCTACTTCCAAAAGGGGCAAAGACATGTGGGGTATTCCACGTGCTTTCTGTGTTTAGCTTCTTGAGGGAGGATGGGTCTATGCTCTTTCTATATGTGGAAAAGACTTGACGAGTAGTTAATCTACTCACCGAGTTGAGCCCCTTGTGTTTAGTAGCTTAGAATTTTTTTATAGAATTCCTAAGAATATGGGAAAGTAATAATGTTGTTAATAAATGACTGAATAAATGATGTTAACCCAAGGGGTTGGAGCTTGCTGGGATGTAATGATTAGGTTACAATTTAAAGGGATAGTGGAATTTGGGTGTGATGCTAATGAAATATAATGTGGAATTGTTAATGGTTAATTAATGTTTAAATAATTAATTAATGTAACGTGAAACTAATAAAAAGGGAATGAAGTAATGTAATAAATATTATTAAATGGTTTTGTGCTTAAAGGATACCTAGTCTTAGAAGTGGCAGCCGGGAGTCCGAGAGACGTTAGCTGTAGTTGAGTCTAAGACTAGTTTATTCCCATAGTGTGGTTGTGAGCTATAGTATATTCTGTACTTTTTGTGTTTCTATACACTATTCCACCCCATAAGTTAGGGAAATTGATACCCTGGGGATCCTGAGCCCTGGGGGGGGGGGGGGGGGTGTTTTCCCCAAAATTCTGGTGGGAGGATGGATAGGTGACTACCCCATTTGGCCCCACTCTCTTCTCTTGGTAGTTACTTGTGCTTGTAGGCACATCGGTTGGATTTACCCATATATGTGTGTAGAGGGATGTAATGTCTTGAATTTATTCACACACATATATTTTGGATATAGTTTCTTATGGACTACTATAGGTGTAACGTGTATAGGCTATGATTTCTTGAGGATCCTTACTCGGTGTATGGGCTATAATGGCTTGAGGTTTAATACCCGACATATGATACATGTTATGAGAGCTATGGTGGCTCCCAGAAACTACATGGTTACTTTGATTATGTGGACGTGGTGGTTTTTTTGCAAGAGGCGCATGTTGTGGTGCTTTGCCTAGGTGTCTGCGAGAAATCCTTTTTGGAGAGAGATTCTTAGGACGTGCAGTGTTGGGGTAAAGCGTCAAACTAGTGGGGAAGTAGTAGCAGGTTACCCTTGATATTCTTTATTATATTATATACTATTGTATGCGATACTTGGTGAGAGTATCCATGGTGAGGCTGGGAACTTAGTATAATTGTTTAGGTGATGAGTTAATTTCACTTGTTGTTCACTGTTCTTTAGCATGCTTTCTTTACCTTTGCACGAGAGGCTATGGGGAGGATCCTACTGATTATACTGTTATACTCACTCTATGTATATATAAACTATTTTTCAGGTCACTTGGAGCAGGTTGGAGATCAGGATGGTTTCTACTAGTTTTGGGTTGTAGGAGATGTTTGGGCTTTGTGGTTGCTGTTGTTTTTTACTTTCTTTTGGGTACTTGCAGTTTTTCCCTTTCAGTTGTAGTAGTTTTGCATGACATTACATATGTGTACTTGGAATTTCATTTATACTGTTGTATGAGTTGGATTTGGTTGGTGTCTGTATTATCTCTCTCTTTCACATGTGTTCTCCTAGAGGGTAATGCCTCCCATCTATGTGTTTACTATACCCTCAGTGCTAGTCGCCAACCTGGGGCCTACTGGAGTCAAGACTTGGGGGTCATTATCTCCCTTCTCACATTGCCGGCCCAAGAGGGGTATTCATTGTGGGGAGGAGTTTGTGACAATAAGGGTAAATATAGACATTAAAAATTGAATATCTTCAGTTAGAACAAGATAATCATAAGGGTATGAGAATATATTCAATGTTCATGATAATAACATAAGGGAATTCATACCCATCAAATCCGAATTCTTAAATCTTGAGGCACAACATACAAAATTTTACAATGACAAGAGTCCCATGAATAAAAAATCACGATCCATGTGAAAATAATCCTTGAGGAAAGGATCTATTACAACTAATTTTAATAATTGAAAAAAATATAGGTATCTTGTAATATTAATAATTAATCTGGGAATCAAATAAATGCATAATTCAAACATTATATTAAGATTAAATTACAATTGTAAAATCCATCATCTCTTAGGAGCTACTCATGTTTAGTATACCCAGTCATCTCTTAGGATTAACATATAATTGTTAACTATGTCATCTCTTAATTGTAACATAAAATAGTTATATTCTTCGTCTCTTAGGAGTAACTTAAAACAGTTAACTCCTTTACTTTATAGAATTAGTTTGAGGGATTTAACAAACCCAGAAATCCTTGGTTTATAATTAAACCACTCATCAGTCATCCAAACATATGGATAAGTACCATATAATGAAAAAAAATCAATTATAATTTTTCTATTTTCAATAAAACACCCATGGAATCAACCATCACTCCTTTTTTATCTTTATTAACCTATGAGAAAGCAATGGTTTCCATGAAAATATTTTAAAATTTCATTATAACCTCTTCAGATAAAGTAAGTGAATTTTATCATAAGAGAATATCCATAGTGAATAATTGGAATCATTAATATATGCTTACATAGATGAAAATACCTACAATATAACATTTAAAATTATTCTTGGAAAATATGGGAAAATACCCATTTCATTTGGTACCTTTAAAACAATTCCCAAAATATGAAGAAAAATAATTTACTTAAAAATAATCATAGAAAATTGCAATTGATGCTTCAAAAAAAATAATAGTTATACCAGTTGGAAAATATTCTCATGTCATAAACATTAAAAATAAACATTCTTTTTAAACATTTTTCAAGATAGTCAAAAGTGACACATGTGTAAAAGCATTAAGAAAATTTCCTTTAAAACCTTTTAAAATAAGGTCAAAGGTCATGGAAAATAACTTTATGAAATGATTTATATTTTGAAAAGAACATTATTGATTAAAGATAAATAACATTAAGGATGAGTTTGGATAGAATCCTTTAAAACCCTTTAAACACCTTTTTTTAAATAAAATCCATTTATGGTAATTTAAAACCAAGAATCTATTGAAATATAGATTACAGAATGGAACATAAAATACCATGAGTGCAAATAGTTTCATGAAATTATATTTCAAGAGTCAGTATATATACTATATAAATTAATATAGGTGCATAAATAAAAACACGTCTTAAAGAAGGAATTTTGAGATGAGAAAACCTTTCAATTTGGTAATTCTTGAATAAAAAAATTTTGATTTGAGGAATATAACCTGATTCTGTAAAACCCACAATTTCCATGAAGAAATATCTAAAAACACACTCATGGGGAAGTAAGTAAAAAAATATAAAATACAGCATGGTTTTTAATATGAATTATATCACAATGAATTGAAATTAAGACCATGAAAACCCTTGAAACTTTTATAACATTTGAATCAATCTATCATGAAATATATAATATAAAAATAACTTTCAATATAATGATCATAGAGTTAATAATGATTTAATATCACAATAAGTATCATATATACACTATAAAAAGAAATGGTTGCATAACATGAAACATGTCATAATGAAACAATATTATAATGAATAAAACTTAAAAATATAATATAATTGATGTAAGAATTTATCAATGAATTTATTATGTGTAGAAAATGTAAATCCACATAAAATAAGAGGAAATAAAATATAAAACATCCATTGGGATATTTCATACATAATCTGACATAACATAATCAATGGTGTTGTGGTATAACTCAATGAATAGAAATTAAATTTAGAAACCCCTTAACCAAAGTCTAGGATTTCTTTGAACATACTTTAACTCCTATATAATTATAATGACTCAATTCTCAATCAATCCATAATTTTATTTTTTTAAAAAGTATGCATTTTCATGCATTCCTAATGTTCTTTTCAGCTTCATAGTTTTATAGAATTAGGTCATAACTCTTACATAAAAAAATCATATATTAAAAGTTGGAAACATCATCTTAGAAACCATTTTTCCCACAATAAATGTATTTTAAAATAGAAATTGTTATTTTTTCATGAAAAATTATTACAATTATCAACATGACTTATTATTTGTTCCTATTCATCCTTAAATCATGTGAAAAGATTTCAAAATATGCTATGAGCATAAGAAGTTCTGAAAGTGACTAAAAAAGGAAAGAAAAACAATAGACTATTTTAAAACCATGAGATCATAAAAGATATATTTCCTTTAAAATTATAAACTTTGTACTCAAATAATAATTTACACACACATGAAATTAACTTTACTACCCAAAGTTTTTCACAAAACATATTATAAGAAATAATACTAGAAAAATAATAATCATGGGGTTTTCTTAGAAAACATGATAACCAATGAAAAATATTTTCTTAAAAACATAACTCTACCCTAAAAGAGAATAATCATTGATTTAAAATAAAAAATCATTGGCTTAGCTTTCGAAATCAAACGATTTCCATGGAAAATAATTAGTAAGAATAGAAAATTCATATAGGCACATTGAGAAAAAATATTTTTAGAACCCTTAAAATAACCAATAAATTTAGAACAACCATTATGGTTGACTGAAAATATTATTCTCCAGATTACATAATCATTACCCAATGCATTATAGAGCTATATAGGTCTCACTTGTCATCATGATCTATATTAGGATCACTCGTCATCATGCGCTATATTTAGATCAACCAACATTATAAAAAATTTATAAGGACCATAAAATTTATAAAACACATAAAAACTTAAATTTAAATCATAAGAAAAAAAATATTCTTTTGAAACCATTAGAGAAACATTTTTGGATATTGTTATATCCCTTTCCTTTAAAACCAATTTTCCAATCAAAAATTTCCATAAAAAATGGAAGGATGGTTTTTCTTTGAAGAAAACATGGAATATTATAAAGGATACAAAAAATAAATAAATTTTATGTGGAAACAAAATCTATTGATACCATATATGTTAAAATATAAAAATCCTTATTCCTTTTGTAAGTAAAGTCAAATAGTTCTATATAAAATACATCAAAATATTTCATTTTAATTTTTGTAAAGAAATTAAAAAATATAGAAATATTTCATTTATATTTCAGTTTTTAATTATAAATACATCCATAAAATATTTTTAAGAATATGGAAATGGAAAAAATATATATTTATAAAATAAGTCATTAAAACATTTAAAACAAGGTGTTTATGGAAAAGTGCCCTTTACTTGTAGTCCAACACATCTTGTATGTTCTTTATCATCCTATTCTTTGGAAAGATTCATTTAAATTAAAAATTATGCCTTATATGGTTGGTATTAAGACCAAAGAAATACCTATAGATTGTGGGGATAGATTTTAGGAAATTATTTGGTTAGGTCTTGGCTGAACTAGACTACACAAATGGTGTGAGGAAGAGAGGAGAAGAGGTTCCCATTTATAAGTGAGGGGAGGAGAATTCTTAAAATTTAATAAATTATTAAATTAATAAAAAATAATTTTTAGGTTCATGTAAAACCCCATGTATTTACAATATAATCTATTTAAGGTAAATCTATTTTCTTTGATGGTCTACAATATACACAACACTGAGTTTAAATGAAACATAATACTTTATTAAAAATATTATTATTTAAACAAGATCATTATAACCTATCCTTTAAGTTAGTTGGTATTAATAGGACTAAAAAATTTATTATTTACACATTTTAATTTTTTATCTATTTATTTTAAATACAAATCATTCTCATTGGAATGTTAAATAAATGTTTTCTGACAAACTGAATTTTTCAAAGAAAATAGATTCATTATATCATGCACAATTATGTTTAAATTAATTTTTGAAACTTTTAGAAAATTTATTTTACAAAATGAAATTAATTTTTGAAATCATCATACCAAAATCATCATAGAATGAATTTTTGGGATTTTTTTGAAAATTTTTATTTTTCGATGAATAGTAAAAAAGATTGATTTTTATTAAAAACCACCTTTTCTTTTAATTCATTTACAACCCCCATTTTATTTAAATACTATTTTAAAAGTAAAATTATTGAAATTATATATTTATTAATCCAAATTATTTTATTGTTATTAATTTTAAGTTGAATTTTTTATATAAAAACATTTTAATCTTTTGAAAGTTTTCTACATTAGAAAATAGATATTTAATCGCGTATGTAGGTTTAAATTTAAATTCATTTCTTCCAATAATTTTTAATTAATTAATAAAATGGATAATTTGTTTAATCATAGTAATTTTTATAATATAATAATGTCAAATTAATTTTTTACCATAATGAATAGTGAAAATAGTAAAAATTAATTAATGTTTTTAAGGTGAAAATGGGTTTCTAGGGGGTTAAACTAAGAAGAGAATGGTTAAAATGACCTAAAAAATTGTATAATTTCTTTTTTTTATGGAAATATTTCGACCTTAAACATATTTAAATAGAATAAATTTTCATTTTTAATAATTTTTCATTGGAATGAATTTTATAATTTTGGATTCTTTTGGAAAAGTTCAAAGTAATTTCCATGAAGGTCCCCTTTCCCCACTTATAAAAGGGAACTAACCCCCTTCACTTATCAACCAATCTTAATCCATTTTTCTCAACCATAAACTAAAAAAATATCTTCTAAACACCCTCATATAAATTCTAGATTTGATGGTATTCCCAAAAGATCAACCCTATGACCCTTAAGAGGAGATCCAAAGAAGGTTTCTCTAAGAGAAGGTAATTATCTTAACAAAGATCTTTCTTTTTATTTATTCTATTTACAACTTATATTATGTATTAACACTTACAATATAATAAAAAAAATTATCTAACATATACTTAGATTTTATTATGTTGATTTCATAATACTTATCCATCTACTCCTCTGTCAAATAGGAAATAAAATCGTCGATCATGTGTTCAATGGACTACCTCCTCACAAACTGATGTAACTTGTTTTCTATCAATAAATATCATGATTTTATATAATTATGGATTTAATATATATATATATATAAAATATTCATTATATTATTATACTTCTAGAATTATAATTCACATATACCTTCTTATTTCCAATCCCTTTAAAATATGATAACGTCACTCATGTGTATGGCGGACTACCACCTCACGAAGCGATGTGATTCATTTTTAGTTACAATTTAAATGGAAGGTGATAAGGATATATTTAATGAATATATTCAATATATATTAAATGATACAAATTATTCAATAATAATACATCATACACTCCCTTACCATTTCACATGATAATGAAATTATATCATCGCTCGGGCGTATGTAAGGGCTACTATCTCCATTAAGCAATTTGATTCATTTTCTTGGACCAACTATTAAGAATGGTTTTAATAATTTATATAATGATTAAATATTATATTTATAAAATTATTTTCATTCTATAGATTATGGATTTATACCCTATGTATAAGAACTCGACCATTCATTACAAAACACGCATGAGAAAATAACGCAATTAACACCTGAAACAATGAAAATAATGAAATACTATTAAAAAAAGGGAGATAAGATGCTATAATAGGATCATATAATATATTATAAATATGAGTACAATTATGGTTTAAATTAATAACATTTATAAAACTAATATATATGTTGTTAAGGCACATTCAACTAAAGGAAAGCGAGAGGTAAGAGATTTCATGTCAATTTCCATTTCATTAAGATATATGTATTAATATGCACCTATTCACTTTTATGTGGTGTATATAATATCCCTTTTATGTATTTAACATGAATACCTATTTATTACTGATTATTAAAATTTATTTTAAAGTTTATTCTTCAAGGTTTTACAATTTAAAAGTTACCATAGAGGTAAAAAATTATTGTGCAATCTTAATTTATTTTACAATTTCTTACATTCTTTTAAAACAACCACTTTATTGTGATTATTTTCATTGGAACTTAAATTTATCTTAAATATCTATATTATTATATAATTTATATGACTATTTCCTAAACCTTATACCATTTTTATATATGGCGTTTATTTTTAATGTTATTTTATTAACTGGGAAAATATTGATAAATCCATATCCTTTACTCAATATGGATATTTGATGATAAAGAATATTGATTCAAGAATTTAATTGACTATTCAATATATGAGGAATGATTTTTGACATGAAGTTACGGGTCAGGCCTAGTTGTAGATAACCCCTCGATGCATCGATAGGTCTCATGAGACCAATTATTTGGCCAAATCATATGGATTTTAACCCAGTAGTTTACAAATATCATATAAAAGGTCTTGAAAATAGAGGTATTATGATTCCTGAGATCATGATGTCTAATAATTAATAATTTCCTTCATTAAGAATTCAGTTATTATTATTATCCATTAAATTTTATCAATTATATTATATTTTGATTCATTTAATTCTCAGTTTATTGAATAAATGTAATGGGTTTTCAATTATTAACCTTTCCATATATTGTTATGCCTTATACAATTATGATAGTCATGTTATTTATTAGATTAAATGTGTGTTCAATTATTTAAATTTTCATATTGATTATGCCTTATTGATTCATGATATCTTGCATTGTATCTACCCCTTACTGAGTATTTTATCTCACCCTTATTTTGTTTCCTTTTACTAGGTTATGACGATGAATACTTTGAATGAGTTTCAAGTATGTTGAGCATTTGATTTTATTATGATGTATTTTTTATTGAAAATGAAAAATGGGTATCATGTATGTATCTAGTTCTCCACAACTACTAAAATGATTGGTCCTTTGGGATTGAATACATTGGTCTCTATGATAAGGTAATAAAGTAGGCACCGACTCTAGGTTAGTGGAGTCGGGTTCGTTACAATTGGTATCAGAGTAAGTTTAGTAGAAACCTTGGGAAGTAGATTAAGGAAAACATAGATTATGTAACATAACATTATTATATACTTTGAGAATAAGTATATAATAATATCGTAATGTTTTGGTATGTAATATATTATGTGTTTTTCCTAGAAATACATCATAGTATAAATACTAAAAGTGGATGTGGTTCTGGAACAAATATACATAGGGTTAATAAATCCAAAAAGGGTGGATTGGTCTTGACCTTATCATCACTTGGTGCACAAAAATGGGCCTTACTATTCACCTGGTTCGACACTCTTAGGGGATATTATTAGGATAATTCACATTTTCTTTACAAACCATTATTAAAGATTTGAAAATAAAGATATCCTCAATGAAACCATGTTTATGATTTGGATATTAATAATGCATAAATTTTCAAATTTATGCTAAGTGGTACATCCCATTTTGAATTATACATTATGATTTAAAATCATAATTTTATGATAAAATTCATTATATTCAATTGTTTAGAAATGGAATGTGGAAGGAATAAGGATATAAATACTTGTGTCTAATGTAGATATTTCCTTGATAAATATTCCAATACAGATGGTATTGGAACATAGAAGATCATAACTATATTAGGGATGCTTAATCCGGTTATAACAAATAACCCCACCCAGATGGAGATACCTATTTTTTTCCAGGATGATTCTCCATTGTTGGATTGCTTTATGATAAAAAATCCCCCATAATTTGGTAGAAATAATAATCCAATGGTACTTGAGTAATGGATTAAGTCTCTATAGAATATATTTATGTTGTTGTGATTTGAGGAAAAGGAAAAGGATACACTTGTAGTGTACTATCTCAAAGGCGATGTTGATCAATGGTGGTCATTGGTGAGGAATACTAGTGAGTAAGATGAAATAGGATGCATGGAATGGAAATTTTTTAAAGAGAAATTCTTTGAAAAATATTTCCCTCATGAGTAACAAACTAAAATGAAGATAAAGTACCTTATCATTAATCAAAAGGAAAAAGAAAGTATTGTGGAGTATGAGGCTATCTTTAAATGGCTATACATGTATGCAATGTATTTCATACACAACAAATTATGAATGATTTTCCATTTGTTTGAAGGGATTAATCCAAGTCACCGAAGGGTACTAATATCTCAAAAAAATTTATCATATGTTGAAATTGTTTTATGTTCCATAAAAATGGAGAAGGAGTTCCCTATATCTTATATGTTCAAGGGTAACCAATATAATAAGTGGTTTAATGAGCACAAAAAAATGGTATATTTCAAATAAGAATAATAGAATGATGAAATTTCCATATTTTGAGAATTTTGGAAAGAATAACCCTAGAAAATGCTTGAAGGGCAATGGAGTTTGTTATAAGTGTACAAATAAGGTCTTCAGGATATGAATTGTAAAGGGGAGAAAGAAAACAATGGTATTAAATTTTTTTACTATAGATATATGGTGTCACTATAAAAAATAATTTAACAAGTGTCAAGGGAATCTACCATAGAAGAGGCCAAGGGGAGAAGGAAAAACTTTTTCAATCACTATAGTTAAGGTGGAAGTACCTAATGGTGTAATGTACATTAATCATAGATTCAAATTAAAGACAATTCTTTATTTGTTTCTTTATACTGACACTCTATTATATCTTACATTTTTTCCAAGAGAATTAGATATTTCCCCATCACTTTAAAATGGTATTTTTCATTCAAAACTCCTAGTGGAAGTGTCACTTCAATAAGGATGTATCAAGAAGTAACAATTATGTCACATAAACATGATTTATTTACTATACTTATTATCATAAGAATGGTTTAATTTTATATAATCCTTGGTATGGAATGTATTTCAACATATAATGAAAAAAATTATTGTGATAAGTAGTAAATTATAATTCTTGATGAAGATGTAGAATTCCTTATCTTTAGAGCATATACTTTATCATCTGAGTCATGTCTAGATCCACCACTAGTAGCTCTTCTGAATGAGATTATTGGGGAAGAAGATAAATTTTTTAGAAGGATAATGTAATAAAAAACTGAGGATATAACTATTGTACATGGATAAATTGATGTATTTCTTGAGGAATTACCCGAACATCCACCAGAGCATGAAGTTGAGATTTCCATCGATTTAATCCCTCATGCAATAAAAAGATCAGAAACTCCCTATAGAATGACCAAAGTGTAATTATTAGAGTTAAAGAAACAACTAGAGGATTTGTTTGATAATATATTTATTCACCCTACTGTTTCATAGTAGAGATCCTATGTTATATTTATTAATAAGAAAGATGGATCAATGAGGTTGTGTATTAATCATAGGGAAATCAATGCTATTATGAAAAATAAAAAGTATCTTCTACCTCATATTGATGACTTATTCAATCAATTTCACATATCACAATATTTTTAAAAATATTGACCTTTGTTCTGGGTTTTATCATTTGAGAATAAAGAACGAAGAAATTCCAAATATATCTTTTTAGATGAGGTATGAACATTATGATTTTACAGAAATTCCATTTGGACTAACTAATAAACCCTCCATTTTTATCGATATAATGAATAGAGTATTAAAGGAATATCTTGATGATTTTTTTGGTATTAATTGATGATATTTTGGTGTATTCTAAAAGCTATGAGTCCATGAGAATCACTTGCAGATCATTCTTGAGAATATTAGAGGGAATGGATTATCTGGGAAATTTAGTAAGTATGATTTATAGAATCAAGAAGTTTCATTTCTTGGTCATATTTTCTTCAATGATGGAATCTAATTTGATCCATTGAATTCAAAGGTTGTCAAAGAATGACCTAACCTAATGAACATAACTGAGGTACATAGTTTCATTGGTTTGGAAGGTTAATATTAGTGATTTGTTTATAATTTTTCCTGATTGGATAACCAATTAACAATGATTTCATGTAAAGGGGTTATGTTTGTTTGGACAATGGAATGCGAAGAATGGTTTGATGAACTGAAGATGATATTGGTCAATGATATGTTTTTTATTATACCATATGTAAATGATAGGTTTTTGATATATAGTGATGCATCAAAGAAGGTAAATTTCTATGTACTAATGAAAAATGATAATGTTATTTCATATGCATCAAGGAATTAATGAATCATGAATAGAGATATCGAACCCATGATCTAGGGTTAGAGGCCATAATATTTGTATTGAAGATACATATACATTATCTCTATGGTGAAATATGTGAGATATACATATATAAAGAAAAATCCCAAAATACATACTTTCATATAAAGAGCTCAACATGAGGCAAAGGAGATGGCTTGAGATACTAAAATATTATGATTACTCGACACACTATAACCTAGGGAAGAAAAATAAAGTGTATGATGCTTTGAGAAGAAAGGATCATAGATTTCTGAACCAAATGAGGATTGAGTGGGATCCTCTATTCATATATCTAATCAATATGTTAATGAGAATTATTATTGAATGTGAGATATCCCTCCCTTTTAAAATGATTTTGAAACCATATTTATTATAAATGATAAAAAAAGTTATCAATATGATGATGAGAACATTAAGAAGAAAACTAAAGATGTGAATGGTGGGAATTTAGATGAAATAATTTGTGAAGATGGTGTCCTAAAATTTAATAATAGATTATATGATCCATATATACCTAAGATGAATTGGGAATTGTTGGTTGAAACTCACATATCAAACTTCTTTATACACTCTGGTATCACAATGATGTATAGGGATTTGAGGGAACATTTTTTGTGGGATATCATGAAGTGGGAAATTGTAGATTATGTGTCTAGTTTTTTGGTTTTTAAACAACTAAATGCTATGAGACAACATCCTAGATGATTCATGAAACCTATTATAATTCCTATGTGTAAATGGGATGATATTTCGATGGAATGTTTCACAAGTCTATGAAAGACTCCTATGAATAATGATTCAATATGGGTTATCATTAACCACATAACAAAAATATGAACTTTTCCTCACTATAAGAGAATATTTACCACTTGATCACCTATCAAGTATCTATATTAATGAATTTTTAAGGCTTCATGGTGCACCTATTTCAATCATTTCTGATCATGTTCCCCATTTCACATAGAATTTCTGGAAGAGTCTTCAACATAATCCTAATACAGAGTTTCATTTTATCACTACATACCATCCTCAAACTGATGGAAAGACCAAAAGGACTATTCAAAAAATGGAGTACATATTTAGGTCATGATAACTTTATATTCTTGGAATGTGGGAATAGTATTTACCTTTGGTAGAGTTCTCCTATAACAATAGTTTCCTTTCAAGTATTCATATGGAGCCAAATGAAGAACTATAGGGCAAGAGATTCTATACTCTAACATGTTGGGATGAAATTGGTGGAAGAAAACTTTTAGGACAAGAAATTTTTGAAGTGACAAAAATAAAAGTAAAGGAAATTCAATCTCATATTAAATCATCTCAATATAGGAAAATGAGTTATGTCGACAATCAGATGAAGGATTTGGGATTCCATGTGTGATACCATGATTTCATGAAGGTATCTTTCTGGAAAGGTGTTATACAGTTTGATAAGAAGGGATAGATGATACCTAGGTACATCATAAAATTTTAAATTTTTTAAAGGATTTTTGTCATGTCTTATCAATTAGAAATGCCACCAAGTCTCTTAAAAGTACATGATGTGTTCCATATATAATTATTAAGTAATGAAAGGTTAGACACAATGCATGTGATAAAAAATGATGAATTTTAATTGGAACCTGATCTATCTTACTTTGAAGAACCAGAACATATTCTTGACACTAGAGAGAAAGTATTAAGGAATTGAACAACTCAAATAGTAAAGGTACATTTGAGAAATCACAAAATAGAGGAAGTAACATGGGAACCAGAGAAGGTTAGGAAGAAGAACTAACCTCTATTATTTGTAAGGTAATACCCATGAAATTTTTAGGTTGAATTATTTTAGGATATTAAATGAAACACCTTATAAATTTACAATATAATCATTTTAGAATAAATTTATTTTCTTTGATAGCTTGTGATATATGAAAAACTGAGCTTAAAAGTAACATAATACCCTATTTAAATATTATTTTTTAAATGTGACCATTATAACTTATCATTTATGTTGGAGGGTATGAATGGGAAAAAATAAAATAGTATTAACACATTTTCATCGGTTATATATAGAGTTTTAATAAAAATATGAATCATTTGAATGTAAATTAAAGGTTTTCTGAAAAACTATATTTTTCAAAGAAAACAGTTTTATCATAACTTTCACTTATGTTAAAATAAAATTTTGTCTCTTTTATAAAATTTATTTAAAAAAAATTAAGTTCATTTTTTAAATCATCATATAAAATATATCTTAGGGTGAATTCTTCGGATTTTTCTGAAATGTTTCATTTTTCAATAAATAGTAAAAAATACATATTTTTATTAAAAAAATGCCTTTTCATTTAAAGAATTTACTAGAACATTTTATTTTACTATGGTTTTAAAAGTAAAATTAGTTTAATAATATATTCATTAATCCAAATTATTTCATTGGAATCAATTTAATAATGATTTTTTATTAGAAAACTTCTTAAACATTTTATGGTTTTTACTTTGGAAAATCGCTTTTTAATCACGTATGCGAGATTAATTTTAAATTCAATTCAACCAAATTTTTGAATTGAATTTTGAAAAATTTATTCCATATTTTAAATCAGAATAATTTATATTATCTAATAAAGTCACATTAATTATTGACTATAATTAATAGTAAAAATAGTAAAAATTATTTATTATGGTCAAGGTAAAAAGTAGTTTATCAGGGGTTAATCTTAGATGATAAGGGTTAAAATGTCCTAAAAACATGTATATTTTATTTTTTATAGAACTATATCAAAATTATTCATCCAAAATTCTAATCTAAGGTCATTTGGAAGAATTTTTTATTGGAACTACTTTATTATTTTGGATTCTTTTGGGAAATATCCATGTAATTTCCAAGAAGGCCCCCTTTCCCCACTTATAAAAGGTCACTCACTCCCTTCACTTAATCACACCTATATACAAATATAGATAAAAAACCCTAAAAAATATATCCCCAAAACCCATATCCAAATTATAGAGCATTTTTTCTTCCCAAAATACCAACTCTATAGTCCTTAAGAGTATATCCAAAGAAGGTTTTTCTAAGAGAAGGTAATTGTCTTAACAAATTTATTTCTTTTAATTTATTATTTCTACACCATAAATAATTTCTCAAAAAATACAATAAAATAAAATAGTATCTTAAATATACTCCAATGTTATTATGATGATGAAATTATATTTATCCATCCACTCCTCCATCAAATGGGAAACAAAATCATCAATCATGTGTACGGTGGACAACCACCTCGCGAACTGATATTACTTGTTTTCCATCAATAAATATCATGATTGTATATAATTATGGATTTAATATATATATATATATATATATAATTTATGATATTATTATACACATGTAATTATAATATCACATATGCGTTCTTCCTTTCCATGCTATTTAAAATATGACAACGTCACTATGTGTATGGAGGAGTACTGCCTCACAAGGTGATGTGAATAAATTTTTACTTACACATTATATGGAAGGTAATAAAGATAAATTTAATGAATATATATGATATATATAACATGAAATGATTTTTTTAAATTTATTAAATCATATTATCCTTTACCCTTTCATACGTTAAGGGAATGATATCATTGCTCGTGCATGCGTACGACTTATCGTCTCCACAAAGCGGTGTGATTCATTTTCTATAACTAACTTTTAAGAATGGTTTCAATAATGTATCTATAGATTAAATATGATATTTATAAAATTATTATCATTTTTTATATGATGGATTTATATTCTATATACAAGAATCGGATATTTCATAACAAAACATAGATTAGAAAACAAGACAATTGACACTCAAAACAATGAAAATAATGAAATATTATTAAAAATAGGGTTGTAGAATGTTATAAGGGAATAATATAAAATATTATAAATATTATTATTTTTATTTTCTAAATTAATAACATGATTAAAACCATTATACAAGTGGTTGGATCACATTTAACTAAAGGAAAGTGTGAGGAAAGGGATTTCATCTCAATTTTCATTTCATTGAGTCATATTTTTTAATATGCACCTATTAAATTTTATGTTGTGTATATACTGTACATTTTATGTATTTAACATTAATAAATATTAATTAATATTTTTTTTCTATTCTTATTATTCAAGGGGTTACAATTTAAACGTTACCAAATAGGTAAATAATTATTGTATAATCTCACTTTATTTTGGGATTGTTTACTTTCTATTGAAACAATCACTTTATAGGGATCATTATTCATTAAAAATTAAATTTATATTAAATATATATATTCTTGTACGACTTATATGATTATTTCCAAGAAATTATACCATTTTTACATACAATTTTGACTTTAAAAGTTATTTGACTAACTGGGAAAATATTAATAAATTTATATCCTTTACTCAATATGATTATTTTTTGAAAATGAATAACGATTCATTAATTAAATTAATTATTCTATATTTTAGGAATTATTTTTAAATGAAGTTATGTTTGGGGACCAATTATAGATATACCCTCAATGCATTGATAAGTCTCATAAGAATAATCAGTTTTTCAAATCAGATAGGTTTTTACCTAGTAGTTTAAAATAGTCTTGTGAAAGGTCTTGAAAGTAGAGGTATAATGATTCCTGAGATAATGACACCCAATAATTATGTATTTCATTAATTTTTTAATTTTTTTTATTATTATCAGGGATATTTTTTTAATGTTATTACCTATGTATGCATTTCATATTAGTTTATTGATTAAATGGCATGTGTGTTATGTTATTTACCTTGTCATACTGATTATGCCTTATCCAATCATGATATTCATGTTATTGATTAAATTAAATTTTTGTTTAGTTATTTACCTTTCCATATTTATTATTCCTTATTGATTCATGATATCTCCCGCTATATGTATCCCTTAATAGGAATCTAAGACCACCCACATTTTGTTTATTTTCCCTATGTTATGAAGATGAATCCTTTGAATGGGTTTTAAGGATGCTGATAATTTTAATTTTTTATGTTTTATTTTCTATTTAAAATGTATAATAGGTATCATGTTTGTCTCTAATTCTCTAAAACTGCTAAACAGATTGGTCATTTTGGATTTTACCCCTTTGTATCTATGCCAATGTTATAAAGTATGCACCAAATCCGAGTTAGTGGAGTTTGGGTCGTTACAGTTCCAGTGGATCAATATTTATATAATTAAAATATAGGATGAGTATGGGATTAAATCATACAATCAAATAAATTTTTTAAAATTTTAGTTTATGTTTTTACTCTTATCTCTTTGTTTTTACCCTCATTAACCCCTTTAACAATTAGGATGATCTCAACATTTCTTACTATATAGTGGTCAAGAACGTTAATATAAAAGGTAAAATGACCAATATATGGTCTAGTGTTGATATTTTCATCCATATCCCATAAAATTGGACAAATATATAATTTTTATGAATTTTAAATTATTTAATAAAATATAGTTTTGTTCTAAAATATCATTAATGTCATTTTTAGAACTATTCATTTAATTTGATGGTAATGACAATGATATAGTAATATAAAACGAATATAAAACTTTAAAACATCTATAATATGATATATTTAACAAAAAAACTTTTTTTACACTTTAACTTACACAAACAATATTACTTTTATATTTTTTTAAATCATTTACATGATTTTTCTATGCCCTGCTAAAGCATTGTGTCAGTGTTGTGTAAGAATTTAACATAACAATTTCATAAAAAGTAATTAGAAAAAAATAAAAAAATAAAAAAATATAATTATTTTAAAAATATACTTTAATATTCATCCGAAACATTTTTATCCATATTTTATCATATAATGGAAATTTAAAACCAAGAGAATGATATTTTTTATTTTTCTTTACCTAAAATATTAAAAAGGTTAAAATCAATGATAAATGGAATAAAAATGTAATATTGTAAAATTTTGGATAATTATTGATGAAATAGAATCATCTAATAATATAGAGAGAATTTATGGATGAATTGTAAGCCTTATCACATTATTTTTAACCCCAATTATCCCACTTTACTTTATCGAGGTAACAAAAATTTACTATGGTTAGTATTTATATTTACCAACAAAAGGGAAGTATTTAAAAAATTTAGACCTCATGATTCCAAATATGGAATCTATTTTTCATGATTCAATTTATAGAAGTGGAATAATTTAATTTAAAATTAAAATTTTAAAACATGATGAAAAACAGTCTAAAAAATGTCTTTTTAAGAATTAAAATGCATTTCTACCAAATTCAAGTTTAATATTGATTCCAAAAAAAAAATTGGATTATATTTATTAAAAATGAACTAATTAAATTTTAATACTAATAAAAAATATAGCTTTACATTATAAATACTTGAGAAGAAAAGATAGTTTTTAATAAAAACTGTATATTTCACTATTCATTGAAAAATCAAACTGTTCAAAAAATTCTAAAAAATTAAATATAAGATAAATTTGAAATTATGAATTTAAAAATGGAGATAATTTTTAAAATTAAAATTATAAAATTTGGAAATTAATCTTTTAAATAAAACCATATAATGCTTTAAAACCCAATTTGTTTAGAAAAAAATATTTTTTCCTTTCAACTGAAAATTACATTATATTCATATAATGAATGTAAATATATATGATATAATTAATTAATGTTAATAAGATATAAAAATGATTTATGATAATAGTGCATGAGTTGTTACATTATTACCCATTTTGTAAATTACATCCTCATAATTTCATTTACTATTTAAACATGTGGGGATATCTTTACTTCATAGAATTTTCAAAATTCCCATGTTGCTTATCCAATCATATAGTTTTCCCAAATAACCTTAATATGCTGAATAATTTTATACTTTAACACCTACTCTCTATGATTAAGAGTCTCAATATGCTATTCCTCATATGAAATGTTTTCTTCCAATTGAACTACTTCAGGACTATAAACATGACATGCATATATCACATATTTTCTTAATGAAAAAACATGAAGTATGTAATGTAACTGAAATAAACATAGAGTAAAGTCCACTTGATAAGAAAATTATCCAAAATTATCCAATATTCTATATGGTCAAATGAACTGTGGACACAACTTTACTTTTTTACCAAAAAATCTAACACTTTTCTATTAAGATACATTAATAAAAACATGATCACCTACCTCAAATGAAATATCATTCATTTGGTTATTTTCATAACTTTTCAACATACTTTGTGCCATTATCATATATTTTTGAATTATCTTTACCTTCTAAACCTCTTAATATTCCAATTTTGGACCTAAAAAATTTCTTTTTCCTACTTCATACCAACAAGATGGAGTCCAAAATTGTTTTCCATATAATTCCTCAAATGTTTCCATTTATATAATGGAATAAAATGTATTATTATAATAAAATTAAAAAAATGGATTATGTTGATACCAAATTCCTTGGTAATACATTGAACATTTTATTCCAAGGTCTCAATTGTTATTATAGACTATCCATTAGATTAAGGACAAAAAGTTATACTAAAATTTATTTTAGTAACCAAAAAATTCTGAATACCTTTCAAAAAATTAGATGTAAACCTAAGATCACAGTTAAATAAAATAGAGAGAGGAACTCCATGTAACATGGCTATATCGTTGAGGTAAATTATATAGAGATTATATAAATACATAGTATCATGAATGGTAAGTAAATGTGTATATTTTTTTAGTTTCTCCAAAATAAACCAAATATCATTATTACCTTGATATATATTTTTCAATACCACCATGAAATCCATAGATCTATTTTCCTATTTCAACTCTAGAACTCATAATGGCTGAATCATCCCCTTTAGTAACTATCACTTCACTTTATCTAGTTTAAAAGCAAAACATTTCATGGTAAATTCAACAATGTCTATTTTCATTTCATCCCATAAGTAATACTCCTGAAGGTCTATGTACATCAAAGTTATTATAGGATGAACAAAAAACAAGGAACTATGAGCATCACACAACTATTCTCTCTTTAACTTGGAATCATAAGGCAAACCTAATCTATTTCCAATTATGATAAAACCTTTATCAACAACATTAAACTCTTGAAACTTAACCTTCTTAACATATTATACCTTTTCCTTTAAAACATGATCCACTTTTTGTATTGTCTTAATTATTTCTGAGAGAGTTTATTATATTGGAACTTGAAAAAAATAGAGGAAGTTCCTGTATGAAATGTTTATAGGACATATTTCATTAAATAATTAACCAAAGTTTTATATTACAAATATAACATTTTTAATAAATAATTTTCTTTTTGATAAAAAGACTCAACTACTTTGTCTACTTTTCTAGGATGGTACTAAATTGTGTATTCATAATCCTTAATTAGTTCCAGACATATTCGTTTCCTCATTTTTATCTCTTTCTGATTAAATATATACTTTAACCTTATGTGATCATTATATATCTCACACATTACTCCATATAAATTATTCCTTGAAAATTTTAAAGTAAATACCACAATAGTTAATTCTATATCATGTATAGGAAAATTTAACTCATGGGGTTTCAGTTGATGTGAGGTATAAGAAATTAGATGGTCATTCTATATCAGAATGCATCCATGTCCCTTAAATGAAGAATCACTAATGATGGAAAATTTACCATTTCTAAAGGGTAGGAAAAAAACTAGAGCATTCAACAATCATTTTTTCAATTCTAGGAATCGATAATCACACTCTTTTATCCAGAAGAATTTATCTCCTTTTTGAGTTAACATAGTAAATAGGCTTGATAAATGAGAAATTATTTCTAAAAAACTCTGGTAGTAACCCACTAATCCAAGAAAACTATAAATCCATATGAATTTTTTAGGTATTCTTTATTCTTGAAAAAAATTAGTTCTAGAAATTTCAAAATTTATGAAATAATTATAAATAATATTCCTAAGGTGATAGTTTTATTGGATCCAAAATTCATAATTAATTTTTTTTACATATAACTTATTTTCATTATAGGTTTTAAAAAAAATCCTTAGGATTATTTCATGATCCTAATTATCTTTATAATATACCATTATGTCATCAATAAACACAAATAAAAACTTATCAAATTAATCATGGAAAACTCTATTCATATTATCAATGAATAAAACTAGTGTATTGGAGAACAAAATTGCATAACAAAAAAATTATAATGCCTATATATAGTCTAAAACATTGTCTTTATAATATCATCCTCATACTCTTTCAACTAATGAAATCCTGACCTAAGATCATTCTTAAAAAAAATTATTAACTCCCTGTAGCTGATCAAACAAATCATCGATATGAGTAAAATGATACATGTTCTTAAAAATGATGTTAGTCGAGGCTCTATAATCAGTTACATGTCTCATTGAACAATATTTATTTTTTAAATATAAAATCATAGTTCCCTATGGTGTGGTTTTAAGATGAATTAAAGCATTATCTATCTACTCTTATAACTACTATTTCAATTCCAACTATTTTACATGATATATTCAATAAGGAGGATTTGAAATTTTCATAGCATCAATAACTAAGTGAATTGTAAACCCAAATTCTAGATTAGGTATAATACTAGGAAACTAATAAGGAAATAATTCTTGATATTCATTTACTACATATTAATCACTAAATAAATAGTATCCCTCTTCTCAATAACATGTGTAATATAAATTTCATTTCTATATTTTAATAGTTTCCTTGATTCTTGATATTTTATAAAATGTATGAATTTATTCTTATATACAACCTGAAAATCGTCCTAAAAATCATTCTGAAAAAAAAATTCTCTATAATCTATCATAACATGGTAATTAGAATTCCAACCCATACCCATAACAACATCAAATGATAAAAGGGTAAAGATAATAAGTTTTTTAGGTAAAGGTTTTCCACAAACTATAACATGATGATTTTAATAATTTATTTTTTCCTTAATACATCCCCTCAGTGTCATTACTAATAGTTATAGCTTCATTTCATAAGGTAAAATTTCTAATTTATTAGAAAATTTCTCAAAGATGAAAGAGTGTGTAGACACCAAATCAAACATGAAATTGGAATAATATAAATAAACAATTACTGAACCTGACACCACATCATTGGATGGACCAACATCTACCAAAGTAGTCACAAATAATTTATCCACACCATTATTCTTGTGATTTTGATAATTTCCATCCCTCATTCCTATATTTGGAAAATACTTTCATAATGACCCATTTCATTATAATTAATGAATCATACTTTCAACTTTTCATTATTTGTATGGTAATTTTACTTTTAGTTATGGGCCACAAGTCAAAAAAATTCAAAATGGAAACACTTACATGATTTTATAAGGCATTATCCATTGTTATTATACCATAATTTTCACAATAGGGAAACATGATTTTCTTACCCACATATTTAAATGACGGATGCTTCCCCATTGCCTATCATCTGTAATTTTTCTTATACTTTCTGTCATGGAATACATGATCATTGAAAAACTTTATTTCTATATTATTGGTAGATCAAACAAGTTTCTCACAACTTTTGAATTCATGGGAATCCAATTCCATTCTATATATTTACATCATTATTGAGTAAAACTGTTTAATTTTACTATCAAGAACCTGGATAATATTTGGTGTATACCTTGCCAATTGGGTGAAGTTTTCTTTATATTAATCTATTGATTCTTCCTCTATATTCCTCAATTACAAGAGTTTCTTTAATATCCTATATCGAATAACCTTTGTAAAATATTTTTCATTTAAAAGAACCTTAAATGATTCCCATTCCAAGGCACCAGTATTTTCATTTTATATGATATTCTAAACCATTGAAAACCATTGGTTGACCTCACCTTCAAAATGGTAAATAAAAAGATTCACCTTTTGATGATACAAACAACCCATGAATTAAAATATATACCCCAAGGATTTAACCCATCATTTGGCTATCATAGGGTCAGATTATCTACTAAATACTAGAGGGTTTTATTTTATAAAATGCTCCACTATACACATATTCCTCTATAAAGAACTTGGTTTCTATCTTGCATGGATACCACCACCATTTATAGAATGTTTCAAAAATCCATCACAAAAAATGCTATATTCCAATTCTAAGAATTCCTGGTTTCTGATTTGGATGGATATTGTTCTCTCAGTGCCTTTCCACTTTAGCCTCCTTATTTACACTGTAGTTAACCATTCCAAATAGACATAGTTTAGGTAAAGAAACATGTTATTCTTTATATTCTATATAATGATAACCATAAATTAGAATCTCTTTATGGTACATAATTTAATTATCTTAACATCTAAAGTTTTATAATCCTTTTATCTGATACCAAATCTAAGGAACATATCCATATTCAATCCACAATTTCATTTTTAAGAAACAATTCATTTTCTAGAATTATTGAAGGTCTTTTCATGTTTATAGTCTTAGATAATTAGTAGATAAATATTATATAAAAAAACCATTAATTACAATTTGTACACTTATTCTCGGTATCCATTTTTCTAAAAATTAAAGAATTTTAAAATAAAACCCATTTTCTTTTCATGAAATATCATTACGTTTTTCAACTTGGATTATTATTTATTCTTATCCATCTATAAAACCTATAGTTTTTTTTGAAAATGTTGGATGATAACCAAAAATATACGCAAGGGACATAAAAAATACATAAACACTTGAGACCATTTTAAAACCCTGAGATGATAAATTAGTGGTTTAATTAAAAATAATAAACCTTGATATCAAATAATCATTTACTTATACATGAAATCATCTTTACTTCCCAATGTTTTTGATAAAACACATTATAATAAATCATTAAGGTAGAATCATAATTAGTAGGTTTTCTTAGAAAATATGAAAACCCATAAAAAGTTATTTCTTCAAAAAAATACCTTTTTACACAAAATTCAATAGTTATTTCATTATAAAAAAAGATCATTAGCTTACCTTTTTAAATAAAATGATGTCCATGAAAACTCTTTAGTGTACTTTGAAAAGTCAGATAGTTTCCTTGGGAAATAATCTTCATAGAACCCTTACAATAATAATTACAATAAAATATACAATTTTAATAACCATTATGATTGAAATCCAACACAATTCTATGGGGAACATAATTATTACACAATTAATTAGATAGCTATATTGGGATCACCAAATAACATGAGCTATATAAGGCTCGCCAATCATCATGAGATATATCATGGTCACCCATCATTATAAATAATGTCCACATGCTATAACATGTTTTAAACACATAAAATATTGTATTTGAATCATAAAACATGTAAAAAATATTATTTTGAACCCATAAGAACAATGTTATTAGATATTGATATATCAATTTCCTTTAAAAACCAATTTTAAAAACTCAATTCCCAGAACAAAGGAAATGAGGGGTTTCATTTGAAAAAAACATAGAATATTATAAAGGAAGAAAAAAAAATTAAATAATGGCTATTGTGGAAGGAAAATTCATTGATTCTATATAATTGAAAAAATAATATTCCATTTTTTCTTTTGAAAATAAATTCAGAACATTCAATATAAAATAATTTAAAAAATTTGTTTGAAAAAATTTATATTAAATTCAAAAGAGACATAAGATTTCATTTATAAATCATTTAGATCCATATAAATACACGCATAGTATAATTTAAAAATATATACATGGAATAAAAAATATCTAGAAGATAAATCTTTAAAACATTTAAAATGGGGTTTTTGGGGAAAAGTCTCCCTTACCTTGAGTTAGGCTCATAAATTTTGTTCTTTATCTCCCTATTCATTGGAAAAAAAACTTTTATTTACACATTAATCCCACTAAGGTAGGTCTTTGGACCAAACTAAGACCTCTAGAACATGTGTAGGGATTTTAGTAAAGGATTAGGGTAGGGATTGGTCATGCTATAATGCTTATATGGTGCGAGGAAGAGATGATAGTAGATTTTTCATGACCCCCTCCCCACAAAGTGTACCCCTCCTGGGTCAGCAATGTGAGAAGAGAGATAATGAACCTTGAGTCCCGCCTGCAGTAGGTCCCAGGTTGGCGACTAGTACCGAGGGTATAATAAACACATAAATGGGAGACATTACCCTCTAAGAGAAAATATGAGGAAGAGAGAGATAATATGTACAACAACAAACTCATTCTAAAACTATAATATAAAATAATCCCAAGTACATATATGTAATGTCATGAAATAACTACTAAAAATGAAAAGGAAACTACAAGTACCAAAAGAAAGTAAAACGACAACGACCATGAAGCCCGGATAGCTCCTGCAAAACCCTGATCTAGTATTAACTAGCCTGATCTCTAACCTGCTCCAAGTGACCTAAAAAATAGTTTATATAACATAGTATGAGTATAATAGTATACTCAGTAGGATCCTCCCTGAAGCCTCTCATTAAAAAGTAAATAAATATTGCTAAAGTACAATGAACAACTAGTGAAACTAACTCATCACCTAAACAAGTATACTAAGTTCCCAGCCTCACCATGGATACTCTCATCAAGTATCGCATACAAGAGTATATAATATAATAAATAATATCAAGGGAACCCCGTTACCAGTTCCCTATTGGTTTTCCACTTTTCCCCAACATCACACGTCCTGAGCATCTCTCCCCAAAAAGGCTAGCTTGAAGACACCTAGGTGTTGAACCACAACATGAACCTCATGCAACTCACCACCACAAAAACACAACCAAAAGTAACAAGGTAGTTCATGGGATCCACCACAGCCCACATAACATGTATCAAACGTCGTGTATTATACCTCAAGACACTACAACCCATACACTGAGTAAGGATCCTTAAGACATCACAACCTATACAAATTATACCTATAGTATCACATAGGAAACTATATCTAGAATATATGTGTGTGAAATAACCAAAAGACATGGGTCTCAACTACTGATGCATTACAGTTAGTGCATATCGATCTCTTTGGTCCTATAAAAACTAGAAGCATTGGGGGCAAGTATTATGTATTTTTCTTGGTTGGTGATTACACTAGATTTACATGGGTCTATTTTCTAGCAAAGAAGTCAGAAGTTTTTTCTTATTTCAAAAGTTTTAGAGCCCAAGTTAAAAATGAGAAAAATCTTCCATTGAAAACTATTCATAGTGATCATGGTGTAGAATTTCAAAATTCTGATTTTGAAACCTTTTGTAGTATAAAAGGCATTACTCATAACTTCTCAGCACCCAGAACACCTCAACAAAATGGTGTTGTTGAAATAAGAAATAGAATTATTCAAGAGATAACAAGAACCATGTTGGGTGAATATTCTGTAGCCAAACATTTTTTGGCTGAAGCTGTAAGTACTGCTTTTTATACTATAAATCGTGTTTTGATTAGACCTTTTCTTAATAAAACTCCTTATGAGTTATGGAATGGTAGAAAACCTAGACTTTCCTACTTTAAGGTTTTTGGTTGCAAGGTATTCATTCTGAATTTTATAGATAATCTACATAAATTCACACCAAAATATGATGAAGTAATTTTCTTAGGCTACTCCACAAATTCTAAGGCTTATAGAGTTTTCAATAAAAACACTTGTACTATTGAAGAGACAATACATGTCAAATTTGATGAAACTAATCCTTTTGTTTTTAAACATCCCCAACCTACATCTTCAGATGTGTTTTCAAAAACTAATTATCAACCTTTGATATAAGATCCTTCTGATAAGGAAAATTTCTAAGAAGATACTTCTGAAACATTTACCCTAGAATATTTCCTACCCTATGTTGATGAATAAGTTTTACAAAACTCAAATAATCCATTTATAAAGAATCGTCCTAGTGATAGAATCATTGGTGATGTGAATCAACCTATAAGGACTAGAAGTTCCTTAATAAATGAAGTAGAACATCTAGCAGTTCTTTCCTAATTAGAACCAAAAATCACTGATGAAGCTTTAGGTGATGATGATTGGATTAAAGCCATGCAAGATGAACTAAATGAATTTGAAAGGAATAAAGTCTGGACCTTGGTTGAAATACCTAAGGAAACTTCTATTATTAGAGTAAAATGGGTCTTCAGAAATAAGTGTGATGAAAATGGAATCATTGTAAGAAATAAAGCTAGATTGGTTGCTAAAGTCTATAATCAACAAGAAGGAATAGACTATGAAGAAACATATTCTCTAGTAGCTAGACTTGAATCTATTCGTATTTTACTTGCCTTTACAGCATTCTTCAATTTCAAAATTTTTCAAATGGATGTGAAATGTGCTTTACTTAATGGTTATGTTCAAGAGGAAGTCTTTGTTGAACAAACTCCTGGTTTTGAAGATACAAAACATCCCGATCATGTTTTTAGAATTACCAAAGCTTTGTATGGACTTAAGAAAGCCCCTCGAGCTTGGTATGACAGACTTACATGATTTATGCTTTGAAATAACTATGTTAAGGGAAACAAAAATACAAACCTTTTTATAAATAAAGATAAGAAAAATGTTTTTATTGTTCAAATTCATGTTGACGAGATTATATTTGGTTCAACTCAACAATATTTAACTGATTCCTTTGCGGATCTAATGAAATCTGAGTTTGAAATGAGTATGATGGGTGAGTTAACATTTTTCCTTGGTTTTCAAATTTCTCAAAAACCAGAAGGAATCTATATATCCCAACATAATTATATTAAATATATTCTTAAAAAGTATGGATATGAAAACACTAAAAGTATAATTACTCCCATTGGTACATTAAACACAATTGATCTTGATGAAGCTGGGAAACCAGTAGATCAAACATCTTTTAGAGGTATGATAGGAAGTTTACTTTACTTGATAGGTAGTTATCCAGACTTAATGTTTTCAGTATTCTTATGTGCAAGATATCAATCCAATCCTAAGGAATCTCATTTAAAGGTAGTAAAAAGAATTTTTTGCTACTTAAAGGGAACCATGGATTTAGGACTCTTTTATACTTTTGGAAATGATTTTGTTTTAAAAAGTTTTTTGGATGCTGAATTTAGTGGATGTAGAATGGATAGAAAGAGTACATCCAGAAATTGTAATTTATTAGGAGATTCATTAGTTTCTTGGTCATTCAAGAAGCAACACTCAGTAGAACTTTCCACTGATGAAGCTAAATATGTAGCAGTTGGAAGTTGTTGTGCTCAAGTATTGTGGATGCAACACAGACTCACCGACTATAGTATGAGTTTTACCAAAACAAAAATTTTGTGTGATAATACAAGTTCCATTGGCCTTAGTAAAAACCCTGCACATCACTCTCGTGCAAAGCACATAGACATTAGGCATCACTTTCTTAGGGATCACACACAAAATGGAGATATCATTATTCAATTTATTTGAACTCAAGATCAACTTGATGATATTTTCACAAAATCTTTACCCTCTGATAGATTTGAATACATTAAACAGAAGTTAGGAATGATAACCATAAGGTAATCCTCCTTATTAACTTCTTGTTGAAAATAATATCCTTACAGTAATTAACTCCTTTTCATAGGGTGAGTACATTTGTTTGATAGTTTTTCAATTTTCTCATAATTAAGTTTTACATATTTTTCATAATGAAGTTTTTCGTACTTGAAATTCTTGTAATGAAGTTTTTCGTACTTGAAATTTTTGTAATGAAGTTTTTCGTACTTGAAATTTTCGTAATGAAGTTTTTCATACTTGAAATTTTTCGTAATGAAATTTTTCGTAATGAAGTTTTTCATGCTTGAAATTTTCGTAATGAAGTGTTTCTTACTTAAGATTTTTGTAATGAAGATTTTTGTAATGAAGATTTTCGTAATGAAGATCTGCGTATTTTTTTCCCGTACTCAAGTTTTTTTTGGAATCTAAAGTCCTTTAAGAAGAATTTTCCTCAATATGATTAATTCTACTAACAATCTGAAAGGTATGATTCTTTCTTGAGTTTTTATAATCACCTTTTACTTGCTGGTAGTTTCTTTTGTTTTTAAAATATATCGGATTCTAGTTTTCTCAAATCCGATTATTTTCCTTTAAAAACCTCAAAAGATCGGATCCTACCAAATTTTCCTTAGGGCTATCATTTCAACCGTCAGATCTGATCAGAAGAATTCTCAGCCATTGGATTGAGATGGGAAGGTGAAACGTCACATCAACACCTATAAAAGGGGACCCCCGATGGTTGTCCCACAACGGTTTTCAAGATTTTGTGTGTCGAAGCTCTGCCCCTCTTCAAAAGCCCGTTCTGAACTTTTCAGAAGTTCTCAATTCTGAATGTATGGTGAAATTCCTTCTCAAGAGATGTCAACTGTTAAGCTGATTCTGGAGTGGCAGATATAAAAGGAGAGGTTGGTACATCTAAACTTCTTCAATAAGTATGATTCCATTATCTCTAAGAACATCAAGATGAATGTATAGGAAAGCGTTTGTATATCAAATCCAGGATCTCAAGATGTTGTGTATCCAGATCTGCTGATAGAATTTTATGAATCATCTTGTTTTTTCAAGGAAGATGACATAGAAAAATTTTCCTTCAAAATCTATGGTAAAACTTATGCACTTTTATATACCAAGGCTACTAGCTTGGTAGGGTTATCCTATTAAGGAGAAGCATAATTCTGTTCCCACAAATTACCGGATGTACAAGGAAGTTTTATCAAGGTGAAGGCTATGGAGTGTCTTGGACTCATATATGTCAAGACCGCAAATATTGCTCACTTTACCAACAATCAGATCCTTGAGTTATGGGTTCAGGGTTTTATCGTACTGAGAAAGGGTGACAAGGATACGTTGAAGAAAAGTGATATGTATATCTTGGATTTTTTGGTAAATATAAGGAAAATCAATATGATGAAGCATATTCTCATTATGATAGAGAATATCAAGAATGGGAATTTGAGAGTACAGATAATCATGTATCCTGCCCTACTCTCCAAGTTGATTGTTCGGTGTCTTGAATCCTTCAAGATTCCTTGAAGTTCCAAGCTGATGAATTGAAAAGTTATGTTAGTAAGCGATAATACATTGAAAAGAATGAATATCAGCTTTTCTAAAGATTTTGGAGAGTTTTATGATCTACCAGTGGAAGAAGCAGAAGTCGTTCCGAAGAATGTAGAAGAGGATGAACCATAGAAGAAGGTTGGAAAGAAAAATTTTTTAAGGAAGTAGAAGTTGAAGGTGAAAACCCTAAAGCTAAGGAAGCTCAAACCGCACCTCCAAATCCCAAGAAACAAAATTCCTATCTGGATGAGGTTGTATCCAAATGGAGGGAGGATAATAAAAACCAAAAAGATGTAGAACCACAATTTGGCCTAGATCCTGCTGAGGTCAAAGTTTTGAAAGAAAAGACTGCTGAAGAGCTTGAGAAGAAAGCCAAAGAGAATAATCTTAAGAAGAAAATGTATGGGGCTGAAAATTTTCAATCCCTTCTGAGGGATACTGAAATTGCATCTGAGAACATTCCTGTATCGAAATCATTCTTGGTGGAACCATTACCTGAGACTTCGGGTAAGAATTTCATGACTCCGGAAAAAGTACTTGAAAAGGTTATTGAAGAAAAGGAAGTTGTAGAAGAAGTACAAGAATCTGAAAGTAGTGATGATACAACTGATCTGATAAAGCAAGTTGAATACTTTCCTGAGAAGGAAAGTGCTTCTGAAAATGGTCAATCCGGACTTCTCAAGCTGGATCTTCGAAACTTGCTACCCCTGTAATTGATGAGAAGGCTGAAGAGGAAGTGAACAAGCCTTTTGAGGAAGAAAGTTATGCTCATCACTTTATTCATCCTGAAGATATTGAGGCAGGATCCGAGAAAGAAAAAATTGATGAAGATAGGATTGTTCAGCTGTTTGAAAGTGAGCATGAGTCTCCAGATTAAGAAGCTGTTCTGAGAACCAACAAGGGGAAACAAGTGGTTGTTGATACCCTAACCAAAGCAATTTTAAGAAATAAGGAAGCTGGTGCATATTCTAAGAGGAAGCTGGTTGAGCTAGAGGAAGAAGCATCACCAACTAAAGTGTCAGATTTGGAATCATCAGCATTGGGACATGATTTTGTTATTCATTCTCTGAAGAAGCTTGTTGAAACCATTCTGATCTTTCCAACCATTGACTCCAGATGTCAGATGCTTCAACATAGCATGAATCAGAAATCAGATTCTCTATCCATGGTGATGGATAGGTGTGTAAAGATTGAGGCTGATCACAAGAACTTCCTTATCAACTACGATGACCACAGAAAATCTTGTAATAATGTGGTAATCTGGTCAAAGAATATAGTTGAAGACTTGAGAGAGTTTGATAAGTTTCAAGATGATGTTAAGGAATATTTTGATTCTAAAGATAGAAAAATCAAGGATCTCACAACTAGCTTTAAGGAAAAGCTAAATCTTGAACAAAATAATCGGATTCAAGAGGTCAAGGATTTGAATGGGAAGCTGAACTCTGTTGCTTAAATTTGGAAGAGAGAAAGGGATCTCCAGATCGAGATTGAAGAAAATCTAGTGAAGCAAGATGATTTTTTGAAGGATCAGGCAAAGGCTCTGAAGGTTCAGGATGATAGGATCAGATCCTTAGAGAAGCAAGCATAGGAAGATCACAAAGAGATAAAGAAGATGAAAACCATTATGAAAAAATTGATACCTAAGGAAAAGGAAGTAAAATAGATCAATTCGATATTTTTTTGTATTTTTTCCCTTGTACAAATTTTTCCTATACTAATGAAATTGTTGGTTTCTCATTGTTGTTTGGATGTTTTGTACTAATCTTTCAGGTACCATAATTTCTTTTCCATTCCCTAAATTTCTTTTTGAAAATCACAAAGTGGGAGAAAGGAAAAAGAATTCCAGGTAAAGAATAAATAACTCTAAGTAAGGGGGAGTTTATCAAAGAGGGAGTTCTCAGTACGAAGATTTCCATACTCAAGCTAAATGAAAAATCTCATTCCTGAAATCTAGAATAAGATCCTTAGTGTTCCAAATCCTAAGGGGGAGTTAGTCATATTCACTTTTTACAATGTGAAAAGGGAGATAAGTTTTATTTCAAAATCTAGAAAAAAAATTTCTAAGTCCTTATATTCTTTTTCATAAGGATGTTTGTTATTTCCAAAAAGGGGAAGATTATTGAGTCAATAAGGTTTTCCTTATGAATTTTCTATTCCTTCATACTTGGGGGAGATTGTTAAGTAAAAAAGGTTTCTGTATGACTTTACCATTCCTTCTTATTTTGAAAATCACAAACACCTTATCTCAAGGCAAATCTCATTTTACCCTATGTTTTTCTTTTATAAGGAAAAATTTCCTTTCGCAAGGAAATTTATCCTTATCATGTTTTAATTGTTCATACCATAATTTTCTAAGTGTAAAATTTGGTTTAAAACCAAAACCTAGGAATCCTATAATTACCTAGATATGAATCATTCTGTTTTAGGATCTGAATTCTCAGAATTCTGATTACGAATTCTGGTTACGAACTCTTCTGAGTTCTGACTCCGAATTCTGATTACAAATTCTAGTTACGAACTCTTCGGAGTTCTGACTCTGAATTCTGATTACAAATTCTGGTTACGAACTATTCTGAGTTCTGACTCTGGATTCTGATTATGAATTCTGGTTACAAACTTTTCCAAATTCTGACTCTGAGTTCTCTAAATACAGACTTTGAACTCTTATGAGTTTTAACTCCAAATTCTCATGAACTCTAACTCTGAACTTTGTGAGTTCTGGTTCCGAATTCTTGTGAATCCAGATTCTGAATTTCCTTGAAATTCAGACTCCATAATTCTATAGAGTTCAGGTTATGAATTCCTAGAAAATATAATCTGAATATCCTTGTATTATAGACTCCGAATTCAATTTTGGTTAGACTCCAAACTTTCATTTTCTTACATTCAAAATATTGGATTTTATTTATGTAACCATATTTTTACTTACACATGTTTTGTTATAAAATGATTTCATGATTTCAGTTACTCACTAACCATTGTTTGAGTGAAACGTGTACAGATCCCTCCAAAATTCAATGAAAAATAAGACCGTTGGAGGAGGGAACCGACTGTTGAAGCCGTGCCTATAAATAGAAGCTCATTTGAAAGAGCTCACAACTTTTTGGACAACTTTTGATCTGAAGTGATTTCTAGAGAGAGATACTCTCATGCTTAGTGTGTACTAAACTTCTAGTTCATATTTTCTTTTTGCGACTCTGATTTTTGCTGTGTATAATTGGGGGCTTCTGGGGATAGGAAGACAGAGGTTCCGACTACCTTGAAGTTGAGGGCTTGCGGGGATTGCAAGACAGACTCCGATCTTCATATCGAGGGCTTACCCTGGTGTGGGTAAGACAGAATTTCTTGAAAGTATAAATCAAGGGACCTTTATCCAAGGTTGTTGGATACCCTTCTCTTTGGGTTAAAAGATTTACTACTTGTTACTTATTTTGTTACAAGTTTTTCCACTGCATTTTTATTGTTAAAGAAAGTATAACTATCTTATACTTCCTTATACTTGTACTATGATTTAGTTATATTATATATGCTTTAATGTAGAATCTTTGTTTTTGTAAACTTTTATTAAGTTTCATTTCTAGAATCACTTTTCCAGAATTGCATTCTCAGAATCATATTTCCTGAATCTAGCTAGTGTGTAGAACTAGAGGTTTTGTGAATTACTTTGTTTAACCTTGTTAAACATAACCATCTTTAAAAGTTCCAAAGGAATTTTTAAAAGTATACAATTCACCCAACCTCTTGTATTTTTGGGCTTCATTAGATACACCATACAGTATCTCTTTTATTTCGATCCTACATTTGGTATTATAGAGCATATCATACTCACATACCATCTTAACAACTTACTGCATCAATTTTATTATCATAAAATTACAAATAAAACCATATTTATTAAACAAACCTCTTTAACATTGGCCAAATAATTTAAAATTAATCCCAAATTTATGTTCTTTACCAATTTCCATCAAGAACAACATGCTAAACAAGAAAATCATAGATATCACACTATCTAGAAAATCAAGAGGCAATAAAATCGCTAGGAAAATAGTACCAATTCTTTAATCCAGTTCAAATATTTATTAATTCAATTTCAATGTGATCCAGTGGAATAAATAATTCTAACTCTATGACTGTACATAAATAAAATAGAGAAACCAAAAATCCCCTACCTCAAAAGGTTTGTGACGTTATTTGCATGAGAATGGTCCAACATAACAGATCATGATCACCTCTACCACAACGATTTCATCCACCCGAGGACGTCACGATACAATTGCATCAACCAAGACCCAAGAAAGGTCCATTAGAAACATAGAGATCACATTCCATCACATGGAAAGGGGTAATGTGAGGAAACATATCAAGGAACATAGAATAATGGATTTAGAACATACCTTATATAGAAGATGAATCGATACTTCTTGGTTGCACCAAAATAGGGAGTGTGCATGCAGCAGGAAGAACTCCAGGGAAAACACGATCCAAGTTCCACACCACAATAGTACAACTCCTTAAGAAAGAAAGGTCTGGGGCATCCCATACCAAGGAAAATAAGAAGGAAGAACAATGTGGAATGTATCTCGACCTTTTGAAAATCTAAACAGAGCAGTGGTTTAGATACGATTTAGATTTTCTATTAAAGGAGGATCTGTCAATACTATAAAATTTGACCAAGTAAAGGCACATGAACCCTTAGGAAAAAAATATTTGAGTTATGGGATTTGAATTGGCCTTAAATCCCTTAACATAAGGCTTTGAATGCATTTTACATCAAAGATAATGTCAAACAGGCAAAATTGTAGGAAGATGGAAACACTGTACACCTACCGATAGATGAACTACCGATAGATGACCTACTGATAGATGAAATACCAATAAATGACCTACCGATAAATGAATCACCGATCTAGAAACACTATACATATATCGATAGATCACCTACCGATATATGACCTACCGATAGGCGACCTACCGATAGATGACCTACCGTCCTGGAAACACTGTTCATAGAACTGGAAATTTGGAAAATTGTTAGAAATAAGTCACCTTGACCTCCTAGAACACCTAAAACACAAAATTTTACAAAGGAATGGATCATAGTGGTTTGACCCATTAAAAGGTTCACTTTTATAAGTGAGGGGAGGTATATTCTTGGAATTTTTGAAGGTATTAAATTAAATCACATTAATTTTCTTATCAAAATGGTTACTAATTGATAAAATTTTATGATGGGATGAGGATGGGTTGAAATAATCTCATCAAATAAAATTTGGTCAAGTTTAGATTATGTTTTAACCCTCATCACTTTGTTTTAACCACTATTAACCCTTTGGACAATTATAATGATAATTTTTTTTACTTTTTAGGGGTCAGGAACATTACTATAAAAGTAAAAATGACTAATAAATAGTGAAGGGATTATATTTTATACCATATCCCTTTCATATAGCCAAATACAATATTTTTATGGAATTTAAATCATTTAATAAAATATTGTTGATTATAAAATATCATTAATGTCATTTTTAGAACTATTAATTTAATTTGAAATTAATAAAATAATGTTAGAAATTGAATTCTATTATAAAACTTGAAAACATATATATAATATTTAATGTTTATCTAAAAAATTTGTGGGAAAATTTTACTCACCAAAAAAATATTAGTATTAGTGTTTTAAAAATAATTTACATGATTTTTCTATTGCTTGTAGAAGAACTGTGTCAGTGTTGGGTAAGAAATTAAGGTAATTATTTCATAACTAAAAATTAGAAATTGATTTTCATCATAAAAATAATTTCATTATATTTATAATAACCTTTATTATTCATTTACAACTTAATTTTCTCCACATGTGAACATTTAAGTGATATTTAAATGCAAGGGAATACCATTTTCTATTTCTATTTACATAAAATATTATAAAGGTAAAAATAAAAATAAAATTTAAATAAAATGTAATTTTTATATTTTATTATTATTAAGGAATAAATATACTATTATAATTAAATAAAGGAAAGTGTTTGATAAATTTTAAGCCTTATCACAATAGATTTAACCCTAATTTATCCATTTTATCTTTACCGAGGTAACAAAAGTTTATTATGGTCAATATTCAAATTTACTAAAAATAAAAAGGGTAATATTTATGAAATTTAGACCTCTTGATTCCAAAAATTTAATCTAATTTCATTATTCAATTTATATATGTGGTATAATTTAATTTAAAATAAAACCAGTAAAAAGTGATGAAAATGGGTTTTTAAAAAAAATGTATTTTTAGGTATAAAAATGTTTTTTTACCAATTTTTAGTATAATATTGATTTTAATAAAATTTATTATATTATTTTTAATCAAAATTAAATAATTAACTTTAATATTTAATCCAAAATATTTTTTTCTTTATACATACTTTAAATAAAAAAATAGTTTTCAATAAAAATCTATATTTTTAATTATTCATTGGAAAATCAATCCGTTCATAAAATTATAAAAAATTAAACTTAATATAATTTCTACATGTTGAATTAAAAAATAAATATATTTTATTCAAATTAATATTCTATAATTTTTAACTAATTCATTTAAATAAAACCATATATTGTACGAAATCCCAATTTCGTTAGAAATAAAACTTTTTCCATTTGATTGAAAAATTACCTAATTATGTTGTAATGAATATAAATATATAAAATATAATTAAATAATATTAATAAGATATAAAAATTATTTATCTTTATTTTACCCATATTGTTAAAATAAAACTATATTAATTATTTTATATGTTTACCAACCATTTATTGGTTTATTCTTGTAACACCTAGGCATTTTAAGAGGAACATCATGTTTGATAGCATATATGACATGTAACACAAATATTATAAGAGAATGTAATACCTAAATACCTTATGATATATTTATTTTTAAATATATTATATCTCCATGATATATTTTGATTCATGTAACATCGGGGTTAAATGAAACATGATACTTTATTAAAACATTATTATTTAAACTTGACCATTATAACCTAGATGTTAAGTTGGAAAATATGAATAAGAATTAAAAATTTATGAAAATTTTACGGTTTAAACATTTAAAAAATAAATGAAATGGTTATGTATTGATTAGAAATAAAATATAAATTATTTTAAAGAAATATAATTATTTTCTGAAAAAATATATTTTTCTAAAAGGTGAATTAGCCGGTAATTGCACACATAATTTTAAATCAATTTTTACCAAATTTATTAAATTTATTTTATAAAATAAAATTTATTTTCTAAATATGTTTCAAAATTATCTTTGTGTGAATTTTTGATAATTTTATAAAAAGATTAATTTTCATGATGAATAGTGAAAAATGATGATTTATATTAAAAACCAACTTTTCATTTAAATTATTTAAAAAGTTAAATTGTATTTCAAATTGGTTTTCAAGTAAAATTATTTCAATTATAATTAAATTTAACTAACTTAGTTCATTTTAATGAAATTCATATTGAATTATATTGTAAAAAACTTTTTAAAATTTCGAAATTTCTTCTTTGGAAAACCTCTTTTTTTGATGCATATGCGAGCATAATTTAAAATTTATTTCTACCAATTATGTGAATATAATTTGTAAAGACCTGATGCCAGTTTCCCAGATCCGGTTATTTTTTTATTACATTGGCATGATTACAAGAAATCTGTATCCTGAAGGAACAAATAGTTTAGTAGATTTGGAAAACCAAAAACATTCATAAGTTCATCATTATGACAGGAAATGAAAAACAACATATAAGTTTCATTGGGAACATCCACCACTCTAAGATTATCCCTACTAGTCAATCATAATATACCTCTTCATGTCTTGGAAAAAATAAAACATAAGAAGGGGTGAGCTCAGATTCTCAGTAAGGGTAAACATTACAGTGGAAGATAACATAAAAATTAGGCATGGTGAATAATTGAAAACACATGCTTTTAAAAATAAACTTGAACATATTATGGTAGGAATATGACCTAAGTAAATATTTCCATAATAAAACATAATAATGGGTATTCTACTAGTCAAATAACCTCATGAACTATGAATTTCTAGCTTCATAATGAGGGAAATGAATATGTCGGACATTCTAAAACATACCCTCAAGGCCTCATCCAAGACATCTAAAAATGATTAAGGCCTTAGCTAAAACCATATCTAAAAATGGGCAAGGCCTCGGCCAAGTCCATATATATTTGTCTCATGAGACCTACCGGTACATCGAGGGGCTATAACAGGCCCAAAACATCACATAATAATTCAAATATATTCCTCATATGAACGGGGATAAACATAAACAACATATACATTAATATTTAAACTAACATATGAAAGGTAAATAACTTTCCCCAAACATTAAGCATAAACACTAACCATTCCAAGTAAATTAGTGAATGGTTTTAAGATAGCACATCCACAATAAAAATAATCATAAAGAATTAAATTAAATATGATAGATTATATCATAAATATTAATCACAATAATGCATAATAATCAACATGAGTGTTGAAACAAATGAAGATACTCTTATAAAATCATCGAGTAATTCTTGAGATAAATACTATTTTACTTTGAAAAGAAGAGTTCTTTTGGAAAAGTGTTTGTATAAAATTATAAATTAAGTTAGATAGTATTTTCATAATAAAATTATTGATTTTATAAATATAATGGTTTATAAAAATATATTATAGAGTTCCCTTGAAAATAGGTAAGAATTTGAGAAATTCCCTTGAATCAGGCTTGTATTTCGGGAATAATTTTTGAAACATCATTTTAAAAAATATAATTCCCCATAAATGAAGGTAGGATTCTGGTTGGTACACATATATATAACATTAAAACATAATTTATTATGATATAATATGAATGAATAATAATTTAATTGAGGTAAGTAGATAATAAAAGTAACCTGAATGAAAATAGAGGTTAGGGTGGAAAACCCTTACCTTAAGTTTGAAGGTGTTCCTAAATTGATATTAATGACATGAATAATCAAATTTAGGGTCATAATTTAAATATTAAATAACCTTATCTACATTTAATTGATTTATTATAACCTTGTTAAGTTCATTCATGGACTTTTGATGGGTTAAGAGATTCAATTTCATTGTTTGGGAGCGTTTTCTTCCTTGGTTTTCATGATCGGTTTGCTTATATTCATGTACGAATAAACATGTAGAATGAGAATGGTTGTCCAGAATAGAAGTTTTATGTTATTATTAAAAAACCATAATATTACATATTTATAAAATTCGTTTGGTTATTGGGAGTGAAGATGAATCATAATATACAATTTTAATGACAATTGTTTGGGTTAGTTGGCGGTTTTTGATCACAATGAAATAATTTTGATTTATAAATTAATATCATGTGTAAAAAAGGATTAAAGAACATTAAATAAGTTATAATACATATATTATAGTCTGTTTAAACCAAAAAAATGGTTTCATGACCATAATTGAAGATAGTAATAGAAACTGAAAACCTGTCATCCTTGAATTTGATAAATTAACACATCTCGGATAATGTTTTCATTTCTAGTATAAAATAAAGGGAAAGGAGAGATGATGGAGAATTATTCCTTTTTCATAAAAAAATTATAGTAAATTTAAGGTACTGGAGTAATCATAACATTTGGATGAAGTAGGTGAGTAAATAAAAAGTAAATAAAGAAACTTGAAATAAAAGAAATGAAAAGAGGAATTTACCTCTTGAAGCAATCTTCCTTGAGGGCCTCTTTAGGGGAGATTTTTTGGTCTTTTTATGAGACCAAGGGATTAGGGATGTGGGGGAGGATCTTGGGAGGATATTGTATCAAAATTTATACAAGTCACAAGGCTTTATAGGTGTGAATAGAAGATGGAGTGAGGGGAGTTTTTATAGTGGAGGAGAGGAGGGTTTTCCCATTATTTTATTATTTTTCCAAAGACAACCAATAGTGTTGATTATTGTAACAAAAAAAAGTAATAAGTGCATGTTAGTTCTAACTAATGGTCATTTACATCATACATGACGCAAGCATGATGCATAAATTCATTTATTTAGTATATTTTGTAAATTATCAAATTTCACTATTTAACAAAAATTCAAGTATTTCAGAAAAATACCAAAAATTAACCCTAACTATTTATCAACACGTAGAATTAAAAAATGAAATCCATTTTTTAAAAATAATTTTCTAAATATTATTAATTTAATTTTAAAATAAAATCATAATTTATACGAAAAATAACAATTTTAAAACTATAATTTGTTTTATATCACCTTGAAAAAATAATCAAGTTCTCATTATCTTATAACCTTAAGAAAATAAAATAATAATATGATCTACTATTCATAAGGGTCATATTACTCTTCAGATTACTATTCATAAGGGTATGTTACTATTCACCAAAAAATAAGTTTGTCTTATGAGACTCTAAATATCTTACTGAATGCAACCGTGTATGTCAGTTTTTCAAAATTCAAAACACAGAGATGGTAAAATTATGTTTACTGGCTAGGTTATAACAAAATGGTTTTTTTGTAGAGAATCAGTGATTCATGCATTCAATATTAAATTTATTCTCAAAATCTTGAGGTGTTACATTCTCCCCTCACAAAAAATTCATCCTCGAAATTACTAGAATATTACCTCACAAAAAGATTTGGGTAGTTCTTCATCATAAGCTCATTAGGCTCCCATATTACTTCTTCAATTCTATGATTTTTCCAAAGTACCTTTACCAATAGTGTCTTCTAATTCCTCAACACCTGTTCCTTGGTGTCTATAATCCAAATAGGATCTTCATAGTAAGATAAGTCGGGTTCCAATTCGATACCTTCAGAAGTGAGGACATGTGTTGGGTCTGGCATGTACTTTCTCAACAATGAGATATGAAACACATTGTGTAATTTAGATAGGCTAGGAGGAATTTCCAAATGATAATACACAACTCCAATTCTCTCTAGAATTTCAAAAGGGCCAATATATCTGGGGCTCAGTTTCCATTTCTTCCCAAATCTTTTAACACCCTTCCATGAATATACTTTCAAGAAAACATAATCTCCCACTTGAAATTACAAATCCTTCTTTCGATTAATGACATAGATATTTTTCATGCTTTGAGATGCTTTGATATGAGTTTTAATAGTCTTTACCTTTTCTGTTGCTTCCTCTACAAGCTCTGGGCCCACAAGCTTCCTTTCTCCAACTTCATCCTAACAAGTTCGTGTACGACATCTCTTTCCCTACAATGCTTCATATGGTTCCATTTGAATAATTGAATGGAAACTATTATTGTAGGAAAACTACACTAAAGGTAAATATTTATCCCACATACCTTCAAATTTAAGTGAACATGATCTCAACATGTCCTCTAAGGTTTGGATCATCTTTTCTGATTTCCTGTCAGTTTGTGGGTGGTAAGCATTACTCAAACGAAGCTTAGTATCCAAATATTTCTGAAGAATTTTCCAGAATTTTGATGTAAATCATGGATCACAATCAGACACAATTGAGAGAGGTGATCCATGAATTATCACAACTTCATTTATATAGATTTTTTATAGGCTCTCTAGTGGAAAATCCTGCCTTATAACGAGGAAATGCATAGATTTCATAAGTCGATCAACAATTACCCATATTGCATCATTCTTTCTTGTAGTTTTGGGTAATCTAGTGACAAAATCCATGGTGATGTCTTCCTATTTCCATATAAGAATAGGCAGAGGTTTAATGAATCCTCTAGTATGTTGTATTTCAGCCTTCACTTATTGATAGACTAAACATCTTAATACATAATCATCAATTTTCCACATCATGTTGTCTCACCAGAAATGTTCCTTCAAATCTCTATATATTTTAGTGCTACCAGGGTGTATAGAGAAATTCGAACTATGATAATCATCCAATAACTACCTTTTTAGCTCGGTTATAGCTGGAAAACAAAACCTCTTCCCAAATTTTATAATTCCATCTTCATATACGAAGTATTGCAACTTCCCATTATTCACAACATTAATTTTCTTTTGAAGATTCTCATCATCAGGCTGAGAACTTTTAATTCTTTCCAACAAATATGGTTGAGCAACCAATTGAAAAAGTAACAATGTTTCACCTTCTTTGATAATTACCATTTCTATCCTCATCAATAGTTATTGCTTTCCCTTCCTCCCCAATAATTGAATTTAGAAGATCTATTGGGGGTGGATCTAGATGAGAATCAGATGGTGATGTTTCTAGTCTAAAGGTAAGGGATTCCACATCATCCTCAAAAATTGCAAACTACTTATTCTTGTAATAAATTTTTGTATCATGGTTTGAAATCCAATAAATACTGAGGATTATATCAAATTCAATAATGGGTATGATAATACAACCAACAGATAAATCACGTTTATATACTATAATGGGGACTGCCTGACACAACTTTGTTGCTATGATACTTCCCTTAATAGTTTTGACTGACAACTCCCTTATTAAATAAAATTGGAAATATCCAATTTTCTTAGAAAAATGGGAAGATGTGAAAGAATACAATTATATAGAATCAAATAAATATTTTTCTAAGTTATAGGAAATTATTAAAGTACCTGCCACCACATCATTAGGAACTTCAATATCAGTAGTTGTGATCACATAAGCTTATCCCTGTTCCCTTGGCCTTTTTTGAGGCATGTTTCCTTGAAACTTTGGACAAATATTAGCATAGTGTCACATATCCCTATAATTATAGCATTGAACGTTAATATCTTCTTTCTTTCCCTTAAAATCACCATCATGATGGCCTTTCTGTCCACACTTGTAGTACACCCCTTTTACTTTTAAATAAGAACCAGGGTGTTTCCTTCCACAATTATCACTGTGTGGAAGGTAAACTCTTCCCTTCTTCCCCATTTAATTATTTCATTTTCCAGAGTTTTCACCAGCCCTCTTTTTCTCTTGCTTTCCTTTAAATCCATAGGACTTAGAGAACTTCTTTTCTGTCTTGATAGCACACGAGACTATGTCTTCATATGATGAGAAATTTTGGTAGACCAGTGACCATTGGAGGAATGGATTTAGGCCATCAAAGAATCAATAAATATTACTCCTTGGATTACGTATATAGTCCAGAGAATGCCTTTATAACCTTGTGAAGTTATCTTCATAATTTGAAACATTCTCATCTTCTTTTTTCCTCAAATTCAGAAACTACCTTTCCATATCTGCTCACTATTCACGAGGAAAGTATTTCTCTAAGAAAAGTTATTTAAATTCACTCCATTCCATGCTTTCTATTTCTTTATCCTCTATTTTGTTTTGAATTAGTGACCAACATTGATCAAAATCTCCTAACATATGATAAACTTCCATGAAAACCTTCTCCCTTTCGTTACTTCCCAAAGCGAGAAATATCTTATCTAAGGAAGTTATCCAATGCTCTGCTACAAATGGGTTCGTAGTGCCATTAAATTATGGATGTTATTGTCTCATAAAGAGATCTAACATAGCTCCTCCACATTATGGATCTGGATGCTCTATTCAGGCAAGGTTATTGTTCATAACCTAAGTAAGCGGTTCCAGTATAGTTATAAGTTGATCCGTACTAGTCACAGCTCCAAAGACAACATCATTATCTTACATAGGAGGTAAATCCCTACATGGGATACGTGCGTTAATTCGGTTTCCATTAATTCTACTACGTGATATTTCTAAATAATGGAATACACCATATTAGGTTATGAATCATAATGTACCATCTCAACTTACAATAAATACTTAACTTAAATTGAAATCCTATGCATGGCTAATCACATAATTATAAACATGGTTTCTTTAAGGAAAAATTTACATTTAAATCCGTCATAATGTCTTGTAAATAAAATGTGAATTATCTTAAGCATATCCCCTAGAAGTATCAAACTAGGTGCACAGTAAGACCCTTTGTCATGTACCAGGATACCCTAGGTCAAGCTCAAAACTCCTTTTCAGAGTTTTCACTCCTAGGTACATCTATGCCAGAACCACATCCACTTGTAGTATCCAGATAGGAATGTATTCACTAAAAATATCCACATAATCTATTCCTTACCAAAATTCTAGGATGTTCTTGTATGTTTATCCTCCAATACTATCTTAGGGATTTCTTCCAGAATCTACATTTTTTTAAATCTAGTTTCCAAGTTTTCTACTAAACTTTCTTTGATACCAACTATAAAGACCCGACCCCAGTTTCCTAGAGCCAGTGCCTTTTTTTATTACATTTAAACGATTACAAGAAAGATGTATCCTGAAGGAATAAATATTTTAGTAGATTTGAAAAAAAAAACATTCGTAAGTTCAACATTACAACATGAAATTAAAAACAACATATAAGTTCCATTGGGAACATCTACCACTCTAAAATTATCCCAACAAGTCAATCATAATATACCTCTTCATGTCCTAGAAAAAATGAAACATAATAAGGACTGAGATTAGATTCTTAGTAAGGGTAAACATTACAATGGAAGATAACAAAAATATTAGGCACGGTGAATAATTAAAAACACATTCCTTTAAAAATAAACTTGAACATATTATGGTAGGAATATGAACTAAGTAAATATTTCCATAATAAAACATAATAATGGGTATTATACTAGTTGAATAGCCTCATGAAATATGAATTTATAGCTTCATAATGAGGGAAATGTATATACCGTACATTCTAAAACATACCATCAAGGCCTCGAAAAAGACATCTAAAAACGATTAAGGCCTTGGCCAAAACCATATCTAAAAATGGACAAGGCCTCAGCCAAGTCCATATCTATTTGTCTCATGAGACCTATTGATGCATCTAGGGGCTATATAGGGCCCCACCAATCACATAATAAGTCCAATGAAACATAAATAATATATACATTAATATTGAAACTAACATATTAATGGTAAATAACATTCCTCAAACATTAAGTATAAACATTAACCATTCAGAGTAAATTGGTGAATGGTTTTAAGATAACACATCCACAGTCAAAATAATCATAAAGAATTCAATTAAATATGTTAGAATATATCATAAATATTAATACCAATAATACATAATAATCAATAGGAGTGTTGAAATAGATGAATATACTCTTATAAAATCATCGAGTAATTCTTGAGATAAATACTCTTTTACTTTGAAAAGAAGAGTTCTTTTGGAAAAGTGTTTTTATAAAATCCGAAATTAAGTAAGATAATATTTTTATAATAAAATTATTTATTTTATAAAGATAATGTTTTCTAGAAAAATATTATATAGTGCCCTTGAAAATAGGTAAGAATTTGAGAAATTCCCCTGAATCGGGCTAGTATTTCGGGAATAATTTTTGAAAGATCCTTTTAAAACATATAATTCCCCATAAATGAAGGTAGGATTATGGTTGGTACACATATATATAAAATTAAAACATAATTTATTATGATTTCATATGAATTAATAAGAATTTAATTTAGGTAATTAGATAATAAAAGTAACCCAAATGAAAATGGAGGTTCAGGTGGAAAACCCATACCTTAAGTCCGAAGGCATTCCTCACTTGATCTTAATGAACAGAATAATAAAATTTAGGATCATAAATTAATGATTATAGAACGTAATATACATGTAATTGATTTAGTATAACCTTATTAGGTTTATTCATGACCTTTTTATGGGCTAAGATATTTAATTTCATTGTTTGGGAGCATTTTCTTCCTTTGTTTTCATGATCAATTTACTTATATTCATGTACGAATAAACATGTAGAATGAGAATGGTTGTCCAGAATAGAAGTTTTATGTTATTAGTGAAAAAAATAAGATTAAATGGTTATAAAATTCATTTGGTTATTGGTATTGAAGATGAATCATTATATAAAACTTTAATGACAATTGTTTGGATTAATTGGCGGTTTTTGATCACAACAAACTCATTTTGATTTATAAATTAACATCCTATGTAAAAAAGGATTAAATAACCTTAAATAAGTTATAATAAATATATTATAGTTTGTTTAAACCATAAAAATGGTTTCATGACCATAATTGAAGACGGTAAAATAAATTAAAAACCCTTCATCCTTGAATGTGATAAATTAACACATCTCGGATAATGTTTTCATTTCTAGTATAAAAGAAGGGGAAATGAGAGATGAGGAAGAATTATTACTTTATCATAAAAAAAATCCAGTACATATAAGGTAATGGAGTCATCATAACATTTTTATGAAAGGAGTTGAGGAAAGAAAAGGAAAATAAAGGAACTTAAAATAAAATAAATGAAAAGAGGAATTTACCTCTTGGAGTAATATTCCTTGAGGGCCTCTTTTAGTGATATGTTTTGGTCTTTTTATGATGCCGACACAGGGAGGATATTGGGATTATATTTGAGTATAATTTAGACAAGTCACAAATCTTGAGAGGAGTGAACATAAGAGGGAGTGAGGGGGGTTTGATAGTGGAGGAGAGGAGATTTTTCCCATTATTTTAATCATTATTTTATTATTCTACCAAAGATAACCAATAATGTTGATTATGGTGACAAAAAATAGTAATAAGTGAATGTGAGTTCTAACCAATGGTAATTTACATTATCCATGACTCAATAATGATGCAAAAATTCATTTATTTAGTATATTTCGTAAATTATCAAATTTCACTATTCACTAAAGATTCAAGTATTTCAGAAAAATACCAAAAACTCACCATAAACATTTATTGACGTGTAGAATTAAAAAATGACTCCATTTTTGAAAATAATTTTCTAAATATGATTAATTTAATTTTTAAATAAAATCATAATTTATTCAAAAAATAACAATTTTAAAACTATAATTTGTTTTATATCACCTTGAAAAATTAATCATTTTATCATTATCTTATAAAATTAAGACAATAAAATAATAATATGATATATTGTTCACAAGGGTCATATTACTATTCATATTAATATTCATAATGGTATATTAATATTCACTAAAAATTAAGTTTGTCTTATCAGACTCTAAATACCTTACTAAACGCAACCGTGTATGTCAGTTTTTCAAAATTCAAAACACAGAGGTGGTAATATTATGTTTACTGGATAAGTTATAGCAAAGTGGTGTTTTCTAGAGACACGGTGTTTCATGAATTAAATATTAAATTTATTTGAAAAATCTTGGGGTGTTACATAATTTGGATAAAATTATTCCATATTTAGAATAATCATAATTTATATTTTATAATAAGATAAAATTAAAATTTTACCATTATTAAAAGTAAAAATAGTAAAAATAAATTACTATGGTTAAGGTAAAAATTGATTTACTGGGGGTAAAAATATGAATATAAAGGGTTAAAAATGATCTAAAACTTGTCTAAATACCATTGGTTATCTATATTTCTACCTTAAAACCTATAATTAACTATAATGAACTATTTTTGAGGCTTTTTGAATGAAAAAATCATGGGCGTAATTCATTCTTTTCAAAAATTCCAAGCATGCCCTCTCCCCTACTTATAAAAGGACACTAACTCTTATCTCTTCTTCACACATTAATAACCCTTTTGATCATCCAATACCTACCAAAATATATTCCTTACTCATCTCCCAACATCCTATAATCATTTTTCAATCATAAATCCATCATAGCATGGATTTTGGTGAAAACCTAACGAAGTTCCCCGAAGAAGAGGTAACATTCTTAAATGAGCATTTTATATTATTTCTTCTTACAAATCCTTAAAATATACATAAAATATGATAATATAATAACATAAGTATACCCTATGTAATTATATTTCATTACATTAATTTCATAACCTATATCCATCTCTACTTCAATCAAATGGAAAATGAAATCGTTAATCGTGTGTGTGGTGGGCTACCGCCTCACGAACTAATGTAATTTTTTTCCATCACCACCTTTAAAGGATGGATATATTTATATATTTAACATATTTATATGATATTTATGAAATTATTTTACTTCTTAAATTATGATATCACATATACTTTCATTATTTCCATTCCATGGGGGATACAATAATATCGCTTGTGTGTACGACAAACTATCACCTCACAAAGTGATGTGATTCATTTTTATCTTACGATTTAAATGGAAGGTAGTAAGTAAAAATTTAATTAATATATATTATATTTATGACCAAACCATAATTTTGGAAATAAAATATCACATATAACTTCTTACCTTCCAATCCTTTTAGAAAATAATAACATGCTCATGTGTATGTGTAGACTGCCACTATAACGACCCAACCCCAGAAAGCCTAGAGCCCGTGTCTGCTATCAATTACATTGGCATGATTACATAGAATCAAATCCTAAAGGATCAAGTGTTTATTATTCTTGGTAAACCAGATACATATATGATAAAATAATACACTAATTACAACATAATTGTTTTCTTCTAAATAAATCCTAGGATAACTTTATTCCATCTAGTATATCCCTACATATATTTCATAGTATGGTTCATGGATTCTTGGGTAAAGAAAAAATAATAAGTGTGAGATAAAATTCTTAGTACGGTTAAAATATAGTGGAATAAATAATGAATCAGTAGGAATAAATCAACATGGTAGGGTAAATAAATGAACACACATTCCAAGTAATCAATAGGCTAAAAATTAACTAAATAAGAAATAAGGTAAGTTAAATGAAAACACATTCCATTCAAATTAATAGATAATGAAAAATAAATATGTAAAGGTAAAAAACTGAAACACATTCTATTTAATCAATGTAATGAAAATGAAATGTATCCATAGATATGTCGATGCAAAATCTCATGGATTAATAATAATTGAAACTAAATGATGATAATGATTTCTTAATAGATTTAATGTATAAGGAACATGCAAACCTATACTATTAATACCTTTCACAAGATGATTTAAAACTATGGATAGAGGCCCGTTTAATTTAAACAAATTATTTATCTCATGATAACATGTCGATGCATCGAGGAGCTATATAAAGTCTGGGATCCTCCTGTAATTTCCTGTCCCAAGAATTCCTCATATCGAATAATCAAAATAAATAATATTCCTTATCAAATATATGTATCGAATATAGAATACAGAATTATCAATATTTTCCCAAAATAATCAAATAACTGTCAAACTAGATACTGTATGTAAAATGGTATACGTTTTAGGCAATAGTAATATCAATGATAAATTATATAGATAATTAGTGGAAAATTCAATGTTCAATGATCATAGGAGATTGAATATTTCAAGGGTACTAACAAATGAATCAAGGAAGGGAATGTGAATACTATCATTAGTCAAATCAATCATAAAAAAAATCTAGATTAAAAATAATGATAGAATCAATAAAATATATCCCAAGTGGAGTAAAATAATTTTTTTTATCATTGATTAATAGAAATAAAAAGATCTTTTTAAAAAATATTCTTGAGTAAAATATCATTTTTTTTGAATTTTTTTTTGAAAAACCTTTTCTTTAAAAATAACTTTTGAAAACATTTTATTTTTAATGTAAACTTTTAAACATGCAAAGGAAAATACTAAGAAATGACGACAAGTAAATACATACTTTCCATACAAGGTAAAAAGAACATTCCTTTTGCATGGTAAAAGGTTATAAAAATGCCTTATTCGGAAAGCGACGAGAATATTCCTTTGAAAACATGGGTAAATGATAAAAGGGTAAAAAATTATTTACTAAATCATTTTGAAAAGGTAAAAAAAAAATTAAAACCTTTTTAGAAAACTGGGATTTTAGAAGAAAACAGGTTCTCTGACTAAAGAGGGAAATGAAGTCGGGTTTTCTTAAAAAAAATTTCTAAAAAATTTTCAGTACCAAAGAGTGGAAAATTGTACTATTACTTAATAAAGGTCATGAATAATCAGAGAGAAAAAATTAAATGTTTTATTAGAAAATGATCAAATAATTTCCTCTAATTTAAATTTAAGTGTGAACAATCATGAACAAAATGAGATTGTAAATTAAACCCTTGAAATGAATATAATGTTGGAGTGAGAATCAATCAATGATTATATTATGCGTATCAACTATAAATCCATATATAAAAGAGGAAATACATAAATAGATAGTATAAGTCATTAACATAATCTTAGAATATTAACAATAATGAGGAAGTAATATAACCCAATGAAAAAAAATTGGGTTATGAAATTATTTTCTACTTGGTAGCTTTTAACTCAAATCACCTTAAATTAAATAATTCATATTGACACTCAAAATATCCTGAGGAATGAATGAATCATGATATTATATGTCAAAGTGGAAGTATGTACAACATATATAATAAATTTGGTGCATGATAATAATGTGATTATTTCAAGAGAAAGTTAACAATAACAAAAGTAATTGAGATTGCAAAGATAATCTTTAAAACATTCTTGAGAAGAATAATCTTTAAACATTCCAAAGTGTCCCATACCACTTTGAAACATTTGAATAATAATATAAATGAAGTAATAAAATTAAATGAAACTTAAAATATCATGAGAATAAATAGGTTCATGATATAACATGTTAAATGTAAATATATACACCATATAAAAGAAACTATGTGCATAACAATAAATAAGTCTCAATGGAATTTAAATTGAGACAAAATCCCTTACCTCATGTTTCCTTTTAGGTGAACATCCTTTAAATTCATGTATAATAAACTTATGTTAATTATATACTTTATTGAGAACCTTTTTCATGTTTATAATTACTTTTATTTAATTTATTTCTATGATGTATACAAATACTTAAACAATTAAGTTTACATTAGGTGTTTTGACCAAATTTGGTTTATGTGTCATAAACAACTTTGGTAAGTCAAATATGGTCAAATGGGTCATTACATAAACATATATAGGATAATATCATGAAATAATTATTATATTTATACATAAATTATACTTTTAAAACTAATCATTAAGTACGGTAATGAAAAATGAATCAGCGTTACAATCATTGAGATGATAGGCTATAGATACGCATAAGTAATGTTCTCATTTTTCAATGATAATTATGGAAAGAAGGTAAGTAGAATTATATATTTCTAGAATGATCATTATATCATAAATACCATATTAATTAATCATATATAATTATATATATAATTCTTGTGATGTAAAAGGAATTACATTGTGTTGAGGAGGAGGTAGTCCACACATCCACGAACGACGTTATCACTTTTTAAGTGTGTGAAAGGGTAATAAAGAAAATGATATATATATATATATATATATTATTTATAAAAAAGTAATTATGTATTTAATATCATATATATGATGTTTATGTCTCATATATTTAATTATAATCATTATAGGTTCCATGTATAGTGTGAATGAATCACATCACTTTAAGGGGGCAATAGTCTACACTTCCACAAACGATGTTATCATATTTACATAAAATGGAAAGTTTAAGGGTTTTTGTTATAAAAGAATTAAAAATTAATAAATACATAATAAATATCATATATAACATATATAAATAGAATTTCCATCATAATTATCACTATGAGATGCAGTAAAGGAAGAATGAACAATCATCGTTTTGTGAGGCGACAGTTCACTAAACACCTAAACAGTATGTTCGTTAACCATTAGAAGGAAGTGTGTGTAAGTGTAGCCATAAAACTTATCATAAAAAAATACTAGTATATTTAGTACACTGGTGTTATTATACAATCATGTAATAATAAAATTTTAGGGATTGGAGAATTGAAATAAAAATAAAAAGATTGAGGAATTTTGTTACCTCTTATTCAGGTAACTCCTTTTGGTTTGCACAAAAGGTCTTACTTGGATTGTGTTATGCAAAAGGGGAGTCTTATAGGATTAGGGGATGGATTTTTATGATATATCTGGGAAGATATTTTTCTATCCAAAGTGTATTTAGAGGTGCGAGGAAGTGGGAGGAGAGGAGGCCTTTTTATAGTGGAGGAGTGACACTCTTGTAATATTTTTACAAAGGAATTCCATGCATGTTTTTCACATTGAAAGTGGATCCCATAATGGTCCAATTTATAGAAAAGTAGATAAAATGTCTAAATATGGGTATAAAATGGTTTTTGGACAAGTTTCTAGGTCATTTGGGCCCTTAAGATTAAGGTTTAGTCCCTTATTAAGCTTAATTTTACCTTAATCATTGTAATTAATTTTAATTACTTTCACTAATATTTTTGTTAAAAAACTATGTTGAACTTATTATAAATTTTAAATTATTCTGATTCCAAATATTGAATCCATTTTTAAAAATTATAATTACACAACTGGCATAAATTAATTTAAATGTAATCCCACAGACGGGACATAAATGCGTATTTTTAAAGTAAAAACACCCAAAAGTTTACTATGTTTTTATAGTAAATTTCAAAGTGAAATTGATTAAAATGGTATAAATTGGATTAATTGATAAAAAAATGATCTTATTAAACTTTAAAACCAATTTAAAATATGATTTATCATTATAAATAAATTATATGAAAAAGTAGTTTTGAATTAAAATTCAGTATTTTTTATTATTCATTAAAAAATAAAACTTCACAAAAAGATACAAAAAATTCACCATAACCTAATTTTTATGTTTATATTTCAAATATTAAGTTTATTTATACATATAATATTTATAAAATTTCAAAAAATTGGATTTAAAATAGGTCCTCCATTAAAAGGCAATAAAAGTGTCTTAATAAAAATATTAGTTTTTATGCGAAATATTGAGTTTGTTCTTATATTATGCTCATAAAATATATTGGATGAATATAAAAAATATTATATTTAATATATAATAAATATAATACATTAATTTCACTCACTAATTTTAATTAATTTAATTTTTTAAGGCAAGACAACTCTGTGAGAATAAAAATAGTTTTCTACAAGATATTCCCTTTATTTTCAATTGGCTCTTACATTCATTTCTATTTAATTTGTAACTAATGAATTAGTTTTGTAAACTATATTTTCATAAGTTATTTAATAATATTCATAATTTCTAGTTTATGTCTTAATATATTAAATAATAATATTCTAATAATATATGGTTGTTCGGTAAAACTCAGTCTTGTGTGTAATGCAAACCATTGAAGAAACTCATTGTTGTGTATGAATCACACTAACTTAGTATCATGTACATTTAAAGATATAAAATATATTGAATTTATTTAAAGTAGTGAATATATTATAAATAATTTGGATATTATATTCCCTTATACTCTTGGTGCACGTTTCATACATTCTATTGAATACAAGTTACTCTTTTAGAATTTTCGAGGTGTTACATTCTCCCCACCATAAATAAATTGTATCCTAGCAATTTAAACTCGATCTTGGTGATATATTGTTTGATATTTACTATGTTTGAAATCCCACATCATGAGAAGGTTTCTTTAAATATCCTCTATAAAAGGGAGAATGGGATGTGAAATGGTCACATGGACTAACATATAACTAGGTCTCTAAGTATGAGATCATTAGTGAAAATCATAGATACATATATAGAGGAAAAGCGTAAATATTTATAGGTAATGATTGAGGTCATCAATCGCAAACAAGTGAATGATCAATAGAAATTTGAGGGCCTCAAATCCATAAATCTGTGATCATTTAGAATACCAACATTTCAACAAAAATCAAGGTATTAAGACAACATTTTATTTCTAATTCATTTTCCTAATATTGGGTAATTATTTTACTGCCTATGTATAATTACTTGATATATTTCAATAAACAATATTTAATCCTTTTATTGTGATTTTATTAATTCATCCAAAAATTAATCTTGATTCCTGAAGCACTAAAATACATTTCTAAAGGATATTAAGGCCCATAAAAGAGTGAAAAGGCTAACTATTTTTATATAAATATTTTACAAAACTAATATGGTAAATAAATTAATCTCTAAACCCTAAAAGTTACACTACTGGTTCATCATTAATATTTATTCATCAAATTTATTTACTAAAAACAATAACATATTAACCAGGACATTGTGTAGGTCAGTGGTTGGCATGAAACATTTATCATCCTTTAGTCATGGGTTCAAGTCCTACGACCTTTATGGATTTGATTGGTTGTCACCCGGCTTACAGGTTGTCCTTTTCTAAAACTATATTAATATAATTTCCAAAATAACTATGATGGACATCCTATAAATTAGGTTAATCACTAAATATCCTTTTAACCACAGTTTTCAATATAACCTCAATACATAAATACTTAATCCTTTTTATTTCCAAATAGGTCCTTCCTTTATCTAAGGTTTATCCTAGGTCATTCATTTTCATTATCTATTCAAATCGTTCATAATGATTTGTAAATAAAATGTTAATTATCCTAAGAATATCCTATGGGAGTGTCAAACTAGATGCACATTAAGTCCCATTTTCATCTACCAGGTTACGCCGAGTTAGGCCCGACACACCTTGTTAGAGTTGTTACTTCTAGGTGCATATGTGTCAGAACCACATCAACTTTTAGTATCCAAACATGGATGTATTTTTAGAAAGACCCACATAATCTCTAATTTTATAAAATTCTAGGGTGTTCTTATACACTTATCCTCAAATTCTAACTCAGGGTTACATTCTTTAATCTATGTTTTTCTAAATCTAGTTCCCAAGGTTTCTACTAAACTTCCTTTGATACCAACTATAGCGACCCGACCCCAGAAAGGCTATTACCAGTGTCTGCTATCAATTAAATGGATATGATTATAAGGAATCAAATCCTGAAGGACCAATAGTTTAGTAATATTGGTAAACCGAATACATACATGAGAAAAGAATACACAAATTACAACATATTTTTTTCTTCTAAATACTTTTGAGTACAACTTTATTCCATATAGTATATCCCTACATATCTTTCATATCATGCTTTTTGTATTACTAGGGAAAGGAAACATAATAAGGTTGAGATCAAATTCTCAGTAAGGGTAAAGTATAGGGGAAGAAACAATGAATCAATAGTAATAAATCGACATGGCATGGTAAATAAATGAACACACATACCAAGTAATCAATAGGCTGAAATTTAAGTGAATAAGTAATAAGGCAAGGTAAATGAAAACACATGACATTAAAATAAATAGATAAGGAAAAATAAATATGGATAGGTAAGAAACTAAAACACATGACTGTAACACCCCGAGATTTTATGAAAAATGTTATTTTAATTTCATTGATGTCTTGTGTTTTATGCTACACTAAAATTAGCTTGTACTATACACAACACCTTATTAGCTTGTAGTATACGCAACACTATTCTTGGATCATGTTACACACAATTTCAAGTTCGTTTGATAGTAGTTATTCTACGCAACATTGAGTGTATATATATATATATATTCAATTTATAAATGAAATATGGCTGGATTCTGTTATACGAGACAACAAAGGAGTCTTGCACTACACGCAACCCCAACTTGGCTTGCATTACATGCAATCACGACCTTCTTCGATAGGGTGTGTTATACGCAATACCAGGTTTCACTAAACAATGATATATGGTTATAATATTATTATAAACTAGCCGTTATGAATAGTATTAACTACATTTTTAATTTTATAACATTATTATTCATCTTACACATTTTCTAGAACATGGTATGAGAACAAAATAAATTTTTCTGGTAAAATAAGTATTTTTCAAAAAATGCAGTTTTTCCGCCTTTTGATGGCACACCAATTTTAAATATAATTTTTGAAAATTTTATAAGTTAAATTATACAAAATAAACTTCTTATTTTGAATCATTATATAAAAATTTACATTGGATAAAGTTTTGATATTTTTCTGATAACTTTCATATTTTAATGAATAGTAAAAACACGCTATATTTTAATTAAAAACAACTTTTTTCATCATAATAATTTATATGGTTAAATTATAATATTTAATGGTTTAAAAGTATAAATATAATATATTTTTACCATTTAATATAATTTATTTCATTAGCATTGATTTTACATTGAATTATTAGGTTAAATCAATTCAATCTTTTGCAATGTTTTAAACAAAAACCCATTTTCTTTCGACGATGGGATTAATTTTAATTTAATTTCTGAAACTTCTATGTATTGAATTTGAAAAAATGGATTCCATATTTGGAATCATTGGGTCCAAATTATGTTAATAGGCTACTTTTTATTTTTGGGAATTATGAATAGTAACTACGGTAAATTTTATTTACCATAGTTAAAGGTAAATCAGGTAATTAAGGGTAAATATAATATTATAAAATTACCCTAACACCTAAAAAAACTCTATTGGATGAATAAAAGTCTACCCATATCAGTTAAGGGTCATAATAGATTAATTTCATGGACTTTTGACCATGCCAAATGACATAATTATTAATAAAACCAAAGAAAGTGACAATATGTCACTCTCTTAAATCTTATAAGTATAATAATTTTAATATAGTGATAAACTTAATGAAATTACAAACATGAATAGTCTCCAGAAAGATAATAAAATTATCTACATCATGTGAATTTATTTATAATTTTTAGGGATTAAATAATTATCATTAAAGGTGACACAATAGTGATGTTGAAATTATTTTAATGATTTAAATATCAAATAAATGGTTTTAAAAATATTAAAATAAATATTATATGAAATATTTAATGTTATACATGAATTTTATATATAAATATGACATGTTATGAATCTATTGAATATTTTTTTTCGAACATATCTTCTGTGTGGATTTTATTTAAATTCAAGTAAATGAATAGTGTCAAAATTGACACAACTGTTATTTTATAAAAATAACATAAAATAAAATTGTTTAAAAATCAAAAAAATATTTAAAAATTTTAAATTAAAATTTAAATGGTCTAAAATGTCATAAATTATCCAATTATGGACAATTAAAAACACATAAGTAATTATTTATAACAATTTAAAATTTAGAATCTTATTACCACAAATAAAGTTAAATAGATTAAATAAGGATAAATCAAGTTGATAATGTTTAAAATAAATTCTCAACATGTCTAAATTTTATTGGTTGATGAGATTAAAACCCTATATCATATAATATTAGAATATGAGTCATTTTTGGAGGGTTTTAAGTGGGGTTTCAATTTATTATAAATTAATATTTCTTATGTTTCCAAAGGTGCCCCTCTCCTCCCTCATAAAAAGGGTACCCCTTCCCTCTTCTCTTCACACACTTTTGAGCCTTGAAGCTCTGAAAACCCCTATCCATTTCTCTTCTACACTTCCCTATCAACATTATTGAGGTTCTGGTCTTCTAAAAAGACCAACTCTAGTCCCTTAAGAGGAAGCTTAAAGGAGGTGCGTCAAAGAAGAGGTAATCTCTTCTACTGATTCTTTCAAGTTTCTTTCTTCTTATACTTCCTATTCTTTATTTGTTTCATTATGAAGTAATAACATAAGTATAACTAATATACTGATATGTTATTATAAATATGAAACAACCCCATTTCACCTTCTATCCATCCTACGGAAAATTAAATCACCGCGCGTGCGTACGCACGGAATACCGTCTCCACGCCGTGGTGTAATCAAATTTTCCACCACCACCTTACTTGGATGTATATAATGGTGTAAAGAATAACTATATATGATTATTATAACATAATAATGATTCTAAGATATTATACCATCCACTCCAATTCTATTCAATAATTATGGGAACGATATCATCGCTCGTGCGTACGTACGGACTACCGTCTCCACGAACGCGATGAGATTCATTCTTCATGATAACCATTCATGAATGATTATAAAGTATATATAATGAATAATAATGAAATATATGACATAACAATGCTACTGGATTTATGTATATATATATGTCATCTACTTACTTCCATTCAATTCAATAAGGAAACGAAAACAACATTCATGCGTACGTACGACCTACCGTCTCCATGAACGATGTATTTCATTCCATTCACCGATCTATCATATATATGTATATGATGAATAAATATTATATATATAAATCATTTTTTATATTCTGGAAGTAAGTAAATCATGATATAAGTAATAATATCATGAACAACAAGTCGAAACACGTACGATAAATGAAACGATTTTACCCAAAATGATGCTTTAACATGGAATTTACAAAAGAACGGGTAATATAAATTCATAAGTGAACCATATATGATATAATAAAAATGAATATGACTCTTTAATAAGTCAATGAAATTATTTAAATCATTATACAGGAGGTTCGAATACATACGAAGCATATCGGACATAAGGTAAGGGATAATTTTTCAATCTCATTTTTATCCGAGATTACTTATACGTAAATATTTACTGGGGTTATATTTTTCATCCATGTCCATAAAATGTTTTTCACAAGTTGTTTAATATTCTTCCATGTATGTTTAAAGTCATTTTTACCCTTCTTTGACTTTTAATTTGTGTTATGGATGGAATCTTTCTTTTGTTTACCATACGTGATACTTTTTTTGACTTTTCTGTTAAAAGTACGGGGTGAATGTTTTTTTAAATTATACGGCATGAACGTATTTTTACAGTTTCATAACACCTTATTTTCATGAATCTTACTCTACAATATTTCATGATTATTTAAAAAAAAACCTTTTCTTTTAAAATTTCATGGCATTTTGTGAAAAGAAAATGATTTTGAATAAGAATGGATATTTTCCTTAAGAATTTATCTCAAGTATTTTATCAAAACCATTTTCCATCTAAGATGACATTATTTCATATGTGTATGTTTCAAGTATAATTTCTCTATGATTTACATGGTTTCACTTCTCTTATGATGAAATTATATCCATTTGTTTTATATGGATTATGATATGATGGGATGATGTTTATGAAACCCATTTTATTCTTTGGGTTATGATTTAAGTTTATGTTGTGGTACAAGTAAGAATGATTTCATTATGATATGGGTGTGACCTATATCTCCCTAAAATGCATTGGGTAAAGATTTATATCTCATGAGATATACATGGCTGGAATGGTAAGTTAATCCGGTTTAGTGTTACAGGACTGGAAAGAGGAGTGAACTCGGTTCAGTAAGGGATTTTGTCCACTAAGATGGTCTTGGCAGCAATGCCTTGGCTAATATGGAAATCATATCATGTGCTTAATGTTTTACCACAATTAAAAGTTTTATTCCCATGATATTTTATCATGATTGATGTTCCATTATGATCTATGCCTTACGCACTACCATGTTTTATATCATTGCTCAAGATCTTGATGTTTAAACATTATGTTCATGTTTTTAAGTTCAAATGTATATGGTTTGTTTTATTTTCTCCATGCTTGCCCTTAATGAGCATTTGAGATCACCCTTTTTATGTTTTCTTTTCCCCCAGGATTAAAATAAAGGTTTTAGGTAAGGAAAGAAAAAGGGGAAGATAGTTATGGGATATGTTGAAGATCTTTCAACATGATTAGAAGTTTTTATTCAAAGTTTCCAAAGACACTAAACTATTACGGTCCTTGAGTATTGGTTTTTATTATGTATTAAGTATTCCACAAAAGTAATGTAATGTCCATGTACGTCAAGATTTGGGTCATTATAGTTGGTATCAGAGGAAAGGTTTAGTTAACCTTTGGAAACTAGGATGAGAAAACTTTAGTGAGATCCTTAGAGATATTTCTAAGGTATGTCTTGGGATGTCCCTAAGGTTAAGTATAAGTATAGGTTATAGTCCTATGATTATGGTAATGATCATAGAATTAAACCTAGGATGTTAGATATTGAAAGTAATCCCCCTTTATTATGTTTTTTCCCTAGCATGATTTTTGCCTCTTACACTATTCTTTTTGAGTTTTAGACGATGGTTGGAACCCGAAGGAACCGTGTTGATCAATGTAATGGACAATGCAATGATTGTCCTCCTGAACAAACCAATGTTATGGGATATGGAGTACAAAATCTTATTGCTATACTTATGAAAGTTATGAATCATTATGGACATCCAAATGATAAGAGAAGGGAAAAATATTCTATTGAGTCCTTCATGAGGCAACGCCCACCTTCTTTCAGTGGGTCTTCTGATCCACTTGTTGCTGAAAAATGGATCAGTACCATTGAAAAGATATTTTCCATACTTCATTGTTCAGAACACGAAAAAGGCATTCTGGCTATTTACCGTTTAGAAGGTGAAGCAGATCAATGGTGGAATCTAATTAAGAATACGAGGCCCTGAGATGAAATTGAATCCATGGAATGGGATGAGTTCAAGAACTTATTTTTCAATAAGTACTTCCCTCATATTCTTCGAACAAAGATGGAAAATGAGTTCCTTGAGCTTAAGCAAAAGGATGATGAATCTGTCGGTATATATGAAGCGAATTTTACAAGGATTGTAAGATATTTATCTGGATTTATCATTCAACCTGAACGTAAAGTTGATCGATTCTTCAGTGGCTAAAAACCCAGCCTTTGAAGGGAATTAGCTATAAGAGACTTCAGTAGCTATGAAGAAATTGTGCGTTGTGCTATCAAGGTAGAACTGGAAGTTGGTGTTACATATCCATCTCATGGTTTTGACAAGAAATGAAAGATGGAGTTCAAGGAAAAATCTCAAAAAAATGGTGAAAAGAAGATGAATGTTTCTTTATGCTCAAAGTGTGGAAAGAAGCATGGTGGGGATTGTCTAAAAGGTACTAAAAAATGTTTCAAGTGTGGAAAAGAAGGTCATCGAGCAGCTGAGTTCCGAAGTAATGGGAAAAAGGTTTCTAATGACATGAATAGAGAAAAGACTACCGAGAATGCTCCACCAACACTTCAATGCTTCAAGTGCAAGGAAATGGGGCATTATGCTAATCAATGCCCTAATCCAAGGGTTAATGATGATCAACGTGAGCAACCTCTTAAGGCAAAGGATAAAGGGAAGTCACATGCGATCAAAATTTGTGATGTTGAGTATGAAAACGATTTTGTGGAATGAATAAGTGTTTATGTAACATGATTCTGAGATAATGATGTGGAATCTCATTTAAAGTATCGTGGAATATTGGAATATCAATGTATTGGATCATTGTGGTTTTTAATAATTTTATGGTACTGATAACCATAAAAAGTGATTGAAATATTTTTGGAAAGTAAATGAAATGCGCATAATGAAGGGATAAGGAGAAAATAATATGTATGATAATAATCATGAGATCATGAATAATATAAGGACAAAGTGATATCATGGTTTGAGTATATAGAAATTTTGGTATTTTGGTATGTGGAAAGAGTTAAATTTTGACACCATTCATGTTTTCACTAAGGTTCAATAGGTATTTATTTTTCAAGAGAATACATGATTAAGGTATTCACATGATTGGAATGTGATCAACAAGATATATCGGGGATAAATGATGGTATTCACATGCTCGATAGATGACATTTATAGTAATTGTTTTCTTTATACTATAAGCTTGGATAGAAGTATTTTGGATAAGCTTAAAGATTTGAAATGGATTATGTTGGACATAAGTTAGTATTATTTTAGGCTAGAACTATTTTCGATATTATTGATGGAATGTTATAATTATGTAGTTTTAGAAAAAGGAAAACCTGCAGGATGGGCGACAAACCGTCGCGTCGGACAAGGCTGTGGAAATAGAACCCACAACCGAAGTGCGACATGCCTTTATCACCTACCACTGGCCTACATGAAGTCCCTGATTAGTAGAAACTAGTTTTATTTTATTAAGCGGTATGATAGATGAAGTATAAGTCCATTTTTGGAACCATATATGATTAATCTCACCATAAGATGTAATTATGTATATAAATTTTGCTAACCTTATGTTTGAGACAGATAGAATGACCTATCATTCTATCGCATGATCTGCTAACACTTCATGAATAACAAATTCAACTTCATTTTTTTAAGAGATGAAGTGAAAATTGTTCAAGGTACGAACAACAGTGAGATTGTGCCAAAATCATGTAAGTATTTATTTTAATTCATCAACTTTAGGAAATGATCTTGAAAACCCAAAATGTTGTCCTAGTGTCCTCATATATGATGAATCCGATGGTACCTTAGATCATAAAAAATTTATGGCTTTGTGATTGTTGGCTTTTTCATAGCCATGTTCTCTACCACTCTCCATCAGAACATGATGGTTAGATTTATCTTTCATATCCAAAATTTCACCTATGTTCTCCTATGTGGAAACCCAATGATTAGTTAATTTGGGTAACCGTTACGTTTCATACTTTAGTTTTTAAAGATAAGTTTTGGTATTCCTATTTACGATGTGGATTTCTATTTAAGAAACTTTCAAGTAGTAAACCATTTATAACCTCGACGAATTTCGGGGGTGAAATTCATTTTAAGGGAGGTAGAATGTAACACCCCGAGATTTTATGAAAAATATTCTTTTAATTTCATTGATGTCTTGTGTTGTACACTACATCAAAATTAGATTGTACTATACGCGACACCGTATTAGCTTACAGTATACACAACACTATTCTTGGATCGTGTTACATACAATTACAAGTTCGTTTGATAGTAGTTATTCTACACAACATTGAGTGTATATATATATATATATATTCAATGTATAAATGAAATATAGTTGGATTCTTTTATACGAGACAACAAAATAGTCTTGCACTACATGCAACCCTGACTTGTCTTGCATTACACGCAATCACGACCTTCTTCAATAGCGTGTGTTGTACGCAATACCGGGTTTCACTAAACAACGATATATGGTTATAATATTATTATAAACTAGCTGTTATGAATAGTATTAAATAAATTTTGAATTTTATAACATTATTATTCATCTTACACATTTTCTAGAACATGGTATGAGAACAAAATAATTTTTTCGGGTAAAATAAGTATTTTTCAAAAAATGCATTTTTGCCACCTTTTGATGGCACACCCATTTTAAATATAATTTTTGAAAAGTTTATAAGTTAAATTTAAAAAAATAAAATTCTTATTTTGAATCAGGATATAAAAATTTACATTGGATAAAGTTTTGATATTTTTCTGATAACTTTCATATTTTAATGAATAGTAAAAGCAAGCTATATTTTAATTAAAAACAACTTTTTTCATCGTAATAATTTATATGGTTAAATTATAATATTTAATGGTTTTAAAGTATAAATAGAATATATTTTTACCATTTAATATAATGTATGTCATTATCATTGATTTTACATTGAATTCCTAGGTTAAATCAAATCAATCTTTTGTAATGTTTTAAACAAAAACCCGTTTTCTTTCGACAACGGGATTAATTTTAATTTAATTTCTGCGTCTTCTGTGTATTGAATTTGAAAAACTAGATTCCATATTTGGAATCATTTGGTCCAAATTATGTTAGTAGGCTACTTTTTATTTTTGGGAATTATGAATAGTAACTACGGTAAATTTTATTTACCATAGTTAAAGGTAAATCAGGTAATTAAGGGTAAATATGAAATTCTAAAATTACCCTAACACCTGCCAAAACTCTATTGGATGAATAAAAGTCGACCCATATCACTTAAGGGTCGGAATAGATTAATTTCATGGTCTTTTGACCATGAAAATGATATAATTATTAATAAAACCAAAGAAAGTGACAATATGCCACTCTCTTAAATCTTATAAGTATAATAATTTTAATATAGTGATAAACTTCATGAAATTTCGAACATTAATAGTCTCCAGAAATCTAATAAAATTATCTACATCATGTAAATTTATTTATAATTTTTATGGATTAAATAATTATCATTAAAGGTGACACAATAGTGATGTTGAAATTATTTTATTGATTGAAATATCAAATAAATGGTTTTAAAAATATTAAAATAAATATTATATGAAATATTTAATGTTATCCATGAATTTTATAGATAAATATGACATGTTATAAAGCTATTAAATATTTTTTTTGAACATATCTTATGTGTGGATTTTATTTAAATTCAAGTAAATGAATAGTGTCAAAATTGACACAATTGTTATTTTATAAAAATAACATAATATAAAATTGTTTAAAAATCACAAAAATATTTAAAAATTTTAAATTAAAATTTATATGGTCTAAAATTTCATACAGTATCCAATTATGGACAATTCACAACACATAAGTAATTATTTATAACAATTTAAAATTTAGAATCTTATTACCACAAATAAAGTTAAATAGATTAAATAAGGATAAATCAAGTTGATAATGTTTAAAATAAATTCTCAACATGTCTAAACTTTATTTGTTGATGATATTACAACCCTATATCATCTAATATTATAATATGAGTCATTTTTGGAGGTTTTTAAGTGGGGTTTCAATTAATTATAAATTAATATTTCTTATGTTTCCAAAGGTGCCCCTCTCCTCCCTTATAAAAAGGGTACCCCTTCCCTCTTCTCTTCACACCCTTTTGGGCCTTGAAGCTCGGGAAAACCCTAACCATTTATATTATCCACTTTCCTATCAACATTCTTGAAGTTATGGTCTTCTCAAAATACCAACTCTAGTCCCTTAAGAGGAAGATTAAAGAAGGTGCGTCAAAGAAGAGGTAATCTCTTCTACTGATTCTTTCAAGTTTCTTTCTTATTCTACTTACTCTTATTTAGTTGTTTAATTATTAACTAATAACATAAGTATCAATCATATAATAATATGTTATTATAATTATTAAACAACCCCATTTCACCTTCTATCCATCCTATGGAAAATGAAATCACCGCGCGTGCGTACGTACAGAATACCGTCTCCATGCCGTGGTGTAATCAGTTTTTCCACCACCACCTCAATTGGATGGGTATAATGGTATATAGAATAACTATATATGATTATTATAACATCATACTAATTCTAAGATATTTTACCATCCACTCCAATTCTATTCAATAATTATGGGAATGATATCATCGCTCGTGCGTACGTACGGACTTCCGTCTCCACGAACGCGATGAGATTCATTCTTCATGATAACCATTCATGAATTATTATAAAGTATATATAATAAATAATAATGAAATATATGACATAAAAATGCTACTTGATTTATGTATATATATATGTCATCTGATTAATTCCATTCAATTCAATAAGGAAATGAAAACATCGTTCATGCGTACGTACGACCTACCGTCTCCATGAATGATGTATTTCATTCCTTTCATCGATCTATCATATATATGTATATGATGAATAAATATTATATATATAAATAATGTTTTATATTCTTGAATTAAGTAAATCAGGATATAAGTAATAATATCAAGAACAACAAGTCTAAACACGTACGATAAATGAAACGATTTTACCCAAAACGATGCTTTAGCATGGAATTTACAAAAGAACGGGTAATATAAAGTCATAAGTGAACCATATATGATATAATAACAATGAATATGATTCTGTAATAAGTCAATGAAATTATTTAAATCATTATACAGGAGGTTCGGATATATACGAAGCATATCAGACATAAGGTAAGGGATAATTTTTCAATATCATTTTTATCCGAGATTGCTTATACGTAAGTATTTACTGGGGTTATATTTTTCATCCATGTCCATAAAATGTTTTTCATAAATTGGTTAATATTCTTATATGTATGTTTAAATTCATTTTTACCCTTATTTGACTTTTACATTGTGTTATTGATGGAATCTTTTTTTTGTTTACCATACGTGGTACTTTTTGACTTTTCTGTTAAAAATACGTGGTGAATGTTTTTTTTAACTTATACGAAATGAACGGATTTTTACGATTTCATAACACCGTATTTTGATGAAGATTACTCTATAATATTTCATGACTATTTTCAACAAAATCTTTTTCTTTTAAAATTGCATGGCATTTTGTGAAAAGAAAATGATTTTGAAAAAGAATGGATATTTTCCTCAAGAATTTATCTCAAGTGTTTTATCAAAACCATTTTCCATCTAAGATGACATTATTTCATATGTGTATGTTTCAAGTATAATGTCTCTATTATTTACATGGTTTCACTTCTCTTATGATGAAATGATATCCATTTGTTTTATATGGATTATGATATGATGGGATGATGTTTATGAAACCCATTTTATTCTTTGGGTTATGATTTTTGTTTATGTTGTGGCACAAGTAAGAATGATTTAATTATGAGATGGGTGTGACCTATATCTCCCTACAATGCATTGGGTAAATATTTATATCTCATGAGATAGACATGGCTGGAATGGTAAGTTAATTCAGTTTAGTGTTACAGGACTGGAACGAGTAGTGAACTCGGTTCAGTAAGGGACTTTGTCCACTAAGATGGTGTTGGAAGCAATGCCTTGGCTACTATGGAAATCATATCATGTGCTTAATGTTTTCCATAATTAAAAGTTTTATTCCCACTCTATTTTATCATGATTGATGTTCCATTATGATCTATGCCTTACGTACTGCCATGTTTTATGTCATTGCTCAAGATATTGATGTTTAAACATTATGTTCATGTTTTTAAGTTCAAATGTATATGGTTTGTTTTATTTTCTCCACGATTACCCTTACTGAGCATTTGATCTCACCCTTTTTATGTTTTCTTTTCCCCCAAGATTAAAAGAAATGTTTTAGGTAAGGAAACAAAAAGGGGAAGATCGTTATGGGAGATGTTGAAGATCTTTCAACATGATTAGAAGTTTATATTCCAAGTTTCCAAAGACACTAAACTATTACGGTACTTGAGTGTTGGTTTTTATTATGTATTAATTATTCTGCAAAAGTAATGTAATGTCCATGTACGTCAAGCTTTGGGTCATTACAATGACACTTAATAAATGCACTGAAATTTAAATTTATCCATAGATATGTCGATGTAAAATCTCACAGATGAATAATAACTGAAACTAAATGAAGGCAATGTTTTCTTAATGAGAACCTATTGATGCATCAAGGAGCTATATAAAGTTCGGGCTCCTCCCTTAATTTCCTATCCAAAAAATTCCTTATATAGAATATTTGAAATAAATAATATACCTTATCAAATATCAATATTGAATGAAGAATACATAATTATCAATATTTCCCCAAAATAATAAAATAACTATCAATGTAGACACTGTATGTAAAATGATATACGGTTTAGGAAATAGTAATATCCATGATAAATAAAATGGATAATTAGGGGAAAATTCAATGTTCAATGATCATAAGAGATTGAATATTTCAAGGGGACTAAGAAGTGAATCAGGGAAGTGAATTTGAATACTATCCTTGGAAAAATCAATAATAAACCATCCAGAGGTAGAATAAGGATAATGTCAATAAAATATATCCCAAGTGGATTAAAATAAAGGGTTGTTGTCGTTGATGAATAAAAATAAAAATATCTTTTAAAAAAACATTCTTGAGGAAAATATCCTTTGTTTTAAAAAAACTTTTGAAAAACCTTTTCTTTGAAAATCACTTTTGAAAAAATTTTCTTTTTAATGCAACCTTTTAAACATGAAAATTAAGATTCAATGAAATGATGGTGATTAAATCTATACTTGTTGTACAGGGTAAAAATAAAATTCCTTTTTCTTGGTAAAAGGTTAGAAAAATTCCTTGTTCAGAAAGTGATAAGAAGATTCCTTTGAAAACAAGGGTTAAAAGAAAAAGAGGTAAAAATTTATTTTAGAAATCATTCTAAAATGCTAAAAAAATTGAAAACCTTTTTAGAAGACCAATATTTTAGAAGAAAAAATGTTCTCCGACTAAAGAGGGAAATGAAGTCTGGTTTTCCTAAAAACATTTTCTAAAACATTTTCAGTACCAAAGAATGAAAAAATGGTACTATTAATTAATAAAGGTCATGAATAAATATAGGATAATAAAATTAAAGGGTTTATTATACAATGATCAAATAATTTCCTCTGATGGGAATTTAGATTTAAAAAATCCCAAAAAAAAGAGATTGTAAATTAAACCCTTGAAAATATTATAATGTTGGAGTGAGAATAAATCAATGAGTAGATTGTGCGTATCAAATTTAAATCCAAATATAGAAGAGTAAATACATAGATATATATTAAAAGTCATTATAAACATAAAATTATAATATTAACAACAATGAGAAAGTAATATAACCCAATGAAAATAAATTGAGTTATGAAATTCTTTTCTACTTGGTAACTTTTAACTCAAATCCCCTTAAATGAAATAATTCATATTGACACTCAAAATATCATTAAGAATTAATGAATCATGATATTATATGTTAAAGTGTCAGTATGTACAACATGTATAAGAAATTAGATGAAAGAAAGCAATGTGATTGTTTCAAGATAAAGTTAATAATCACAAAATAAAGTGAGATTTCAATGATAATATTTAAAAACATTCTCAAGGAGAGTAATCTTTAAACATTCCAAAGTGTACCATACCACCTTGAAACATTTGAATAATAATCTACATGAAGTAATAAAATTAAATTAAACTTATAATATCATGAGAATAAATATATTCATGATATAACATGTCAAAGGGAAATATATACACCATATAAAAGAAACTAGGTGCATAACAACAAATAAGTCTTAATGGAATGTAAATTGAGACGAAATCCCTTACCTTATGTTTCCTTTTGGGTGAATGTCCTTTAACTTCCTATATAATAAACTTATGTTAATTATATAATTTATTGAGAAACTTTTTCATGTTTATCATTACTTTTATTCCACTTATTACTATGTTCTATACAACTACTTAAACAATTAAGTTTACGTTGGGTGTTTTGACCAAATTTGGTTTATGTGTTAAAAACAAATTTGGTAGGTCAACTATGGTCAAAGGGGTCATTAAATAAACATATATAGAATAATATAATTAAAATTTTATTATATTTATACATCAATTATACTTTTAAAACCAATCATTAAATATAGTTATTAAAAATGAATCAACGTTACAATCACAAAGATCGTAGGCCGTACGTACGTATGCGTAACGTTCTCATTTTTCATTGATCATTATGGAAATAAGGTAAGTAGAATTATATAATTACAAAATTACAATTATATCATAAATACCATATTAATTAATCATATATAATTATATATAGAATTATTTTTTATGTAAAAGGAATCACATCCTGTCAAGTAGGCGTTAGTCTACACATCCACGAACGATGTTATCACTTTTTAAGTGTGTGAAAGGGTAATAAAGAAAATGATATATATAAATATATATATATATTTATAGAAAGGTAATTATTTCATGAATATCATATATATGTTTTTTATTTCTCATATGTTTAATTATAATCATCCTTTATATGTTACATTTATAGTGTGAACGAATCACATCACTTTGAGGGGGCGGTAGTCCACACCTCCACAAATGATGCTATCACATTTACACAAAATGGAAAGTATACGAGTTAATTTTATAAAACAATAAAAAAGACATAATAAATATCATATATAATATATATAAATATATTTTCCATCATAATGACCACCATGATAGGCGGTAAAATAAGAATGAACAATCATCGTTTCGTGAGGCGGTGGTTCACCACACACATAAACAATATGTTCGTTACCCATTAGAAGGAAGTGTGTGTATGTGTAGGTATAAACCATATCATAAAAAAATACTATTATATTGAGGATACCTACGTTATTTGTAACATCCCAATTAAGTAATGAATAATAGATATTTTTATCTATGTCTATTAGTAAATTAGATAGTGTTTTAGAGGCTTAAAATGAGAATAAATCCAATCTTAAGCATGGAATAAACTAATATTTTTAAAAGATTGTTTTACTACCTTTTGATGGAAAACCATTTTTAAATCTATCTTTTGACAATTTTATAAGGTATTTTTGTCAAAATAAACTTATTCTTTATGATTGGGACATCAAAATTTACTTTTTGTGAATTTTTGGCATTTTTCCGATAAAGTTCATTTTTTAATGAATAGTGAAAAATGTTGTATTTTAATTCAAAACCACTTTTTAATATAATTTATTTATATGATTAGATTATGTTTTGAATTGGTTTTGAAGTGAAATTAGAATATATTTTTACCATTTAATCCAATGGTGGTCATTGGAATCAATTTCACTTTGAAATTGGACTTAAACTGGTGTCAATCTTTTGATACTTATTGTTTCATAAAAGCACGCTATTTGTCATGACAGCGGGAATTAATTATTAAATTAATTAATGTAACTTATATGATTTTAATTTTTTAAAATAGAAATCATTTTTTAATTCATAATATCAAATATAGCTTAGGGTGAAGTTTTGGTATTTTTATGAAAAACTTCAATTTTTGATGAATAGTGAAACCACTAAGTGGTAGTTAAAGAAACTGATTTTTTGTTTAAATGAAACTTTGCCACTTCTGTGATTTGATTTTAAAAAATACAAAATACATGGTTGTAATTAAGAAGTAAAATTTGGTTCAATGAGATTAAAATAATTTTTTGGTGAATAATAACTTTTAAGTTTTTAATCGCGATTATAGGTAATTAGTGCAATTTAAGGCAAAAATGATATTATAATAAAATGAAAATACCTATACACATGTCCTACCCTTATTGGATGTGTCATGGCCGACCAAGGAAAGCCATGGGTCAACTTGGTGACCCCATGGACCCACTTTGGTAGGAAAATGACATTAATATCTTTTTATTTAATGTTAAAATTAAAATGACACAAACATGAATTGTTTTACTAAAACAATTTTTAAATGAGGTTATACAAGTCATATTTTTGACTATAAATATTCATTAGAAAGATAAAACGATTTCCTACATCATGATATTTTTTTTATAATTTTTAGACATTAAATAAATTAAATTATTTATGACATCATGATGATGCATCGATTACCTCATTAATAAAGGATTTAAATAAAATGAAAAGATAGTGTAAAATATATGGCCTACACATGTCCAAAACCTATTGGATGTGTGGATTTATAACCCTTATCACCTTAACCTTGAATTATATAAATGTGGGACCTTTTGAATCCGAAACTCATTTTAAAATAAATTAACATTTCTTTACTTTCCAAGAGTGCCCCTCCTCTCCTCTTATAAAAGGCCCCCACCTCTACCTCCTTACCCACACTTCCAAAGCCTTTGGCTCGACCAAACCATGGCCATTTTGTCTCTCCACTTCCCTATATTACTCCTTGAAGCCTCACTTTGGGCAGAAGTCTTCCCAAGGAAGCCTTTGAGCTCAAACCAAAGGGAGTTACCCTATTTTAAGGTAATGTCTTCACTTGTGTTCTTTTGTTTTATTTTGCTTCTCCAACCCCCTAAACTCTTTTTATTCATTTATTTTGTAAAAAAACCAGTATCTTCCAAATACTAGGATGTTTTTATAAGAAGTATTAGAGCAAAACTTACACACACCTACATCTAATGGTTAAAGAACATACTGTTTCCGTGGATGACGGATTTCTGCCTCCCGAAACGATGATTGTTCAAAATTCTTTTAACACCTTCAAAGGTGGCCATTAAGATGACACTATATTTATATATGATATATAATATGTTTATGTTTTCCTTAAGCTTCTGTATTTTTCATTTTGGGCATACCTTTATGGTTTCCATTATGGGTAAACGCGATATCTTCATTTAAGGAAGTGCGGACTACCGCCCCCTCAAAGTGATTTGATTCGTTAATACCATATGTGGGACGTATAAAGGATGGAGTTATGATATTATATATGATATTACACTGGAATTATAATATACCTTTATATCATTATGATTCCATTTCATAAAATATGAAATAGAAATGGAAGCAGCGTTCATGCGTTCGTACGGCTTACCGTCTCCATGAACGGTGCATTTCATTTCTTACCTCTAAATGTTATGTAATATTATAAATGCATGAATGTACTGGATATATATGATATATATGATATCTACATCATGAATACCATTCTGGATATAATGGATACATGAACAACTTGTAATTATAAAGGGTTTATTTTTGACTCAAGTACCAATGATCGTTAAAACGACTGTTATTAACTTAAATAATTACATAGTGTTTATGACATGGAAATAAGTGATATAAAAGGAATAATGAACTTGAAAAAGGTTATTAAACAAGTAGAAATTAACTCAAGTTTATTATTCAGGTGATTAAATAATGACTGAGTCAAGTCGGACCCGAGGTATGGGACTTCATCTCAATCTCCATTCATTGAGGCATATTTTGTTTTATACACAACCTTATTTTATACGGTGTATAAACCCCTTTGAATTTTAAGTTTATTCAAAAGGAATATTTTTTATACGAAGCATTTAATAAATGACAAAAGGGAATGTTTTTGTCGTACGTATGCGGCGACAATGACTTCTCCACCGCCGTGACCATTATTTGAGTTTCAGCTTCCTCTACAAGCCATACCTTTTTTTTAAAAGAAAAATAAATACCATGTTTTACTTTTCTTTTATCTTGGTATTGAAAATGGTTTTCATAATGTTTTTATATCAATGTGTTGTATTGATATCTTGTGATTGAAAGGTGGAAATTTTATGTTTCATTTATGCATGTTTTATGTGATACAATTATGTTGAGGTTCTTGGGCATTATTATGAAGACGGGTGGTTCCGTGATAAACTAAGGGCGGGTGAGCCCGATATAGCTCTCCAATGCATTAGGTAACGCGAAGGAGTGAAACGTTAATGTTTCTCCGAAGAGATTTAGGGAATATACTGTGATGGGTATTCCAAACGTAACCAAGAGGGTTACTCCCTACGTAAGAATGTTATGAATGCCTCAAGTTACCTTTATGTCTTATGATTTCTATGATTTATTCATGATTTGATGAGGTATGTTAAAGTGCCTATGTTTTATGGGTAAAGTTTGATTTCATTATTATGTATATATGAACTCATGTTTCCTTTCCATATTTTTATAACCCTTACTGAGCTTTTTATTCTCATCCCAAGTTTTTTGAAATGTTTTTCACAGGACAAGGGAAAGGTACATGATATGATGATAGTGTCAAGGAAGTGTCAAGAAAGAATCCATGTTTTATTTTAAATATGTTTCCGTTGATGGGAAAAATTAATACTATCTTTTATGTAACCACTTTGCTTAAATTTGGAATGTAATACATGTTTTATGATCTAATTCTCTAAAACTCTAAACCTGAAAAGATCCTCAAGGTGTATTCTTGAAATATCTCAAGATTAAGTAATGTTTAAGGCCGGGGCCTTATAGTTGGTATCAGAGGTCGGTTTAGATAACTTTAGGAGTTAGAATCCTATTAAATGATTATCCAAATTTTTTTTTGAAATGATATAGCATTTGAAGATTACCATGTTTATTCATCTAAGACATGTTTGTTCAGAATGGTTTTCTATAGAGGAAACAGGGAAGCAGTGCTAGGAAGACATACATAAGGAAATAACCTTCCGAATCAGCATCCTGAGATGGTCGGAATTGGAACTGAACATTTTGTTGCAGTAATGGTGCAGTTGACTCAAGCAATAAATGGTGGTGGTATCCATGCACGAGATCTGCCAGATCAACCGCAGAGGAACATGTCAGTGGTGGAACATTTCATGAGGCAACATCCCCCATCATTCAGAGGATCATCTGACCCTGTGTTAGCTGAAGGGTGGATTAAAGGACTGGAGAAGATTTTCTATTTCATGGGGTGTTTAGACAATCAAAAGGTTAGTCTTGATATTTACCGTTTGGAGGGTGAGGCAGATCAGTGGTGGTCGATGGTTAAAAATATCAGGGACGCTGATGAGATTGATGCTCTTGACTGGGATGAATTCAAAGGTATTTTTCTTGAGAAGTATTTTCATAAGGCTGTTCGACTTAGGATGGGAAAATAATTCTTGGAATTGAGGCAAGAGGAAGACTCAGTGGCTGCCTATGAAGAGAGGTTCACTCGATTGGCAAGGTATGCTCCAAATTTTATCCGAGACCTTGATTGTAAAATCAATCGTTTTTACTCAGGATTAAAACCAAAATATCGAAGGGCATTAGCTTCTAGTGAGTTTAAAAGTTATGAAAAGCTTGTTCGATGTTCTGAGAAGGTGGAAATGGAGTTTGACGATGATCAAGTGTTCTATAACAACCAGCAGAAGAAGAGACCGAGGTGGCAGGAGAAAGGGAAGAATTATTCAAAAAATTCTGATGGTAAGAAAACTAAGTTTCCAGTTTGTGATAAATGTGGTAAAAGTAATGCTGTGGAATGTCTTTTGAATTCTGGAAAGTGCTACCGATGTGGTAAGATGGGACATAAGGCTTGTGATTGCACTGAAAAAGATCAAGGTGATGGTAAGTCCAAATTTGATTTAAAGTTAGTGAAATGTTTTAAGTGCAATGAGATGGGTCACTATGCAAACGATTGTCTGAAAAAGATCTTGAGTGATGGGAAGTAGTTAGACTACAAGTAGAAAGGGGTGGTGAAATCCTTTGCAACTACTTCAGCAGATGTCAAGCCATCAAATGAAGTTGTATCATGTACTTTGTTTGTTTTTTCAGATTATGCTAGTGTGTTGTTTGATTCGGGGTCCACACATTCTTTCATCTCTGAAACCTTTTCTAGTAAAATGGGAATACCATCTCAAGAAATGACTCCTGAACTTGTGGTAAAAACACCTGGGGGAAATGTTGAGGCAAAAAGAATTTATAAGAATCTTCCTATCCTTATCTGTGGAAAGAACCTACTTGAAAACCTTATTGTTCTACCTCTAGTAGAGTTTGATGTTATCCTGGGTATGGATTGGCTCTCTATTTACCATGCTAAGATTGACTGTATAGCTAAAGAAGTTTCTTTTCAGAAAGACTTTCAGTTTGTGTACAAGAATGAACCCTTACTGTTGATAACTTATCAAGAGGTCGAGAAACTTGTAAAAGATGGAAATGAATATTACCTTGCACATATTGTTGAAAACAAGGGAACTATTCAGATTAATGATGTGCCAGTGGTAAATGAGTATCCTGATGTTTTTCCTGATGAGTTGCCTGGAATAATACCAGATCGGGAAGTTGAATTTACTGTTGACTTAGTTCCTGATGATAATCCAATTTCAAAACCCCCTTATCGAATGGCTCAAATTGAACTTTTAGAGTTGAAGGAGAAATTGCAAGATTTATTAGAGAAAGGTTTCATTCAACCTAGCACATCACCATGGGGTGCTCCTGTTTTATTTGTTAAAAGTAAATATGGTTCTATGAGACTTTGCATTGATTATAGAGCCTTGAATAACATCACTATTAAGAAAAAATATCCTTTGCCTCATATCGATGATTTGTTTGATCAGCTCCAGGGAGCTCAGTTTTTTTCAAAGATTGACCTGAGATCGGGGTACCATCAGCTGAAGGTAAAAGAAGCAGATGTTTTGAAGACTGCGTTTCGTACAAGATATGACCATTATGAATTTGTAGTAATGCCTTTTGGGCTAACCAATGCACCTGCTGTATTCATGGACTTAATGAATAGAATTTTCTATGAGTTCTTGGATAAGTTTGTGGTGGTTTTCATTGATGATATTTTGGTGTTTTCTAAAATTAAATAGGAGCATGAAATACATTTAAGGGTTATTTTTCAAACCTTAAAAGAAAAGAAATTGTATGGGAAATTCAGCAAGTGTGAGTTTTGGTTGCAAAAAATTTCTTTCCTTGGTCACATTGTTTCTAAAGATGGGATAACCGTTGATCCTGCAAAAACAAAGGTTGTTGAAGAATGGCCAAGACCCACAAATGTAACTGATATTCATAGTTTCCTTGGTTTGGCAGGATATTACCGAAGGTTTTTTAGAAATTTTTCACTGTTATCTAGTCCAATGACTAAGCTAACTCGGAAGGGTGTTAAGTTTATCTGGACAAAATAATGTGATGAATGTTTTCAGGAATTGAAAAGAAGATTGGTGAATGCTCCAGTTTTGGCACTACCTTCCAGGAATGGGGAGTTTGTTATCTACAGTGATGGTTCATTGAAAGGACTTGGTTGTGTCCTAATGCATAATGATTAGGTAATTGCTTATGCTTCACAACAGTTGAAAACTCATGAGGTAAATTACCCTACACATGATTTGGAATTAGCTGCTGTTGTTTTCGCTTTAAAAATTTGGAGGCATAATTTGTATGGAGTAAAGTGTGAAATATATACCGATCACAAAAGTTTAAAGTATATATTCACTCAGAAAGAATTGAACATGAGACAGAGGAGATGGATAGAATTAATCAAGGATTATGATTGTACAATTCATTACCATCCGAGAAAAGAAAATAAAGTGGCTGATGCTTTGAGTTGAAAAAGTAATGATTCATTAGCAATGTTGCATTTGGAACGTGATCCTTTGGTTAAGGATTTGATGAACTTTGGAATAGAAGTTTTTGGTGCAGGATGTCCTTCTGTTTTGTTTCAGGTATCAGTGAAATCTTCTCTATCAGACAGAATCAAGCAAGTACAGAAGCAAGACAGTGAGTTTCAGAAAAAGGTAGAGCTGGTTCATAAGGGTAAGTTGCCTGAATTCAACATTGATAATGATTGTGTTTTGATATTTGGGAAGAGATTGTGTGTGCCTTGTGATTCATAGTTGAAGAGAGATTTGTTATGTGAAGCTCATAGTTCTCTATTTTCAGTTCATCCTGGTAGTACTAATATGTACAGAGATCTGCGGGAGTATTACTGGTGGGATGGATTGAAAAGAGATATTGCTGATTTTACAGTGAAGTGTTTGACTTGTCAACAGGTTAAAGTAGAGCGGCAGTTACCGAAAGGGATGCTTCAGCCTTTACCAGTGCCAGAGTGGAAATGGGAGAATATATCCATGGACTTCGTTTTGGGATTGCCGAAGACACCTCGAGGTAATAATGCAATCTGGGTTATTTTTGATCGCTTGACTAAATCTGCTCATTTCCTTTCTATACGAGATACTTTTTCCCTAGATCAACTTTCCCGTTTGTATCTTAAAGAGATAGTCAGGTTACATGGATTTCCCCTCTCCATTGTATCTGACCGTGATCCCAGGTTCACTTCTAACTTTTGGAAAGCCCTTCAGAAGTCGTTGGGTACTGAATTAAATTTTGGTACAACTTTTCATCCTCAATCAGATGGGCAGTCAGAACGAACAATTCAGACATTGGAGGATATGCTACGTTCTTTCTCTATGGATTATCAGGGAAGTTGGGACCAACATCTTTCTTTGGTTGAATTTTCATATAATAATAGTTTTCATTCCAGTATACAGATGGCACCATTTGAGGCGTTATATGGGAAGCAGTGTCGAACTCCAGCTTTTTGGGATGAAGTGGGTGAAAGAAAGATGATGGGACCAGAATTGGTAGAAGAGTTGGCAGAAAAAGTTCAGCTGATACAGAAACACATGAGAACAGCTCAGAGCAGGCAGAAGAGTTATACAGACAACAGGAGGAAGGATCTATCTTTTGAGGTAGGTGATCATGTTTTTCTCAAAGTCTCACCATGGAAAAGTGTGATGCGATTTGGTAAGAAAGGAAAGCTGAGTCCAAGGTTCATTGGACCATATGAAATTCTGGAGAGAGTTGGATCAGTTTCATACCAGGTGGCTTTACCTCTGAGTTTATCTCAGGTACACAATGTTTTTCATGTTTCGATGCTGAGAAAGTACATGCCAGATCCATCTCATATTTTGAGTCCAGAGGTAGTTCAGCTGGAAGAGAACCTATCTTATGAGGAACAACCGGTCCAGATTCTTGACCACAGGGAGCAAGTGTTATGGAATAAGGTGATTAATTAGGTAAAGGTTTTGTAGAAAAACCACATGATGGAAGAGGCAACATGGAAATTTGAAAATGCAATGAGGGATAAGTACCCCCATTTATTCGATAAGTAAATAAATTGCGAGGACGCAATTTTCTAAAGGGGGGAAGGATGTAACATCACAAGTAAGTAATGAATAATATATATTTTTATCTATGTCTATTAGTGAATTAGATAATGTTTTAGAGGCTTAAAATGAGAATAAATCCAATCTTAAGCATGGAATACACTAATATTTTTAAAAGATTGTTTTACTGCCTTTTGATGGAAAACCATTTTTAAATATATCTTTTGACAATTTTATAAGCTATGTTTGTCAAAATAAACTTATTCTTTATGATTGGGACATAAAAATTTACTTTGTGTGAATTTTTGGTATTTTTCCGATAAAGTTCATTTTTTAATGAATAGTGAAAAATGTTGTATTTTAATTCAAAACCTATTTTTAATCTAATTTATTTATATGATTAGATTATCTTTTGAATTGGTTTTGAAGTGAAATTAGAATATATTTTTACCATTTAATCCAATGGTGGTCATTGGAATCAATTTCACTTTGAAATTGGACTTAAACTGGTGTCAATCTTTTGATACTTATTGTTTCATAAAAGCACGCTATTTGTCACGACAACGGGAATTAATTATTAAATTAATTAATGTAACTTATATGATTTGAATTTTGTAAAATAGACATCATTTTTTAATTCAGAATATCAAATATAGCTTAGGGTGAAGTTTTGGTATTTTTCTGAAAAACTTCAATTTTTGATGAATAGTGAAACCACTAAGTGGTAGTTAAAGAAACTGATTTTTCGTTTAAATGAAACTTTGCCACTTTTGTGATTTGATTTTCAAAAATTAGACATACATGGTTGTCATTAAGAAGTAAAATGTGGTTCAATGAGATTAAAATAATTTTTTGGTGAATAGTAACTTTTAAGTTTTTAATCGCGATTAGAGGTAATTAGTGCAATTTAAGGAAAAAATGATATTATAATAAAATGAAAATACCTATAAACATGTCCTAACCTTATTGTATGTGTCATGGCCGACCAATAAAATCCATGGGTAAACTTGGGGACCCCATGGATCCACTTTGGTAGGAAAATGACATTAATATCTTTTTATTTAATGTTAAAATTAAAATGACACAAACATGAGTTGTTTTACTAAAAAAATTTTTAAATGGGGTTATACAAGTCAGATTTTTGACTATAAATATTCATTATAAATCTAAAACTATTTCCTACATCATTATATTTTTTTTATAATTTTTAGACATTAAATAAAATAAATTATTTATGACATCATGATGATGCAACGATTACCTCATTAATAATAGATTTAAATAAAATGAAAAGATAATGTAAAATCTATGACCTACACATGTCCAAAACCTATTGGATGTGTGGATTTAGAACCCTTATCACCTTAAACTCTAATTATATCAATGTGGGACCTTTTGGATCCGAAACTCATTTTAAAATAAAGTAACATTTCTTTACTTTCCAAGAGTGCCCCTCCTCTCCTCTTATAAAAGGCCCCCACCTCTACCTCCTTACCCACACTTACAAAGCCATTGGATTGGCCAACCCATGCCCATTTTGTCTATCCACTTCCTTCTATTACTCCTTGAAGCCTCACTTTGGGCAGAAGTCTTCCCAAGGAAGCCTTTGAGCTCAAACCAAAGGGAGTTACCCGATTTTAATGCAATGTCTTCATTTGTGTTCTTTTGTTTTATTTTGCTTCTCCAACCCCCCTAAACTCTTTTTATTAATTTCTTTTGTAACAACAACAGTATCTTCCATATACTAGGATGTTTTTATAAGAAGTATTTGATCTACACTTACACACACCTACATCTAATGGTTAAAGAACATACTGTTTCCGTGGATGGCAAATTTCTGCCTCCCGAAACGATGATTGTTCAACATTCTTTTAACACCTTCAAAGGTGGCCATTAAGATGACACTATATTTATATATGATATATAATATGTTTATGTTTTCCTTAAGCTTCTGTATTTTTCATTTTGGGCATACCTTTATGGTTTCCATTATGGGTAAACGCGATATCTTCATTTAAGGAAGTGCGGACTACCGCCCCCTCAAAGTGATTTGATTCGTTAATACCATATGTGGGACATATAAAGGATGGAGTTATGATATTATATATGATATTACACTGGAATTATAATATACCTTTATATCATTATGATTCCATTTCATAAAATATGAAATAGAAATGGAAGCAGCGTTCATGCGTACGTACGGCTTACCGTCTCCATGAACGGTGCATTTCATTTCTTACCTCTAAATGTTATGTAATATTATAAATGCATGAATGTACTGGATATATATGATATATATGATATCTACATCATGAATACCATTCTGGATATAATGGATACATGAACAACTTGTAATTATAAAGGGTTTATTTTTGACTCAAGTACCAATGATCGTTAAAACGACCGTTATTAACTTAAATAATTACATAGTGTTCATGACATTGAAATAAGTGATATAAAAGGAATAATGAACTTGAAAAAGGTTCTTAAATAAGTAGAAATTAACTCAAGTTTATTATTCAGGAGATTAAAGAACGACCGAGTCAAGTCGAACCCGAGGTACGGGACTTCGTCTCAATCTCCATTCATTGAGGCATATTTTGTTTTATACACAACCTTATTTTATACGGTGTATAAACCCCTTTGACTTTTATATTTATTCAAAAGGAATATTTTTTATACGAAGTGTTTACTAAACTACAAAAGGGAATGTTTTTGTCGTACGTATGCGGCGACAACGACTTCTCCGCCGCCATGACCATTATTTGAGTTTCGTCTTCCTCTACAAGCCATACCTTTTTTTTAAAAGAAAAATAAAAACCATGTTTTACTTTTCTTTTATTTTGGTATTGAAAATGGTTTTCATAATGTTTTTATATCAATGTGTTGTATTTATATCTTGTGATTGAAAGGTGGAAATGTTATGTTTCCTTTATGCATGTTTAATGTGATACGATTATGTTGGGGTTCTTGGGCATTATTATGAAGACGGGTGGTTCCGTGATAAACTAAGGGCGGGTGAGCCCGATATACCTCTCCAATGCATTGGGTAACATGAAGGAGTGAAACGTTAAGGTTTATCCGAAGAGATTTAGGGAATATACTGTGATGGGTATTCCAAACATAACCAAGAGGGTTACTCCCTACGTAAGAATGTTATGAATGCCTCAAGTTACCTTTATGTCTTATGATTTCTATGATTTATTCATGATTTGATGAGGTATGTTAAAGTGACTATGTTTTATGGGTAATGTATGATTTCATTCTTATGTATATATGAACTCATGTTTCCTTTCCATATTTTTATAACCCTTACTAAGCTTTTTATGCTCATCCCAAGTTTTTTGAAATGTTTTTCACAGGACAAGGGAAAGGTACATGATATGATGATTGTGTCAAGGAAGTGTCAATAAATAATCCATGTTTTATTTTAAATATGTTTCCGTTGATGGAGAAAATGAATACTATCTTTTATGTAACCACTTTTCTTAAATATGGAATGTAATACATGTTTTATGATCTAATTCTCTAAAACTCTAAACCTGAAAAGATCCTCAAGGTGTATTCTTGAAATATCTCAAGATTAAGTAATGTTTAAGGCCGGGGCCTTATATTATTATACAATCATGAAATAATAAAATTTTAGGATTTGTAGAATTGAAATAAAACTAAAATGCTTGAGGAAGTTTGTTACCTCTTATTCAGGTAAATCCTTTTGGTTTACACCAAAGAGCTTCCTTGTATGGAATTATTCCCAAGGTGATGCTTCTAGGATGAGGGGAGGGATTTTTAGGAGATATTTTTTCAGATCTTGGTCGAGAAAAAGTGTCTTGATAGGTGTGAGGAAGTGGGAGGAGAGGAGGACTTTTTTATAGTGGAGGAGGAGTGACACTTGTCATATTTTGACAAAGGAATTACATGCACATTTTTCACATTAAAATTGGCTCCCATAATGGTAGAATTTATATAAAATTTGTGATAGTTTCTTAATATTTCCATCCAATGGATCTTTGACAAGTTTCTAGGTCATCTGGGCCCTTAAGATTAAGGTTTAGTCCCATATTAAGATTAATTTTACCTTAATTTTTGTAATTAATTTTATTTACTTTCACTAATATTTTTGGTAAAAAACTAATTTGAACTTATTAGATATTATAAATTATGATAATTAAAAATATTAAATCCATTTTTCCAAATTCTAATCACATAATATTCAGAAATTGATTTAAATTTAATCTCGTGGACGGGACAACAATGCGGGTTTTTAAAGTAAAAACGTCCAAAAGTTTGCTATGTTTTTATAGTAATTTCAAAGTAAAATTGATTCCAATGACCTAAATTATATTAATTTATAAACTTATGATCTAATTAAACTTTAAAACCAATTTAAAATATGATTTATCCTTACAAATAAATTATATGAAAATTTTGTTTTGAATAAAAATTCAGTAGCTTTCATTATTCATTAAAAAATAAAACATCATAGAAGGATACCAAAAATTCACTATAAAATAATTTTTATGCTTTTATTTAAAATATGAAGTTTATTTTGACATATAATATTTATAAAATTTCCAAAAATTATATTAAAATAAGTTATGCATTAAAAGGCGGTAAAAGTCTCTTAATAAAAATATTGGGTTTTATGCGAAATGGTGAGTTTGTTCTTATCTTATGCTCATAAAATCTATTGGATGAATATAAAAAATATTGTATTGAATATATAATAAATATAATACATTAATTTCACTTACTAATTTTAATTAATTTAATTTATTAGGGTAAGAGATCTTTGTGATCATAAATATAGTTTTCTATAAAATATTCCCTTTATTTTCAATTGGCTCTTATATTCATTTCCAATTAATTTGTAAAAAATGAATTAGTTTTGTAAACTATATTTTTCATAAAATTTAGTTTATCTATTAATATATTAAATAATAATATTTTAATAATATATTATTTTTCGGTAAAACTTGGTCTTGCATGTAATAAAATCCATTGAAGAAACTCGTTGTTGCGTATGTCGCATGCTAACTCAGTATCACATGAATTGAAAGCTATAAAATATATTTAATTTATTTAAAGTACTAAATATATTATAAATAAAAATTATATTATATTACCTTATGTTCTTGGTGTCTCGTGTCATGTATGCTATCAAATACAAGTTACTCTTTTAGAATTTTTGGGGTGTTACAGCTACCTCCACGTAGCGATGTGAAATGTTTTTCATTTTTTACATGTATGGTAATAAGGATTAATTTTATTAAAATAAATGATATATATAACATAATAATAATTATTTAATGTTTAATTAATATTTATTTTCCTTTCGTTCCATCCTTTGAGAAAATGGAAACATAGTTCATGTGTACGTAAGGCCTACCATCTCCATGAATAGTGTAATCAATTTCCTATCTCTATTTTTATAGATTAATATAAATACATATATAATGAATATATATGATATTTATATCATGTTTTAAAATCATGTGATGATGTAACCATGATCAAATTAAAAAGATATAAATTAACCAATTAACCAACCAAAACATACATGAAAAACAAAGTAATTTTTACCTGAAATAATGATTTTAACAAAGAATTATTAGCAAACAGGTGATAAAATAGTATATGTAAATATTATATGGTTTGATATATATTATTATGGTTATATAATATATTTATAATAAACCTATATTTATTATATAGGAGGTTCATACACATGACAGAATTCGAACATGAGGTAAGGGTATCTTGTCGCACTTTTACTTCCATGAGACATATGCCATATTGTTTCCCTCGGAATTCAGGGATGACCTCCTGGATGGGAGATTCAAACGTTCCGATCGGTTTCTAGAGGGTTTGTTCGTATAACCGGAAACATCCAATGATTCCACATCCATTTGGACCTACTTTCCAAAGGTAGGCGCTCATTAGCTTGTGGACTAATGAGGCTTAGAAATTTGCATTGGTCGAGAGGATGGGAGGTCAGACTCATCACACCTTTTTTGAGGGGAATTATTGTCTATTCCAGGACTCTCTTTATAGATTTAAGTTATGTTCGTGAATCCTTATTACATTACCAAGTATAAAATGAGCTTTTCCTTCAGTTTTGACAATCAATGATTAAATATGTAAGAAATTTAGAGAATCTTTTATATGTATTCGAGGTTCTTCATCAATAGAGAATCATCTATATCTATTTAGAGATTCTTGGTCAATGGTAACCTTGAAAACATTCAGATAAAAGTCTCTTGGTCATTATGATGACCAGGCTGGTTTTAAATCCACTCAGTGGGGCACTTGAAGTTTATTGTCATTCAGAAGGACATGAATTATTTCAGAGTTGGGATCGAACCCATAGATGGGATACCTACGTATCCTTTTTTTTGGAAAAGGAATCAGAACCCACGTAGTTCGAGTAAAAGAGTATGATGTTTATGATTGATGGCTCAAAGAAGGATGTCACAATTACTTTTACACTCTAAGCTCACGTGAGTCATGCTCGGTGTGAGAAACAAGAGGTATTGGTAAAAAAAAATAGACAATTGTGCCATAAAAGATGAAGTCATAAGAAATGGTTTGGGGATTATGTATGTATGATTGCCCAGAGGATTTACTTTAGGGAGAAAATCCAGGAACATGGTCCATAAAGGTATATGTGCTTCATGGAGATTTGAATACTCTAACTTGGGACTTATTCCTGAAAAGGAAACCCAAATTAGGAGAGGATTGATAACTGGGTTTTACTCTTGAGAAGGAATCCCAGATCAAACGTAAATTAGGACTGGTTAAAGAGAATTTAAGGGACTGGGACTTATTCATGAAAAGGAAGCCCAGATTAAGGATTAAGGTTTGGGGCTTACTCCTGAGGAGGATGCCCATATTTGAGACTGGGGTTTACTCCTGAAAAGGAAGCCCAAATTAGAGGATTTGGGGCTTACTCCTAATAAGGATGCCCAAATCAAGGGACTTGGGGATTACTCCTAATAAGGATGCCCAAATTAAGGGACTTGGGGCTTACTCCTAATAAGGATGCCCAAAAATTAAGGGACTTGGGGCTTACTCCTAATAAGGATGCCCAAAAATTAAGGGACTTGGGGATTACTCCTAAAGAGGATGCCCATAATTATGACTGGGACTTATTCCTGAAAAGGAGGCCCAGGTTAGGGGACTTGGGGCTTACTCCTGAAAAGGAAGCCCAAGATTATGACTGGGACTTATTCCTGAAAAGGAGACCCAGGTTAAGGGATTAAGGTTTGGGGATTACTCCTACGGAGGATGCCCATATTTGAGACTGGGGCTTATTCTTGAAAAGGAGACCCAGGTTAAGGGATTAAGGTTTGGGGATTACTCCTGAGGAGGATGCCCATATTTGGGAATTTTAAGAATTTGGGGCTTACTCCTGAGGAGGATGCCCAGATTTGGAGGACTTAGGACTGGGGATTATTCCTGAAAAGGAGACCCAGGTTAAGGTTTCTCTCATCTTAAAGGATGAGGTTGAGTGAATGGACTCTCAATCTTTAGTGACATAAAGATATGTAAATCACTAGGTTTTGAGAGATATTCCACCGAATTCCTTTTAGATAAGGAAGTCAAATCAAGAAATCATGCCATAAATGGCTTTGAAGAGTGTCTTGAAGACTGAATCTTGAAAAGGAAAGGTGTAATGGCTTAAGAGGGGTGAAATGGGCAAGAAAGGCACCCAAAAAGGAAGGGGCGCGCAAGTCTTGGAAGGCGCGCAAGTATTGCATGGGCGCGCAAGTATTGGTCGCACATGTATATCTGCGTGACATGTGGTGTACTTGCGCGATGGTCAACCAGCATTGAAATACTTGAGCGACTCTTTATTAAAGCCTTTAGAATCATCTTGAGGTTCTTCCAGAAAAGGGACGCGCAAGTTCTATCGAAGGAGTAAGGCGGCGCGCAAGTGTGACCACTTCCCTTAAGGGCTGGCCACTCAGGCGCGCAAGTGTTGACGAGTTTCAACACTTAGGCCTTCCTCCCTCTCTTTAGATCTTCCGTTCTAGGTAAGAAATTACCTTAGAAGTGTTCCGGAAGTTTTGAGAAGAGACTTGGGCATTGGGAGCTTCAATCCGAGTTTCTGGAAAAAGATCCTCTGGAATGGGGGGCCCACAGGGTCTATTTATAGGCAAGAGAAGACCCTGGGCGGTTACCGGGCAGTTATCAATTAGGTCGCGCAAGCCACTTGCGCGACCATAAGGGCGTCGCGCAAGTGGACTTGCGCGACAGTGATAAAACTTGTGCGGTGCAGTTGCTTTTGATCCTTTGTTCATGCCTTTGCCGATTTTTTGATATTTTCTTCAAAGGTTGAATCATCTTGAGCTCAGATATTCCCCTTTTTCGATCTTTAGATTCTGTGATGAAAGGAGCATCAACAAAAGTCCCCCCTCAGAGTTGGATCCGGAGAGAAATGAGGATTTGACTCTGAGGAAATAGAATACATCCAAAGGAAAAGGGGGCGTGCAAGTCTTGATGGCGCAGAGGCGACGCGCAAGTGCGCATCGCGCAGGTATACGGCCCTCGGTCATGCAGGATCCAGCGCACAGGGTCCCGTCCGCGTCTATAAATAGAGGGCCTGACTTCCGTACAAGCATCCGGATTTCCGGACTTCATACCTTCAAGCTCTCGCCGCGCAGGTCACCTTAACCGCGCAGGTTGCTCTGTTTTCCAGTGTTTTCCTTGATGTCGCGCTACTGTAAAGGCATTTGTAATTGCGCGGTTTATACTTGCGCGTCAAAAACTAGCGCGGCACACGAATACTTGCGCGCCATTTTTTAGACTTGCACGCATTAATGCCTTAGCCATTTTTTCGAAAATCTTTCACAAATTGTATGAAAAATAAACCCATTTAAGAGTTTAATTTATTCAATTTCTGGGCAGATTCAATGGCTACTAATGGAATTAAAACGTCTGATGAACTGTCTAGCAAGCAGATTGATGACATGATGAACATAGTCGGCCATGATTACTATGATATCTGCAACAACACTCTCTCATATTTGGCTAAGAACTTGAAGAAATATCATCTTAATTTCCCACAGAGCATCTACCTGCCTCTATATGGTCATGGTCACCTGCAAGGAGTCAATGTTCCAGATGAAAAGAACTATACACCTGAAATGCAGCTGCGCTTCTACTCCTTCATTTCAGTTATGATGTGCATTAAGAGCAACAACAATGGTGTGAACTTTCAAATTCTTCCTCCATGCCATTTCCTTGCAGATATGAAAATGGCAAACCCATGGGCTGAAATGTTTTCCACTGCAGATTGGTGGAGAGAAGACAAACATGGTATTAGAGCAATATTCGAAAAGAGTACTCTCTCCAAATGGCTCTTCACTTCCAATGCTCCATTCTCAAATCCATGTATCCATCTTCTAAGTCTCTTGGACAGAAACAGAGTCACTGTTTGATCAGCAGAAAATTTTCTCAAACCGCACTCAAGAACATCCTTTTTCAATTGTTCCAAGAAGAGATGGTATCACTGAATCTCTTATTGTATCTAGTTGAATGAATGAATTCTAGGTGATTTCTGATGAAGCTCGGAATGCCGTAAATCAAATGAAGTGTTATGTTGAAAGCCTCTTGTAATTCTTGAAAAAGAGAAGAGACTCCAGTCTGTGGATGTCCTTCTAACTCTTGTGCATCAATGAAAAACACTTTCACTTTCACTTATTTGTACCTTCATTCTCTCACTACCTGCTTTAAATTTACTTAAGCCAATGGGCTTAGTAAGCATAGTTTGATTTTTACTAGGATTATTACAAATAACCCTACAAACTTTGAACCTTTTAATTGCTCAATATTACCTAAATCATACAAAAATGTATATTTAGTGAGCTGGAACTTGACTTTTATTCAGAGTTCCTTTGTATTTTTTGGGCAGTTTAAAGTCATGAATGCCGGACATAAAGGGGCTAATGTTTAAGGTCGAAATAGCTTTGACCAAAATGGATTAAAAATTGATTCAATTCCTTGACAATTTATCTGAAAACATATTACCATACTCAAGTATGAGGGAAAATATGTAAGCTATGAATTAAGAATTTTTTGAATCTGAGGAATGATATGAAAAAGAGCTAAAAGGCATTAGAATAAGTAGTTTCCAAGAATGAAGTTACTATTATTTGACAAAGACCCGTTAGGGGGTTGAATTATGCAGGGCCACCTAAGGGCATTGGCTGCATGGTCAAATAAATAGCATATTTCGGCTGACAAGTCTGTTATGTGGACTGTTTATGCAAGGCCACCTATGGGCACGTGCTGCATAGTCAGGAAAAGGAACTCTCAGAAATTTACTTTCCTAGTGCTAAAAGCCCGTGAAAGTTTATGGAGATTCAAATTTTCTAAAGTATAGAGTTTGTTGTATGGAAAGAAGTTCTTGAATATGGAGAAGATATTTCCAGACAAGATTATCGAAGAAATGGATGAATATCACTCCTACGAAGGTCTGACCCAAACGTAGGGAAGAAGAATAAACCACACACATGAATACTATCAGATCATGAAAAAGTATATGGGACAAATATGTTAAGGATGGCTATTTTTTTGCGGATCCCTACATACTGTCGTTAAAGACAAATAAGGACAAAAGAGGCATTCTTCCCAAGAATGAAGTTACCATCATTTAACAAACCCGTTAGGGGGTTGAAATATGCAGGGCCTCCTAAGGGCATTGGCTGCATAGTCAAATAAATAGTATCTTTCAGCTGAAAAGTCTGTTATGTGGACTATTTATGCAAGGCCACCTATGGGCACGTACTACATAGTCAGGAAAAAGAATTCTCAGAAGTTTGACATTTTTGTGACTAAAAGTCATGAAAAGGGTTATGAAGATCTGAAAATATTTAAGGTTAGGATTATAACACATAAAGATGGGTATTGTCCAATGTATATAGAGATATATAGGTCAATGATAACCATAATCATGTTGTGGCTGGGTCATGAATTGAAATTTTGGACTTCACTACGTATCTCATAAGAATGAGAATCAAGCCATACGTAGTTCTTAAAATGTAGTTTAACGTTGTGCATGACGAAAGTATGAGAGATCTTAGTTTAGGGTCATAGAGTTTGGACCATAATAATGAATACACAATGTGTGTTTTCATGAGGACTTTTCAGCCAAGGGACTGAAAGTGAAATTTGGGGTTAGGCCCAAAAGACTTGGTGCTGGATTCGAGGGATACTCGAACGTTCCTATGTATCCCATAAGGATGGAAATCAAGCCCACGTAGTTCTAGAACTACCCTTTGTACAAATTTGGTTCGTACATGTGAAGGGTGAAAAGGGGACTTTAGTGCAATGATGGTTTAACCTGAGATATAAAGTTTAGGTATTACCATGTATGCACGTAGTCTTTTGAAATGAAACATGATTGAAAAATCAATGTAAATAATGGTTCCTTCTCAAATGAGGAAATCAAAGAGTATTGTAGTTTATTGTCATACCAGACAAAAGTGTTGCATAGTTTAAAGTCATATAACAAAGACGAAAGTGAATCAATGTAAAGGTATTGATTCTAGGGGCGGTTTCACGAATCAACATCATATGAGATGGTGGTGAACCGATGTGAAGAGATTGTTTTTGGGCTTGAACCCTGGGAGGTTGCCCACATACCCAGCCTAGAGGGCAAGGATCAAAGTCCGTGTAGTTCAATTAAAGAATGAATTAATGATCAAGTTGTTCTTGGGGACAACGATCTAATAAAAAAAATGTTGTTGGGTCTTATACATGGTTAGCGGCCCAAAGAGAGTGTTACGGTTGAGGTTTTCTCTAAGCTCACGTGAGTCATACTCAGTGTGATAAACAAGAGGTAACAACAACCTTAACGATGCATAGTTTAATGTCATGTAGGACATATAAAGGGACTATGCAGTTTAAAGTCTTGTAGTTAGGACTATTGGTGCTGCACAATTTAGTGTCATGTAGCAGGGACAAAATACAGTTTAATGTTATGTAGGACATATCATGAATTTTCTGTACAGTTTAGCATCATGTAGTTAGGACTATGGGGACAATAGAGTTTAACGTCATGTTGGACGAAAGGTGGAATGAGCAGTTTAATGTCATGCAGTAAGGACAAAATAACACACCATTTACATCATGTTGGACAAAAGGGCGAATAGTTTAAGGTCATATGCATGGACCGTGGATGGTGCAGTTTAATGTCATGCTGGACGGTGGTGTAGTTTAAGGTCATACAGGACCTTTGATGATTATATAGTTTAACGTCTTTCCGGACGTAAGAGACTTTTATACAGTTTAGCGTCATGTAGTTAGGACATCACAGTTTAACGTCTTGCTGGACGTAAAGAAATTTTTCACAGTTTAACGTTGTGTAGGACGGAGTTTCATTTTAAGGTCATACTGGACCATTTCTGTATAGTTTAACGTCATATAGCAAGGACGAACTGGTACTGCACAGTTTAGTGTCATGTTGCGAGGACATTGAGGGACTTGCAAATAGTTTAGGGTCATATGCATGGACCATTTCTGTATAGTTTAACATCATATAGCAAGGACGAACTGGTGCCGCACAGTTTAGTGTCATGTTATGGGGACATTGAAGGACTTGCAAATAGTTTAGGGTCATATGCATGGACCGTTGCTGTATAGTTTAACGTCATATAGCAAGGACAAACTGGTGCCGCACAATTTAATGTCATGTTGCGGGGACATTGAGGGACTTGCAAATAGTTTAGGGTCATATGCATGGACCGTTGCTGTATATTTTAACGTCATATAGCAAGGATGAACTGGTGCCGCACAGTTTAATGTCATATTGCGGGGACATTGAGGGACTTTCAAATAGTTTAGGGTCATATGCATGGACCGTTGCTGTATAGTTTAACGTCATATATCAAGGACGAACTGGTGCCGCATAGTTTAATGTCATGTTGCGGGGACATTGAAGGACTTTGTATTTTATACAAAATATTTCTTCAAAAATCTGGCATTAGTTGGAGTAGTAATGAGTTCTCCATCCATCAAGATTAATGAATAAGCTCCATTGGAGTAGACCCTATGTATTGAATAAGGTCCTTCCCATTTTGGTTCAAGATTGGGAGGTTTCTTTCCTGGTATCATTGGAGTTCTGAGGACTAATACCAATTCTCCCTGAATGAATGAACGAAGACGAACTTTTTTGTTAAAAGCTCGTGCTATTCGATTCTGATAGATTTCCAAGTGGTGCAAAGTGAACAATATTTTCTCATCTAACCGTTCCAATTCATTCAATCACTTTTGGGATTGCTCATCTGTAGATAACTGATCACAAATGGCTACTCTGATTGAGGGCAATTGAACTTCAATTGGCAAGACTGCTTCTGTTCCATATACCAACGAATATGGAGTTGACCGCGTTGCATTGCGGGTGGTAGTCTGATAAGCCCATAAAGCATGAAAGAGTTTATCAGGACATGACCTCTTATCTTTATCCACCATATTTTGCAGTATATTTGAAAGAGTCTTGTTAAAGGCTTCTATTTGGCCATTGGCTGCCGCATGATACCGAGATGAATGGTTGGATTTAATGTTGTATTCTTGATACAATTTCTTCACCTCAGAAGAACAGCAGTTGGTGCCGTTGTCCGTCAATATGGTATGAGGGACACCAAATCTAGTAATGATGTTAGACTTGATGAAGCCAACAATGCATTTAGAACTGACTTCTTTGAGAGGTACTACCTCTTCCCATTTGGAAAAGAAATCAGTAACAGTAAGAATGTACTTAAACTGCTTGGCTGTAGCTGAAGGGTAAGGTCCCACCACATCCATTCCCCATGTGGCAAATGTCCATGAGTATTTAGCTGTATGAAGCAACTCTGGAGGTTGATGAATGAAGTTGGCATGTACTTGACATGAATGACACTTCTTTGTGAAATCAACACAATCTTGTATCATTGAAGGCCAAAAGTATCCAAGCCTTCGAATTTGATCAGACAATCTATGTCCAGACTGGTGGGCACCACAGACTCCTGCATGTACTTCTTTCATGACAGCCATTGTATCTTCACCATCAATGCATATGAAGAGAACTCCATCAAAACCACGTTTGTAGAGAATTTTATCTAGGTGGTTTGGGCCATCATAAAGAGTAAAATTGACCACACGTCGCCAGATTTGTTCTTTCTCGGCTCTATCAGGTGGAAGTGTTCCATTTTGAAGGTATTCCCTGATAGGTGACATCCATCCTGTAGTATGACCATACGGTTCAGGAATGGGACTAATTTCATTAATTGCCTCTGTTCTGGCTTGAACATAAGGTGAAATTGCACGACGATGGGCAATACTGATGGTTGTCTCGTCCCGATTTGGATCTGCTAGAGCTGTAGCTATATTAGCCAGTGCATCAGCTTGAGCATTTTTTGATCTTGGGACATACGAAAATGTCGATTCTGAAGGGAATTCCGCCATTAACTTTCTGACGTAATCATACAAAGGGATTAACTCTTCTTTTCTGATGGCATAATCCCCATTGACTTGTTTGATTACCAAGTCTGAATCACCTTTCACCTTTAAGTGATTCACTTGTGCTTGAAGTGCTAACTCCAAGCCTGTGATAAGAGCTTGGTATTCGGCTTCATTATTGGTACCACCTTCCCACAATAAAAAGGAATAAGGTAAAAATTCCTTATCTAGAGAAATGAGTACAATTCCTAAACCAACTTTGTTGAATTTAGGATTTTCCATTTTCTTCCCTGTTGGACTTCTGGAAGCACCATCAAAATACATTTCCCATGTTTGAGGATACTCTTGAATAGAAAAAACTTCCTCATCAGGGAGTTCAATATCTGAAGACGTGTCTTCTTCTGAAGGATGTTCAGCCAGGAAATCAGCCAGAGCTTGGCCCTTTATTGCCTTTTGAGATACATACTGAATGTCGAACTACTGCAAAATAACTGCCCACCTTGCTAGACGTCCTGTAAGCATTGGACGACTAAGGATGAATTTGAGCGGATTATTGCGAGATACCAATTGGACCTCGTGATGTTGTAGGTAGTGTCTCAGTTTATGAACTGCAAAGATTAATGCCAGGCAGCACTTCTCAATACTTGAATACCGGGTTTCTGCTTCAAGCATAGTTCTACTGAGATAGTAGAGGCTATTTTCATTCCCAACATCATTCTTTTGAGCGAGAAAGGCACCCAATGATCGCTCTAGAGCTGTCACATAGAGGATAAGTGGTCTACTTTCAACAGGTGGAATGAGTACTGGTGGACTCAAGAGGTATTTCTTGAGAACATCAAACGCTTCTTGACATTCTTCAGTCCACTGGTAAGTGACTCCTTTTTTCAATAATTTGGTAATGGGTAAACTTTTGCCTGCCAAATTGGCGATGAAACGCCGAATATAGGCTAAGTGTCCTTGAAGTCCTCTTAATTCTTTCAAATTCTGAGGAGGTGACATACCAAGGATTGATTTGGTCTTCTCAGGATCGACTTCAATACCACGATGGCGTACAACAAAGCCGAGGAATTTTCCTGAGGTTACCCCAAAAGCACATTTTAAGGGGTTCATCTTCAAATTATGTTGTCGAAGCTTGTGGAATATGACTTCCAAATCAGCCAAGTGATTAGAACGTTGTTTGGATTTAACCACCAAATCGTCTACATAGCATTCAAAAAACTTCCCTAAGAAAGGTTTGAAGATACGATGCATGGCGCGTTGATATGTTGCACCTGCATTCTTTAAACCAAAGGGCATCACCCGGTAACAAAACACACCTTGAGGGGATCTGAAGGCTGTAGATTCCTCATCTTCTGGGGCCATTCGGATCTGATTATATCCGGAATATCCATCCATGAAGGAAAGTACTTCATAGCCAGCCGTCGCATCAATTAAGAGTTCTGTAATCGGAACTGGGAAATCATCTTTAGGACAATACCGATTAAGATCTCTGAAATCGATGCAAACCCTAATTTGTCCGTTGTTCTTCTTTACAGGGAAAATATTAGCCAACCACTTGGGATATTTAACTTCTCTGACGAAGTTAGCTTTGATCAGCTTATCCACTTCAGCTTCAATTTTGGAAGCATAGGTTGGGTGTGTTCTTCTCGCGGATTGCTTAAATCCTCGATGTTCTTTTGGTAAACCCAAATGATGAGTAGCAATATCAGGATCAAGTCCAGGCATTTCTGTATAGTTCCAAGCGAAAATATCTTTATTTTTCTTTAGAAAAGAAATATACATCTCTTGATCTTCAAGGGTCATGGCCGCACTAATTAAAGTGGGACGTGGATCTTTTTCTGTACCCAGATTTACTTCTCTGAGTTCATCCACAGTGGTAGAGATACCCTCTTCAAATGCTGGAGGAGCATCTCTAAGATCTTCCTCTTCCTCTTCATCATGTGCTATTTATTCCGTTTCTACTTGCATAGTAGATGACAAAACGAAATTTTCATGATCAGAAGAGATGTAAAAATTTTCACATTTTGAAGAAGAAGCTTCTATTTCCGACCCTATTGATGATAAAGGGCCTTCTTTGGGAAATAAAGAGGAGATGATGGATTGATAATTGACATCATTATTCACCTCCGATGTTGCTATAACTTCTTCTGGCCTGATTAGAGAAGTATAGGCCTGTTGGATTTCAGCAGATGAAATGATGACGTCACCACTTGTGCTTTCATCACTGTTTGATAGGTTACCAATTTCTCCCATGTTGTCTGGCTCAACTGCCATAATTGACATTACGGATATTTCCAGAAGAGTATTTTGATTTGGGCCTATTTTGTCAATTTGACTGATAGGTAACACATAATCTGTACTCACATGTGTAAATGGATTTATTGGAATTTTCTCCAAACCGTATGGAGCATTAACTTTGGTAATTTCCTTCATTGTAGATTTTTCTCTCCCCTTCATGTGATAAAATTCTGCCTCAATGTATTGAGACTCACATGTCTTGAACGAGGCCTTATCACCATACAATGTTCCAACTTGACCATTGAAATAGTATTTGAGACATTGATGGTATGATGAAGGGATAGCCGCATGCTGATGTAGCCAGGGTCTTCCAAGCAAGACGTTGAAAGCTAAGTCTTGATCAACAATCATAAAATCCGAATTGGATACAAGATCTCCAAACTGAGTTCTGAGTGTAACTTCGCCCAGTGGTTCTTGTTCATTTTTATCATATCCTTGTAACATCATGGTAGAAGGAGATAAATCAGATTCCGTGAGGCCCAATCGACGAAGTGTACGAATGGGCATGAGGTTGACTCCTGAACCATTGTCAATGAAAGCTCTTCAGATATCTACACCATTGACTTTACCAGATAAGTACAAAGGTTTTATGTGCCCATGAACAACATCATCTTCATCTTTATCAGTAAAAGATATCACTGCATGGCATTCTGCAGGATTTTTCTCTATGTGATAGACTTCAGCTGTAGCAATTTCAGCTTCAAACTCCTGAGGACTTGACAAAGCTTCAATGAGTGCTTCCCGAAGATCTTTTGACAGATTCAAAGCATCCAAAATTGATAACTTGGCTGGTACTCGGGCCAATTGTTTCAATATATCATACTTTTGATCTAGAGGTATGCGTTTCCCAACAGGAATATGTGGTTTAGCAGGTACCTTGGAAGCAGATGCTTTGGAAGTTGATGCATCTTGTATTGGGATAGAAGTTGGCAAAATCCTTGGTTTTGGAAGATTAGACTGATTAGATCCATTTACTTGCTGAGATAAAGAAGATGGAACCTTCAATTGGTCTTCCAAAATAATTGTGCCAAGACTGAGTCGACTATTGACAGAAGAACTTGCTTGTTCTTTTTGAACTCACTAAAGGGCTCTACCACGAGTTTCTGCTGCATACACAGTGCTAGCAGGGGTAGAATTGGAGTAGTGGCTTCGGAAAGATCCACGTCTTCCCCTGTATCCTGAACCTCAAGAACTTCCTCGGATTCCCTTATTTGATACAGGGAATTCAGGCTCATAAGAATTGAAATTACGATTGGAATACAGATCTGTTAATTGAATCATATTAACAGAACCGAAGATTAACTCTTCGTCTAATAAAGACTCTGCCTGACTAGCCTGTTTAGGTTGTTCCGTTTGATAGGGAGGTGCCCGTTGTTTTGAAGTAGATGGCATAAAGTCTGCCAGAGTCAAAGACAATTTAGGCTTTGACACATACTCATATTCTTCTGATTCTTTTTTCTTCTTTAAATCAAACCGTTTCTTTGAGGATTTTCCCTCTGAAGAAGAGGGTTTTACCGCAATATTCATGGCAGAAGACACAATTGGTTTCTTTAATTGTGTTCGCAAAATGGCATGAGTATGATTGATTGTCTTTCTGACCATCCAATCATTATACTTTTGTGCATTTCTGCTTTTGACTTCTTGCCATTCACCTTCTTCCTCTGGAACTATAGCAGTAACACATGCTACCTGAGTTGAAGAACCTTTCAACTTGACTTGTCCCAAGTCAACCATCTTTTGTAGGAGGTCTTTGAAGACAAAACATTCCTGGATGGGATGCCCTAACATTTGATTAAAGGGACAATAATTGAGACAATCTTCATCTCCTTCCTTGTTTGGCCTCTTGGGCACTGGTAATTGAACCAAATTATTTTCCAGAGCTGAAATGAAGTAACCAGGAACTTGCTCACTTTGGAAAGAGTATGTTTTACTCTTCATATCCTCAAATTGTTTTCATCGTTGATCTCTTTGATCATTTGGACGAAACGGCCTTTGTTGTTGGTGTTCAGGAGGTGGATCCCTTCGAGAAGATGAAGGTTTTGAAGTAGAAATAGGTACAGGCGCTTGTTTAATCATAACTGTAGCGGTTTCTGCTTTACCCATTCTCCTTCCTGAAGTTGATGGAATTACACGAGATTTATCCTTAGCCTGTATAAGGGAATCTTCAATCTGCTGAGCGATTGAAGTAAGGTCTCAAAACCCTCCTGTGTATTTTACAAGGATCAATGGTGTGCGTAATTCGTCACGCAAAATTTCCACACAGATTGGCAACAGCTCTTCCTGAGGGAGTGCTAAACTCAGGGAATACGTTAATCCCTTCCAGCGAGCAATGAAATCAGAGACTCTTTCATTCTCCCTTTTCTTGTAGTTTGTAAGATCGAAAACTGTCGTTTTTGGAAAAGTTGAGCTGAACTGAAGAAGGAATTTTTGACGAAGATCCTCCCATCCGATGATTGACCGGGATTGCAATCTTGTATACCAGACAAAAGCTGGTCCTTGCAAGGTTCGCATGAAGCATCTAAGTTTCACTGCTTCTTGCTGCTCCAGAGTTCCCATCATAGGATCACAAAAAGACACGTAATGCGTCAAATTTTGTTCAGGGTCTCCTGATCCATTGAAAGTAGGGAAAACAGGGTTTCCAAAACTAGATGGAGGAGAAATTGAATCTACCCATTCAGGGTAAACTTTCTTTTCTGGTTGAACTTGCGCTCGTTTCCCTTCCATAGTTTCTAACCGAGCTGTTAATGACTCAATAGTAGTTATTAACTTTTGGGAAACATCAGGTTGAATTTGGTCTTGGGTAGGTGCAATGAATGGATCTTGGACATACGTGGTGATTGGTGCTGCAACTGATGGTAGCACTGCCAACCGTTGTTGCGTTTGACCCGTAGGATTAGACCTCCGAGGGTGTACTGATAAAGGAGGATATTCCTGATCCTTCTCAGTAGTTACAACAAATTCCTTCGGCTGTCGGACTTCAGCATTCTTAAGAAGAAGACCACTCTGAAGTAGTTCTGCATTCAACCTTCTTAATTCTTTCATTTCTTCCTCTTGTTGTGCAAACCTTTGCTCTAACGAGAGCGATTGACCTTCTCCAGAGGAAGGATATGTAACCTGATTCTTTCCCCTCCCTTTTTTGGATACTTTTTGGAGAGAGGGAAATGGATTACCTAGGTTCTGAGTAATCCTTTGACTTCGTGTACGCACACCTTCTTCATTTGTATCGGCGCATACATTTTCTTGAGTAGGACGCTCTTCATCTGAGTCCCCTGAGTTAGTCTCCTCTGGTGGATTAGCAACGACAACATTGATGACATTGATTGATGTATCATACATCGCATCCCTTCTATCAACATTTCTGTGATATTGTCTTCTTTCATATCTTTGATGAGAAATTTCCTTTTGTTGATTCAATCCTTTGGGAGCTTCTTGACGAGCTATAATTTGGAGGGAATCTCCTTATAGTTTGGCTCTTCGTTCCTCTTGGGGCTTCATCCCCAATCGAGAAAAGACCAAAATTCTCTGAGAAGGGGATTGATGATTTGAAAGAGTCCCTAGTCTCGTGAACTGGGGATGTTCCTGCTGCTTCCGCTCAACTCCTCGAATCCCATTTGTTGACTCTGAGGGTTGGGTTAAAGGAGTCCCCAGTCTGACAAGCTGGGGTGGCTCTTGACATGCTATGTCTGAGATCTTCTTAAAATATCTCTTGATCTTGCGAATCTTAGTTCGGAAATTAGCTGGATGCATTAACCTATATCCACTTTTATCACCTGGTTCAACAGACTGTTGGATGATTTCCGAGACTTCTGTCATTTGATGACGTGTTTTCTCCATACGAGAGGCTTGTGAAATATTCTCGCCTGCTTGATGTAGGATCAATTAAACAACTTTTTCTCTATATGCTTGATTTTGAGAGGAACTAGTTGAAGCCTGTTCTTGAGCAAGCTTTTGATTATGAACAAAGACCATTGACTATGGCCGGCCATGGGCAATAACATTGCATGATACCATTTTCGGCGGGCTTTGCTGACTGGAAAGCACTGTGAAATGTAGTGCTCCGTGAACACCCCATCCTATGATATGAACACCAGATGGAGCATTAGCAATTAACTGACGCAATTTTCTTAGTGCGCCAAGGCATGAATGTTGAAGGGTTCTCTGTTGCTTTTCAGCCTTCGGATATCGAGAGACTGATAGAGATGCCAAATCAATATGACGTTGTAGCCCTTCTATTATCTTAAGATGATTTTCATATTCATCATAAGATAATACCTTCTTCTTCAATTGACAAAGAGTTTTCCATATGTTGAGATGAATATCATGGACTCCATCTTCCGTCAACATCTTTGGAATGTCATACTGGGAGTCAGCCAAAGGCCAAAACATGACTGCTACCTCACTTTTTGCCAGTTTTTTCCTCATGTTCATCATTTCCTCTTTATCATTAAATGAAGATTCTTCTACCTGTTTTGACTAGAGTTGGTGTTTCCTTGTTTCTTCATCAGATTCAACAAGATTGGTAGAGAGATCATTGATCAAACTAGAAGATGCATGACTTAGGGGTGGTTCGGAGAATGACCTACACCATGAGATATCTTCTGATTGAGAAAGTATTTCACTTGCTAGCGATAAAGCATCATACATGACTGGTTTCGCATTTGCAAGTGCCTCAAGATAAGAGGGCTTTCTCGGCACTACATTTTCCACTGGAGTATTTTCCAGGAAATGTGAATCACTACTGCGGAGAGGACTTTCGCAACGAAATTCATCATCATGGGGAGGACCACCATAATGGGTTACAACAAAAGATGAGATCTCTTGCTACTTGGTCTTCTGACCACACAGAGGGTTCCTGTGGCTCTCATCTGAAGATGAAACTTCAAGATTGACCGAATTTTCACGAAGAAAGCCTTCATGAGGAAGTGTCTGTTGAAGACCTTCGGAATTAATGTTCCCGTTATTGGGAACTGAGGGAGTAGAATCTTGAATTCCAACAGATAAATGTCTGAGGGCTTCAAGAACTCCAGCATCGAGCAAGGCTTGGTTACAGATTGGCCTTTGATCTCCTGAATGTGCTGGGCAGATCTTTTTATTAGATGCATTCTTAATCGCTTTAAAAACCACTTGATGACGAAAGTGATTTCTCTGAGCAGGTGTATGTGCCTGATCAGGAAAGATGGTCAGGTTAGGCTGACGATCTCTACTCAAATCAGGTGTATGTGCCTGACTTGGTTGTCCATATGATATTGGGGAGTATACCCCATAACCCTCTTGGACTGGAACAGATGTGTGTGTCTGTTCCGGAGTGAATCGTTGATGTGTCACTCCACTGCTAGGGATAGATTTATGTGTCTTTCCCTGAGATGATGCTGAAGCTGTTATGATATCCTGGCAAGCATCCAGAATATGAGCAGGAATTTTCTTCTACTCTTTCACCATTGAAAAAATATGTTTGGTGACTTCAGATGCCGGAACGGGGATATACGTCCATTCCGGGCTTGGAGTAGGTGTATGTGCCTGCTCCTGTCCTCCTTTTCCTGTCAGTGAATCCTGACAGTACTCAAGTGTGGAGGCAGAGAGTTGAGTCTGCCTCCTGTTTGTCGTCGGAGCTTTCCGACTAACTTCTCCGTGCGCTACCAAGCGAGACTGTTGGTAGGCTTGATTAGTACTAGCAGGTGTATGTGCTTGCTGATTACACTTCGCCAAACACGGTTGATGAGATCTATCATATGTAGTCAGGCGAGCCTGCTGACTAACTGATGATGTATAAGTAGGTGTATGTTCCTGCCTATAGTACTCCACCGGAATTGCCTGGCGGGATTGGCGTGATGCTGCCAGACGAGTCTGCTGGACAGCGGAATTAAAACGGACAGGTGTGTGTGCCTGCTCGTTGTTTGCCACCAAGTTAGGTTGGTGGACTTCTCCAGAGATGACAGGGATGAAAACCTTCCCATTGTTAACCGGATTCTGTCTCTGGCGGTTCGTCTTGCCTGCTCGGGTTCGAGGAACCTGAGATGAATGCCAGGAGTCGGTACCCTCATCATGTTGAGGGCGCACTGCCGCAAGAGTCTGGCGGTGATTGTTGATGGGAGCCCTCGGTAAGGACTCCTGTCTTTTTGAATTAAGGCCATGAGGGACCTGCTAATTCACTTCCTCAGTGTAAGGGAGCGAATGGAAATTGCGTTCCGGGGATAATGACCCGAAACGGTTGGAGACGGTAGTCAGCACTGCCTGCCTCTTGATCACTGGTCGTCGTTGTCCGGACAACTTGTGTGAGTTGTTCACTTGGAGGGCCTGTCGGGCAGCCTCCAAAGTTGGGATGGTACCGTGTTGACGGTACTCCTTAACCAGCACATTTGATACCCAACGTTGAAGACGCTGAGTAGGTGATGTCATCCTCAGAGCGGATGAAAATCCAGTAGGAATAACAGTAGTGTTATTTGTAGCAGCAGTATTCACAGATGTGAATTTGAGAGCATCCATTATGGAAATACAGAAGATCTTGGAAAAGAGTGCCTGTTTGATATAACAGACGTAATCAAGATAAAATTCAGCCACTTCATCCTTTGGATGAGCACACATGTCAATGATTGTTTTTGTTAGCCCTCTTATTAAGTTTTAAATAGGGGATTAACAAATAGGTAAAACATTATTTTAACTTGGTTAAGGATTCATGTTGGGTTCACCATTTTTTGTTTCCCTCGGAATTCGGGGATGACCTCCTGGATGGGAGATTCAAACGTTCCGATCGGTTTCTAGCGGGTTTGTTCGTAGAACCGGAAACATCCAATGATTCCACATCCATTTGGACCTACTTTCCAAAGGTAGGTGCTCATTAGCTTGTGGACTGATGAGTCTTAAGAATTTGCATTGGTCGAGAGGATTGGAGGTCGGACTCATCACACCTTTTTTGAGGGGAATTATTGTCTATTCCGGGACTCTCTTTATAGATTTAAGTTATGTTCGTGAATCCTTATTACATTACCAAGTATAAAATGAGCTTTTCCTTCAGTTTTGACAATCAATGATTAAATATGTAAGAAATTTAGAGAATATTTTATATGTATTCGAGGTTCTTCATCAATAGAGAATCATCTATATCTATTTAGAGATTCTTGGTCAATGGTAACCTTGAAAACATTCAGATAAAAGTCTCTTGGTCATTATGATGACCAGGCTGGTTTTAAAGCCACTCAGTGGGGCACTTGAAGTTTATTATCATTCAGAAGGACATGAATTATTTCAGAGTTGGGATTGAACCCATAGATGGGCTACCTACGTATCCTTTGTTTTGGAAAAGGAATCAGAACCCATGTAGTTCAAGTAAAAGAGTATGATGTTTATGATTGATGGCTCAAAGAAGGATGTCACAATTACTTTTACACTCTAATCTCACATGAGTCATGCTCGGTGTGAGAAACAAGAGGTATTGGTAAAAAAAATAGACAATTGTGCCATGAAATATGCAATAATAAGAAATGGTTTGGGGCTTATGTATGTATGATTTCCCAGAGGATTTACTTTAGAGAAAATCTAGGAACAGGGTCCATAAAGGTATATGTGCTTCATGGATATTTGAATACTCTAACTTGGGACTTATTCCTGAAAAGGAAACCCAAATTAGGAGAGGATTGATAACTGGGTTTTACTCCTGAGAAGGAATCCCAGATTAAACGTAAATTAGGACTGGTTAAAGAGAATTTAAGGGACTGGGACTTATTCCTGAAAAGGAAGCCCAGATTAAGGATTAAGGTTTGGGGCTTACTCCTGAGGAGGATGCCCATATTTGAGACTGGGGTTTACTCCTGAAAAGGAAGCCCAAATTAGAGGATCTAGGGCTTAATCCTAATAAGGATGCCCAAATTAAGGGACTTGGGGCTTACTCCTAATAAGGATGCCCAAATTAAGGGACTTGGGGCTTACTCCTAATAAGGATGCCCAAAAATTAAGGGACTTGGGGCTTACTCCTAATAAGGATGCCCAAAAATTAAGGGACTTGGGGATTAATCCTAAAGAGGATGCCCATAATTATGACTGGGACTTATTCCTGAAAAGGAGGCCCAGGTTAGGGGACTTGGGGCTTACTCCTGAAAAGGAAGCCCAAGATTATGACTGGGACTTATTCCTGAAAAGGAGACCCAGGTTAAGGGATTAAGGTTTGGGGCTTACTCCTGAGGAGGATGCCCATTTTTGAGACTGGGGATTATTCCTGAAAAGGAGACCCAGGTTAAGGGATTAGGGTTTGGGGCTTACTCCTGAGGAGGATGCCCATATTTGGGAATTTTAAGAATTTGGGGCTTACTCCTGAGGAGGATGCCCAAATTTGGAGGACTTAGGACTGGGGATTATTCCTGAAAAGGAGACCCAGGTTAAGGATTCTCTCATCTTAAAGGATGAGGTTGAGTGAATGGACTCTCAATATTTAGTGACATAAATATATGTAAATCACTAGGTTTTGAGAGATATTCCACCGAATTCCTTTCAGATAAGGAAGTCAAATCAAGAAATCATTCCATAAATGGCTTTGAAGAGTGTCTTGAAGACTGAATCTTGAAAAGGAATGGTGTAATGGCTTAAGAGGGGTGAAATGGGCAAGAAAGGCACCCAAAAAGGAAGGGGCGCGCAAGTCTTAGAAGGCGCACAAGTATTGCGTGGGCGCGCAAGTGTTGGTCACACAGGTATATCTGCGCGACATGTGGTGTACTTGCGCGATGGTCAACCAGCATTGAAATACTTGAGCGACTCTTTATTAAAGCCTTTAGAATCCTCTTGAGGTTCTTCCAGAAAAGGGACGTGCAAGTTCTATCGAAGGAGTAAGGCAGCACGCAAGTGTGACCACTTCCCTTAAGGGCTGGCCACTCAGGCGCGCAAGTGTTGATGAGTTTCAACACTTAGGCCTTCCTCCCTCTCTTTAGATCTTCCGTTCTAGGTAAGAAATTACCTTATAAGTGTTCCGGAAGTTTTGAGAAGAGACTTGGGCGTCGGGAGCTTCAATCCGAGTTTCTGGAAAAAGATCCTCTGGAATGGGGGGTCCACAGGGTCTATTTATAGGTAAGAGAAGACCCTGGGCGGTTACCAGGCAGTTATCAATTAGGTCGCGCAAGCCAGTTGCGCGACCATAAGGGCGTCACGCAAGTGGACTTGCACGATAGTGATAAAACTTGCGTGGTGCAGTTTCTTTTGATCCTTTGTTCATGCCTTCATCGATTTTTTGATATTTTCTTCAAAGGTTGAATCATCTTGAGCTCAGATATTCCCCTTTTCCGATCTTTAGATTCTGTGACGAAAGGAGCGTCAACACATATTCACAACTTATTACATTATGTGGTGTATATACTGAAAATTTTGATATTTTATATCATGAATCTATTTATATTTATTTAATTTAATTTTTCATTTGATTCTATTTCCTTTATGTGGATTATTCTTTAAAAGTTACCAAAGTGGTAAGGGTTTATTTCACAATCTCATCATTATTCAAGATTGTTTATGTTTAGGTATCTTTTAGGGGAATTATTTTATATTTATATCTTAAAATAAATATATTTTCATATCCATTGTTTATTAATTAACTTTTGAAAGTAATAATAACATTTTCCTCTATTTTTTACTTAAAATGATTGAGAAAACATTTTTATGAAAATCTGACATTATTTATCTCTTAGGTCAAAAATACTTTTTCATTATATTCCATTTTTCCCAAAAAAGTTTTAAAAAAAGTTTTTAAAATTATTAATTTTTTTTATTAAATTATTTTTTAGGAATTTTTGACTTTAAAAAAAATTAAAATGAATCTTCATGTTGTTTCCCATACAAGGCCCGTTTTTCATTAACCGAAAATGTGAACTGAATATTTTTTATCATCTATGGAATGTAAAAAATTCACCACCATCATGAGAAACCAATTTTTTTAAATAATAATTTATAATTTTCAACGTTTTTTTTAAAATTAAATTATTTTCCAATTTTTTTAAAAAAATTTAGTTTTAAAAATCATTTTAAAGTAAAGTGGTTATTTTCCTTAAGAATGTTTTTAATGAAATTTTTATTTTATTTCTATTCATCAATAACATAAACACTATATTTTAATTATTATACACTAGAGATATGTTGTAATTATTCCATCTTTATTATTTATCTGTATTTTTTATGAGTATTTTGACTAAGGATATACTATTTTATTACCATTCACCTTGTTACTCTGGATAGTTTATGATTATGTTAATTGCTTGAGGTTAATATTAATATTTCATTTATTAGTTTCTAAATATGAATGTTTATGTCTAATATGTTTCAACCATTCATATGAGTAATGAATTTGACTTAATAAGTGATGGGTGGGGCCTGCTATAGGCCCCTGATGCATCAGTAGGTCTCATGAGACAAACTATATTGGGTTTTTTGCCAAGGCCTCACCCAATTATGTAAGATACCATGGAACGAGTCCGTGATAATATGGTTATGTGTCTATCATTGTGAATTAACTCGTTAAGATATTATTCATTGATATCTATGTGATTATTTGATTAGTTAGAATATCCATGGAAAAATTTTATGATCATGTGATTCTGTATATAACATTATTTGTTAATTATTTATTTTTACCATATTATGCTCAAGTTATTGACTAAATGGAACATGTTTTAGTTATTTATAGTTAAATAATGATAATGATTTATTTATTCATAGATTTCTCCATAATCATACCCTAATTGATCATTTGAGCTCACCCCTTTCTAATATTTTATTTTCTATAGGATACCATGAAGTGCTTTGTGACTGATATGTAGGGATATGCTAAGGGTAAATATGGATTCTCAATTAAAACACATTGTGTATTTTATTTTTTTAATTATAATGTGAATTTGATGCATGTATCTAGTTTACCATGACTAATAAACTATTATTTCCTTCAAGATGTGATTTATTGTATATTATTACAATACAATAAAGTAACCATCGATTCTATGATACTAGGACCGGGGAAACTATAGTTAGTCTCAAAGGAAGTTTAGTAAAATCCTTGGGAACTAGATTTAGGAAAACATAGAATAAGGAAGATAAAATAATGATAGAAATTGAGGATAAGTATAGGATAATTTCTTGATGTTTTGGTAAGTTAAAGATTATGGGGTTTTCCAAGAAATACATCCCTTCCTGGATCCTATAAGTGGATGTGGTTCTGGTATAGATGTACCTAGGAGTATTAACTCTGAAAATGCATGTCGGGCATGATTTGAGCATTACTTGGTACATGAAAGTGAGCCTTACTACGCACCTAGTTTTTCTATCCTGGGGGATATACTTTGGATAATTCAAATTCTCACTACAAACAATTATTAAATATTCAAATAGATTATTATAATTAATGACCTAGGTTAAATATATGGTGTATTATATTAAAAATAATTTTTCATGATTTAAATATTCTATAAATTATTATATGATTTTACCACTACAATAATTATTGATCACACTATGATTTTCGGTTTTACTCAATGGATGGAACCTGAAGGAATCATGTTAACATTGAATATGAAGAAAAATATGGTGACTGTGAAAAAAAACGGGATGATGAATAGCATGAATGATATCAAGAATATGACTAATCAATTATCCAGAAAAATGATTACCAACCTATACCTTAACTAACCCTCAGATTCACCTAAGAAGAGAAGTATGGAGTACCCTAAGAGCTCAAGTGATAGAGATTATAGAGGAATTAAGGATCGATTTCATTCATGTCATAAATATTTAAAGAGACATATAAATGTATCTCAAAGGAATGGAAAAATGTTTTATGTGTAGAAAATAATGGAATAAAGAAATGAATTTCTAAGAAAAAATAAAGAGTATGATGGATGGAAGTAAATTTCATCCGGGGATCCATTTGTAGTTTTTTTCTTAAATGTGGGAAACCTAGGAATTATCCAAGTCAATTAACTCTTTTAAATTTTACCCCCTAGACCAAGGAAGGACCAATGATGAAATAAAATGGTTAAATTATTTATGTATTTATATTAAAGAATAAAATTGTAGAAGTATTTTTAACATTGTTTTTTTGGTTATAATAATCAAGAAACATATATCGATTTTTTTAAATTTTAGAAGCATATATGTCTTCATTAACTTACATTTTATAGATAATATCATGGGTTTATGGGTTTATGGATGATAATATGTTCAATGTCTTAAACACCCCTGTTGGTCGGAGTGGACACTCAAGAGGGGGGTGAATTGAGTTCCAATTAAAATTTCTGTTAAAAACAATTTCTATTAAAAACCCCCAATTTCAAAAACAAATTAAACTGTAGTGAATTTATATAGATTATAAAGGTTCAATTAGTTTCTCAAAGATTGATTAATTCTCAGTTAACTTAATCTTATGATTAAATTAACTTTTGAAACTAACTTACTGACTTATAACAAATATAAACACTTGCGAATTTAATTATCAAAGTAGCTTTGAAGAAAGATTATATTTCAAAGTAATAGCAGCGGAATATGAAATAAATATGTATAGTATGGATATAGAGTATAACTACAAACACAGAGAATTAACCAAGAGGTTCAGTCTCAAGCCGAGACTTAGTCCTCTCAAAAGTTTATATAAAAATGATCCACACCCTGGATCGGGGTTAACAACAGTGAACACACTGTCCAGGTCACAAGACCTCTACCACAGTTCTACGTGGGAAAACAAACAACAGCAGTCAGCTGTCCAGGTCACAAGACCTCTACCACTATCCACAGTGGGAAATGAAGTGTAAAAAGGTTTGCTGAGGATTTACAGATCCTCCAGTGAAAGTACAAGAGTCAGTGTGTGTGTTTAATACAGCAGATAACACACACTACTCAAAATGTAGAATAAATAAATCACAGAGCAGAGATGTAGAGTTTAGAAATGGCTCTAGTGATTTTCAGTGTAGCTCTGGACTCGTCTTGGAATTGATCAGAAGTGATTCTGAGTCCTCTTCTCGATTTTGTTTGAGAAGCAGAGTGTCATATGCTTCAGGTTCACAGGCAGTGAGATGTAGTCGATGAAGCTCTTCGATATTCTTTTGTATGCACACACTCTTCTTGAGTAGGCTTGATTGTATATATGATTCTGTCTTGCTTCTGTTCTTCTTGTATGCACAGAGCTCTTCTTGAGTATGTCGTATGACTTCCTTATCTTTGTGTGTGTTCTTTATCTCACTGTTGTCTCTGTTCTTGTCCTTTCTTTCAGCAACATCTTCTTGTATTTATGTCACGTGCTCCGTAGGACAGAAAAGGTTTCCTTTCCGCAGGTACGAGGTACGGTTTCCTGTCATCCGACAACCTTTTATTAATAATCTGTCAGAGCATTAAAATATACCTAATATGACCGTTGGTTAGATTAAATAAAGATAAAGATAAAGAAATTCAAACAGTTGTTTATGACTGTTCAAGTGGTCGGTAGGTCATCAACATTAGAGTAATGATCGGTGACTCAGATAGATCAGCATCGGTCTGTCATCTGATCGGTGAGTCATTTTGATCAGCATCGGTCTGTCATCTGATCGGTGAGTCATTTTGATCAGCATCGGTCTGTCATCTGATCGGCGAGTCATTTTGATCAACATCGGTCTGATTTGCATTGGTGACTTATTTGCATCGGTGACTCATTTGCATCAGTGAGTCCTTGGATCGGTGACTCATTTGCATCGGTGACTCATTTGCATCGGTGAGTCATCTGCATCAGTGAGTCCTTGGATCGGTGAGTCTGATGGATCGGTGCGTCTGATGGATCGGTGAGTCTGATGGATCGGTGAGTCTGATGGATCGGTGAGTCTGATGGATCGGTGAGTCTGATGGATCGGTGCGTCTGATGGATCGGTGAGTCTGATGGATCGGTGAGTCTGATGGATCGGTGAGTCTGATGGATCGGTGAGTCTGATGGATCGGTGAGTCTGATTGGTCAGCATCGGTGAGTCATCTGATCAGTGCGACCGTTGTCCTTTGATATTGGATCAGTGCTTCCGATGTCTGTTGAATCCAGAAGACTTCCAACATACTTTGTAAGTCAATAAGCATAGACAAAAACATGATAACCGATTCATTAACAGATTGGAGTTATGTTTATGAGAAATCAAACCAGATTAAGCATCAATGAGTTGTGATGATTTGTGATTATTAAAACATCAAACATAGACATGAAATCAACAATCTTCCAGAGGGCTCAACAATCTCCCCCTTTTTGATAATCACAAATCTTCATATATATATAAAAAATAATCAATCAATAATAAGAACATAATGAGAATAAAAGTAAAGAGATATAAATCTCCCTCTTAATTTATCATTCCCATATATATAGTATTCAGATTTCTCCCCCTGAGATATTGATCTCCCATTATATATATCTTTCTCCCATAATATATATCTATCTCCCATTATATATATCTTTCTCCCATAATATATATATGTCTCCCATTATATATATCTTTCTCCCCCTATATATATCTTTCTCCCCCTATATATATCTTTCTCCCCCTATATATATCTTTATCCCCCTATATATATCTTTCTCCCATAATATATATCTTTCTCCCCCTTTGGGATAATCAAAAAGGAGGGAAAACAGATAAGGGACAGGAGAAGCAGATTGCAGAGAGTATAGAGATAAAACAAAAATGATAAAGCACAGATTATTACAAGTAGCACATTGTTCACCCTATCAAAAACAATACATGGCTATTTGTTGGGATGCAAAGGGGCCTTCCCTTTGTCTTTTGGATCAATGGTAGGTAAGGTGGAAGGCTTGGAGGCAGGCTGTGGTTCACGGAGCTGAAGTGGCGGTAGGACAACTCTGGCAGGTGCAGGTGGAGGTGCCATAGAGTGTTGGTGAGAAGGAGCAGGAGCTGGTTGAGAAGCTTTCTGAGAGACTGGTCACAACTGAGATAGAGCTTGGGCAACAGACAGCTGATTTGGAGCTACATCAGAGGCACTGAGAGGTTCAGAAGTAGGGAGTACAATTGCAGTGGCCTGTGCATCCAAGTAAGGCTTCAACAGATGAATGAAGTCCTGAATGACTTCTGCTCCATACTTCATAGCTTTTTCAAAATCGTCCTTGTTCTCCATGAACTGTGCTAAGGTTGGGGTAAACTCTTGTAATTGGCGAACTTGAGTGTTGAAGGCCTGAGTGACTGGAGGTAATTTCAGATTCTCTGCCAAGACTTTGAAGTTTGCAGCCATCTCATGTTTTGTATAAATCTTGGAAAAGTAAGTATCAACTTTTTCCTTGATCTCTTGCAGGGATTTCTTAGCATCTGCTGAATATACTAAGGCCATCTTATGACTATTATCACAGAGCTCTTTCATCCTCCTCAAAGATTATAAGTCAAGAATTTGTCTTACAGCCGCTAACTCTTCATGCACAACTTCTCTTAGAGCTTCTATCTCACGGGTAGTGATCTTGGTTACCTTTCCTGTACTGGCTTGGCCGACTATGTGAGTTAGTTCAGCTTTCAACTTCCTCAGGTTAGACTTGTTGAGATGTTCAATCAGATTTCTTAAAACTTCCATCATACCAGAGATGGTTGATCTGAACTCATTTGATAGAGAAATTAAGCCAATTTGGAGATCCTTCAAAGTCTGATTCAAAAAGGCTATTTGCCTGCCAATAAGGTCACCAGTATTGGCTAGGTCTGGCTTCACAACATTTGATACTCTCTGTGAGAAGGCTTCCAAAGAATTTTCAGAAACTTGTAGAGACACTTGAGTAAGAGCATTAGAAACTTCTTCTCTAACTATGGTTCTCACAGCAGTTAGCAATTCACTCTTAAACTTGTCAAGATCAGCTCGAGAGATTTCAGAACCAGGTAAATTTACATTTACAGGATCAACAGCAGGAATAGACCTTGCTTCTCTTGGAAGGTTCCTTTTCACAGCTGCAGCAGATTCTGGCAATTCGTCTTCTTCTTCAGAATATTCTAAGCCCAACACAACATAACCAGGGTAGTCATCCCAAACAGCAGCACACAGGGTGTAGTTGGGTTTTTCATAGCTTGCTGTTCCACTGATTTTTGGTGAATCATCCTTGCCACTGATATGGATTTCTGGTACTGACTGAGGTTGTTCTACTTGATCTACAGCAAGACCATCCTCCGGTCTGTTAACACTATCAACAGCAGCTTCAACATCATCAGCATCATCATCATCACCATCATGATTGTCATCAGCATCATCTTGCTTATTATTACTCGGTTCAGAGGCTTCACTGTGATATTCTTCAGTATCAGAATCTTCTTCATCACTAAGAATAGGTTCTGACTCTGGTAGGGTTAAGGGTGGACTAGCAGGTCCAAATTCTATTCTTTTCTTGGGGCTAGCAGTGTCTGGATCACTCCTATCATCAGGAGAAGACACACTTCCTTCTGCAGTCGCAGCTTCTTCTTGCTCATCATCATCAGAATAAACTGGTTCCTCATCTGGCTTTAATCCAGGATCTCTCAAATCCTTTGGCCTCTTGCCATGATCTATTGGATTGTAGGCTTCATACAATTTATCTTCATCTGCAACCCAGCACTTCTTCCATGGATTCCAATTTATTTTCATCCTCTTGCAGATCTCTTTGTTAAGACAGAAGGTGCGCTCTGTTTCAACAACTTCATCATCTTCATCAACACATTCCAGATTCTTGAGCATAGTAGATATCATTTTTGAATAAAACAAGGCAGTGGCTTTCTTGGATGGTTTCAACATACCAGCTATGTAGACCATCACATATCTACACAGGTTAATCTTTTCATGTGTTTTGAGTAGAAACAACAGGAAAACATCCTGATACTTTACAGCAGCAAAATCTCCTCTTCGAGGGCAAAGTTGGTGCTGAATAAACTTGAAAAGAAGTCTGCACTCACCATCTAATTCTGAAGCTGTGATTCTTCGTGACTCTCGGTTTCCTGTCAGAAGCTCCAGAGCTAACTCATAAGAGAAGTAATCAGATGTTGGAGGAATATTGCCAGCATAGTCCTCATATCGACCTTCATGAGGTACGTTTAAACATTCAGCCCACTGCTTAGATGAGAAGGATATTTTCTTTCCTTTTACAACAGACGACATCCTAGCAGCTTCCACACCATCAAGAGTGATTTTCAGGTTCATGTAGAACTCATGTACTAGCTTCGGATAATCTATTCGGGTGTTGTCTGAAAACCAGTCTATCCATCCTTGCGATTCAAGAACTTGTAGCAACAGAGACTTACTTGACAGAAGCCACGCCGAGTTGACTTCTTTTTCAACAGCAATAATCCGAGTTTCCAGGTTCAGATTTACTGAACTTTGAGTGGTACTGCTCGACTCACCTCGAGCACGCTTTGAAGGTACAGGGCTATCTGGTCCTTTGCTCGGTCTCTTTTGCTTAGTCATTTGAAGATTTTGAGAAGGAAGGAGTTCGAAGGTTCGAAGTGGAGAGGAAGAGACGTTGAGAGGTTCGGCGGGAAATGAAAGGTCAAAGGTTTAGGGAAGATAAATAGCCGCGTATCATTTATTTTATCATTTAGGGTTCCATAAAAAGTAATTTACTAATTAATAAAAAGTAATTAAAAAAAAATTCGGTTTGACAGAACAGTGTGACAGATCGGTTCCACAGATCGGTTTCACAGATCAGTTTCACAGATCAGTTTCACAGATCAGTTTCATAGATCAGTTTCACAGATCAGTTTCACAGATCAATCATACACAACTCTTGTTTAATAAATTTCATTCTTTCAGAGCATAAGGGCTTTGTGAAGATATCAGCTAATTGATTTTCAGAACTAACAAATTCTAGAGAAATATCACCCTTCTGGTAATGATCTCTTAGAAAGTGATGTTTGACATCAATGTTCTTAGTTCTAGAGTGAGACACAGGGTTCTTGGATAGGTTGATTGCACTAGTATTGTCACAGTTAATTGAAACATGTTTAAAATCAAATCCATAATCCAATAAAGTGTGTTTCATCCACAAAATTTGTGCACAGCAACTACCAGCAGCTATGTATTCTGCCTCGGCAGTAGACAATGCAACTGAATTCTGTTTCTTACTACACCATGATACTAGGGATTTTCCAAGCAAATGACATGTTCCAGATGTGCTCTTCCTATCTAACTTACATCCTGAAAATTCAGCATCTGAATAGCTAGTTAGATTAAATGATTGTCCTTTTGGATAAAACAAACCTAAATTTATAGTATACTTAAGATACTTAAAAATTCGTTTAACAGCTAGTAAGTGTGATTCTTTAGGATTAGCTTGAAATCTAGCACACATACATACACTGAACATAATATCTGGTCGACTAGCAGTAAGATAAAGTAAGCTTCCAATCATACCTCTGTAATTGGTTTGATCAACTGGTTTCCCAGTTTCATCAACATCCAATTTACAGGTAGTACTCATAGGTGTATCACTTTCCTTAATACTATCCAATCCAAAACGTTTTAAAAGATCCTTTGTATATTTAATTTGATTTAAAATAATGCCATCTTCATTTTGAAAGATTTGAAATCCAAGAAAATACTTAAGCTCTCCCATTAGGCTCATTTCAAATTCATTTTGCATAACCTTTGAAAAATCAGTACATAAGGAATTTTTAGAAGATCCAAAAATAATATCATCAACATATATTTGTACAACTAAAACATCTTTTGAAATCCTTTTTATAAAAAGAGTGGGATCAACTACTCCTTTTGTAAATCCTTTAGAGATAAGAAAGTTTGAAAGCCTTTCATACCAAGCTCTTGGAGCTTGTTTTAAACCATATAAAGCTTTAGAGAGTTTAAAAACATGATTTGGAAAATGAGGATTTAAAAAACCAGGTGGTTGTTCTACAAAAACATCTTCAATAATAACACCATTTAAAAAAGCACTTTTGACATCCATTTGATATAACTTGAAATTCAGATGAGATGCATATGCAAGTAAGATTCTAATAGATTCTAATCTAGCTACAGGTGCAAAGGTTTCCTCATAGTCAATTCCTTCTTCTTGATTGTAACCTTGTGCAACTAGCCTAGCTTTATTTCTAACTATATTTCCAGATTCATCTACTTTATTTCTAAACACCCATTTTGTGCCTATGGTCAAAGTGTCCTTAGGTCTTTCTACTAATTTCCAGACTTTGTTTCTTTCAAACTGATTTAGTTCTTCTTGCATAGCCATTACCCAAAATTCATCATTGATAGCATCATTGGTATTTTTAGGTTCTGACTGTGAAATAAAAGCTTGATGTTCAACCTGATTTCTTAGAGAAGCTCTAGTCTGTGTTCCTCTATCAAGATTCCCTACAACAACATCTAAAGGATGGTTCTTTAAAGTCCTAGATGGTCTTGAAAAGATAGGGCTAGAAATTTCAGGTTCATCTACAGATTGAGGTTCAACAGAAGCAGGTTCTGGAGAATGTCCAGAACTGGATGCTTTTATAACAGGCTCTTTAGATTTATCATTAAGGTCCAGAATAGACAAATCTTCTTCAAGATTCTCAAGAGAGGTTTTAGGCTCATATGGATCAGTTTCATCAAACTTGATGTGAACAGATTCTTCCACACATTTGGTTCTTTTATTGAAAACTCTATAGGCTTTACTAGAGATAGAGTAACCTAGGAAAATTCCTTCATCACTCTTGGATGCAAATTTGTCAAGATTGTCTTTAGTATTGAGAATGAAGACTTTGCAGCTAAAAACTTTGAAGTAGTTAACCTTGGGTTTCCTATGGTTCTACAACTCATAGGGAGTCCTCTTAAGAACTGGTCTGACCAAGACTCTATTAATGACATAACAAGCTGTATTAACAGCTTCAGCCCAAAAGTAAATAGGCAGTTCATATTCACTGAGCATGGTTCTAGCTATTTCTTGAAGGGTTCGGTTTCTCCTTTCTACTACACCATTTTGTTGGGGTGTCCTAGGGGCAGAGAAATTGTGAATATAGCCATTGTGTGAGCAGTAAGAATCAAACTCATGATTTTCAAACTCACGACCATGATCACTTCTCAGGGTCTTAATCTTAAGTCCACTAAGATTCTCTACAGACTTGGAATATTTAATAAAGTAAGAACAAGCTTCACTTTTGTGAGCTAGAAAGTATACCCAAGTATATCTAGAAAAGTCATCTAAAAGAACATAGACATAATGCTTCCCATTTAGACTAGAAACTCTTGATGGTCCAAACAAATCCATGTGAACCAACTCAAGTGGTTGAGAAGTTGAGACTTCTTTCTTTGATTTAAAAGAAACTTTATGTTGCTTTCCCTTTTGACAGGGATTACAAACTTTGTCTGCTGGAAATTCAAGTTTGGGTAAGTCTCTAACTAAGTTCTTCCTTGAAAGTTTTCTAAGTGAGTGCACATTGCAGTGTCCTAATCTTTTGTGCCAAAGCCAAGACTCTTTGTGAAAAATATTTAAACAAGGAATGTTCTGCTTAGCCAAAGAATTTAAATCAATAGCATAAACATTTTCATTTCTTAAAGCATAAAATACTAAGACATTTTTAGAGTTAAAAACCTTGCAAGAATCATTTTTAAATTTCACATAAAAGCCATCATCACACAACTGAGAAATGCTTAACAGGTTATATTTAAGTCCATCGACAAATATAACTTTAGAAATTAATACTGAGTCAGTGTTACCAATCTGTCCTAGGCCGATGATTTTTCCTTTTGAATTATCACCAAAGGTGACAAAGCCTCCATCAACTTTTACTAAGCTCTTGAAACATGAAAAGTCTCCTGACATATGTCTTGAACATCCACTGTCTAAGTACCATATCTTCTTGTGACAGCTCTTCAAGCAGGTCTCCTACAAAACAGATTTAGATGGGAGATGATTTTGGTACCCAGATTTTCTTGGGTCCAGACAGGTTAGCCAATAACACTTTAGGTACCCATATTTGTCTAATGGGTCTCATATAATTTGTAGAAATAACATTCTTTGAAAGATAAACCTTATTAGATGCATAACTATGAATATAACTGGTTGAGGCATAAGAAGTTCCAGAATTAACTATCTTCTGTCCAGATTTAGGAATGAATCTAGTTTTGGCAACTTTTCTCTGTCTAGGTTGGTATCCTATACCAGTAGTGTATCTAGGTGCAACTTGCTTTCCTAGCATTTGTGTTAGAGTATTTTTACCATTGGTGAACTTCTCTAAGTCTTTTCTGAGTTTCTCATTTGATAATTTCAATTCAGTATTCTCTTTAAGCAACTGAGCATTCTTTTCTACTTCTATATCCAGATCAGATTTATGCTTAACACTTAAAGCATACTGTTTCTTTAAACCTTTATATTTATCTTTAAGCTCATTACAAGTTTCTTCTAACATGTCACAGTATTCAAACAATTCAGATTTTGACATGTTTTCTGAGTCAGAATCTTCTCCAGAATAGTATGAATTAAAAGCAGGAGTCTCTGATGTTACCTCAGAAGTGTTTGTCATGAAACACATGTTGGCCCGATTCTTTTCAAAGTCTGAAGATTCAGCTTCACTTGTGCTGTCTTCTGAAGCACTCCAAGTAGCCTTCATGGCTTTCTTGTATTTGTTATCCTTGTATTCATATTTCCTTTTATACTTCAGCTTTGGACAGTCAGCTTTAATGTGTCCTTTTCTTTTGCATTCATAACAGACAACTTCATCAGATTTGTCGTTCTTCTTCCAATCCTTTTTCCATTTGCCTTGTTGGTCATACTTTCCCTTGTAATTTGACTTTCTGAAAAACTTCTTCTTCCTATAGAACTTCTTAAATCTTCTAGCAATGTGAGCCATCTCAGCATCACTGTCAGAATCACTTTCACTGTCTTCACAGCTTGAACTTTCATTTATAGCATGAGGCTTTTCCTTATCCTTATTCCTTGAGGTTGTAGTCTTGAAGGCAATAGACTTCCTTCTAGGTTCACCATCTTCTTCTTTGTTCACCTTGAGTTCTTCTTCATACATCATCAACTTGCCAATAAGTTCTTTGACAGGTAGAGCTCCAATATCACATGATTCTCTAATAGAGACAGACGTGCCTCTCCATCTATCTGGCAAACATCTCAGTATTCTCATGATTTGTTCCTTTGCTGGAACAACCTTTCCAAGGGAGGTCATTGTGTTGACTATCTCATTGAACCTGAGATACATGTCAGAAATGGGTTCATCAGGTTTCATCTTAAAGTTATCATATTTAATAGTATAAGTATTTAACCGCATTTCCTTAACATTAGTTGTCCCTTCATGAGAAACAGCTAAGGTATCCCAAATTTCATATGCAGTTTTACATGCAGAAATTCTATTAAATTCTTCATCTCCTAGATCACAGTACAGAGCATTCATAGCTTTGCAATTATTAATATAAGCAGCCTTAGTAGGTTCATCCCAAGTTATTCTTTCAGTGTCTGGAATTTTGTATTGAAATTCTATAGCAGTCCAAATATCAAAGCCCATGCTTTCTAGATGAATTTTCATTTTCAGTTTCCACTGAGCATAATTAGTCCCATTGAAGAAAGGTGGCCGGTTAGTAGCAGCACCCTCAAGTCTATTATCCATGATAAGAAAATTTTAAAGAGATAAAAATTTAGATATAACAGAAATTTTAAGAACTTTAAAATACAACTAAAATCACAGTTCAAAAGCAGAGTACTTTTAGAAAGTATTTTCAACCTCTGATACCAAGTGTTGGTCAGAGTGGACACTCAAGAGGGGGGTGAATTGAGTTCCAATTAAAATTTCTGTTAAAAACAATTTCTATTAAAAACCCCCAATTTCAAAAACAAATTAAACTATAGTGAATTTATATAGATTATAAAGGTTCAATTAGTTTCTCAAAGATTGATTAATTCTCAGTTAACTTAATCTTATGATTAAATTAACTTTTGAGACTAACTTACTGACTTATAACAAATATAAACACTTGCGAATTTAATTATCAAAGTAGCTTTGAAGAAAGATTATATTTCAAAGTAATAGCAGCGGAATATGAAATAAATATGTATAGTATGGATATAGAGTATAACTACAAACACAGAGAATTAACCAAGAGGTTCAGTCTCAAGACGAGACTTAGTCCTCTCAAAAGTTTATATAAAAATGATCCACACCCTGGATCGGGGTTAACAACAGTGAACACACTGTCCAGGTCACAAGACCTCTACCACAGTTCTACGTGGGAAAACAAACAACAGCAGTCAGCTGTCCAGGTCACAAGACCTCTACCACTATCCACAGTGGGAAATGAAGTGTAAAAAGGTTTGCTGAGGATTTACAGATCCTCCAGTGAAAGTACAGGAGTCAGTGCATGTGTTTAATACAGCAGATAACACACACTGCTCAAAATGTAGAATAAATAAATCACAGAGCAGAGATGTAGAGTTTATAAATGGCTCTAGTGATTTTCAGTGTAGCTCTGGACTTGTCTTGGAATTGATTAGAAGTGATTCTGAGTCCTCTTCTCGGTTTTGTTTGAGAAGCAGAGTGTCATATGCTTCAGGTTCACAGGCAGTGAGATGTAGTCGATGAAGCTCTTCGATATTCTTTTGTATGCACACACTCTTCTTGAGTAGGCTTGATTATATATATGATTCTGTCTTGCTTCTGTTCTTCTTGTATGCACAGAGCTCTTCTTGAGTATGTCGTATGACTTCCTTATCTCTGTGTGTGTTCTTTCTCTCACTGTTGTCTCTGTTCTTGTCCTTTCTTTCAGCAACGTCTTCTTGTATTTATGTCACGTGCTCCGTAGGACAGAAAAGGTTTCCTTTCCACAGGTACGAGGTACGGTTTCCTGTCATCCGACAACCTTTTATTAATAATCTGTCAGAGCATTAAAATATACCTAATATGACCGTTGGTTAGATTAAATAAAGATAAAGATAAAGAAATTCAAACAGTTGTTTATGACTGTTCAAGTGGTCGGTAGGTCATCAGCATTAGAGTAATGATCGGTGACTCAGATAGATCAGCATCGGTCTGTCATCTAATCGGTGAGTCATTTTGATCAGCATCGGTCTGTCATCTGATCGGTGAGTCATTTTGATCAGCATCGGTCTGTCATCTGATCGGTGAGTCATTTTGATCAACATCGGTCTGATTTGCATCGGTGACTTATTTGCATCGGTGACTCATTTGCATCGGTGAGTCCTTGGATCGGTGACTCATTTGCATCGGTGACTCATTTGCATCGGTGATTCATCTGCATCAGTGAGTCCTTGGATCAGTGAGTCTGATGGATCGGTGCGTCTGATGGATCGGTGAGTCTGATGGATCGGTGAGTCTGATGGATCGGTGAGTCTGATGGATCTGTGAGTCTGATGGATCGGTGCGTCTGATGGATCGGTGAGTCTGATGGATCGGTGAGTCTGATGGATCGGTGAGTCTGATGGATCGGTGAGTCTGATGGATCGGTGAGTCTGATTGGTCAGCATCGGTGAGTCATCTGATCAGTGCGACCGTTGTCCTTTGATATTGGATCAGTGCTTCCGATGTCTGTTGAATCCAGAAGACTTCCAACATACTTTGTAAGTCAATAAGCATAGACAAAAACATGATAACCGATTCATTAACAGATTGGAGTTATGTTTATGAGAAATCAAACCAGATTAAGCATCAATGAGTTGTGATGATTTGTGATTATTAAAACATCAAACATAGACATGAAATCAACAATCTTCCAGAGGGCTCAACAACCCCCTTTAATGATTTATGTGATGGTATTATACCATGATTAATGATATTTTTGGGAGACAATTATGGAAATACAACCCATTGGTTTAGTATATATTTTAGTGAAAACGTTTTTAAGGAAGAATTATCTTACATTTTGTGGACATAAGTTTAAAGGTGCTGGAAACCTTTAGGGTTTATATTATCTTTGATATTGAGGTAATTATGGGTTATTAAATTTTGAGAATGTTATAGGAATTATATTAATATTAATTTAGAAAGGGGATAACCCACATGTAGGGTGACAACCCATTGCTTTGGGTAAGGCTACATGGCTTGAATCCACCACCGAAGGGAAATAATAGTGAAACACTTACCACTGGACTACATGATTTTTTGATTAATATGAAATTGTTTTTACTTAAATGATTTTATAGAAAAATATGTATGCAATGGATTAAGATTTACATTGGGTGTTACTATTGAGTTTTAGAGATTAATGTATTATATTGGATGACTTGTGCTAACCATGTTGGATTTTTTAAATATTTAGAGACATATAGAAGACTTTACAAACTTTTATGGATCTTATGATCCATCAAAAGTTAAATTTAGTGTTTTTGGCATAAAAAATCATCATGGATATTCATTTCATGAAGTATGAAATGAAGTGGAAATTAATCTATTCACAACCATAAGATTAAATTATGCCTATCATATAGAAAGTTATCATATATTTACATTTCATTATGTTTTCAGTATATATGGTGAAGTAATTCCTCAACAATAGCAAATTCCTTATGTATGTCTCTAATTATTTACCAAACCCAACATGGTTAGTACAAGTCATCCAATATAATACATTAATATCTAAAACTCAACAGTAACTCCAAATATTTATCTTAATCCATTACATAAATATTTTTCCATAAAATAATGTAAGTAAAAACAGTTTTATATTAATTGGAATATCACATAGTCTAGTGGTAGGTGTTTCTCCCTTATCGCCCTTTAATGGCAGGTCCAAGCCCTACGACCTTACTGAAAGTAATGGATTGTCACATGACACGTGGGTTGTCCCTTTTCTAAAGTAATATTAATATAATTCCTATAACATTACCAAAATTTAATAACCCATAATTACCTCAATATCAAAGTTAAGATAATCCATTAAGGTTACCAACACCTTTAAACATATTCCCACAAAATGTAATGGAATTCTTCCTTAAAAACTTTTTCACTAAAATATATACTAAACCAATGGGTTTTATTTCCATGAATGTCTCCAAAAAATATTCTTAATCATGGTAGAATACCATCACATAAAACCTTAAATGGGGTGTTTAATAAATTGAACATATTATCAACCTTAAACCCATAAACCCATGACAGTATCCATAAAATATAATTTAATAAAGATATATATGCTTCAAAAATTTAAAAAATTCCATATATGTTTCTTGATTCTTATAGAAAAACCATTGGTAAAAATAATTCTAAGATTTAATTCTTGAATCCCAATACATAAATACTTCAATAGTTTTATTTCATCATCGGTCCTTCCTTAGTCTAGGGGGTAAAATTTAGAAGATAGAATTGACTCAGATAATGCCCAGGTTCCACACATTTAAGAAAACGAACTACAAATGGATCCATAGATGGACATTGTACTCCCCTTTCTATCTTATTGATATGACATTTTATTAACCCTTTTAATTATGAGGGTTTTCAAAATAGTTATTTTCAATTATCAAATCCTTAATTACCATGATCAAGATTAAATTGCGAGGAAGAAATTTATTTAAGTGGTAGAATGTAATACCCAAAGATTTTTAATTAAGAACATCATGTTTGATAGAATATATGATATAAAACACATAGATTATAAGAGAATTTAACACATAAAAAATTTATAACATATTTATTTTTAAATAAATTCCATCTCTTCGATAGCATGCAATGCATGAAAAACCAGGTTTAAATTAAACATGATACTCTATTAAAATAATATTATTTAAACATGACCATTATAAGTTGACCATTAATTTGGTGAGTATGAATATAAGAAAATAAATTAAGAAAATTATATGGATTACAGATGTATAAAATAAATTCAATGGTTATCTATTGATTAGAAATAAAATAATAACCATTTAAAATTAAAGGAAATGTTTTCTAGAAGACTTTATTTTTATAAAAGGATGTTTAGTTTCATATTTTGCACATAATTTAAAATTATTTTTCAGCAGATTTAGAAGATTTATTTGAAAACATAAAATTAATTTTTTAAATCTACCCATAGAAATTATATTTGGGTAAATGTTTGATAATTTTATGAAAAGTTTAATTTTTTATAAATAGTGAAAATACTAATTTTTATTTAAAACTACATTTTATTAAATTATTTATAAAGTAAATATATATTTTAAATTGGTTTTAAAGTAAATTTAGTTCAATAATATTAACATTTAACTAATTTATGTCATTGGAATCAATTTCATATTTAATTATGATATAAAATCTTTATAAAATTTTGAATATTTTTCTTTGGAAAACCCATTTTTTCAACGCATATACGAGTTTAGTATTAAATTTAATTCTACCAATTTTGTGAATTAAATTTTTAAAAAATAGATTCCATATATTTAATTAGAATAATTTATACTATATAATAAGTTAAAATTAAATTTTTACCCTTATTTATAGTGTAAATTGTAAAAATTAATTACCACGGTTAAGTTTAAAACTGATTTACAATGGTGGATAAACTAAGAAGATAAGGGTTGAAAATGACCAAAAAATTATTTAAAACCAATTATATGGTCATTTTCTACCTTATAACCAATAATGATCTATAATTTCCATTTTTTAGGATTTTGGAATGATAAAAACATTGGTGTAAAATATTATTTTCAAAAATTCCATGTGTGTCCTTTCCCCTACTTATAAAAGGCCACCGACTCTCCTCTCCACTTAACACTTTAAAAAACATTTGGTTAAACCATTAACTAACAAAATAAATTATATAGTCTTATAGAATACTTACTATTGGGATTTTTTTATCATAAATTCAACCTAAAATGGCTTTTGGAGAAAACCTAAATAAGGCCCCCGAAGAATATGCAGCGTTCTTAAACAAGTGGTTTTATTTTATTTTTACTTCCACATACTTCAAATAGTTTTCAACTATGATAATATAATATCATAATTATATCACATATATTGATATGTTATTATGTTAATGTAATAACCTTAGCAGTCTCCACTTCAATCACATGGAAAATGAAATTGGCGCTCGTGTGTACGACAGACTACCGCGTCACGAACCGATGTAATTCGTTATCCATCACCACCATGAAAGGAAGGATATAATGATGGATTTAAGATATTTATATGATATTTATGAAATTATTATACTTATTTAATTATTATTTAAAATATACCTTCTTAATTTTCATTCCGTGGGAGATACGATAACATCGCTCTTTTGTACGGCGGAGTCCCGCCTAGTGAAGCAATGCAATTCATTTTTCACTTACACTTTACATGGAAGGTATTAAGGATAATTTTAATGATTATATGTGATATTTATTACCTAAAATAATTATTTAATTATAATTTCACATATAACTTCTTAACTTCCAATCATTTGGGAAAACAATAACGTCACTCATACATATGTGTGGAATACCTTCTCCACGCAGCGATGTGAAATATTTTTTTTTATTTTATTTTTATATGGATGGTAATAAGGATGAATATTATTAATATAAATTATATATATAACATAATTATTATTATTTAAAAATTAATTAAAATTTATTTTCCTTTCCTTCTATCCGTCAAGAAAATGGAATCAACGTTCACGTGTACATACATCCAAACATCTCGATGGACGGTGTAATCCATTTCTATATCTAGATTTAATATATCACTCTATATAAATATTTAATAAATATATATGATATTTATATCATGTTTTATTTTCGAGATATGATAGAACCCTGATCACTATAAATGGACTTAAATTATCGAACCAAAACATACATGGAAAACAAATCATTTATCACCCAAAACAGTGATTTTAATAAAGAATTAGTAATAAATGGGGGGTAAAAGACTATAAGTAAATCCTATATGGTATTATATATATAATTATGTTTATTATAAAATATTTATAATAAATATATATTTATTATATAGGAGGTTCATACACGTATGAAGGAAATTGATCCCGAGGTAATGGTTTCTCGTCTCACTTATACTTTCGTGAGACATATGACATATTCACCACTTATTTCTTTGTGTGGTGTATATAATAAGACTTTTTAAATTTTATATCATGAATACATTTATCTTCATGGTATTTAAAGTTTCATTTGAATTTATTTATTTCATGGGGATTATTATTAAAAGGTTACCAAAGTGGTAAGTGTTTATTTCACATTCATATCATTATTCGAGATTTTTTATGTTTAACTCTCCCTTAGGGGAATTATTTGATATTTATATCTTAAAATTAATATACATTCTCCTACCATGGTTATTCATGATCTTATTATGTAATAGTACCATTTTCCCCCACTTTGGTAATTAAAATGATTCAGGAAATGTTTTTATAATTTTTTTTCTATATTTCTCTTTTTAGTCAAAAATCCATTTTCATCAAAATCCATGTTTTATAAAAAAATAAAAAATATTTTTAAATTATTTAATTGATTTATTAAACAAAATTTTACCCATTTTTGAATTTTTATAATAATTTTTCAAAGGAATCATCATGTCATTTTCCATAAAATACCCCTTTGGATTTTATCGAAAATGTGAAAGGAATCTATGTTTTAACATGTATGACATGTGTGGAATTTCCCACCATCATAACCAATAGATTTTTTAATTATTACATTATAAGTTTGAAAGGTTATTTTCAAAGAAAATAATTTTCAAAATACTTTGTAAACTTTTATTTTTAAGAATAATTTTAAAGTTAAAAGGTTATCTTCCTCAATAATTTTTTTAAAATTATATTTATGGTATATATATTCCTCGATGACATCAAAACTTTATTTTACTTATGATTCAATTAGGATATGTTGCAATTTTAAAATACTTATCATTTACCTAGATTTTTTATGATCAATTTAAATGGGTATGTACTATTTTATTACCAATTACTATATTACTCTCGATAGTTGAAGATTATGTTTATTGATTGGGGTAAGTATTAATATTTCATATATTGTTTTTTCAATAAGATTTTTTATATTTATTATTTTTCACCACTTTTATATGAGGAATGTATTGGACTTAATATGTTATTGGAGGGACTCTCTATAGCCCTTCAATGCATTGGTAGGTCTCATGAGACAAACTAGCATAGGTTTTTGGTCAAGGCCTTACCCAGTTATGTAAGATGTCTTGGAATAATTCCTTTAAGGTATGGTTATTATATAAGGCATTATCCATTTCCTCATTATGAGATTATACATTGATGTCCATGTGATTATTAGATTAATTAAAATATCCATAGAAAAGTTTCATGCTCATATGATTATGTATATGGAATTATTTGATCATTATATATTACTTTCATATTATTCTCAATTTATTGATTTAATGGAATGTGTTTCAGTTATTTAATTTTCCATATTATGATTTATTTATTCATAGATTCCTTCATACTCATGCCCTTATTGATCATTTTTTCTCACATATTTATTAGGTTTTATTTTCCCTAGGATACCAGGAAGTGTTTTTTGATTGATATATAAGGACATGATAAGGGGAAATATGTTTTTCTCAAAGAAATAACTTTGTTTATTTTATGTTATCAATTTTAATGTGAATTTAAATTATATATCAAGTTTACAAATACTACTAAACTATTCGGTCTTTCAGGATGTGATTACTTAAATATTATAACAATGTAATAAAGTAACCAACAAATCTGGTCTAATATGGTTAGGGTATTTAAAATTACATTATAATTTTACCATTTATTAGTTGTATTATAATAATATATTTAATTACTTAATCATTTAAGACCATGTCAAGTGTTTTAAGGATGTTCAGTTCATAATCCCAAAGCAACTTCAATTGGTTGACCATGGCCAAATATGTCCTTTTCCATCATCTCTAGAGAACTAATCATGAAATAATTAATATTTTTATTTATTAAATACAGTTCTATAACTATCCATGAAAATGATACATAAAAAATTAATCAAATCACTTCATGGAGGTGGTAATCCACACGTACGCACAATTGAAATTATGATTTTCTAACTGAAGGAAGGATAAGAAAATAGATGATATATTATCTTTACAGAATGATAATTATTAAATTGATGTTATTTATATAAATTAAATACATCATAATAACCATCCTTGAACGAAGGTGATGAGAAAAAAATTCCTCAGTTCGTCAGCTGGTAGTCCACACGTACACACGAACGATGTTTGCGTTTCCCATTTGATGAAAAAATGAGATGAATAAGTTTATGAAATTAACATAATAAAATATAAGTATATGTAAGATACATATTTTATTATATTGAAATGGTTTGGATAGAATTTAAATAAGCAAAATAAAAAGAAGTAAAATTAAAATGCTCGGTTGGGACGATTACCTCCCCTTTGAAGAACCTCATCTAGATCTCTCCTTAGTGACAATAGGTATTGTATTTTGAGAAGACCAAAACACATAGAATGTGGATAATTAATTTAATAAGACTTTTTATTAGGGTTTTGTTGATATCATAGGCTCAACATGTACGAGTAATATAATAGAGGTGGCTTCCTTGTATACTAGAGGAGATGGGAACCCATGAAAATAATTAATGTGTTAAATTAATATAAATTAATTTTCTTGTTCAAGTGTCTCAAAATTGATATATTTAGAATATTGGATGTGGATGAGTCAAAATAATGTCATATAATAAAATTTATATAATTTTAGGTGATGTTTTAACCCTTGTATCTTAGTTTTAACCCCATGTTTTCCCTTTTAACAATTACCATGATGATAATGTGTCTTAATCTTTAGAGGCCAAGAAAGTTAATATAAAAAGTAAAGTGATGCATAAATTGGAAACAGATGATATTAGATAACATATAACATTAATTTATCAAATGTTATGATTTTCAATAATTTTAAAACAATTTTAAAAATAATATTTAACATAAAATACCATTAAAGTCATTTTCTGAACTATTCAACTAGTTTGACTTTCAATACATAGATATAGTAAGGTAATTATAATGTAAAAATTTAATAAATCATTAATATCACACACACACACACATATATAACTATTTTTTTTGGAATATAATAATTCATTGTAGTTTTTATATTTATTATATTTTTAAATCCATTTAGTTGATTTTTATACTCTTTACACAAGCATCATGTTAATGTTGTGTAAGAATTTCTGGTAATTATATGATAAAAAAATTGAACATAGATTTTAATAATAAAAAAATCATTCAAATTTCAAAGAACTATTTTGAACTGAACATAAACTCTTTGTATCCCTATGAAAAATATTATAAATATTAAAATAGAGATATTGATAATTTTTATTTATTCTTTACTAAAAATAATACTAAGTTCATTTAAAAAAAATGGTTCCAAATTACAATATCATCGAATATTAGATGATTATATTTTAATAAATATCATCCAATATAAATAAGTTAGTTTTTAGAAAATATTTTTATAGGTTTCTAAAATTATTTTTAACCTTAATTACTAGATATACTCTTACTAAGATGATAAATATTTACCATACTTACTTTTCATTATGAAAAAGAATAAATATGACCTATAAAAAAATATCAATTAAGGATTCAAAATATGAAATCCATTTTTTTCAAATTCATGCTATATAATTTTATAAAATTACTTTTAATACAAAACTGTAAAAAGTTATGAAAGACTGTATTTTATAAAAATGCATTTATAAGTATAGAAATGTTTTTATACAAAAATTAAACATAATGTTGATTGCAAAAAAATTATTTAGATTTTTTTAATCAAAATAACTAATAAAATTTTGAAATAAATTAAATAGAAAATGGTACTTTTTAAATATTTGAATGAAAAAGATAGTTTTCTATAAAATTAATATTTTTTTATCACTATTCACTGAAAAATTAGTATTTAAAAATAAAAAATATCATCCTAAGATAATTATGATAAGCTGGTTTAATAAATTATTACATTTTTATCAAATAAAATTTCAAAAATTGGGTGAAATTAAATATATTCTCATAAAAATAAATAAAAATCGTTTTTGATTAAAATTTATTTTTGAAGCATAAATAGACTTTTCTAAAAACTAAGGGATTATTTATTAATAATTAATCAATAAAATTGTTCTAAGAAATACATTTATATATATATGTGTATATGAATATATATATATATATCCTAACTATGTTACTCATATTCATACCCTCTAATTCAATTACTAGGTTATAACAGTAATATTTAAATATTTATATTTCATGGTCGTTAAAGATTGATGTTGTGTGTGTTGTATCTTATCAAAAATAGTCTTATTTTAAAATATTTTTGTATTATATTCTCCCGACTTAAAAAATTTCATCCTCAGAGTATGATCTCTAGCTTGTTAATTCAAGGGTATAGTATTAATAATACCTTCATTGGAAACCAACATTAGAAAAAGTGTTAATAATACTTCCTTTTGAAAAGAGGAAAGGGAAATATGAAGGTCATCTAGAATAACATAGAAACAGGTTTCCAAATATGAGAATACAATTGGAATGTGAACATATGGTCATGGGGGAGAAAAATAGTGTCCAATGAATAATGAAGAGTGATAGAGATCATGATCACAAGAAACTTAATGATCTCAAAAAAAGGTATAATCCATTATCATTAAATGATTAACACCAATTCATTAGAAATGAATGTAAAAAAGATAAAATTTTAATTTATTAGGGATTATTTTATTATCCCAACTAAAAACATTTTAAAATATACTTACTTCTATAAATTCAATTGTATCCTTTGGTTGTGTGTTTTAACAAGTTTCCACGTATATCTCTTCTGATATTATAAGAGATTAGTATCCATAATGAATCTTTCTTATTCATAAAGCATAAAATTTTTATAGATCATAAGAATTGAAAAAGGTTAAAAAGATATTCCTCCTCTTTTTTCTAAATCCGTAATGTTTGGAAAACTTTAAGATACTACCCAAAATGAATAAACTATTATATAATGAAATAATACATTTAACTCCAAAATTTTGACAATTACACTAAAGGATAATATTAGATCATTCCATAAATATAAAACCATGTATCCCAATTAACCTCAATAACCTCAACAATAATGAATGTTTTAAGCTCAAATTTTGTCTCATACCTTTCATCTTACATCCCCAAAAATGTAATATAATTATTCCAAAATAATACTATACATTAAATATAAGGCTTACATATACCTCAACACAATAAAATGTATCCTTAATTAAAATTATATTTTTATTCAATTCAAAAAATACATTTTTTGGGATGAATGGTTACTTGAATATAAATTAATTTAAACATGAATAAGAAAACAAGAACCATTCCAATTCAACCTTAAGTTATTAGAGACACACACCCAATGAAGAATCCAAATAATTTGAGTACTCCACTTAGTATCCATGTCAAATATATCATCAAGTTGAAATTCCATCTTATCCCATGCCTTGATGTTCTCCTCCATATTAATCATTCCTTTATTAAAACATTGAATAAAATAGTTTTCTAATTATCAACACATTATGTTTATTCATGGTTTTATACCTATTTGAGCTTTCAATCCATTATCTTGGTATAATCCTTCCATGATTAATCTTTAATAATAAACTCTTTTTCCATAATTACATCATTTTAATGCATGAGGAGATCTATATAAGGATATGGAATTGATAGTAATAGGTCTGATGACGGTACCTATTTTTCTTCATGTTACCTCTTTATTTCCCCATCAACCCTATAACGACCCATACTTTACATACATTGTTAATACTTCAAAATTGAAGCACACTTATTACAACATATGACAAAACCACAAAGGACCGTATAGGTATAGTGTCTTTAGAAACTGGGAAACATAAACAACTGGTTCATAAATCTTCTACAGTGTCTCCCATTTATTTCATCATATCTAGGGTCCCTTTTAGCATATTCTACTTAATATCCATCTTCCTGACCTGGGGAAAAGAAAACATAAAAGGGTGAGCTCAAATGCTCAGCAAGGGCAAATAAAGGAAATAAAAATCATATCATATCTTTTTGAAAATCAAAACCTGCAAAAGAGATCATAATATCTTAACATGGAATAAATCATAGAAGTGAAAATGAGATCCCCATAATCATAACATAAAACTTGAAACTTTGTGGCATGCACACATAATCATGGAAAATCATTTCTTGTTAGTCATGACTCATTACCAAGACTATCTTAGTGGAAAAAGTCCCTTTCTGAACCGAGTTCACTCCTCGTTTCAGTCCTGTATCACTGAACCGAAATAACCTTCCGTTCCAGCCATGTCTATCTCATGAGATATAAAATCTTTACCCAATGCATTGGAGGGAGATATAGGTCCCACCCATCTTATAATGAATCCTTTCTTATGTGTGCCACAAAATCATAAATCATACATCATTGCATAACACATGTAATAAAAATGGGATTCTTAAACAACATGACATCATAAAACAATTCATATAAGATAAAGGAATTCATAAAAATGTTTCCATCACAACATAATCAAATCCATGTAATAATAGGGATAAAAACAGAACCCTTTTATTATCTTAGATGGAAAATAATTTTGATAAAACACTTGAACTCCATTCTTGAGGAAAATATCCTTTCTTCTTCAAAAACACTTTTCCTTTCTTAATATGTCATAAAATTTTAAACTAAAAGAAGTTGATTAAAAATAAACTTGAATACTTGTAAAGGAAGCTTCTTGGAAATAATGTTTTAGAAATCCATTCACGCCTTATAAGTTAAAAAAAATCATTCTTCGTACTTTTGTCGGAAAAGCCAAAAAGTACCTCGTACGAAAAACGACAAAAGATTCCTTTCATACATATTACTAAAAACTCACCGAAGGGTAAAAATGGATTTAAAAAATTGTAGGTGGATGTAAATAATATTACATATTGATGAAACATGGATGTGGATGATAAAATACACCCCAGTAAATACTTACGAATAAACAATCTCGGATAAAAATGAGATTGTGATATTTTCCCTTACCTTAGGTCCGATTTGCTTTGTTCGTGTCCGAAGCTCCTGTATAATGGTTTAAATAATGTTATTGACTTATTCCAGAATCATACATATTGATATGATATCATATATGGTCATATTATTAGCTTCTTGTTAGTAATATTTCATTGTTACTTGTTACTCGGGTCTTTATAACTTTTTGTTCTTATGCGTGTTTTGTCGAATAAATTCTTATTCTTATCTTTAGGTTATAGATACTTCATTTCCAGAATGGTATTAGTGTATTATATACCATATTCATTCATTCAATTCATTTATATAATCATTATGAAATGAAGATCATGTAGAACGAGTCGCATCACATCGTGGAGACGGTATTCCGTACGTACGCACGAGTGATGATATCGTTCCTATGATTGTGGAATTGTATTGGAGTATATATATATTATTTCAGTATCAACATTACTTCATAATAATCATATATAGTTACTCATTACACCATTATACCCATCCTTGTAAGGTGATGGTGGAAAATAGATTACACCACGGCGTGGAGACGGTATTCCGTACGTACGCACGCGTGGTGATTTCATTTTTCCATAGGATGGATAGAAGGTGAATTAGGGTTGTTTCATATTTATAATAACATATCAGTATGTAAGTAATACTGATGTTATTACTTTATCATGAACAACTAAAGAAGAAGAAGTTGAAGAAGAAAGAAATTGAAAAGATCGGTAATGGATATTACCTCTTCTTTGGAACGCTTCTTTGAATCCTCCACTTAAGGAACTAAGATTGGTCTTTGGAGAAGACCAGGACCTCTAGGATTATTCTAGGGAAGTGGAGAGGAGAAAATGGCAGGGGTTGGCCGAGCTTGAGTGCTCAATTTGGTGTGAGGAGGAGGGGGAGGAGGTGCCCTTTTATAAGGGAGGAGAGGGGCACCTTAGGAATATCTCAAAATATTATTTTATATTAAAGTCAAAATCGGTTTATAATGGTTCCAAAGGGTCTTATTTCGAAGCTAAAGTGGGGAAGGGTCGAAATCCTATCAACCAATAGGATTTAGACAAGTTTAGGGTATTATTTTAACCTTATCAATTAGATTTAACTCTAAGTTAATTATTTTAACTTTTACCGTGTCTTTTTGTTTTCCTTCACTATATGGTTAATACACTTACTATAACATGCCAAACGAACCCCAAATTGTTTATTATTAATATATATATCCTTATCTAAGTCATTTGGCCGAACCTTAGATTTTTAGGAATAAAATAACAATTAATAATATAATATTTGATTTAAAAACTATTTTGTGTCAATTTTGACACTATTTGATATATGATTTGTTTGAAAGTCATAACAGAATTATATGTTCGAACCAAGTTGATTAAATCAACACTAATATATCATAGTAACCTATAAAATTAGTGTAATTCATAAAAAGTCTCAAATTACATTTATTTTGGTGTTTATAACATTAATTATGTCAATATTTCATTAATAAGATAATTATTGCATCATCATTATGTCATAAATAAATTAAATTATTTAATGTCTAAAAATTACAAATAAAATATCATCATGTAGGAAATCTTTTTATCTTTCTAATGAATTATTACAATTGAATTTATCCTATGTATAACCCCATATTAAAAATGATTTACTTATTAAACTTTGATTTTAACTATTTTAACCCTTCTTTAAATAAATTAATAATAAATGTCCTAATCTAATCCAAGTGGGCCTAAATGGTCATATTTTATTCCTAAGTTTGTTTTTGGTCGAATTACACTTGTCCAATAGAATTAGGACATGTGTTAGGGTAATATTGATATCATATTTACCCTTAGTTACCCTATTTACTATTAACCGCGGTAAAAAAAGTAAAAAGTTACTATTCACCAAAAAATTATTTTCATCTCATTGAACCACATTTTAGTCCTTGATATTAACCGTGTCTCTCGGATTTTCGAAATTCCATTCACAGAAGCGGTAAAATTAAGTTTTATGCAAAATTCTGTTTTTTAACCTACCACTTAGTGGTTTCACTATTCATCAAAAATTGAAAGTTTTCAGAAAAATACCAAAATTTCACCCTTGGCTAATTTAGATATTCTGAGTCCAAAAATGAAGTCCATTTTGAAAAATAAAATTTATAAAATTTTAAAAAGTGGTTATTACTATTCATAACGGCTAGTTTTAATAGCATATTGTTGTTTAGTGAAACTCGGTATTGCGTACGACGCAAGCTATCGAGGAAGGTCGCGATTGCGTGTAAAGCAAGTCAAGCAAGTGTTGTGTAGAAAAAGATTCCTTTGATAATTTATATAACATAAAAGTCTCGGGTGTTACATTCTACCCCCCTTAAAAAGAATTTCGCCCTCGAAATTCGTCACATTGTAACAAACAGATGAGGATACTTCTCCCTCATCATATCCTCAAGCTCCCATGTAGCTTCTTCAAGTTGGTGGTTCCTCCATAAAACTTTCACCAAGCGAGTGGTCTTGTTTCGTAGGACTTTTTCGCTACGATCCAGAATCTCTATCGGCTGTTCTTCATAAGAAAGATCTTGCTCCAGTGGTACAACTTCTAAGCTGAGTACATGTGAAGGATCTGGTATGTACTTTCTCAGGAGAGATACATGGAACACATCGTGAACTTGAGAGAGATTCGGTGGAAGCGCCAATCGGTAAGCTACCTTCCCAACACGATCCAGTATTTCGAAAGGACCGATATATCTAGGGCTCAACTTCCCCTTCTTTCCAAATCTCATAACCCTCTTCTAGGGAGATATTCGTAATAACACTTTATCACCCACTTCAAACTCTAGGTCTTTTCTTCGGTTGTCGGCATAACTTTTCTGTCGACTCTGAGCTGCTCTTATGTGTTGTTGAATAGATCTGACTTTTTCTGCCATTTCATCAACGAGATCAGGTCCTAATAGCTTTCTTTCCCCAACTTCATCCCAGCAAGTTGGAGTCCTGCATTTCTTTCCATAGAGAGCTTCATAAGGAGCCATCTGAATACTGGAGTGAAAGCTATTATTATAAGAAAATTCTACCAAAGGTAGGTGTTGATCCCAACCTCCTTTGAAATCCATAGAGCAAGCTCTCAACATATCTTCTAGGGTTTGAATTGTTCTCTCAGACTGACCGTCTGTCTGGGGATGATAAGCAGTGCTGAAACTCAACTCTGTATCCAGAGTATGTTGAAGACTTCGCCAGAACTTCGAGGTAAATCTCGGATCCCGATCAGATATAATATAAAGTGGTACTCCGTGTAATCTTACCACTTCCTTTACATATATCCTGGAAAGCTGATCTAGAGAGAAATCCTCTCTAATAGGAATGAAGTGTGCAGACTTTGTAAGACGATCAACTATGACCCAAATAGCATTATTGCCTTTGGATGTTTTAGGAAGTCCTGTGACAAAGTCCATAGTGATGTTTTCCCATTTCCATTCGGGTATGGGTAATGGTTGTAACATCCCCTTAGACTTCTGTCTCTCAGCTTTAACTTGTTGACAAACCAAGCATCGAGAGACAAATTCAGCAACATCTCTTTTCATGCCATCCCACCAGAAGTACTCTTTCAGGTCCTTATACATCTTCGTGCTTCCAGGATGAATAGAGAATGAAGAACTATGAGCCTCATCCAGCAGCTCCTTCTTTAATTCGGGGATGGGAGGAACACAAACCCGATTCCTGAACTTTATTATCCCATCACAATCAAGGTTGAATTCAGGAACATTTCTCACCTTCTTTTGTAACTCGACATCTTCTTTCTGTGCCTCTTTAATCTTCACATGTATAGATGGTTGAACATTCATTTGAGAAAGATAAGATTTTTCCCCTTCCATTATAATTCCAAGATCCATCCTTTGTAAATCCATAAATATTGGATCTTTTGTGATCCTCATCATGGATAAACTAGCATGGTCTTGTCGACTTAATGCATCTGCCACCTTGTTTGCTTTCCCAGGGTGGTAATGGATTGAGCAGTCATAATCCTTAATCAGCTCCAACCATCTTCTTTGACGCATATTCAACTCCTTTTGTGTGAAAATATACTTTAAACTTTTATGATCAGTATAAATATCACACCTTTCACCATAAAGGTAATGCCTCCAAATCTTTAATGCAAAGATTACCGCAGCCAACTCCAAATCATGTGTTGGGTAATTTTGCTCATGGATTTTCAACTGTCGTGAGGCATAAGCTATCACCATATCATTTTGCATAAGAACACACCCCAATCCCTTCTTGGATGCATCACTGTAGATCACAAACCTTTCTCCACTACAAGGCAGTGTGAGCACAGGTGCACTGGATAACCTTCTTTTCAAATCCTTGAAATTCTCTTCACATTCCTCTGTCCAGACAAACTTAACTCCTTTCCGAGTCAACTTGGTGAGTGGATTAGATAATCGTGAAAAATCTTTTACAAAACGTCGATAATATCCAGCCAAACCAAGAAAACTTCGGATCTCAGTTACTGTTGTTGGTCTCGACCATCTTTCGATAACCTCTGTTTTTGCTGGATCCACAGATATCCCCTCTTTTGAGATTATATGACCCAAAAATGCAACTTTTTGAAGCCAAAATTCACACTTGGTAAATTTGGCATAAAGCTTCTCCTTTCTCAGGGTCTTCAATATAATTCTCAAGTGATCTTCATGCTCTTCCTTGCTCTTTGAATAGACAAGAATATCGTCTATAAATACTACCACAAATTGATCAAGATAGTCTCTAAAGACTCTATTCATTAGATCCATGAAGATAGCAGGGGAATTAGTAAGACCAAATGGAATCACTATAAATTCATAGTGTCCATACCTTGTACGGAAAGCCGTCTTTGGTATATCCTCCCTTTTGACCCTTAATTGATGATACCCTGAACGAAGATCAATCTTGGAAAAGTATTGAGCTCCGCGTAGTTGGTCAAATAAGTCATCAATGCGTGGGAGAGGATATTTGTTCTTGATAGTGATCTTGTTAAGTTCTCGATAATCAATGCAGAGTCTCATTGATCCATCTTTCTTCTTAACAAATAGAACAGGTGCTCCCCAAGGTGACGCACTAGGGCGTATGAATCCCTTATCAAGATTCTCTTGGAGTTGCTTCTTCAATTCCTGCAACTCAATTGGGGCCATTCTATAAGGTGTCTTTGAAATAGGCAAAGCACCCGGTACGAGTTCTATTGAAAACTCAACTTCACGATTTGGTGGAAGACCCGGTAATTCCTCCGAAAAGACATCATCAAACTCCCGTACAATGGGCATATTCTTAATAGTGAGTTTCTCACCAACTATTTGAGATAAATAACCTTCATTTAGTGGAATCAATACCCATAAGATGGAAGAAATTTCCACTGGAAGGTTATATTCATCCTTGCATTGATAGACGATCATAGATTGATCTGGAATATGAAATGTGACTTCCCTTCTTTGGAAATTGATATGAGCTCCGTATAAAGAAAGCCAATCCATGCCAAGAATCACATCAAATTCCACTAAAGGAAGGATCACAAGATTTGCAGGAAGCACTTTCCCACAAACTTCGATCGGAGAAGAATTATAAACTTTTGATGCGATTGATGTGCCATTAGGTGTTGTCACAGCTAACTCAACATCTAATTGTTGAGGTAATACGGTGATACCCTTAGAAAAGTCTTCAGAAATAAAAGAGTGGGTGGATCCAGAATCAAATAAAACATTTGCTACTTTAGAGTGGATGGTAAGTGTACCTTTCACCACATCGTTATCGTACTCCACATCGCTGATAGAAATTGCATGTGACTTTCCTTTGTCTTTAGCCTTAAGATTTTGTTGACGTCGACCATCATCATCAGCCCTTGGATTTGGGCATTGATTGGAATAATGCCCCATCTCCTTGCACTTGAAACATTGAAGTGTAGTAGGTTCATTCTGTGTATCCCTTCCTTTGTTTGCGTCATTAGACATCTTCTTCCCATTATCACGGCATTCAAATGCCCGATGACCTTCCTTTCCACATTTAAAACATTTACTTGTCCCTTTAAGACAACTCCCTCCATGTTTCTTTCCACATTTTGAGCATAAGGGAAAGTTCATCTTCTTTTCAGTGTTCTCTTTAGAGTTTCCTTTGAATTCCATCTTCCTCTTCTTATCAAACCCATGTGACTGATGGGTTACTCCAATCTCCATCTCGACTTTGAGAGCACATCGAACGATTTCCTCGTAGCTATTGAAGTCCCTTATGGCTAACGCCCTTCGAAGACTTGGTTTTAAGCCACTAAAGAATCGATCGATCTTACTCTCAGGTTGGATAATAATACCAGAAGCGTACCTTGCAAGTCTTGTAAAATTTGCTTCATAGGTACTAACAGATTCATCATCCCTTTGCTTCAGTTCAAGAAACTCTTTCTCCATCTTTGTTCGGAGAATACGAGGGAAGTACTTATTGAAAAATAAGTTCTTGAACTCGTCCCATTCCATAGACTCAATTTCATCCCTTTGCCTCGTATTCTTAACAAGATTCCACCATTGATCAGCATCTCCTTCCAAACGGTACACTGCTAGGATGACTTTATCATGCTCAGAACATTGAAGAACTGAAAATATCTTTTCAGTAGTACTAATCCATTGTTCAGCAACTAATGGATCAGTAGACCTGCTGAAAGAAGGTGGACGCTGCCTCATGAAGGATTCAACAGAATGTTGCTCCCTCCTTTGCTCGTTTGGAAATCCTGCATGATTCATAGCTTGAGAAAGTTGTGTGAGCATGGCTACAAGATTTTGCATTCCAGCTCCCATATCGTTTGGTTGCTCAGGGGGACAATCATTGCATTGCCCATCGCATTCCGCATTAACACGGTTCCTTCGGGTTCCAGCCATTGACTAAAACCAAGAAGAATAGTGTGAGCAAAACTAATTATAATAGGAAACCACATAATTCAAGAATAAAATTTTCATGCTTATGGTCTTATCCTAGGTTATTCATGGCCATTTCTAAGATTGTGTTCTATGCTTAGACTTATTCTTAGGGTTCTTACTAAGGCTTTCACATCCTAGTTTCCAAAGGTTGACTATACCTTTGCTCTGATACCAACTATAACGACCCATACTTTACATACATTGTTAATACTTCAAAATTAAAGCACACTTATTACAACATATGACAAAACCACAAAGGACCGTATAGGTATAGTGTCTTTAGAAACTGGGAAACATAAACAACTGGTTCATAAATCTTCTACAGTGTCTCCCATTTATTTCATCATATCTAGGGTCCCTTTTAGCATATTCTACTTAATATCCATCTTCCTGACCTGGGGAAAAGAAAACATAAAAGGGTGAGCTCAAATGCTCATCAAGGGCAAATAAAGGAAATAAAAATCATATCATATCTTTTTGAAAATCAAAACCTGCAAAAGAGATCATAATATCTTAACATGGAATAAATCATAGAAGTGAAAATGAGATCCCCATAATCATAACATAAAACTTGAAACTTTGTGGCATGCACACATAATCATGGAAAATCATTTCTTGTTAGTCATGACTCATTGCCAAGACTATCTTAGTGGACAAAGTCCCTTTCTGAACCGAGTTCACTCCTCGTTTCAGTCCTGTATCACTGAACCGAAATAACCTTCCGTTCCAGCCATGTCTATCTCATGAGATATAAAATCTTTACCCAATGCATTGGAGGGAGATATAGGTCCCACCCATCTTATAATGAATCCTTTCTTATGTGTGCCACAAAATCATAAATCATACATCATTGCATAACACATGTAATAAAAATGGGATTCTTAAACAACATGACATCATAAAACAATTCATATAAGATAAAGGAATTCATAAAAATGTTTCCATCACAACATAATCAAATCCATGTAATAATAGGGATAAAAACAGAACCCTTTTATTATCTTAGATGGAAAATAATTTTGATAAAACACTTGAACTCCATTCTTGAGGAAAATATCCTTTCTTCTTCAAAAACACTTTTCCTTTCTTAACATGTCATAAAATTTTAAACTAAAAGAAGTTGATTAAAAGTAAACTTGAATACTTTTAAAGGAAGCTTCTTGGAAATAATGTTTTAGAAATCCATTCACGCCTTATAAGTTAAAAAAAATCATTCTTCGTACTTTTGTCGGAAAAGCCAAAAAGTACCTCGTACGAAAAACGACAAAAGATTCCTTTCATACATATTACTAAAAACTCACCGAAGGGTAAAAATGGATTTAAACAATTGTAGGTGGATGTAAATAATATTACATATTGATGAAACATGGATGTGGATGATAAAATACACCCCAGTAAATACTTACGAATAAACAATCTCGGATAAAAATGAGATTGTAATATTTTCCCTTACCTTAGGTCCGATTTTCTTTGTTCGTGTCCGAAGCTCCTGTATAATGGTTTAAATAATGTTATTGACTTATTCCAGAATCATACATATTGATATGATATCATATATGGTCATATTATTAGCTTCTTGTTAGTAATATTTCATTGTTACTTGTTACTCGGGTCTTTATAACTTTTTGTTCTTATGCGTGTTTTGTCAAATAAATTCTTATTCTTATCTTTAGGTTATAGATACTTCATTTCCAGAATGGTATTAGTGTATTATATACCATATTAATTCATTCAATTCATTTATATAATCATTATGAAATGAAGATCATGTAGAACGAGTCGCATCACATCGTGGAGACGGTATTCCGTACGTACGCACGAGTGATGATATCGTTCCTATGATCGTGGAATTGTATTGGAGTATATATATATTATTTCAGTATCAACATTACTTCATAATAATCATATATAGTTACTCATTACACCATTATACCCATCCTTGTAAGGTGATGGTGGAAAATAGATTACACCACGGCGTGGAGACGGTATTCCGTACGTACGCACGCGTGGTGATTTCATTTTTCCATAGGATGGATAGAAGGTGAATTAGGGTTGTTTCATATTTATAATAACATATCAGTATGTAAGTAATACTGATGTTATTACTTTATCATGAACAACTAAAGAAGAAGAAGTTGAAGAAGAAAGAAATTGAAAAGATCGGTAATGGATATTACCTCTTCTTTGGAACGCTTCTTTGAATCCTCCACTTAAGGAACTAAGATTGGTCTTTGGAGAAGACCAGGACCTCTAGGATTATTCTATGGAAGTGGAGAGGAGAAAATGGCAGGGGTTGGCCGAGCTTGAGTGCTCAATTTGGTGTGAGGAGGAGGGGGAGGAGGTTCCCTTTTATAAGGGAGGAGAGGGGCACCTTAGGAATATCTCAAAATATTATTTTATATTAAAGTCAAAATCGGTTTATAATGGTTCCAAAGGGTCTTATTTCGAAGCTAAAGTGGGGAAGGGTCGAAATCCTATCAACCAATAGGATTTAGACAAGTTTAGGGTATTATTTTAACCTTATCAATTAGATTTAACTCTAAGTTAATTATTTTAACTTTTACCGTGTCTTTTTGTTTTCCTTCACTATATGGTTAATACACTTACTATAACATGCCAAACAAACCCCAAATTGTTTATTATTAATATATATATCTTTATCTAAGTCATTTGGCCGAACCTTAGATTTTTAGGAATAAAATAACAATTAATAATATAATATTTGATTTAAAAACTATTTTGTGTCAATTTTGACACTATTTGATATATGATTTGTTTGAAAGTCATAACAGAATTATATGTTCGAACCAAGTTGATTAAATCAACACTAATATATCATAGTAACCTAGAAAATTAGTTGAATTCATAAAAAGTCTCAAATTACATTTATTTTTGTGTTTATAACATCAATTATGTCAATATTTCATTAATAAGATAATTATTGCATCATCATTATGTCATAAATAAATTAAATTATTTAATGTCTAAAAATTACAAATAAAATATCATCATGTAGGAAATCTTTTTATCTTTCTAATGAATTATTACAATTGAATTTATCCTATGTATAACCCCATATTAAAAATGATTTACTTATTAAACTTTGATTTTAACTATTTTAACCCTTCTTTAAATAAATTAATAATAAATGTCCTAATCTAATCCAAGTGGGCCTAAATGGTCATATTTTATTCCTAAGTTTGTTTTTGGTCGAATTACACTTGTCCAATAGAATTAGGACATGTGTTAGGGTAATATTGATATCATATTTACCCTTAGTTACCCTATTTACTATTAACCGCGGTAAAAAAAGTAAAAAGTTACTATTCACCAAAAAATTATTTTCATCTCATTGAACCACATTTTAGTCCTTGATATTAACCGTGTCTCTCGGATTTTCGAAATTCCATTCACAGAAGCGGTAAAATTAAGTTTTATGCAAAATTCTGTTTTTTAACCTACCACTTAGTGGTTTCACTATTCATCAAAAATTGAAAGTTTTCAGAAAAATACCAAAATTTCACCCTTGGCTAATTTCGATATTCTGAGTCCAAAAATGAAGTCCATTTTGAAAAATAAAATTTATAAAATTTTAAAAAGTGGTTATTACTATTCATAACGGCTAGTTTTAATAGCATATTGTTGTTTAGTGAAACTCGGTATTGCGTACGACGCAAGCTATCGAGGAAGGTCGCGATTGCGTGTAAAGCAAGTCAAGCAAGTGTTGTGTAGAAAAAGATTCCTTTGATAATTTATATAACATAAAAGTCTCGGGTGTTACAAACCCCAAGCTCCATTTGATCCCCATTATCTTATATTGAACTGTGTTCAACTATTTGAACATGGTGAGATGATTATTACACATTGGGTTTTCCAATCTCTTGCACTACTATGAACTTAGGTTGTAATAGATTCGGCCTTATATCTACCTCTATCAACTTATAAACAGAACCAATTACATTACTATATAACCTAGTGACCATTTTTTTGGTATCTTGGAAAAATATTTATGTTTACTAGTTATTTTAGTTAAATTTATTGGATAATCCCTTATCAAAATAGCCTTTTTTTCTATTCTTAGAACCATAGGAAATGAGAACCCCCCCTATAATTCCTTCTCATAGTTAAAACATGTCTAGGTGGTAGATTCAATGTTAACATGTTAAAATTACTCAAATAATACAGTGGTTATATGTAGATCAAAGGTTTGTATGAAATAAAACCTTTTCATTTTCCACTTTAGAACAATAGATTTCCAACCATCAGAGATGGTGTTTCCCAAAAAAATTGCATAAAAAATGTTAAAGTTGTTCTATAGATGGAGTGAAATAGAGGGAACCTAGAACAAAGATAGGCTCATGGGATGCTCCATCATAGCTAAACCAAGATTAGATCTTGATGAACCTCAATCCTGAGGAGACTGCTGAGTTTATTTCCCAATCCATCCTAAGTATGTGCTTTTTCCAAAAGAGATTCCCCCCTGAGGAATGAAAATTTTATCATAGTATTTTCCAGTAGAGATTCAATCAATCCATTCCAGAAACACATCCATTCCTAGGATAATATTCTATAATGAAGGAGACCCAACATCTATAGCTTTATCCAGAAAGGCCTTATGATGGATTAAGGAAACCTTTCCATGTCCAACAAAATAAGCTCACAAGCGACATTTTTGGACTGAATTCCTATTATAATGACATCCTAAATAGAATTTATTCAATTATTAATATTTAATATCCTTCTTGTGTATATATTGACCTTTTATATCGGTCTAAAAAATTTCAGGGGGTCTTAAAACTATCATCCTCTAAGAAAATTTGATAGATAATGGGGTGGTATAGATATTGTGTTCTATGATATGACCATAGATAAAAAAAGATTCCAAATAATTTTTTGGATGGGTATGTTATAGAAAGAGAGAGGGAGACCAGGGAGGCTTACCCAAACCACTAAATTAGGTGAGTCATGATTCAATTGAAAGTTGAACATCCATCAATGTAGGTGATAGATATCTGATCAGAAAATATAAGGAGCCCCAATCCAATAAGTAATAAAATCAACTTATATTGAAAATAAAATTAATAAATTCATATAATCAAATAGAACCACCACTACATGATCTTATTGGTCCCAATAATTATTGAAAACCCAATTAAATTCATCGATAGAGGGTCAAGGTTTTCTAAAATACACAATTAGAGAATGTTCAATAAAAGATGATGCTTCTGAGAACTTCAATGAAGATAAAATAAGTAATGAAATGAAACTGAATCATTCATGAAATTGTAGAAAATAGATATTGAAGAAAATATGGGAATAGATTTTATATTTTTTTAGGGGACAAAACCCTAAATTGGAACCTCAATGTTGAGAAGAATGTGAGCAGGGATACCCTCCTCCCCCAGGATGGGGGTTGGGGGGGGGTAACAAAGCCTCTATTTAAAACCTTAGTGGGGTATATGACTAGAGAAGATATCTATAGAGATAAATATCCATTTTTAATCCCCCAAAAGTTAAATTGAAAATAAAATATCTTAGAAAATATCATTAATCACCCTATAATACTATCACATAAAACCTAGAAAGGGGTGTTTATCCCTTTGAACTTATGATCGACTATATACTTGTAAACCCATGATAGTATCTATAAATCATAAGTTATACTAAAATGATAAATTAATTTTCAAAAAATTTATCTAAACCCTAATCTAATTCAAACTATAATATCCCTAAACCCACACTCTTGGGTTTTGTTCTAAAAACAAAATGTTTACATTTTTGGCTGTGATACTAATAAATATAACCCAATTTTAGCCTTCCAAAACATACAACATAAAATTGAAATATTGGATAAATTAAATTGTCAAATACCTTTTAGGTAATTAAGAAATAATCTAACATAAAAATACCCATTTTTTAATTGAGTATTTTTACCACTATACCCAGATTTTCTTATTTTACATCATGCCTTCAAAATATCCCTTAAAATTATTCACACATGAATCCATTATAGACATATTTTGTTTAGCATAATTTTTCCTAACCTAGGGAAAATAATCACAATAAGGATGAGCATAAACACTCGATAAGGTAAAAATAGTCATTAATAATTGAATATCTTTAGTGAGAACATGATGAGAATAAGGGTATGAGAACATATTCAAAGTGAATGATCATAACTTAATAGAATTAATACCCATAAAAACATAGATCATAAATCCTAAAACATGGCATATAAACTATAACAAATAAAAGAGTTATATGGGTCAAAAATCATAATCCATGCGAAAACAATCCATGTGAAAAGGATCTATTAGAACTCATTTAATTAATTGAAAAACTATGTAGGTATCTTGGAATATAAATCATTCATCATGGAGTCAACTAACCAATTAATTATAACATTTAGTTAGGAGTAACATGAAAAATGAAACTATATATTATCTTATTTGATACTCATATATAGTAAACTACATAATATATTAGGATTAACTTAAAATAGATAACTTTATCATCTATTAGGAGTATCTTACAATAGTTCACTCTATCATCTCGTAGGAGTAACTTACAATAGTTAACTCCAACACTTTACCCATTTAATTAGAGGGATTTAACTAACCAATCTATAATTGGTTTATAATGGGACAACCCATAAATCATAGATAACTATGTCCAAGTAACATATAATGAAGAAAACATTTGGAAGCTTTCTCTTTTCAAAATTACACCGTTGGAAAAAAACCATCATTCTGTTTTAGTTTGATTAACCAGTTGAAAAGAAATAAGTTCCATAGAAATATAATTAAAACATCATCATAAACCATTCATAGAAAAAAATTGAATGATATCTTAAGATTATATCCTTATTGAATAATTGGAATTATTACTTTATATTGACATAGATGAAAATACTATTAAAGAATTTTCATAAAAAATAATCACAAAAACCTGCAAATAATGATTATTAAAGGGGTTGTTATGATGATTTGAAATTATTTTCATATCATCACATTTAAAAATATTAATTCTTTTTTAACTTTTGAAAAGATCCTACAAAGTGACCCACGTGTAAAAACATTAATAAATTTTATTGTAAAACTATTTAAAAGAAGGTCATAGATCATAGAAAATAACTTTAGTAAGTAATTAATTTTTATAAAAGAACATTTTTTAAAAGAATATAAATAACCAAGAGGACTTGAAATCCTGAGACCATTCGAGCATGCCTTGTTCCAAGCATTAACACCAACACACGGAAGTGAGAGCCAGGTGTATGGTTGTGGACCTTGACATCCTTCTCCAACACATGGACCATGATCCATCACTCAAACACCTCATGTCCAATCATAACAATGAGGTTCACACTACCAGTGCCTCTCAGGGGAGATGGGTGTGTTGGAAACCTCCTACCAATTGTCTCAATCTTAACATGAATGGTTATTACTATATGGGGGATATGTGAGGCTAAGGCTAGTTTGGGATAAGTATGGTTTTGTGATATATTATTTCTCTATTTCAATTGGCATAGGTGACTCACTTAGGGTGGAGGAAAATTCCATGATTCAAGGCTTGGAACTTTGCAGACATAAAAAAATCAAGGTGGAGTCAGTAGAGATTGAATCCCTTGTTCTCTATGGATATCTCATGGGGTAGATCTCCCCTCCCTGAAATATAATTTGATAATGAAAATGTATCATAAATGGTCAAATATAAATTCTTCACACTTGGTATGAAGGGAATAAATCAGTGGACTATCTAAACTCCAAGGAAGCTTAAAACAATTCTTTTCAAACCTTTTCTAGTACGGGATCATTTCCCAGTGAGTGCATGAATATAGTGATAGGTGATGCCGTTGGAATTAATTTTTATCATCCCCCTTGATTGGTGTGATTCATCTTGCCCCTAAATTTTTCTGGTTCCCTCCCTACATTCATAAATAAAAAAAATCATATTTGGTATCATTTTAAAGATAAACCATTTACCATAGTTTAAAACCATTTTTTTTGAAAGATAAATCATAATATCATATATAAAATACCATGATTATAAATAGATCCATGATATTATATTTCAAGAGTCATTATATATACCATATAAATGAATATAGGTGTATCGATAAAAACATGTATCAGAGAAGGAAATTTGAGACAAGAAACCCTAGCAACTTTGGTAATTATTGAATCAAAATCAATTGAATAAAGGAAGTTAACACAATTTTATAAGACATATAATTTCCATGAAATAATATGTGAAAACACATTCATGGACAGTAAGTAAACAATATAAAATAAAACATGGTGTATAACATGAATTATGTCTGAAAGAATTGAAATTGATCCCATGAAAATCTATGCAACTTTTATAACATTAGAATCAATATCTCATGATAGGGAGAACATCATAGTAATTTTAAATATCATGATCCTAGATTTATTAATTATATAATATTAAAAAAGGAAACATATACAGCCTATATGTCACGACCCGACCCAAGTTGGGGCTCGAGTCACAACTACCCCAAGCTCGCCTCCATAGGCCAAGGGTTGGAGACTAGCACTGAAGGCATAACTAACTCGGGGAGGTAGCCATCTCAAGCATAAACACACAACCAACTCAATGGAAAAGTGAAAAGGGAAAGAGTAAAAGATGAAACAATGATATAAAGTAACTCAAGAATGCATGAACCTCTAGACAGAATGAAAGTATAGTAGTGTAAACTAAAAAGTAAAGGGAAAAAATACATGCCCAACCAGGAAAGTGTCCCAACATGAAAAAACTGGAAAAGTAAACTTTGAGAGTTCCCAGCTCCTAAATCCTAAGCTATGACACCATACGTGGTCCAGACACCCAGTATCTCTAAGCTCCTCTAAAGTCATGGTTGACATGTCCATCATCTGCAAAAGTCACAACACGTGAGGGTGAAGCCTATGCAGAGGTGAGTATATACATAGCCAGTAGAATGCCTCGAAAGGGTGAAGGGGGAGCCGTAGGAGTTATAATAGAAAAGGAAAGTATGAGATAGAACAAGGTATATTGAAAGAGTATATCTCAACCCAACAAGAGAGTGAAATTAAAATCATCCAAACATAAGGAGATCGAAACAGTGAGAGGATGAACTTCTCATTGAGTCTTTGATACCTATAACAGGAGAGTGGACTCATCAAACCACGAGAAGCTAGACACAGAAATCACGTGGCCTTCCCCACACATCTTCACCTCTCCTAGAAAGATATTACCCAAAACCCAAGGAGTGGGTACCAAAGAAGGATATATATATATATATATATACGTGATTAGTCAAAGAATACCAAACAAGAGAGTAAGGGGATCTCCATTTCATAGCTCAACCCAAGAAGAAGAGTAGTCAACATTTCTAAAAGTAATTCCATCAATGATTCCAAACACCTCATGTGTTTTTCCTGAACACATAATTATAAGGAACTCAATCACTACACCTTGATACTATCCTCTTTGGGAAAAACTGACCCGCCTGCATGGTTTTGGTTGTATCACAAAAACATGTCTTGATGGAGAAAACATTCTTCTTTATCGTGATTCCAATGATAAGTCAAACCACATCTTATCACTGTGACACAAAGTCGAGAGCCACAAACTCTAATTGTCACCGAGGAACTCCACTGACCATCCCTCTAGAGGGTAACTCTTAAGAATTTCATTGGGGAACTCCAATGCCAAGTCCTACTAGAGGGTAATCTCGGCGAGTCATTAGGGAACTCCACTGCTGAGCCTGGCTGGAGGGTTATGATTGGATGATGTCATTGGGGAAAACCACTGCCTATCCCTACTGTAGGGTAACATTGGAACTGTCATAAGGAAATTCCACTTCCCATCCCTACTAGAGGGTAACTCAGAAAGATCATCGAGGAATGACACTGCCCAGCCCCGTTGGAGAGTAAGCCCAAAACATTGAGGAGATACACTACCCACTCCTACTAGAGTGTAACTCGGAAAGATCATTATGGAATTCCACTACCCAACCCTGATAGAGGGTAAGCTCAGTACTGTCATCGGGGAACTCCACTGCCCGGACCTATTTGAGGGTTACACCTAGAATTCTCTGGTGATTATGTATGATTACTGCCATTATTGGGTATCTTCTCAATTCGTGAAAAACCTGAAACATTTCTCATCATATCTTAAAATCCATTTCCATGGGAATCATCTCATTCTATGTGAATAAAAACTTAGGATAGGCTACTCATGGGATAAAATATGAGTTCAAAATAAGGAGATACGAAACTTTGAAGTTTCCTCAAAAAGAGGAACACAACACTTTGGGGTCCACATGGTGCGGGGTCCCACTCTACTGCCTGGCCATGTCCTCACCAGAACACGTCTTATTGGCCATGTTGTTGGAGTTGGTGTCCTAAAACCAACTATTTGTACTTTGATTACATGAATATTTAATTTATTTCAATATTAAACATCTTATTACATATTATTCATTGTTCTACATGACTATAATGTAATAATGTCATAGAGTATTTTTCGCATTAATAAGGTCATAGAAGTTCCCTTCTATGATGAGAACCTTGAAGTGCTATGAAAATATTATTAAATATAGTTCTATGGTTGGATGGAATACTATAATGGGACACATAGTATACATACCACCATGTGTGAGAAATCATAAGCAGATGAGACTTATTCTCATAAATTTCACACTTGGTAATCTCCAACACGGGAGATTATGAGAATAGACCTACCAGTAAGAATTTCTCATGTTTTGGTTTCATCGAATATTACTATATGCGAGTATGTGTAATGGTCCTTAGACTTTAATATTATCATTAATACATGTCATGAATCATTCACTTTGATTTACTAGCGAAAACTGTCATGCCATATATTAGTGGGAAGTAGGGTATGTTGGGTGCATCACGAATGACATATTATTAATGGATAAGTCTAAGAAGGATTTGTACCTTCCATTTATGGAAGTTGATATCTCAACCCTTTGATTTAAATAGAACCGTCACCCTAAATTCCATTTCCATGGTGTAATGATGATTCTATTTCAGGTAGTCAAAGAATGACATATCAAGCATATAGGTTGATGAGACTATCATGAAACCTACTTGATGAGATATTGTGACAAAGGGATTATATTACACAGTGAGCATTTTTGTGTGTATGTCGTCATTGAAACTTCAAGTTCTTTATCTTAGGTTCCTTGACCTGTTGTTAGATAGTAATCTTGGACTTTAGGCAAGCCCGCCTAATGCCAACATAAAATAATCCTAATGGGTCACACACTAAGTGTTTCTGGTGGTCTCGATTAAATTCTATTTGAATTTAATTAATGGAATAAATATTATTCTCAATACCGATGAATAATTTTATTCAAGTTAAAATGATCGCATAAATTAAATAAATATTTATTCACTGGATTGTGAATAAAATATATTTATTTATTTTATTTAACATTTAATAAATATTCATTTACTAGTTTTTAAATAAAAATATTTATTTAATAGAATAAAATATTTTATTTGGGTGTTCAATAAATGGAAGAGTTCGAATGGACCAAGACCCTATCCAATGATAAATTAATTATTTACAAGTCGGTAAATAATGTTTATCCAGTTTTCACAAGAAATAATAATAATATTTTTATCATTATATGGCATGGGATTTCACATATGGTTCCATTTTTCACAAGTTGGTGCACCACAAATAATGGTGTTGTTATTGTTATTACGTGGCATGAGTTTTCTCTAATAGTTATAATTGCATTTAATTGTTGTTTTGAAATTAAATATTGTAACTGAAACCCCATGTTGATTAATAGGTAGGTATGTCTATTGTTCCAAACCTCAGTGAATTGAGAATTGTTGAGCCAAACATTTTGTCTCTCGACTCCTCTCATATCTCCCTCTCAAGAATGAGATTATTTTTTCAATACTAAAGAATGATCGATCAAGAACGGTCTACGTAAGAAATTTTCTTCACCATGATAGGACCTGAAGAATGAGTGGCGTTGTTCGGAGACCATTGGAGCAAGTGTGGATCACCGATAGTGGGATTCTACTTTGGATACTTGTGAACAGAATGAAGGCAATCCAGAAGGGTCATTCTAGATGATCAATGATCATCAAAGAAGAAAGTACCAAAGACCCAGGTATTTAATTTCTTCAGAAATTAACAAATTAATTATAAACATGATGTGAAAGATCCTCTTTCTCAGATCCAACATTTTTTCTTCTCTTTTTCTGAATCTTTGATTTTAATTTGTGGATACTGGCGTTCATTGTAGTACTGATCCTGGATTGGCCATCGATTATGACAAAAGAAAAGTTGGGCCCTCCCAACCGCCATGCTTCTTCTGCATCCAGATCCTTCAAGTGGTATCAAAGCAGGCTCATCATCATTTATAATTATTTAAATAATTCTTTGATGATTTATGCTTTAATAATTTAGTTTTTCAATTAATGTTTAATCGTTCTTGTAATCTGAATTTTGAGACATGTTTTCCTCTTTTCGTTTCTCATAGATCTAAAAAAATAAATAATTTTTTTGATTTAAATTAAATAGAGGATATCATCAGGAGGAAGCAACGATTCTATTCAGGTAACATGACAGTACACACCATGTATTTGGAGTTACATGCCATGTAATCGTCCATACACGCCATGTAATTCGGATTACACATCGTGTAGTTGTGTTCAGTGCATTTGGAGTAATTAAACAATTACTCAATTCGTTTGAATTAATGACATGCGGTGTAGTTAATTCTTACACCGCACGTTGACCATGACAGACTGGTGTACGGTCAACCGGATTACACACTGTGTGGCCCACTAGACACGAAATATAGTCCCTTTGGGTCAAGGGCCAAACCGTGTATCCCACACATGGCTAAGATGACCGGAAACCATGTAACCTAGAAAAAACATGGCATGTGGCCCACTAGACATGCTGTGTACTCCAAGATTTATGAAGTATGACTCACACACTCAGTCCCTAGGTGTGTACTTCAAATAATACGGTGAAGGAAGTACACATCATGTAGTCAGAACTACACACCGTGTACTTTACCAAATTACATAGAATTAAAAATTTAATGTTTGTGTAATGTTCAGAATTACATATCATGTAGATTTGAATAGGTGTTCACCATGTTACCTCCAAGGTTATGGATGATAATATCAAGGAAATTCAAAAAAGGATTAAGATAAAAGGATTCATTAATTAAAGATAATAATTAATGGATTCGAGCGTGATTTATCTTAATAAGAATGATTAAAGAATTGAATGCTAGTTTTATTAAATGCCTAATTCATTGCATTTATGTGGATGATCATGATCTAGACTAGACCTTTGTATGTGATTGGTTTCCTTTTATTTTATTTTAAGTTAATTTGTTGGTTTGTGTGCCATCTCTCCTCATTAATATGTAGGGCCTACGTGCCCATGGTTTCTTTTATGTAAACTCCCTTTTTACCCCTCACCTGCATGTGAGTTAAAAAAAACATGTAATGGATGTATCTCCCAAGCTTGTGGAGGCGGTTTAAGTAAGGAGACGAGGTGAAACCCATCCAAGGAGATACAAAGGTGGACAGGTGGAAAGCTATAGACACAAACCATAAATGGTTCAAGGTGTTTCTCTCATAGGTCATAGATTAGTTTATAAACCACTATGTAACACCCCAATATTTTTAAAATAAATTTAATATTGAATGCATGAAACACTGAGTCTCTACAAAACACCACTTTTTTATAACCTAGTCAGGAAACATAATTTTTCCACCTCTGTGTTTTAAATTTCAAAAAACTGACATACACGGTTGCATTTAGTAAGATTTTTAGAGTCTGATTAGACAAAATTAATTTTTGATGAATAGTAACATACCCTTATGAATAGTAACATACCCTTATTAATAGTAATGAATAGTAAATTGGCCAAAAAATAGAAACTTCACCCATGAGTGTATAAATACAATTGAGACATCTTATAAGTGAAAAATGATCATAGTACGAGTATTGGTATTTTTGTATGTCATAAATATTTTAATTACAATTTTCTGATTAATTTAATAATTTAAAATGGAAATTTATTTTCATAAAATGTAATCATAAAATTTTAATTTATTTTATTATGGTTATAAGTATGGGACCTTGATTAATTTCTCAAGGTATTATAAAACGAGTTATAGTTTTAAAGTTGTTTTTGGAATAAATTATGATTTTATTTAAAAAATAAATTAAAAATAATTAGAAAATTATTTTCAAAAAAGGGATTTCATTTTTTAATTCTACACATCGAGAAATGGTTGGGGTGAATTTTTATTATTTTTCTAAAATACTTGAATTTTGGGTGAATAGTAAAATACAATAATTTACGATAAATGCTAAATACATGATTTATTAGGTCATAAGTGATGTAAGGATGATGTAAGCCCACTAGGTTCAAATTCAAATGCACTTATTACTATTATGGGTCACATTAATCAATAATATTTGTTGTCTTGAAGGAATTAATAAAATAATGAATAAAATATTCAAAATTCACTCCTCTCCTCCACTATAAAAATACCCCCCCTCTTCCTCTTCTCTTCACTCCTTTCAAGACAGACTTGTCTAACTTCTGCCCAAATACCCTTCCTTAGTCACTCCCTATGTTCAGGAGATCTTGGTCTTTCCAAAAGATCAAAACCCCTTCCCTTAAGGAGGTTCTCAAGGAGGTTATTTCAAGAGGTAAAACATCTCTCTTTTTCATTTAGTTTCATTTCAATTTATCTTGTTTTCTTATTATCTTCTAACCTCCTCTATCCAATTGATCCTTATAACTCTAGTATAATCTATATACTAGAATTATACTATGTTAATTTAATATCCATTATCAATATTCTTACTCTCTCTCTCTCTCTCTTATAAATGAAATCATCGTCCGTGAGGTTCCAATTTACAACCTTCGTGGATGACGAAGTTTCGTTCTTCAATTTTTCCTTAATTACTGGTAATTAAACCATTTTATGGTTGAACTAGACTATAAATTTGTATTATAACCTAATTAATATTCATAAACAAGTATATGTACATATTATTAATTTATATGACAAAACCAGTTCAAAATAATCCAAATACTGCCGAATAATCTAAGTGATTGTCATTAATATTTCATCCAATGTTTCATCCTCATTCCATGTAACCAAATGATATAAATTAACATTAACACCTATTTATGTTAATAAATAATGCGTAAATTCAATTCTGGAGATTTACATCCATTCCACATGAACTCCATTACTTAAAAACAAGTGAACCGATTATGAAAATCAAGAAAACGAACACTCCAGAATGACGAAATTCAGTATTATAACTTATCAATAAGGACATAAATGAACTAAAAAAAATTATTATAAACTAAATAAATTTCTAATATTTTATTAATTAAGTTATTAATGAGTCTAATTTCATATTCCAGGACCATAATTTCAAGAGTGGAACATTCGAACTTAAGGTAATGGTTTTCTACCCGAACCTCCATTTTCATTCAGGTTGTTTTTATTATCAACTTACCTAAATTAAATTCTTATTAATTCATATGTAATCATCATAATTTCTATGTGAATGTTATATATATGTGTTCTAACCAGAATCATACCTTCATTTATGTGTAGTTATATGTTTTAAAATTATCTTTCAAAAATCCTTCCTGATAAACAATCCTGTTTCAAGGGAATTCCTCAAATTATTAACTATTTTCAAGGGCACTCCATAATATGTTTTTAGAAACCATTATCTTTGTAAAATCATACATTTTATTATGAAAATACTATCTTAATTCACTTCTATTTTTATACAAAGATTTTCCCAAAAGAACTCTTCTTTTCAAAGTAAAAGAGTATTTATCTCAATAATTACTCGAAGATTTTATAAGACTATCTTCATCTATTTCAACTATCTTATTTATTATTATGTATTATTGGGATTAATATTTTATGGTATCATCTTTCATATTTAATTTAATGTTTTATGATTATTTTGTCTGTGGATGTTCTATCTTAAAACCATTCGCCAATTTACTCCTAATGGTTAGTGTTTATGCTTAATGTTTGGGGAAAGTTATTTACATTTCATATATTAGTTTCAATATGAATTTATATGTTATTTATGTTTATCCCTATTCATATGAGGAATTTATTGGACATAGTAAGTGTTGGGTGGGGCCTGCTATAGCCCCTCAGTGCATCAATAGGTCTCATAAGACAAACTACAGTCTTGTCACAAGGCCTTGACAAAATGATTATTTATGGTCTTGGCATGAGGCCTTGAAGACATGGTTATGATGTCTCAAATTATTCACACCCTCATTATGAAAATATTATTTATGGGTCATGTGGTTATTCAACTAGTAAAATACCCATGATTATGTTTTACTATGGAATTATTTATTCATCTCTTTTTCCTGCCATAATGTGTTCAAGTTTTTTGTTAAAGGCATGTGTTTTCAATTATTCAACATGCCTACTATTTATGATATCGTCCTCTATATTTATTACCCTTACCGATCAATTTAGATCACCCCTTTTTTATGTTTCATTTTCTTAGGACATGAAGATTTTTATTATGAATGACATGCAGAAATAACTTAGGAGTTATGGATGTTGTCGAAGGAATTTCTATATTGTTTTTGTTTCAAGTTATAATGATGAACTTATGTATGTATCTTGTTTCCAATGATACTAAACTACTTGGTCCTTTGGGATGAGTATTCCTTGTTTATATGCCAATGTAATTAAATAAGGCACCGGCTCCGGGAAACCGAGTTCGGGTCCCTACAGTTGGTATCAGAGGAAGTTTAGTAGAAAACTTGGAAACTAGATTTAGAAGATGTAGATTAGGGAACAAATCCCTAAGATAGAATTTGAGGATAAACATAAAAGAACATATAAGTATTTTGTTAAGGAATATATTATGTGGATCTTTATAGAAAATATATCCCTATCTGGATACTACAAGTGGACGCAGTTCTCACACAGATGTACCTAAGAGTGAAAAATCCAACAATGAGTTTCAGGCTTGACTCGGGTTATCCTAATATATGAAAATGGGCCTTACTATGCACCTGGTTTGACACTCCTAGAGGGTATACTAATTATAATTCACATTTTATTTTCAATCTATTATTAAGGATTTAAATTTAAATATTTCCTCAAAGAAACCAAGTTTATGATTATGAGATTATCTATGTATATAATTTCAATTTATGTTAAGTATTTTTCTACATTGAGATTGTACATTATGATTCATAACCTAATATAGTGTATGATATTTTTTAGAAATGAATCCTAGTGGAAGGAATGGGAGATGCATGAACACGCATGTCCCATATAGGGATTTCCCTCTGATGCAAGATAATGATGTTGGCTCTGGTGCTGTGACTGGTGTTGATTAACTTATAACTATACTAGGAAAACTGACTCAGATTATGAATAATATCCTTACCTGTATGGAGCATCTGATTCCAAAATGTGGGGGAACTATGTTAGATCACTTTATGTGACAACAACCTCTATCATTCAATGGGACTATAAACCCATTTATTGCTGAGCAGTGGATATGTTCCCTAGAGAAGATATTTCTTGCTTTGGGATGTAATGAAATAGATAAGGTTTCCATGGTAGTTTATCATCTATCGAGAGATGCAAATTAGTTTTGGTCGTTAATAAAAAACACAAAGGATGAGGAAGAAATAGAAGAGATGGAATATAGGGATTTTAAGTAAATCTTCCTAGAAAGATATTTCCCCCACGAACAATGAGAATATATGGAAATTAAATTCTTGAATGTAAGGCAGAAGGAGGATGAAAATGTTGCCAAGTATGAAGCCAAATTTACAAGGTTGTAAAGGCATGATATAGACTACATATGTAATCCAAGGATAAAAATTTATTGATTCTTTGATGGTTAAAACCATTCCTCCGAAGGGCTCTAGTCTCCCAAAGTTTCTCATCATCTAAATACATAGTCTCAAGTGATATCAAGATGGAAAATGAATTTTCTAAGTCTTATGAATTTAAAGGAAAGAAAGAGAAGAAGAGGGATTCTAAAAACTCTATAAAAGGAAATAAAGAAATGGATAAGGTAAGAGTTGAACTTCCATCCTATAGTAATTATGGGAAGAAACACCCTGGCACTTTCCTGAAGGGAATGGGAATCTGTTACAATTGTGTAGAAAAATGCCACCTATCTTGGGATTACAAGGGGAAGAAAAAAGCTACAAATATTAAATGCTACAATTTTAGAGATATGGGACATTATGCACATGAATTTACTAAGCATCAGGGAAACATTCCCTAAAGAAAGCCAAGTTAGCAAGGCCAAGATTATGCAGTCACAACTACAGAGGTTGAAGTTCCAAATGATATGGTGGTAGGTACTTTAATTATTTCCTCAAACTTAGACAATGCTTTATTTGATTATGGATCATCACATTCTTTCATATCTTCTCAGTTTTCCAAGAAAATTAGATATTCACAATTTTATTTAATAAGGGAGTTTTCAGTCAAAACTCCTAAGGGAAGAATCATTGCAACAAAGTTGTGTCAGGTAGTCCCCATTATGACATAAAACTTGCTTTATCTGCTGATTTTATTGTCATACCTGTTATTGAATTTGATATAACCCTCAGTGTGGATTGTCTTTCAAACCATGATGTAAAAATTTATTACAATAATAATGAGGTTACAATTTTTGAGGATGATGTGGAATCCCTTATATTTAGGGTAGAAACATCACCATATGATTCTCATATAGATCCACCCCCAAGAGATCTACTGAATTCAATTATTGGGGAGGAAGGGAATATAATAACTATGGGTGAGGAAAAGAATGTTCAAATAGAGGACATACCTATTGTGTAAGAATATGTTGGTGTCTTTTCAGAGGATTTACCTAGACATCCTTCAGAGCAGGAAATTTAGTTTTCTATTGACTTAATTCCTAATTCAAGGCCCATATCAAAGACCCCTTATAGAATAGACACTATGGAATTAGTGGAATTGAAGAAACAACTAGAGGAATTGAGTGATAAAGGATTTATTCTTCCCAGTGTTTCTCCATGGGGAGCTCCTATTCTTTTCATTAAGAAGAAAAATAGATCTATGAGGTTGTGTATTGACTATCGGGAGATCAATTCTATAAAAATAAAGAACAAGTATCCCCTACCTCACATTGATGATTTATTTGATCAACTTCATGGAGATTAATATTTTTTTAAGATTGTCCTTCGATTTGGATATCATCAGTTTCTTTTGAGGAAGAAAGACATTCCAAAAACAATATTTCAAACCAGGTATGGGCATTATGAGTTTACAGTAATTCCTTTTGGACCGACTAATAAACCCTCTATTTTCATGGATCTAATGAATAAAGTTTTCATGGAATATCTTGATGAATTTGTGGTGGTATTTATTGATGATATATTGGTATAATCTAAAAGCTATGAAGATCATGAAAATCTCTTGCGCACTATTATGAAGACTCTCTGAAGAAATGAATTATATGGGAAATTTAGAAAGTGTGAATTTTGGATTCAATCAGTTTCCTTTCATGGACACATTGTCTTTAAGGATAGAATATCTATTGATCCTATGAAGACAAATGATATTCAAGAATGACCTACTCCAACGAAAATAATTGAGGAACATAGTTTTATTGGTTTAGAAGGTTATTATTGGCATTTCGTTTGGAACTTCGCCTGATTATCCAACCCAATGACCAAACTTACACATAAAGGGGTTAAGTTCGTATGGAAAAAAGAATGTGAGAACTGTTTTGAATAATTGAAGAGGAGATTAGTGAATTCTATGATCCTAACTCTACCATAGGGGAATAATGGGTTTGTGATATATATTGATGCGTCAAAGAAAGGACTTGGTTGTGTCCTTATGCAGAATGATAGAGTTATTGCCTATGCATCAATTCAGTTAAAAATTCATGAACAAAACTATCATACTCATGATCTTGAGTTAGAAGTGGTAATATTTGCTCTGAAGATATGGATACATTATATTTATGGGAAAAAATGTGAGATATATATAGATCATAAGAGTCTAAAGTATATCTTTTCATAGAAAGAACTCAATAAGCGGCAAAGGAGATGGCTCTAACTACTCAAGTATTATGATTGTACCATACACTACCACCCAGGAAAGGAAAAAAGGTAGCTGATGCAATGACCAGGAAGGATCATGGAGTTCTCAATAAATTGAGGATTGATAAGGATCGTTTGTACATGGATCTAGTGAGGATGGATATGGGAAATATCAAAGAAGGTGAAACATCACTACTTTTTAAAATCATTTTCCAACCGTCTTTATTAGAAATAATTAAAGCTTTACAATCTGATGATGATAATCTTCTAAAGAAAATTAATGCTGTGAAAGATGGGAAGTTGGTTGACTTCATGTGTGAAGATAGAGTTCTGAAATTTGGGAAGAGGCTATGTGTTACCTCTCTACCTGAGCTGAAAAGGGAGTTATTAAATGATTATCATAGCTCAAATTTCTTTATACACCATGGTAGCACTAAAATGTATAGAGATTTTAACAAACATTTCTGGTGGGAAAACATGAAGAGGGAAATTTCTGATTATGTATCAAGATGTTTAGTTTATCAACAAGTGAAGGCCAAACAAAAACATCCTAGAGGAGTCATACGACCTTTACCTATTCCTACATGGAAATGGGATGACATCACCTTATATTTTTTCACTAGATTACCCAAAACTCCTGGAAATAATGATGAAATATGGGTAATTGTAGATATACTTACAAAATTTACACATTTCTTTATTATAATGGAGGATTTTACACTAGAGCTCATAACAAGAATCTATTTCAATGAAGTTGTGAGACTTCATGGAGAACCTCTTTCAATATTTTTTGATCATGATTCATGATTTATATCAAAATTCTGGAAAATTATTCAGAAATACTTGGATACTAAGCTTCATTTGAGTACTGATTATCATCCTCAAACTGATAAGAAATCAGAAAGGATGGTCTGAACCTTAGAGGACACGTTGAGATCATATTCACTTTACTTTCAAGGTATGTGGGATCAATATTTAAACTTAGTGGAGTTTTCCTACAATAATAGTTTATATACTAGTATTAAAATGGCACCATATGAGGCATTGTATGGAAAAAGATGTCATACACCAACATGTTGGGATGAAGTTGGTGAAAGGAAGCTAGTGGGCCCAGAGCTTGTGGAGGAAACAACAGTGAAAGTGAAGATTATTCAAGGCCACATCAAAGTAGCTCAAAGAAGACAAAAAAGATATGCTAATAATTGAAGGAAGGATTTGGAATTTCAAGTGGAAGATCATGTTTTCTTAAAAGTATCTCCAGGGAAGGGTGTTATAAGATTTGGGAAGAAAGAGAAATTAATCCCTAGTTACATAGGCCCTTTTGAAATTCTAGAGAGAATTGGAGCTGTTGCATATCGTTTGGCTATGACACATAGCATGTCTAAAGTACACAATGTGTTCCATGTCTCATTGCTGTGAAAGTACATACCAGACCCAACACATGTCCTCACTTATGAGGGTATAGAATTAGAACATGACCTATCTTATTGTGAAGAGCCTATCTGGATTCTGGACACTAAAAAACAAGTTTTGAGGAATCAGACGACTCGACTGGTAAAGATACTTTAGAAAATCATAAAATCGAAGAGACAACATGGGATCCTGAGGAGCTTATGATGAAGAACTACCCAAATCTTTTTGTGAGGTAACATTATGGTAATTTTGAGGATGAAACTTTTGTAAGGAGGGGATAATGTAACACCCCAAGATTTTGAAAATAAATTTAATATTGAAAGCATGAAACACTGAGACTCTACAAAACACCACTTTGTTATAACCTAGCCAGGAAACATAAATTTTCCACCTCTGTGTTTTGAATTTTGAAAAACTGTCATACACGGTTGCGTCCAGTAAGATATTTAGAGTCTGATAAGGAAAAATTAAATTTTTATGAATAGTAACATACCCATATGAATAGTAATGAATAGTAAATCATCCAAAAAAATAGAAACTTCACCCATGAGTGTATAAATACAATTTAGACATCTTATAAGTGAAAAAACCATCATAGTATGACTATTGGTATTTTTTTATGTCATAAATATTTTAATTATAATTTTATGATTAATTTAATAATTTAAAAAGAAAATTTATTTTCATAAAATGTAATCATAAATTGTTAATTTATTTTCTTATGGTTATAAGATAATTTTATGGGACCTTTATTAATTTATCCAGGTTTTATAAAATGAGTTATAGTTTTAAAGTTGGTTTTTTGGAATAAATTATGATTTTATTTAAAAATTAAATTAAAAAATATTTAGATTTTTTTTTCAAAAAATTAATTTCATTTTTGAATTCTACATGTCGAAAAATGGTTGGGGTGAATTTTTTGGATTTTTCTAAAATACTTGAATTTTGGGTGAATAGTAAAATACGATAATTTACGATAAATGCTAAATACATGATTTATTTGGTCATAAGTGATGTAAGTATGATGTAAGTACAATAATTTAGAACTCACATGAAATTATTACTATTATGGGTCACATGAATCAACACTATTGGTTGTCTTGAGGGAATTAATAAAATAATAAATAAAATATTCAAAATTCACTCCTCTCCTTCACTATAAACCCCCCTCAATCCCTCTTCTATTCACTCCTCTCAATCCTTGTTCTTTGTCTAGGATCTGTCCAAATACCCTTCTTTAGTCACTCCTCACATCCAGGATATCTTTTTCTTTCCAAAATACCAAAACCCTTTCCCTTAAGGAGGTTCTCAAGGAGGTTATTTCAAGATGTAAAGCATCTTTCTTTTTCATTTAGTTTCATTTCAATTTATCTTATTTTATTATTATCTTCTAAACTCCTATTTCCAATTTATCCTTATAACTCTAGTATCATCTATATACTGTAATTATACCATGATAATTTAATAACCATTATCAATATGTTTACTATATCTCTCTCTTTTATAAATGAAATCATCGTTCGTGAGGTTCCAATTTACAACCTTCGTGGACGATGAAGTTTCATTCTTCAATTTATCCTTCATTACTGGTCATGAAACCATTTTTATGATTTAAGAAGACTATAAAATATTTATTATAACCTACTTAATATTCAGTAACCAGTATATGTACATAGTATTAATTTATATGACAAAACTAGTTCATAATACTCCAAATACCATCGAATAATCTAAGTGATTGTCATTAATATTTCATCCAATGTTTTATCCTCATTACTTGTAAATAAATGATATAAATGAACATTAAAACCTATTTATATTCATAAATAATGTGTAAATATAATTCTGGATATTTACATCCATTCCACATGAACTCCATTACTTAAAAACAAGTGAACCGATTATGAAAATCAAGAAAACGAAAACTTCAGAATGACGAAATTCAATATTATAACTTATCAATAAGGACATAAATGAACTAAAAAAATTATGATAAACTAAATACATGTCTAATAGGTTCTTAATTAATTAATTAATTAGTCTAATTTTATATTTTATGACCATAAGGTCAAGAGTGGAACATTCGAACTTAAGGTAAGGGTTTTCTACCCGAACCTCCATTTTTATTTGAGTTACTTTTATTATATACTTACCTCAATTGAATTATTATTAATTCATATTTAATCCTCATAATTTCTATTTTAATTTTCTATATATGTGTTACAAACAGAATCATACCTTCATTTATGGGGATTTATATGTTTTAAAAGGATCTTTAAAAAATCCTTCTCGATAAACAATCCCATTTCAAGGGAATTCCTAAAATTCTTACCTATTTTCAAGGGAACTCTATAATATGTTTTTTGAAAACCATTATCTTTATAAAATAACACATTTTGTTATGAAAATAATATATTAATACACTTTTGGTTTTATACAAATATTTTTCCAAAAGAACTCTTCTTTTCAAAGTAAAAAAGTATTTATCTCAAGAATTACTCAAAGATTTTATAAGAGTATCTTCATCTATTTCAACTCTCTTATTGATTATTATGTATTATTCGGATTAATATTTTATGTTATTATATACCATATTTAATTTAATGGTTTATTATTAGTTTGGATGTGGTTGTGCTATCTTAAAACCATTCACCAATTTACTCTGAATGGTTAGTGTTTATGCTTAATGTTCGGGGAAAGTTATTTACATTTCATATAATAGTTTCAATATGAATGTATATGTTGTTTATGTTTATCCCTGTTCATATGATAAATTCATTGGACATAGTAAGTGTCAGGTGGGGCCCGCTATAGCTCCTCGGTGCATCGGTAGATCTCATGAGGCAAACTACAGTCTTGACACAAGGCCTTGACAAAATGATTATTTATGGTCTTGGCACGAGGCCTTGACGGTACGGTTATGATGTCCTGCATTATGAATTACCTAATTATGAAAATATTATTGATGGTTCATGTGGTTATTAGACTAGTATAATATCCATGATTATTTTTTACCATGTAATTATTTATTCATCTCTTTTTCCTACCATAATGTGTTCTTGTTTTTTTGTTAAAGTCATATGTTTTCAGTTATTCAACATGCCTAATGTTTATGATATATTCCTCTATATTTATTATCCTTATTGAGTTTTTGAGATAACTCTTTTCTTATGTTTCATTTTCTTAGGATATGAAGTTTTTTATTATGAATGACATTCATAAATAACCTAGGAGTTATGGATGTTTTAAAAGGAATTTCTATGTTGTTTTTCATTTAAAGTTGTAATGCTGAACTTATGTATGTATCTTGTTTCCAATGATAAGAAACTAATCGGTCCTTTAGGATGCATATTCTTTGTTTATATTCCATTGTAATTAAATAAGGCACTGGATCTGGGCAACCAGGGTCAGGTCCTTGCACGCTAGATAAACTAACCTTTAGAAGAGCTCATGACCATCCTTTACTTTACTTTATTTCTATCATTTGCATGGTTTTTCATTATGGATGTATTTTAATGACTAAATAATTAATTAATTAACAATAATACAATATGGAACTAAAATAAACCAGGATTATTCGTAAATATTATCAAGAAACGGTTAATCACTTAAGTAATTACACTTAATATTAACAATCATGTGATAAAGATAATAAAGCAATTTACGCATAAGACATAAAAATACCTTAAAAAAATATTAAGTCAGACTAAGCCTTCCATTACTTGATTAAAGGAAAGACTCAATAAAACTATATGTTTGAACAACCCTTTTTGGGAAACTTAGTTTTATACAAGAATATTTTATGAAAGTTTCAGGTTGACTTAAACATTTTACATCAAGAGGAGTAACCCTTGCTAAACTTGGTGTAAATTTGGAGGAAAGTGTTGAGGAAATCCAAGTCAGGATTTCAGGATTGGGGAGTCCACTCAACAAATCAAGGAAACATGCTTATCAACCACACTACCACTACAATCAATACTCGATAAAGACAATATCCTCACCAGCAGTAAATTCCAGAAATGGTTTAGAAACCTTTGGGTCATTTTACGCCATGAATGGAAATCTTAAATGCTGAAGTCTTTATTACCTAATCTTCCTAACCAACAGGCGAGTGATGAAGAGTTCGTGGTCTCTGAGAAACATATGAACAATGTGGTCAGTGTTCATTATTTGATGTTATCATCAATGTATAGTGATCTCATGAACTCTCACAAAAACATGGATGCATATAACATGCTTGAGTACCTCCATGGTCTTTACCAGGAGATAGAAAGATAGAAACGGTTTGAGATCTATAAGGAACTATTTTAGAGTAATCTTGGAGAGGGTGCCCCAGCTGGGCCTCACGTAGTCAAGTTCATTGGCTACATTGAGTGCCTGGAGGTTCTAGGGTTTAAACTCCCTGAAGAACTGGGTACCGATCTCATTATCACATCACTCCCTCAGAGATTCTCCAGTTTTTTTGTGAATTTCAATATGAACAACATTGATAAGTCTCTACCAGATATTTTTATCCTCCTTCACCAAGTGGACAAAGACATGAAGCATGAAAATCCTTCTGTCCTTATCGTGAATAAGAAGAAAGGAAAAGCGAAGAGCTTTAAGCCTAAATCTTCTTCACTCCCTTCCAAGAAAAGGAAGATCAAGGGGGGGGGGGGAATAAGAAGCTATTTGTTTCACATGTGGGAAGAAGATCCACTGGAAGAAAAACTACACCGAACTAAAGAAGTGAGGGGAAGCTTCAGGTGAATTTTTTATCGAGTGTAATTTATCTATTTCTACAAATTGGGTATTAGATATAGATCACGGTTCTTACATATGTATCCAAATATAGGAATCAAGTATATTCAATAAAATTGAACTAGGGGAGGTAGATCTATGAGCATCCAAAAAATCTAGAATTGTTGTTGTAGCTATTAGGGACTACCACCTCAATTTTCCAACTAGGGTGATATTAGTATTAAAAGGTTGTTATTATGTGACTTATATAACCAAAAACATTATTTCTATATCTATACTAGATACAGATGGATTTATTTTCAAGTTTGGAAATAAAATTTTCTTCTTTTATAAAGATAGAATTTGTTTTGGTAAGGCACATTTATATAACGGTCATTACGTGTTGGATTACACAAACCAAGTAATGACAATTGATAACGAAGCTACTTCACATGACTCATACCACACCCAACTTTGGCATCACTGGCTAGGTCATGTAAATGAGAAAGGCTTGAAAAAGTTACATCAAGATGGATATTTATATTCTTTCAAACTAAAACCACTTGGTGTATGTCACACATGTTTACATGAAAAAATGAATAAATCCCCATTCAGTGGGAAAGGTGAAAGGGCCAAAGATATTCTTGAATTAGTTCATAACTATGTGTGTGGATCATTTCTAATTGAAGTGAGGTGTGGGTACTCATAATTTATAACTTTTACTGATGATTTTTGTATATATAGACATATCTACTTAATGAGGTACATGTCATATTCTTTTGATAAGTTCAAGGAATACAAGAATGAAGTTGGGAACTAGCTTAGTAAGAAGATTAAGAAACTCCACTCAGAATGAGGCAGAGAATATTTTAATCAAGATTTCATTGATTACTTAAGGGAGTTTGGGATCCTATCCAAACTCACTCCTCCTTACACGCCCCGATGGAATGATGTAAGTGAAAGGAGGAACCACACCTTGTTGGACATGGTGAGATTAGGGATGATTCATCCAACACACATAATAAAAAAAGTATTAACTAAATGGATAAATGGTATTCCATATGATATTTGGGTTGGAAGAAAAGACTTGTTATTTAATTTACATGTGTGGGGAAGTGAATTGTTTGTTACGACCTCTTCAGGTAACAAACTCGCATCTCGAGGCACAAAGTGTACCTTTATAGGATACCCCAAGGAAAAAAAGGATATATTACCTACAGAACACCTCATAAAAAAGGTTATAGTGGAAAGAAACCTCATATTCCTTGAGAGGGATCACATCTACAAAAGAGATAGTGGGAGTGAGATAGAATTCGATGAAGTCGAGGCTCAAGGTACACAAGATTTGGTATATGAGAAGATTCCACAGACCCATGGAAGAAAGATCAATTCCAGAAACACAAGCACTATGTAGGAGTACAAGAGAGTTTATAAAATAGGAATGATACGATTTTTTAGTTACCTAGTATTTTGACTCATTATTAGTGAATAATAATGATCATATAACCTATAAGGAAGGAGTAAGTGGCACAGGCGTTGCTAAGTGGAAAGAATACATGAATTCTAAAATGAATTCCATGTAAAAAAACAAGTCTAAATTTTGGTAGATCCTTCAGTAGATGTAAATAATGTTGGTTTCAATTGGGTATTCAAGAAGAAAATGGACATGAAAGTACAAGTTTGTACCTATAAGTCATGACTGGTTGCAAAAGGGTTTAAACAGTGTCAAGGAATTAACTACAGCAAAACCATTTCACCAGTTGTAATGCTGAAATCCATCATAATTTTATTGGCCATTTTCGCTTACCATGAATATTAGATTAGGAAAATTGATGTTAAAACATCCTTCCATAACATGAGCCTTCAAGAATATGTCTATATGACACAACCTTAAGGGTTTGTGACTCCAAAGGATTTCAATAATATATGCAAGTTTAAAAAATCCATTTATGGATTAAAGAAAGAATCCAGGTCATGGAACATTCATTTTGATGAATCCATAAGGGAATTTGGTTTTATAAAGAACTAATACAAGCCTTGTGTCTACAAACAGTTTAGTGGGAGTGCATTCATTTTCCTAATAGTATATGTTGATGACATATTACTTATTGGAAACCAAATACCAGTCTTACAGTCTGTTAAGGCATGGTTGAATAAATGATTCTCCATGAAGGACTTAGGAGAGGAAGCATATATTCTTGGGATCAATATCTATAGTGATAGATCCAAGATATTTTTGGAAATAAGTCAAAGTACGTACATTGACAAGATAATGAAGAGATTTAGTATGGAAAAATCCAAGAGGGTATTGTTGCTAAAATCACATGAAATTCATATTTCCAAGAAAATGTGTCCTCAAATGCATGACGAAATAAATATAATGGAAAGAAATCCATACACATCATTTATTGGGTTAGTCACGTATGCTATGATATGTACTAGTTTATATTTCACCTACACATTTAGTGTGGTAGGAATATATCAAGATGATCCAGGTGACTTCCATTGGATGGCGGTCAAGACTATCCTTAAGTATCTGAGGCATACTAAGGATATGTTCTAAGTTTATGGAGGAGATAAGGAACTACTCATTAGAGGATATGTAGATGCTAGTTTTCAGACTGATTAAGATGACATTAATTATCAAACAGGATACATCTTCACTTTGAATGGAGGCATTGTGTAACGACCCAAAAGTTCATTAATGGAAATATCTCTTGATCTAATTAAATGTATCTTTATGTAAAATGTTTATATAAAATGTCAACTTCTTTGGTTTTATGTTAATAATTGTGACCATTGCTAATATATCCATTGAATAGTGATCACATTATTAGTATAAATATAGGGCTTTAACGAATCCAATTTACTCAGACAAAGGAAGCGATGGCCTCATCCAGTAGACTTGCCCCATACGAAGCCCATTTTTCAGAGCTCGGAAAGGAGGTTGTGTCTTTGGGATTCACTCTTGACCAAACCCAAGCCGAGCTTGAATATGTTAAGCTCAAGCAGGATCGTCTCTCTCGGTGTTCTCCATCGTTTGCTGCCCTCTTCTCGCCCTATCAGCTAGGGTTTTCATGGATGCGCGATGTTATTCCAGAGATTGAGCTCTAGATACTACAATCGGAGGTTTCCATCACATTTCATGTTGGATGTGGATGTGCTAGGAGGATTTGGTCTCTCTGTGTGGGTTTGAATGCCGCGTTGGGATATGCAACTTTGGATTTCCGTGAGGTCTTCTTCCAGAGAAACTTAGGAGGTACCCTTTGCGGTGTTAGGTTTGTTTTTCTTGTTCTTTTTCTACGTTTGCTTTTGGTTTTGGTCATGCGATGGGTTGATTCCGCCGATGTTTCTGCGCTGGTTCTGGTTTTGATTTCTAGTCAAGGGTAATGGTTGCTTCTTTTGTTGAAATTTGATGTTGAGGTGAGTTGCTGAAGGCTTTGGAGTAGTTTGGACTGGTTCTGTGAAGTGGTGGTGATGTCTCCTTGATTTCCTATCCAGTTTTGCTATTTGAGATTATGCTTTGGGATTTCTGCTATTTTTGGACTTGGTATTGCTATCTACGATGGATGTTTGGATGTGAATTCATTGTAATGTTTTTTGATTTTGGTCGGATGGTGAGCAATGAAGGTTTTCTGAAGGTTTGGTCTCAATGGGCCGTAACTCCAAGGATTTTTCAATCGTTCTATTTCAAGAAGATGCTCCAGATGAGGTTCAGGGCAAAGAGATTTCATGGTTTCATGGATTTTCGAAATCAGATGTTTGAGAGGGTATGGCCTTGGCCATCGGTACTAGGCCCGTGCTCTTTGGCATGGGATATCTTGTCGTGCTGCGATGGAACAATGTAAGCTGGTCTTAATGGTTCTTTTTGCTGGGAGGAGCTTCTATTTTGTAGTGAGCACTGCTTTTGTTATAGAGGTTCGGTAGGTTGAAGACTGTTTATTTTGTTTAAGTCTTGATGTCTTGATAGTTTTCCCCTCATCCCTTAAAAGGGGGTTTATTTCAATAAAAAATAATTGTCAGTGAGTCAGCAATTGTAATTTTTATTAAGGTTTGAAAGCCATTTTTGTCAAAACCTGTGAATTTTTGATAAATGTTGGTTTTTATTTTAAAAGTGAAAATTAAAATATTAAGAAAACTATTTATATAAAATAAATATTATTTCTGGAATTAGGACGTCAAAATTATCCAACACTGAATTTTTCATAATTTTCTCAGACAATCAAATTTTTGGGTAAAAATTAAATACCGTTTAAATATATAATGTGTTTTATGACATTATAATGACCCAATAGTGATGTAATAAAATAATATAAGATTTATTTTCGGACTATATATGTTTTACCCTTAAAATAATATGATTTTGGGTTTGTTTGAATTTTTTTACAAAGCATTAATGGACCCTTCAACACTTATTAAACATCTTGTCTTTTTAAATTGTTTTCCTTGGGAGTGTGACTCACCTCCACATAAGCAACACCATTATTTTAAGAAGTTCAGACTTTGGCCTTATAAAATATTTTTTTCCACTTCCCTTTTCCAAAAACCATGGGCAAAAACTATGGGCTGGTTTGTGGTTTGAATTAGTTTAATGTGAGGTGTCCCAAACCTAAATAATAAAGAATTCCCTCACCTTTCCTATATAAACCCACCCAAGATCCCACTTCCTCCTCACTCAAAGCCTTTGGAGTTCGTCCAAACTCTGCCCTATTCTCTCTAGAATCCTCCCAAGGTTCCTTAAGCTCCCAAGAAGCCTCTCTCAAGCCTCTCTCAAGCCTTTGGAAGCACACTTCCAAGTAAGGGTTTTTTCTTCCTTTCTCGTTTTTGTCCAATTTTCTTAATGTTGTTATACCCTTTTAATTTCAATTATAAATGTTTGGGTATAGTTTCACTCCTTCAACATACTTACCTCTTTATTTTTGAATTATGAGAGACCCCTTTCTCTCTCAATAAATTCCTCCCATGTACACCCATTACTATGCCGAAATTCCGAAAGGAATTTATCTCTCCTCACTTACATTCAAGCATTTATTTTGTATCATGAATCTAAATTCCATTAAAATTGTTGGAACATGTATATATATAACCCCCTTACTGTCTATTTCATGTATATATGATGAGACACCCCTTTCTCTCTCATCAACCATTTTTATGAATTCTTACGTCATGCCGTTAGACTGACGAAATTGCACCGCGCTTTTCCAAGCCAAAGTCATTCTGTAGTGAATACCATGCCCATTTCTCTATCAAGGGTATTCACCTTTATGCACATTTACTTAATGTTCAAAGAGTTTCTTGTATGTATTCTACATTCTTTTATCGTGTAATAAATTATTATATTGAATGATTCAATGTTTTATGATCCATGTGGCACACTTATTCATGAAATGAAATGTTTAAGAAGGGTGCGCCCTTATAGTGATTCAATGAATTGAGTAAAGTATAGTATCATGATACGTCATGTGAAATGGGTGTTTAATCATACTAATTCAAGTTAAATGAGGGTTTACTCGTGCTTTATGTGTAATGAGGGTTTACTCATGCTCCATGTGCAATGAGCCTTAGATCATGCTAATTCTATGTTAAGTGTTTTTGCCACATTTCGATGTTATGATTATCATGCTTCATCATGCCTTTATGTTTATGCTTCTCTTGTGCTCTATTGATACACCTATTTTATAACAGGTATTGTATTCCTCATTTTATTTCATGATTATTCCCTTAGTGGGCTTTATAGCTCACCATTTTCTTATGCATGTCCTCAGGTTATTGTAGGATCTAAATAACGATGTAGATGCTCAATATACAAGAGGGGGGGGGGGGTGAATTGTACACTTTAAAAATTTCCTTAAACAAGGAAAGATATAAGTTTAAAAAAGTTAAACTAAGAAAATTCACAACACCTTTATCACCAATTGAAAGATTGGGACAATATATGAAGTTACAAACTTCTAGTTCTATACACTTGATTAAATCTGGAAAGTGATTCTGAAAAAAAGGTTCCGGAAATATGGATCCGAAAAATGAAACTTAACCAAAGTTTACAATATGATATTCTACCTTAAAGCATATAGAATCTAAATAATTCAGAGTACAAGTGTAAGGAAATATAATAAGGTTATACTTTCCTTACAATACAAAATGCATCGGAAAAACATGTAACAAAAACAAGTAACAAGATATAAATCTTTTAACCCAAAGAGAAGGGTATCCAACAACCTTGGATAAAGGTCCCTTGATTTATACTTTCAAGAAAGTCTATCTTACCCACACCCGGGTAAGCCCTCAATATGAATATTGGAGTCTCTTTCTTGCTATCCCCGCAATCCCTCAACTTCAAGGTAGTTGGAACCTCTGTCTTCCTCAGTAAGGAAGCCCTCGAACTTCAAGGTAGTCAACACCTCTCTCTTCCTATCCCCGGAAGCCCTCGATTGTGATCACCAACAATCAGAGTCGCACGAATCAAGTCTGCATAAGGCAAAGTTTGAACAAGCTGTTCAAACTTTCTGCACGAATATTTGGGAGTTAATAAGAGCCTATCTCTCTAGAAATCACTTCAACATAACTTAGTCCAAGATCAGTGTCAAAGTTGTTGCTTCTTTTCAAATGACCTCCTATTTATAGGCAAAGCTCCAAAGGTCGGCTCCCTACTCCAACCATCATATTTTTCCTTGAATTTTGGAGGGACCTATAGACGTGTCACTCAAACAACAGTTAGTAAATAACTGAAAGCACGACATCGTTTTATAATGAAACGAGTGTAAGCATAAATTAAACTGAAGTTCGGAATGTAAGCAAATAAAATTTTGGAGTCTAACAAAAATGGAATTCGGAGTCTATAATAAAAAGATATTCAGATTCTGTTTTGTAGGAATTCAGAACTTGAATTCTATAGAAATCCGGAGTCTAGTTTCATCAGAATTCGGAACCAGAACTTACAAAGTTCGGATTCAGAGTTCATGGGAATTCGGAGTCAGAACTCATAAGAGTTTGGAGTTTGAATTCAGAGAACTTGGAGTCAGAACTTAGATAAGTTCGTAATCATAATTCGGAGTTGAACTACATGAGAGTTCGTATCCATAATTCGGGATGAAACTTCATGAGAGTTCGTATCCAGAATTCAGAGTGGAACTTTATTAGAGTTTGTATCCAGAATTCGGAGTGGAACTTCATTACAGTTCATATCCAGAATTCAGAGTGGAACTTCATTACAGTTCATATTCAGAATTCGGAGTGGAACTTCATTACAGTTCATATCCAGAATTTAGATCCTAAAACAGAATGCTTCATATCTAAGTATTATATGATTCTGAGGTTTTTGATATGAATCCTATTTTTATACTTAAGAAAAATATTGATATGAACAATGAAAACATGGTAGGGGTAAATTTCTTTGAGAAGGAAATTTTCCTTATATAAGTAAAATATAGATTTTCTTAAGTATAGGGTGTTTGTGATTTTCAAAACAAGAAGGAATGGAAAAAGTCATAAGGAAAACCTTATTTACTTAACAGTTATCCCATGAAATGCTAAGTACGAGGGAATGTAGTGGTCATGTAAAGGAAGTTTTAAGTAAAGATGTTGTATTTCATGTTTTAAGTTGTTATGTAATGATCTTAAGCCCCAAAGACACTAGACCTATCAATATTCTATGTTGTATCCAGTGAAGTTCATGTAATAAATTCTGTTTAATTGTGTAATAAAATATCAGGGTTGTCATACGTTGTGGGCTAGAAGAGATTAAAGAAAGGTGTGGTCGTAGATTTTACAGTAGAGTCTGAGTATATCGCAGCTTATGATGAAGCTAAAGAAGCAGTTTGGATGTAGAGATTTTTCTTATAGTTGGATTTGGTTCCTAGTAGTAAAGATCCCATCACACTTTATTGTCATAATACTATAGCGGTGACTCTCGCAAAAGATCCAAGGTCACATCAGTAGACGAATCACATACTTTCGAAGTATCATCTCCAGAGGGATTTTTCTCAGAGAGGTGAAGTTGCAGTGAGAAGTATTTCCATGGAAGACAACGTGGAGGACCCCTTGACTAATGCCTTAACTCAGCAGAAACATGATCATCATGTGAGGTCTAGCGGACTGAAAGTCATAGGCAATTGGATATAGTCTAGGTGGGACTTTGTTGGAGTTGGTTTCCTAGAACCAACTGTTTTTACTTTGATAACATGAATATTTAATGTATTTAAATATTAAACATCTTATTACATATTGTTCATTGTTCAGCATGACTATAATGTAATAATGTCCTAGAGTATTTTTCTCATTAATAAGGTCATAGTAGTTCCCTGATATGATGAGAACCTTGAAGTGCTATGATAATATTCCTAAATATAGTTCTACAGTTGGATGAAATACTATTATGGGACACATAGTATACAGAGAATCAATTGTGAGTACTCGTAAGTGGATGGGACTTCTTCTCATGAAATTTTCACTTGGTAATCTCTAAGACAAAAGATTATGAGAACAGACTCACTAGTAGGAATTATGTATGTTTTGGTTTCATCCGATATTCCTATCTAGGAGCATGTGTAATGGTTCTTAGACTTTAATATTATCATTAATACATGTCACGACTCACACACTTTGATATACCGATGAAAACCGTCACACCATATGCTGGTGGGAAGTAGGGTACATTGGGTGTGTCACAAATGACATGCTATTAATGGATAAGTCGAGAAAATATTTATCCCTTCTATTTATGGAAGTTGATATCTTGACCCTTTGATTGAAATAGAACCGTCACCCTAAATTCCATGGCCATGGTGTAAAAATGAGTTTATTTCAGGTAGTCAAAGAATGACGTATCAAGCATATAGGTTGATGAAACTATCATGAAACCTTATTGATGAGATATTGTGACAAATGGATTATATTACACAGTGAGCATTTGTGTGTGGATGTTATCATTACGACTTTAAGTTCTCTCTCTTGGGTGACTTGACCCACTACTAGACAACAATCTTGGACTTTAAGCAAGACCCCCTAATGCCAATGAGAAATAATCCTATAGGATCACACACTAAGTGTTTCTGGTGGTCTCGATTAAATTATATGTGATTTTAATTAATGGAATAAATATTATTCTCAAGATCAAGGAATAATTTTATTCAAGTTAAAATGATCGCATAAATTAAATAAATATTTATTCACCAGATAGTGAATAAAATATATTTATTTATTTTATTGAATATTTAATAAATATTTATTTACTATTTTGTAAATATAAATATTTATTTAAGAGAATAAAATATTTTATTCTGGTGTTCAATAAATGGAAGATTTCGAATGGACCAAGATCGTGTCCATTGATAAATTAATTATTTATAAGTCAGTAAATAATGTTTATCTAGTTGGCACAAATAATAATAATAATACTGTTATCACTATGTGGCATGTGATTTCATTTATGGTTCCATTTTTCACAAGTTTTCACACCACAAATAATGGTTTTGTTATTGTTATTATGTGTCATGGGTTTTCTCTAATAGTTATAGTTGCATTTAATTGCTGTTTCACAATTAAGTATTGTAACTGAAACCCCATGTCAATTAATAGGTAGGTAAGTCTATCATGCCAAACCCTGGTGAATTGAAAATTTTTGAGCCACAAATTTTCTATCTATAATCCTCTTATATCTCCCTCTCAAGAAAGAAATAAGTTCTTGAATATTGAAGAATGATCAATCAAGAACGATCGACGATATACATTTTCTTTACCGTGCTAGCACCTAGAGAACGAGTGGAATTGTTCAGAGACCATTGGAGCATGTGAGGATCACTACTAGAGGGATTCTACTTTGGATCCTCATGAGTATAATGAAGGAAATCCAGATGGGTCATTTTGGATGATTATTTATCATCAACAAAGAAAGTACCAAAGACCCAGGTATTTAATTTTTTCAGAAATTAATAAATTAATTATAAATATGATGTGCAAGATCCTCTTTCTCAGATCTAGAATTTTTCTTCTCTTTATCTAAATCATTAATTTTAATCCATGGATACTAGCATTCATCGTCTTATTGATCCTATATTGGTCATCGATTACAGTAAAAGAAAAGTTGGGCCCTCCCAACCGCCATGCTTCCACTGCATCTGGATCCGTCACATGTAGCACTACATGGCATATAAGGGTACTACATGACATGTATCGGCCAAAATTCTAACGAAAGCAAGAGACTCATCATGGTTCTTAGGGGAAAAAAGTAATTTCACTAATATTCCACTTCAAATATCCCTAGATGTCCAAATAGATCACACTATTGTGTTCCTCATGAAAAAACACTCGAGATATACTATTCACTTCCTCAATCAGACACCCAGTGAAAAGGTCGTATTTCACCGCATTACGCTCGAATGGAGTCTCATGGGACCGAGCCATGAGTCTTAATTAAATATCCAAAATTGGTATTGAAACGTTTTCCTTAATTTTAGGGTAGTAGCATAGCAAACGATTCTTCATTCTGACACCGTATGAGAGAGCTATGTCCGATACAAGATCCCGTAATGATAATAATTTTATTATTATTGGGTGTTTCGTTGAACTAAGGAAGAAGTTTGAAAAATCTATCCAACATTAGTCTTAAAATTACTGTCTCAATTATAGGGTCACGTTGACGCTGACGGTTCACAAATATGATGTCGTATGATGAAGTTATGTCCAATTTAAGTTTTGAAAACCAAAATAAATAATAATAATATTTTAATATTGTTATTAATATTTTTTTAAAGGGAGTATCCTCCCACTTGTCTCACACGAATCATAGGGAATTCCTAATTCCATCACCCTATGCACCATGCCCCACCTCATTATGATAATAATAATATCATTATTATTAATATAACATATTAAAACACAAAATGGATTGGGGAAAATACCCATTCCTCATGCTCAACACCCCCTTATTATTACAACAGTCGAGGGAGGGGGAGAAATACAAGAAAATTTGTACCCTACTGAAAAGAATAACATAGAAATAATTGAACCCAAGACCTCACCAAGACCCCACAAGGCCGCTACCAACCAAGTTGCACCCACGCCTAGCACCCCCTTAGGCACATCCTTAGGCGCATACCCCTCTTCATGGGATTTATTCCTTCTTTGTTTTATAAATTTCATTTATTTAATTCCTATAATTAAATTCCTTATCTATTTATTTATTAAAAAACACATCTTCATTTATTAGTCTAATTTAATTTCATTAAATTAGATTCTCATGGATCTCCTCATGATTGGCGCCCCAAATAACACAAATATCACTATCAATTAACCTCATTAGACTGATTTTATTAAAATGATTTTTCTTTATTAAATTAAAACTGTTTAATTTTAAATGGGTTTTGTTTGTTAAATTAAAACCATTTAATTTAATTAACCCCAAATATTTTTATGCCACCATTATTATTATTATCTACCTTAATAATAATAACAAATCCACCTTTAATTTTATTAACACATCACCCTTATCATTATTATTAATAATAATTATTAACAGTTGACACATTGACCACATCTGACCACCTCATCAAAGATCTAAGTTCGGTTATCATCACATATATTCCAAACGGTTGCCTCCATGAGATCTTGCACACTACCACTACTCGAAGCCGACCCCGTCACACCACGCGACATTGTTGTGCACCAACTGGGAAAATGGGGGTAATCGACCCGATACCGAACCACATTCGATCAAAAACATAGACCCGTGATGATGATATAATCCATTCACTAAACACCATCCCACTCTTTTATCACTCTATCCCCAAACCGTTGATCTTCATGTTGTTCGTGACACCGCAACAAATCAAGGGCTTCGACCACATTCGAACCTACCCCGACAAAGTTGAATCATGACTCTGTGGTCCAAGGATGAAGAATGTGAAGAACAGTGGAGAAAACACCAATAAAAAAGGTGATAATCATTATTGGCCAAGTGTTCTTGGCCAAATATTTCATAGAGGGGAAATCAGGGTGAGAAACATGGCGTAATAAGAAATAAACTGAAAGGATAATTAAGTTTGATACATGGGCTCATGAAAAGACTCAAATTAATGAAGATCAAAGAAAGGGAATTCATCATGCTCAATATTTTAATTATAAGTGTGGAAAACCACATATAATGAGTCCTTCCCCTTTTTTGGATCAATTTTTAGTGAAGAACACACTTGTGCCACGATTGGAAGAAGCTAATGCGTCTGTCGTGCTTAGATTTTTCTTGATCTAGAGGTTCATCATTAATCGTCAATGGATTCACCAAAGGAGTAATGGAGGAGAGATTTGATGGAGGTGGAAGAATTATGAGTCAAACCTATGAATTCTTCCTAGATACACATTTATAGAATTTTATTAGGTTAAATTAATTTAGTTAATTAATTAATTCATTCATTTAAACACACCGCCAATGAGGGGGTGGTCCAAACCTCTTGTGATAACTTATTTTATGTTGTTCCTGGGGTAAACACAACATTTTGGACCCAACCATGGTCTCATATTTCTAAGCCAATCAACCGTTTAAGAGTTATTTGGGTTTATGTTTATGAAATAAATAAATTAAATTAATTAATTTATCCAATGCACCCACCAATGGATACCCCATCCGAACGTCCCGTGCTGATGAACTTTAGGTTGCGCCGAGGGTAAACTCCACATTATTGATTAAAAAGTGGTATCAGATTTCTGATATGAGACTCCATTTATGAGATATTCAACTTTTTTAGGAAAACTATGCATGTGTAATAAAAATATATTTAATATTTTTATAAAATTAATTCAGGGCTCACTGGGCCTCGAAATCGCGTGTCATCTCAGCACCTAGCTCTGAAAATATTCCTAGGAATATTCCAAAGTCTTACATAGTAAAACCAGAGTCTTTATATTATTACCTTCTTCGAAAATTTTCATCCTTGAAAAGCACAAACTAAGAAAAGAGGTGGGGACATTGAGACCGTAATCACCATTCGTGAAAACCATAGTCTCTTGCATCATGACGAGAATCACTGTTCATCCCTAAAGAAGGATGACATGATTACATTCTTCATAAAATCCATCAGGTGAAACTCCTAAGGATACCTAGTCATGAAAGATCTCACAATTTATGTCTCCTAGATGAGACTCTCCCACACACTCGAGAAGCGAAGGAGTCCACATCATCGACTGAAGAAAAAATTGTACCCTCCTGCTCCACCAGGGTCAACTGCATGGAAGATAACTGCTCTGAAGCTTCCTGAACTAAGCGATATTAGACTTCCTACTAATGGAATATGCTACAATGTGGCCCTTCCATAGATTATAAACCATCTCTAAGTCATAGTCCTGCATGAATTCCAACCATCACCACTGTCTTAGGTTTAGGTCTATCTAAGTGAATACGTACCTGACACTCTGGTGGTCTGAGTAAACCACTAATCACTCTCCCAGAAGGTAGTGTCTCCACATTCTTAGGGTGAAGACTACCACTTCTAGCTCTAGGAAGGGAGTTGCGTAGTTCTTTTCATGGGGTCTCAACTTCCTCGACCTGTATTTGATAACTATATGTCACTCTATCAAGGTTGACGACGATCACACAAAGGGTATCAATGAACAAAGTAAGTGAGTAAACTCATCCAACCATGAGAAGATAGACAAAGAAAGCACGTGGAATACCCCTCACATCTTTTCCCCCCTTAGAAGGAGAGTAAACCCAACCCAAAAACTCTACCACACCCACTAGTGGCATAAAAAAAGGGTCAAGCAGAGAAACTCTACCAGGAATGCCAGGACCTGCTCCGACACTCCATCACAAAACCTCACCCTGAACGCACAAGTCAGAGGGACTCATCCACCACACCTTGATACTATCCTCTTTGGGTGTCACTAACTTTCCATCACAGTTTTTCTTACATCATTAAAATTCATCTCAGTGGGGGAAGAACCCCTCTTCCTTGTGCATTTGAAGCTACATCGAACAACACCGACATAGGGTTACACCGATGCCCCACATCACCCTAGCTTAAACCTTAAGTAATGAGTGGAAAGAAAAGATTACTCCACACAATGTCTAATAATTTCTACTATAGAAGGTGGAAGAGACACATATCATACCTCTTATCATCTCATGCGCTGCAGAATCATATACATGAAAATCCTACAGTTGTCCGCAACCTCGAATGCCAGCTCCCTGAGCCTAACATGGGTCGTATGGTGGTGGTGGAAGGATATCATAGAGACATCCACCACCCATAGCTCATCCTGATCCTCTTCCAGCTCAACCTCCCTAGGGACCACCAATTCCATGCCTGGGAGATCCTTTATCATGACATTCACTACTACAAAATAGGTGTTTAACAGTGCTGGTATTTATCAGCTCTAGAAAAAATGCTATTAAATGGCATCTTTATCAATGATAAAGAAAGAGATGACAAATTTAACCCTTTATCAGCGCTTTATTTTTAGTGCTGATAATGGGTGCAATTTATCATCACTTTATTTTTAGTGCTGATAAAGGGAACCCTTTATCAAAATTTTATTTTTAGCACTGATAAAGATAGATTTTATTAGTGTTTTTTTAGCATTGGTAAAGGTCCAAATATATAAAATGAAATAATTAAATAAATAAAAAATAAAAAATGATTTTATTAAAAAAATATTAGAAATTTTATTAATTAAATAATTATTGAAAAAAATAAATAAATTGATTAAATATTAGTAAATATTAAATTTTTTATTAATTAGATAATTATGATAATTAATGTTAATAAATTTTATATATTAAATATATAGATATGATTTATATATTACAAAATATTTATGTAATTTACATTAAATAGTCATATATTTAGTGAATAATGGTTTATAATTAAAAATTAATATGAATTTAAAATATTGACTAACTGTATAGTACAATGGACATATAATTGAATGTTATTTTTGATTTTTCAATTTAACATATATCCAATATGTGTTATATTGATTTCACATATCTGATGTGTGTTATATTAATAATGTTAAAAAATATTTGTAAAAAAATATTTATAAATACATATATTTAAAAATGTACATACTATATTTATAAAATTATATATATTTATAATTATAAATAAATAAATATTTTTTAAAAATTATTTATATAATTACAAATAAATAATTATATATATTTAAATAATTTTTAAATTTATAATAAATTTACTTAAATAATGAATATATTTACTATATTTATATTTATATATATTTATTATATATATATATATAATTATATAAATATATATAATGATATAAATATTATTTTTTAAAAATATTTATATAATTGTAAATAAATAATTATATATTTAAATAAGCAATATATTTACTATATTTATATTTATATATATTTATTAAGTATATATATATATATATTTAATTTTATTATTTATAATTATAATTATAAATTCTTTATCAGTGCTTAATTAATAAGCGCCGATAAATATGCCTTTTATCAATGCTTAAATAATAAGCATTGATAAAATGACTCTTTATTGGTGCTTTTTTGAAAGCGCTGATCAAAGTGTCCCGACCTTATTAAGAAAACCTAACTTTTTTCGAACCCATCACGATATCAGAAGCTTTTCATGGAAGTCACCCATTACCGGTGCTCCTCGGTGAATCCAAGCTCGAATCGCACAAACCCACTCGAATCACACAAACCCACTCGAATCACACAAACCCGCTACCTCTAGTTGATTGAACATCATCTGACATCTGATGTTCACTTGGAGTAAGGGTTTAAGAAGAAAACATAGAGATATTGATCTGAGGGTCTCAAATTTTCTTCAACCTAGCAAGGTAGGCCTGTGTTTTCCTTTGTAGGTTCCAATTTTCTTTATGTATTTTTTGTTTCAAGATCTGGATCTGAGGCTTTCTGATTTTCCTTTGTAGGTTTTGATTTTATTTCTGTATCTATGCTCCAATTGTTGTATATTGTTTTTCTTTTATTTATGATATGTTGTTTTCTTGATGAATATTTTAGATATCTTATTTTGGTGTTTTTAAATTGTTTTTTTGAATCAATTTTCTTCACTCTCTACATCTATACCCTAGCTTGCTCCGTAAGCTTAATTTTTTCACTATTTTGAAATCTTATAGAATCACCTTTGGTTTGAAGACAAACCAATTAAATAAATATTTATTCCATTGTATAAAAATTAGAGGTATTGGATATAAAAACCTTAAATGAATGTGAAAATTGATTTAGAAGACCAATCCTTCGTCTGGTGATGGTGCGAAGTAGCAAAAAAAGCTTATTTTATGCAATTAATGTAAGGAAATTTATTTATTTAAATTTTGTTTTAATATTCAAGTGTGAGGGTTTTTCCTTAATTTTTTTTTCTCAAAATTGTGTTGTTTTATTTTAAGAGAAATCTTATTAAGGGTGATACCATATTTATTTATTTATTTTCAATGGCTCTCTATTTTTAAAATTAGCATGGGGTTGTATTTATTTTACTATGTTGTGATATTCTGTTGTAAGGGTTACATACATTTTTATCAATTTCAGTTTATTTTATAAAGACACACACACACACACATATATTTAAATATATATATCTCTCTATATATTTATATTCATTTTTAGAACATATAATGTAATGGTGATTTTATAATTATTTATTCACAAATTATGGTTATGGATTTCCAAATTAGGAAGGGATTATATTTATTTTCATTAAAAATTATGTTTAAATGTGTATTTGTTTTTCAATTATGTGTATTATAAATTCCATGTTATATATATATATATTTGTTTAAATGTGTATGGGATATATCTTTCAAGGGTTTGTTTGTTTTTCTCCCTTGTTTGTGATATCTTTTTGATGTGTGTTATTGCTTTATTCCAACTTCTTTATGGACCTCCCTAGAATCTCAAGGATGGGTCAATGTGTATTATATATCCTCTATAGAATAATTAGGTTGTTATATCACTTTTTCCAAAAAAATATAATGGAAGTTATCAAATTCTATTTATTATAAATTATTTTTAGGTATTCATCATTTTGGGTATTCATCATTTTAGGTATTCATCATTTTAGGTCTACATGAATTAGTTCCACCCCTAAGAATCTCTGATTACTATCCATGAATATGAAATAACTATTTATTTATTAATTTTTTTACCAATACATTTTTTATATCTTCTAGTTGATTGAATGAGAGTTTATTATTCTTATTTATCATATTTGGGTTTCTTATTACTCCTTAATTACCTATATTATATTTTCATTTGTTTAAGGGATTTAAGAAAGACTTGATGAATCATTTTAATAGATGTGGGACTATTATTAGTTATAGGATTGAAAGTATTAAAAATGAGATTTATCTTATAAATATAGAATTCATATAGGCCCCAAAGATTTATATATCATAACATGTCCCCACCGAGACCCCTTGAATCACATACAAGAATGTTTATGCCCACCAAATATCATATTTAATATAACACGAGTTAATAATTAGTGTCGATGGTGTAATTATCACAAATGGGATACATTTCCCCTTTTATAGAACACAATTAAGTACAATTTTCATCCTCACCATCTTCATCTCTCGATCCGTTATTATTGCATTTTGTTGTTTTGAGACTCATTCCCCATCTCTTTTATGTTTCTTGTACTACTCTAAGCATTAGTCATACCATGGATGAATATTGATTATAGTATTTAAAGAAACATAGGTTAATTTACAAAAGATATAGAGGATGTGTGTTAAAAAATTTCAATGATAAATGTTTAGGAGATTAGATGATGAGGATGAGAGTTGTCTATACATTTTTATATCTTCTAGTTGATTTAATGAGAGTTTATTATTATTTTTTATCATATTTGGGTTTCTTATTAATCCTTAATTAGATATATTATATTTTCATTTGTTTATTGGATTTAAGAAATATTTGATGTGCATTAAACAACTGTTATTGTTGAAATTTGTTGCTTGAGACTCATCCCCCATCTCTTTTATAGACAATTATCATCCATGTCAACTTCATCTCTTGAACAATTATTATTGAAATTTGTTGTTTGAAATTCATCCCCCATATCTTTTATGTCACTTTTATTACTACAAGAACTATTAATCTCATGGATGAATACTACTTATAGTATTTCAAGAAACATAGGTTCATTTCCACAAGAGATGAAGGATGTGTCAAACAACAAAATAAAATGATAAATGTCTGGGAGATGAGTTGATGAGGATGATAGTTTTCTATAACTTTCACCTTTGAATGAATTTATAGGATAAAACCTAACATAGTGGAGTAATTATTTTCTTAAATTCAATTACCCATTTTCTTCAACATACTGACATTCTTTGAAGCAATCAAATGTTGAGTTTCCTCTATTAGAATTGTCTACAACTTTCACATTTTATAATGAATATATTATGTGTATTTATTTATATATTATAAAAAATTAATCTTTTATGAACCCAATATGATGGATATGAATCAAAAATGGATGCACACTAATAATTTCACAAACTAGTATGATGATGGAATTAAAGATTTCATCAAGTTTGCAAGGGAGCATGCAAATGAACCTTCTAAAATTGTTTGTCTCTATTTACATTATTTTTATTCAAGAAAAATTAGTCTGGAAGAGTTGGAAGAACATTTTATTTGTCATGGAATAGATCAAAGCTATAAATTTTAGACTAAACATGGGAAAAAACTGAATATGGACACCGATTGGGATGATACTGCGGTTAATGAATCATTTGATATGAATACCTTTGTAAATGATGATGGAGATCACATGGAAGAAATGAAAATGGAAATAGAATATTACCTTAGTGATTATACAAAGTTGTTTGAGGAGTTAAATAGTTTTTCCAATAAACCATTTTATACCGATTGTACTAAATACACAACATTTTCATCTATATTGAAGTTATATAATTCAAAAGCTGGCATCGGATGAAGTGAAACCATCTTTACAGAACTAATTGATCTCATAAATGATATGATACCAGAATAAAATGAACTACCATTCAAAATATATGACACTAAAATAATGTTACATTCAATGGGAATGATCTCTAAAAAATATATTCTTTTCCAAATTATTTCATATTTGTTTTTAAGGACCTTGAATCACTCATAAAATTCCCTAAGTGTGGCATAAATCGATACAAGAAAAATGAATCAAGTCCTTTGAAATATGTTTGTTACATTCATATAATTCCATGGTTTAGAAGACTATATGGATGTCAGGAAAATGTGAGACAATTAACATGGAATAAATATACAAGAATTAAATATGGGAACCTGCATCATCTAGCAGATTCTACTCAGTGGAAGAAAAGTGATTACAAGTTTCCTGAATTTGAAAATGAGCTGAGAAAATTGCATCTTGAATTATATATATATGGAATAAATACTTTTGGTGTAAAGAGTAGTACTCACATTACATGGACCATCATGTTGATAAATTATAACTTTCCTCCATGGTTATTAATGTAGTGAAAATACATTATGTTGTCTCTACTTATATCTGGACCAAAGAAACCCGGTAATGATATTGATGTCTATTAGGATCCATTGATCAAAGATCTAAAATTTATGTGGGATACAAGTGTTATAATTTATGATTCTCATATAAGTGAATAATTCACATTTAATTCCATGTTGTATAAAATGATAAATTATTTCCTCCCTTATGAAAATTTATCAAGATATAACATTAAAGGAATGTTGGGGTGCCCCATTTGTGAAAAACACACATACTCAGTTTAGTTGAAACATTACTCTAAGACTATATTTTTAGAGAATCAGAAATTTTTAACTTAATAACATAAATACCGATCTTGGATGACATTATTCAATGGGAATATTGAACAAGGTAAAAAACTCTCTCCAGTAACGGTCGATCAACTGTACAATAAAGTAAAATATATTGACACTATTTTTGGTAAACCATTTTTTAAAAACCTTAAAAAATTAGGTTGGTAGAAGAGATGAATTTTATTTGAATTACCGTATTGTAATTGTTTTTATATCAGACATGTTATTGAATTCATTCATGTAGAAAAAAATGTATTTGATAGTGTTATTGTCATGTTACTAAATGTTCCTAAAAAAATGAAAGATAGAATCAAGGCTAGGTTGGACTTGATTGAAATGGGGATAAGGGAAGAGTTGGAACCGATGAAGCGTAAAGTGCAGAATTTTTTTCCTCTAGCAGCTTACACTCTATCCAGATAGTAAAAATTACAATTTTACCTTTTTTTACTAGTGTAAAAGTTCTATAAAGTATTCATAAAATATTAAGAATGCTGTATCAATGACTAATTTGAAGTTACAAGGACTAAAATCACATGAATATCATGTTTTGATGCAAGATTTAATGCCTGTTACTTTCCGTTGCATTCTTCCTCAAAATGTATGACATACATTAACTAGATTATACTTATTTTTTAAAGTCATATACTGTAAATTTATAGACCCAGTGAAGTTTTCTATCATGAATAAGGAGATTGCAGTCATATTATGTGAATTAGAGATGTTATTGCCACTATAATTCTTTGATATAATTGTCCACTTGATGGTTCACTTGGTTAGAGAGGTTCAACTATGTGGTCCTATCCATTATAGATGGATGTGCCCCATTTAATGGTATATTAATATTTTGAAAGGGTATGTCAATAATCAAATTCATCTAGAAGGTTGTATTGTAGAATGATATATTTTTGAAGAAGTTATTGAATTTTTTACTGATTTCCTATCAGATGTTGAATGAATTGGTATCCCAAAGTCTCGTCATAATGAACGCCATATGAGTGAAGGGATTTTTGGAAGAGATGTTTTTAAAATTAACTTTATAGGGTGGGGGAAAATACACCTTTACATATTATATAATAGTGAAGAAGTTGATCCATACATTGAATCTGACAGAAAAATTCTTAGAGATTTGAATCCATAAAGGGATGAAGGATGGACATCAAATACAAAAAATCAAAAGTTTATAGGATGGTTAAAAGATCAAATTTATAAGGAGTTATATGAAAATAAAAATTCAATTTCCAAATGGCTTCAATGGATTTCTAGAGGAATAAATCAAAATTTTATATCTTATACTAGTTTTGTAATCAGTGGTTATACGTTCTATACAAAATAACATGATGAATTCAGTATGATGCAAAATAGTAGTGTTAAACTTGTGGTTGAAGAAATTCACATATTTAGTTCCAAGGATAGAAATCTAGTTTATGAAAATATGTCATATTTTGTCATTATCGAAAATATATATGAGTTGGAATATATATCATTTCAAGTGGCACTTTTCCGTTGAAAATGGGTTGACAATATCAATGGAGTGAGAGTTGATGAAATGAGATTTGTGAATGTGAATTTAAGTTTGGAAGGGGGAAAATATGAGTCGTTCATAATGGAATCACAAACAATGTAAGTATTTTATATCTCTGATCCAAAAAAACAAGAATTGGTCGATTTTCCTACTGGAGACTAAAACAAATGTCAATTCAGATAAAAATTCAATCGAGGAGGACCCTTTCATTGGGACATCATAATATGTTCATGCTAGTCTCAATATAAACAATGACTTGTATGTTAGATGGGACCACAAAGTGGGGATTTTGATTCTCGATAGAGGAACCAAATCCTTGAAACCTCTAAAAAAAGATAGTTCAATGAGAAGGTAAAAGTTTTTTTTAATATATTATGTTTTTCCTCATAATAATATATATTATCTACTACATTAATATAATCTAAATTAAATGTTTGACTACTCATGCATACAATGTCTTATGTACATGATGATATTACCAATCCCTCAGAAGAACAAACTATAATGAAGGAAAATCTTTGGAAATATGTAAAGGTAATGTTACAATAAAATATATAATGGAACCTTGATTTAATTTTCATTATTCCTTGCAGAGTTTGTTTATTTTGGAATATTTTTGTCCATGTGTCTTTCCTTTACAAGAATAGAAACAACGTTGTATCTACTCAGTCATAGAGGTAATATTGATATTTTCACAGTAAAACCATTCTCCATATAATTAATGTATTTTTAAATATTTATGTTTAATTTATTTCCTTTTAATATCACTAACATAATAATTATTTTCTAATACAGGTGGATTCTTTTGTTTGAGTTGAGGTGGTCTATCCATACTTCATGCCTTTTGATAGATCAAATATTTTATGCATTTTTTACATTCATTTCAATTTTTTAACCCTCCCAATTTATCAATTTGAGCTTATATGGATAATTTTTGGATTTATGATGTGTTTTGAGTAAAATTTTAAAAAGTGCTAAATTCTGGATTTTTGACGGATTTTTATTACAAGGCTATTTTGGTCAATTTATTTAAAAATATAATTCTAAATTGAGTTATTTTTTTTTGAAATCCCTGATCTATTTCCTTCAACGTTTTCTTATGGACCAGGGGATGATTCAACCATCTATAGGTCTAAAAAATCAACCAATTTGAATAATTATTCGGGCACACCGCGTGGAAACCACCTCTGTAATGGAAGTACAACTCAGTCTAAACATATCCAATTATAGTGATTCCACCTGTAATGGAATGAGGACTCACAGGCTCATTCCTAGAATTAATTTCATGAAGTTTTGAGATCATAAAGGTGTCCTTTTAATGAAATAATTTTAAGGAATCTTTCTGGAACCTTCTTCTATAAAAAACAACATCTAATAAAAAATTCATAAATCCTACACAATATGTCCAATTAAGATAAAATTTTGAGGGTGAATGGAGGAGGAAATTATGAAAAACCTTTATGAAGAAGGAAACACGTGAATCGTCTATTTAATGGCTCAAAACACGATATCTTCTAGAGAATAGGTTCCAGCCTATAAAAAGAGGAGAGGTACTCCTTAAAAAATCATTCCATTCCATCCCCACACCATCCAGGGAACTAAGGAGAGGAGTCTAAAGGGCCATTTTTTATTTCTATTTTGTTTTATTTTTATTTTAGTTTTCTTTTCCCATGTAATACATTCATATTTTTATTAAAGTGATTCTATTTTCTTATTCAATCTATCTTTATCTTCCAATATTAATCTCATTATCTCCTTTTCATCTTCCACCATGATCTCTTTTCACATTGAAATGATAAGTGACTAACCCAAGACTTGGTCCTAGGGGAGGTTTCATGGTGTTAATATTTATTACGCTTCAATTCAAAATGTTTTAAATCTATTTGTGGTGGATGATAGGGTATTGCATGAGTTTGGTGGTCTTCTACCATAGTATTATTTAAAATTACATTTATTTTCCTTTATTAATCATTTTATCTCCTTTATATTAGAAAAAACCTTCATATGATGGAGTTGGGGTTTCCATAGGGGATGAAACGACATACGGTGGAGTTGGTTCTTTTAGGAATAATATTCTCGGTTGAGATGTTATCCTATTTGACTATTAGTGGAGGTGTGGTTTGGTGTGCCAGATGCATGATAAAATCAAACACTAAATTAATCAATGAAAAGTAATTCATTAATGAGGTTTCTTTAAATTAATTATAAAATTGAATTCAAACAAAAATAAAATAAAAAATGAATTTACCCATGATGTCCTACATTAGGACCAAGACTCTTCTTACCTAATTTCATCCTGTCTGCATCTACATCTACATTTATATTTAAATTTTGAATTTCATTATTTTAATTTTATGTTTTCAAAAACCCTCAAAAACTTTGTTTTCAATAAATACACACAAAAAAACAAAAAATAATTAGATTAGGTGAATTAGAATCAATTATTGAACCGGATGCAATGCTCCTCAAGTGAGACAACCCTGTTTAGCCTTTGTGATGCATTAGGAAAATTTAAATTTCTATTTCCATGCCCCATGATAGGAGTGCATCTAAACTGGAACTATTTCTAGGGATCAAAGTAGCAATTTCAATCACATTTTCTAAATTCACATTTTTTGTAAATATTTTTCATATTTTTCTTTCTCAATGAGTTATTATTATTTTTTTCATATCATTTATGGTTCATTTTCATTTTTCCCCTTGACGTGAAAGCTATACCTCATTGTGAAGGGGGAAGATTTGGTGTACTCTATCCATTGATCATTCCTCATCCAGAAGGATAAAGCACAAGCTGGGAAAATCCATATGTGGTGGTTCAAATCAAAGAAGCTTCATCCACCATCAGACTTTGGATAATAGCTAGTACTACCTACTAGAGGGAGTAAATATTCAGGGCCCACTTGGGGGATCATACCAAGATTTATCTTTACATGATTTATATGAATTTAGATTTAAATTAGAAGTATTCTAGCATGCATCCCAGTCCTCCTAATATTTTTGAGCTTTAATGACAAGATCCTTGTTCTTAATTGAGTAATTCTCTTTTTTAGGTTCGTAAATGGGAAAAGGAATCCTCAAATAGTAGAAGAGAAGGAATAATATTCATGGGAAAGGGAGTTCATTTTTATCACTTAAACTTTTAAACTCCTTAATTTTTTTTCTAAATCATGTTTTGAACTTAAAAAAAATTGCAGGCCCACACTTGAATTCATGATTTACTTGACTTATTTAGGAGACATGATTTTCTTAAGAATCCAGTGATTCTATGTTTTATATTCCAATTTTAATTAAATTTAATAATTTAAATGAATAATTGGATGATTAAAGTGAAGTGTGTATATTTAAATGAGGACTCATAATTTAAGGTAATTAGTTGATTCATGTAAATGAAATTTCCCTACCATTTTTTATGCTTTGAATTTATGAAATTTATGTGAATTTATTTTTTATTATTAATCATGCCTTGAGTGATTATACAATATCATATTTCTTATTCCCGAGAGGATTTATAAACCAAGTAATTCCTATTTTATCTTGAGCATATTCTTGAGTGATCTTGGGACATGTCACTTACTAGAACTTGAATTTGATTTTTTCAAAGCTATAACTATGAAAAAACACATTTAAAATGTTTTAGGCATCTTTTGTAAATCCCTTATCCTTAAATACCACCTTTTCATTAATCCTTATTTATCCCATAGGATCCATGAATGACCTTTATAGGAATGAGCCATGTTTTAAGCCGTTTTTATCCATTCATACCCTACTCTTGGTATTTTCATGATATTTTAAAGTTAAAGTGTGGGGGTGAAGTGAATCATGGTGTAATGGATGATTTACATTATAAGGAAGAAGTTTTTGGTTTTAGTTTGGGTAACAAGAAAGTTCATTTAATTCATTCATTGTACTATTTATTATTTTACCCCATTTGAATTAAAAAAAGATAAAAAAATGGGTTGTGATTTGGGAAAACCAAAAATCACCATTTTTCAGACCGATGATCTTCTGATCATATGTGGTTAGGTGATGGATGTGAGGTTTGATATAATCATAACTTTTGAGAAAAAAAGTAAAAAATTAAAAAAAAATATTCAAGAAGGTGAACAAATCATTCATTATGTTTAAACTGATCACGATCTTTACTTTGAGCTTGGGGAAATGTGAGTTGCTACTTTTAAGGGAATAATTTCATTACAATTTTTGATATCATTAATTGTACTTAATTGATAAACCTTCTCCTTGAGCCTTAATTTTTAAAGCATCAAATCCTACCAACCTTAAGACTCAAAGTCATTTGAACCTTTATTGAAAATTCCTTATGATTTTATGTTCCATTTGTCTTTACAAAGTTCATAAAGTAGTTCATTTACAAGACTATGGATAAGGATCATGTTCTCATGATATGAGCGTAACTCTACTTGAATTGTATCATAAGTGGTGAGAGAAAAGAATCAAAATTTAGGTAAATTTTGACTTTTCATGTTTAATAATAGTGAATTGAGAAGCTTTAATGAATGAAAGGAGAAGTTCCATCATTTTTCAAGAGGGAAAAGTAAAATACATGAATTAATTATTTCTTTGAAAAATGAGAAATTAAATTGATACATCATGTGGATTTTTGAAAATTTTATTTGACATTGAGAATTGTTAAATTTTATTACTTTGGAATTTAAATATTGGTAACATTGGTGTCCTCTCAATTCTATATTGAGATTTTATGATTGATGGAAATCATGGTTTAAGTGTGGGGGAATTAATAGAGATAATATTTTCTACATTTTTTATATGCATTTAAATTGTTTTAACCCTCCTAATTTATCAATTTGAGCTTATATGGATCAATTTTTTATTTATGAAGTGCTTTTAGAAAATTTTGGAAAAGTTCTTAATTCTGGATTTTTGATAGATGTTTACCACAATGTTATTTTGGTCATTTATTTAAGAATATAATTTTAAATTGTGTGATTCTTTTTTTGTTGAAATCCTTCATTTATTTCCTACAACTTTTCTTTTGGATCAAAGGCTGATTCGATCATCTAGAGGCCTGAAAAAATCAGTCACCTTTCTGCACCAAAAATTCCATAGACTTATTCTCCCTCAAAAACCTTTCACCCCTAGAGTGTTGCATTTATCACTTTCCATAAAGTTCTCTCCACTGCCTTTATAGGAAGAGAAATGATGCTACATATGCTGAATTACAGAGGTAATCTTAATGTTTTCATAGTAAAACCATTGCCTATAGAATTAATTTATTGTTTCATATTTATGTTTAATTTATTTATTTTTAGTATTACTCACATAATTATTGTTTTCTTATATAGGTGGATTATTTTGTTTGATTTGGGGTGATCTATCCATATTTCATGCCTTTCTTCATGAAAACTTCCATAAACTTCTTCTCCCTCAAAACCTTTCACCTTGAGAGTGTTGACATTTATCACTTTCCTTCAAATTACCTCCACTGATCAATCACATAGGTAACTTTATATTTTCATAGTAAAATTATTGTCCATATAATTAATTTATTATTTCATATTTATGTTTAATTTATTTATTTTTTGTATTACTCATAATAATTTTTTTCTTATATAGGTGTATTATTTTTTTTCAAGTTGAGGTGGTTTGTTCAAAGCTTCTCATGCAGTGTTGGAAGTTTGATAAATAAATTAAAAGGAAATAATAGTAATATTGAAAGTTAGGATTGTTTTGAGACTTTGGGATGTATAGGAATTGACTACACCTCAATATGACACACAATGTGACCGTTATGACTCCAAATACTTATTTCTATTTAAAATTGACATTAATTTTAGTAGAAAAGATAGTTGACATACTCAAAACTGAGAAAAAAATATTCATACTGTTTTAATACTTTAAAACAATGATCCATAAGTCATTTCTGATATGTAAGAATCATCCACACCTCAATCCGATACATGATATGCCCGATATGAATCAATGTGCCAATTATCAGTTTAAAATCGACATTTGACTTTAAAAAGTGTCACTCACTAAAAACAGAGAAAAAAATTATTATTTTATTTATAATTTATGGAATCAAGTCATAAATCATTTGTGACGTGTAGGAATCAGTATTACATTAAACCGATACACGATTTGATTCGTATGATTCAAAGTGCATGTTTCAAGTTTAAAATGACATTTTTGTAAAAAAAAGTGATGTACTAAAAAACAAGAAAACACATTCATATTTTTTTGATACTTTATTACAATGATCCATAAATTATTTGAGATGTGAAGGAATCATCTTTACCTCAATCTGATGTACGGTGTGACCGATATGACTCTAAGTGCATGTTTTTATTTAAAATTGACATCAATTTTAGTAAAAAGGCCAACTGACATACTCAAAACTGATAGAACGAATTAATATTGTTTTTATACTTTAGGAAAATGATCCCTGAGTAATTTGAGATTTTCAGGAATCAACTATACCTTAATCCGACACACAGTGTTATCAGTATGACTCAAAAGTGCGTGTTTTCAGTTTAAAATGACATTTTGGTAAAAAAGACAACTGACATACTCAAAACCAAGAAAACACTTTAATATTGTTTTTATACTTTAGAAAAATGATCCACAAGTCATTTGACACGTTTTTGAATCATCCAAACCTCAATCCGAAGCACAGTGTGACCGTTATGACTCAAAGTGCGTCTTTTTATTTAAAATTGTCATCAATTTTAGAAAAATGGACACATGTCCTACTCAAAACCATTAAAGAAAATTCAGATTGTTTTTTTAAATTTATGAAATAAATCTATAATTCATTTTTGATGTGTAGGAATCAACCACACCTCAATCTGATACATGATGTTCCCGGTATGACTCAAAGTGTCTGTTATCTGTTTAAAATTGGCATTTTAGTTCAAACGTTTCACTCACTGAAAACCAATCAAACATGATCATATTTTCTTGATAATTTAGGAAAATTATTCATAAGTCATTTTTGATGTGTAGAAATCCGTTTCACGTCAAACTGATGCATGATGTGATTGGTATGACTCAAAAGTGCATGTTTCTAGTTTAAAATGACTTTCTGGTAAAAAAGACAACTGTCATACTAAAAACCAAGAAAAACATTCATATTGTTTTGATAATTTAGGATAACCATACAAAAGTCATTTGAGACATGTTGGAATCAGGCACAGCTCAATCAGACGCATGGTGTGACCGTTATGACTCAAAGTGTGTCTTTTTATTTAAATTTGTCAATAATTTTAGTAAAATGGACATCTGTCCTACTCAAAACCAAGAAAAAACATTTGAATTGTTTTAATACTTTATGAAAATGATCCATAAGTCATTTTTGATGTTTAGGAATCAAACAAACCTCAATATGATACACAATGTTCCCGATATGATTCAAAGTGTATGTTATGAGTTTAAAATCAACATTTTAGTTCAAAAAAATTCACTCATTGAAAACTGATCAAACACACTTGGATTTTATTAATAATTTAGGAAAACGATTCATAATTCATTTTTGATATGTAGAAATACATTTCACATCAAAATGATACACTATGTGATCATAATGAGTCAAAAGTGTTGTTTCCATTTTAAAATGACATTCTGGTAAAAAAACAACCGACGTACTCAAAATGGAGAAAACACATTCAGATTGTTTTGACACTTTAGTAAAACAATCCAAAATTCATTTGATATGTGTTGGAATTATCCGCACCTTAATCTGATGCATGGTGTGACTAGTATAACTCCAAGTGAATATTTTTATTTAAAATTGACATCAATTTTAGTAAAATTCACACTTTATATCAATTTATTTCTTTATATTATTACTAACATAAGAATTTTCTTCTCATATATGTGTGTTATTTTTCATGAGAAAGGGTGTTTTTTTTGTAAATAACAAGAGTTGGGTCAGGATTAAAAGAAAAATCAACATTGATGTTTTTGAATGTATGTAATAATTTGTATTTATGTAATTGTATAAAACAATGTTTGAAATGTATATAACATAGTGTTTTTTCTTATGCTTGTGTTGTAAATTTTATTTCATTAAAATACTATATTGGGACTTGTTTTTATTGATATCTAGTGTGTTTCTAGTGCTGTGGTGTGTTGTTACAACACAGTGTAGTGGTGCTGCAGTGTGTTGTTGCAGCACACTGCAGTATGTCCCTTTATCAATGCTTTTAAAAGAACTGATAAATGGCACCTTTAGCAGTGCTAAATGAAAGCACAGATAAATGGTTTCTTTATCACTGCTTTTAAAAGCGTTGATAAAGATCCCATTTATCATTTCTTTTTTTAACGCCAATAAAGGACCCCTTTATCAGTGATGATAAAAGACCAGGGATTTTCGCCTCCCTCATGTAGTCATCGCTTTTTTAGCACTGATAAATGCCATTTCTAGCACTTTTAAAGGTCTATTTTGTGGTAGTGGTTGTCTCTACTGTGGAGGTCTATCATCTATCGATCTGTGCTGATCATTACATTGGATTGGGAAGTCTTATTCCATTTGACCCTACCCATCACAAGCATAACATCGACCATCCTTGGGCTACCCTTGTGCTCTGAGCTGACTTAGCCCCATATGACTACATGCCTAATCTAGCTCATGAAAGGGTGACCTGTTCTGAGATCCCATCAACTGGTGCCTGGTAGCTGCTATAGACGACTCAGCTCTGGGACACCCACTATTAGCTCTAACTGCCAGGCATCCCTTTGACAGAAATATCTCAGTCACTTGTGCCTACTCTAACACCTTGACATAGGTGGGGATGCACAAGGGAACTATACTACCATGGATCGCTCTACAGATCCCCTGCTCAAACTTCCATGCTTGGAAGTAGCCATCCCGGATCATGTCAAGAGAGTACCGAGTAAGGTATGTGAACCCTGTCGTGTACTCAACCACCGTCATCCATTCCTACTACAACTCCAAAAGCTCCTGGATCCGAACTAAGTGAAAGCAGGAGGGGTAATACTCCTCTTGGAACAACTGATAGAGGTTTTCCCATGAGAGTGTCGACTCATCATTCATCTGTGTAATAAGGATCCACCAATTCCCAACTTCTCCAAGGAAAAGGCTAGCTACCAACACAACCACTCGACCCATCGGTGTCTGGATGAGACTGAAGGCATGGAGAACCGACTCTATGCAATCCTATACTACTTGAGGATATAGCTTACCGTGAAACCTCAGTGGACTCTAGCATTGGAACTCATAGAGTGCACTAAGTATGCATGCATCCCTATCCTTCTCTGCTGGGATGATATACTTCTCAATAGGTGGAGGTGCTGCAACCTTCCCACCTAGAGGAATGGGGTCGCGGGATGGACCTTAAATTGGGGCCTCTTCACTCATCGGATCATCATCATGAACTGGAGCTGGTATCCTGGATGGCTATCATCGCGATGGTATCTTGAAAGTGTCTGAGACATACCATTATCATTTGAGTGCACACACACACACATATATAAATGGGGATATGACCCCAGAAGTATGGTCAAATAATAAATACTATATTATGCATGTACCATTGATCCCTACAAAAAATGTCTCTACATGCTGAGTTGACAAAAAGGTATTTAAGGTCCTGGTGAATGGCTATGCTGGCAGTCACACCATCACTGGACTCCCTGGCCTGAGTACTACACTCAAGACACATTGAAACTGTTTCCCTAAACCCAACCAATCCTATTAAGGGGATACATCCGAACAATGTCCCAAATAATGAACTTTTTCTGATACAAATATGTCACAACCTGACCCAAGATGAGGATCAAGCCGCAACTACCGAAATCTCACCTCTATAGGCCAGGGGATATCAACCAGCACCGAAGGCATAATTAACTCAAGGAGGCCTTTTCCTATGTACCTGTATGCACACACGTAGCCAAATCAATGAAAAAGTGCACAGGGAAAGAGTGAAAGATGAAATACTTATATAAAGTAACTCAAGCATGCATGAACCTCTAGATATAACAAAAGTACAGTAGTGTAAACTAAAAAGTAAAGGGAAAAATACACGCCCAACCAAAAAATTTTCCCAACATGAAAAAAATAGAAAAGTAAACACTAAGAGTTCCTAGATCCTGAATCCCATGCTAGACCACCGTACATGGTCCAAGCACCCAGTATCTCTAACCTCCTATGAATTCATGGTCAACCTGTCTGTTGTCGGAAAAATACACGACTTGTGTGGGTGAATCCCATATAGAGGTGAGTATATACATACCCAATAGAACGTCCTGAAAGGGTGAAGGGGGAGAAGTAAGAGATATAATACAAGAAGAAAGTAGTAGATAAAATAAGGTATAATGAAAGAGTATAGCTCAAACCAACAATAGAGTGAAATTAAACTCATCCAAACACAAGGATCTTGACATGGTGATAATATTAACTTCTCGTTGAGTCTTCACTACCTATAGAAGGAGAGTGGACTCATACAACCATGAGAATCTAGACATGGAAATAATGAAACATACCCCTTAAAACTTCATCTCTCCTGTAAATAGAGTAACAAAAACCCAAAGAGAAGGTACTGAATAAGGATATATATATATATATATAAATAAATAAATAAATATATATATATATATATGTTCAGTCAAAGAATCCCAAATGAGAGAGTAAGGGGATCTCCATCTCACAGCTCAGACCAAAAATAAGAGTAGCCAACAATTCTAAAATTAAGTCCATTAACAATGTCCATCACCTCATGTTTCTTACCTAAACACACAAGTCTAAGTAACTCAATCACTAAACCTCGATACAATCTGCTTTGGTTAGCACTGACTTTCCTGCAGAGTTTTTTTTCACATCATAAAAATGCGTCATGATGGGGAAAGTGTTCCTTTTTCTCGTGAGTCCAATTCTATGTCAAACCATGTCTCATCACTGTACCATATAGTCTATATCCACAAACTATGATATTCATATAGGAAATCCACTTTCCAACCCCACTGGAGGGTAACGCTTGGGAAAGTCATCGGGGAACTCCACTGCCCAGTCCCACTAGTGGGTAAGCCCGGTGAGTCTTTAGGGAACTCCACTGCCCATCATGGCTGGAGGGTTATTCCTAGAAGATGTGATTAGGGAATTCCATTTCCCAGCTCTTTTGGATGGTAATCTCTGAACTATCATCGGGTAACACCACTGCCCATGTCACACCCGGGTTTTGAAATTCATCTTTGGTTCCGGTTTAGGTTTGGTCTTCAGTTATTTTCTCAGAAAATGGGTGTGAAGGGGTTTAATTTTTGGGATCTTCTTACCTTATATATTTAGCCTAGATTTCCTCCCTGGGTTTCCCTTTGAGTTTTTGTAAAAGTTGGTGTTTTTGGGGTGGGCAGGCCCTGGCGCACAGTTGGCGCATAATTAGTGTAACGGTGTTCCCCGACCCAAGTAACAATGTAGAAGCTCCTAGGTGAGATAGTAGCTATTTCATGGCTACCTCATGGTTAGTCATACCAGGTGGGTAGGCTATGCGGTTGATCTGTTTCTCGACATTAGTAGTCACATGGTATCTGCACATTTTAACAGACCATGCAGACTAATCGTGCAACCTGTCCAGATTAAAAAAAATTCTATCCCCAACATTTTTATACCCAAACCCCTCTTTCCCCCCTTTCAGACTCCTCCAACCTAGGAAACTACCATAGGGGATTTTGGCACCTTTAATCCCCTCCAATAGGGATCAAATGGGTCTTCTTGGTGTTTCTCCACCCTGATAAAAATTTAGGGCTTCTTTCTCCTCCTTTCTTTCTTTCTCTACATTTTTCTATTCTTCTCTAACCCAAGAGGCCATGTTGGATGATTTTCATGGATCAGTTTTCTCAGTTTTGGGGTTTTTTACCTATTAGGGTTCATTGAGGTTGGATCTAGCCTCTCTTGGGTTCGGTTGAGGTGTGAATGAGGGTTCACACCGGATTTTGGAAATTTCTTCATCATTTAAGGTAGGATCCCTTTTCACATCTTCTTTAAAGTTAATATTTCATTGATTGCATGATTTTCAAACCTCTATTAATTATTAAATAGTGATGTTTAATTATTTTAATTATTGTTCCATGTGAATTAAATGCTTTTCTTAATCACCTTTAATGTGTGATATGGATTTGGTGGGTTTTTTCACACCAAATTCTTGTTAAATTGCCTCATTAGATTTTCTAAGTAGTTTGTGATTTTTAAAGGGAAAGGTTTAGTTTTATAAATTATAGTTGATATTAAAATGGTGGTTGGTGTTTACAACAATGTATTTATATGTTGGTTTCATATTGAAAATGGTTTGTGTGTAGTTCTTTATAAAAGATTTGGTGTGTGAAAATGTCATGAGGCCCACTTGTCTTTTTTCTTAAAATGGTTTAATTTGGGAAAACCCCTTGGGAGTGAGTCTTTCCTTGTTGGTTGATCATGAGATGGTAGTGTCCTTGGTATGGGATCCCCCTTATGTAATAATTGTTTTAAGGCAAGAAATACCCATTGAGGTAGCTGGGGTGGTGTTGGTTTGTGTGATGTGTATGGTGGTGTATATATATATATGTATTTTGTTTGGAATGTATGGAAAAACCCTTTGTGAACATATCATGATAACCTATCATAGAAAAGAGGAATTTTGAGAATTTTTGCTGCACTGGTAGTTCATGAACTGACCAGTGGCCCATAATAGATGGATATTAGGGTTTTATTGCTATGGGATTGGTCCCCTCGGTCTATCAAGAGTTATGGTGGGTAGGCATTTGGGTGTTTTGATTTCATCATGTGTGGCATGCTACTAGTTATGGGTTCACATGTATTAGTATGTTCTAGTTCTCCTCTGAGTTCCTAGGGTTTCTAGTGTTCCTCTTTGACTAGTACAGTTAGTGTCATTGCCCTTGTTGTATGGAATCATGATCCTTTTGTTTGGTTTTGGTATTTTCTTGACAAATTGAGAATGTGTGGTTTGTTAAATATTTTTCAAATAATATTTTTTGAAATAACCAGTATTTCCCCCCCTTTCACTTTCTTATAAAATGAACACTTCCTATTTGGTTCTCTTGGCCCCCTTATCCCCTCGAACCTTCTTTCAAAGCATGATGGAAATGGATTGTGATTTTGATTTTTTCACTTTAAATTAAAAGTGTGGAAAAGTTATCTTTATGATTCTCGCTCAAATTTACCCAAGATATGAAGGTAGAATGGTCCTTGTAGTCTAGCTTGTGTTGTTGAATCCACAGAGACCTAAGAAGTAACCTATAGACATGTACATTCTAAGGACTATTTTTTCCTATAAAGTGGCCAGCTTGGGTTGATTTGAGATGGGTTTAAAGGAACTCTAAGAGACTTAAGTGAATTCAATTTAAGAGAATGAGTTGATCCTAGGTTATCGCTCGGGATGGATTGAACGTATTTCCTTTTTAATGATTTCAATTTCTTATATTTGAGATGGGTTCATTTAAGGAGATAAAACAACATCATCACTTACTAGTTTAATGCCTACACCCTTTAATACTAATCACCTATACACTTTAAGGATCAATGTTTTGATCACTTCAAGGTAAATGTTCGTATTAGCACTTGAAGTGTGTGACCTTAAATTCAACAAGGACGATGGAGTTTAAAAATCATCAAATAAAAATCTCAATTAAAGAAGTGATTATACATTAATGAGGTGATAAATAACATTCAATAAAGCCCCTTTCTACTCCCTTGGATCAACCCATAAGTGGGTTATCCCTCCATTGATCCCATGGTTTCAATGGAAGCGGAAAGTAGACTCATGAGGGAGGAAATGGAGAAGTAAAGAAAACAACAAAAATAAAATGATTACTCCACCGTTGTGTGAATAATTTCACAAGGTTTGGTGTGAATAAATTCACACCTTGATCCAATGGTATCAAAGTGATATGAATAAAAATAAAATAAGAGTAGAAGAAGAACTTTTATTAAGAAACTAAAGTGAATTGGACAACTTACATGTGAAAGACAAATTTGAGGCAACAAAATTGCAGCATAACATTACAATTGAACAAAGCATCCAAGATTCCTCAATCCTTCAACACCACTGCCTTAAATAGGCCTTTTGAGCCCTTTTTTAGAGCCTCCAACAGTCCATGTCTCCTCAATTAATTTTGGTAGGCCATAGGTGGGTGGAAAGTAAGGGAGAGTTGATTTTTCCACCCTTGACCCGAGGTGGCAGCCATCTTTCCTTCACCGAACAGACGCGCTTATAATACCTTCTATATGGACGAATAATAGTGGGCCATAGAAGACGAAAATGGATATCTGGAAGTCTTATAACCTCCTATAAAATTTGGGCCAATTTGGAGTTTTGGATACCGAGATATGATCATATTAGTGTGCTATTTTTCTGGGCCTCAGAATCTGGCCCAGAATTTTATCTCTAACTTGGGCCGCCTAAATGGACACCATGGAAGTAGAATTAGCATTTGATCCTGCATATTTATTTGTTCCTATACATTTATTCTATAATACCACTAAATTAGGGATTAATTGGGCCTTTATGTTGGGACCCACAGTCTCATCAGTGGGCTGGTGTCCAATCTGCCTTCTCCAGAATTGCTTCCTTTCATTGCCAAATTTCTCCATCATACTCCATGAATTCTCCACTAATCCCTGAATCAAACATGTTTATATTTAAGTGTATATAAATTTAAAAAAATATCAAATTAAAATATGTATAATTATATTCCTTAAAATCAGATGAATCATTGGGTACTTTAAATGATGTTAAAAAATGTAGCACATAATAGTGCATTTTAAGAAGGTATTACAATCATAATGTGAAATGATGTTCAAAGTGTAAAATGCACTAAAATGGTGTTTATGAATAATAAATCACATGAATATTATATATATTAACAATGAATATTAGCCTCATTTAGTGGATAATCACTTTATATGTTATATTTCAAACCTATTAATCATTTTTTATTTATTTAAAGTTTGTGCATTAGGAATAGAATTATTCGGGCCTACCTACTGAGTTTTAATACTCAATCCTATAATCTTTTCTTGTTTTTAGTTTTTTATGTAGGTTTTGTATTCAGTTCGATCTCCTTGGGAGATAATTGGTTATGTATTGGAGAGTGACCCTCATGGTCACATGGAGGTGTCTTTCATGTTAGGTTTAATCTTGTTATTTTGGTATCGTTTATTGTTTATTTAACAGTAAATGTAAATAATGAAAAGTTTGAAAACCATATTGAGTTTGGTTTTCTCCTTTGTGTTTCCCACTACTTAAATATATATATATTGGGAGAAATAATTCCCATTGATACTCTTTTTATGCCTTGGTGCTTGTCTCTAGCCCAAGAGGATTGGGAATGCCTCTCAGGCCTTGTCATGTATCGAATTGGGTGACTGGTTTGGGGTAGACCTGGGTTGGTTCATGAAAAAATTTCATCAGAGGAGGTCGAATATTTTTAGGACCTTTCTTTTAGAGTGACCATCATTATTTGGGTATTTTAAGTTATAAGGAGTAGGATTCTAGGCCTCGAGGTGTAAGAATGGGAAGGACGTCATGAACCATCGCTCGTTCTGAACCTTAGGTTACCATGGGATGTTCAGTTGTGTTGGTGTTCTTTAGTTCTTGGGGATTGTGTGTTGTTGGGAAATGAAAAGGGAGTTGGGAAGATGGCCTCCATAAGCTCGCATGGCTTGGAAATCCATGTGGAGCCAAGGAAATTACCCTAGAATGCTCCTTATGATGGTGGTGTGATTGACATATGGCCTCCAACTATATGGACAAGTCACCCATCGACACTAGTTTCCCCTTGTGAATTGTTTGGATCTTCCTTAATTTTGAAAAATTATATTTAGAAGTTTTTCATTATAAGTGTGAGAAACTTAATTTAAAATGGTAACGACTTTGTTTTGGCCAGTGGATATTGGTTTTTATGACCTATTTTAATGAAGGATTGGGAAATTGGGTTATTGTGAAATGATTTTTTGTGGTAAAATGGAAATGGTTTAAAGGGACGTGTTAAACTGTTGAAAAATGGTTTGAATCAGACAAATTAGTATTTAGAAAGGGTTTTTAATGGGATGAGATTCTTTGAAAACAATGGTATGGATTCCAGAAATGGTTTTGGTTGGACTGTTAGTGATTTTTTTGTGTGATTTTTTCTAAATCTTTAAATCAAGTATCGTGTTTTGGAAAGGATGTGTAAGGTTTGGAAAAAGGGTTTTAAATTGAAAGGTTGACAATCTTTTTCGGTAAAGTTTTTGAGATTTTTGAATTGGGTTTAGAATTTTTGTGTTTAGTAGTTTTTGAAAAGAGGATTGGTGAGTTTTGATATGGAGATGTGGGTTGAATACTTTGTTTTAGAATGCAGAAAAAGTTTTTTTAACCTTTGGTGTATCCATAGGTGACTAAATGCATGGGAATGTGTGATAAAGTGAATGGGTGCTCGGTATGACATAATTATATGCATGTGTGAGACTTTATGGGATTCCATCGGTGAGTGTATAACCCAAAAATCCTATTTTAACTCAAAAGGTGATTTCTTTTAAAGAAGTGTTGTGGTGTGTCTTATTATGTTTTGAGAATGTTAGTTGCGAGACATTTTATCCTGATGATTCTTTCAGGTCTATTATTATTTATAGTTTATATTCTTGTTGGTGGTTTTTATGAAAAGTGTTTTTGGAAACCTTGGTGGTGGTTTCCTTTGTGTTTTAGTGTTTGTTTGCAGTATGTTTTGGCCAATGGACCAATTCAGTTGGGTCCTTGATTCCTCCTTGTTGACTAGAGTGCACCCCTATGAATAATAAATGTATGTTCATAGTGTGGTGCTAGGTGACCTCCCCAGTGCTAAACCCTCCCGTTGATCAATGAAAGGATTTCCATCTTGGAATTTGGAACTCAAATCTACCACTTTCCCTCTTTGGTTGAGCGGATCCTCTCGTAACGGGAGGGAATATGCAAGAGAGTTGGAAGGAAGCTTTAGTTTCTCGATTGTCCTGACTTGTTAAGGGTAAAATTTTACATGGTTGTGTCCGAAGGTTCAATCTAGAAGTAGTGAAGGGAAATTTCTAGTTAAGAAGTGGGGACACACGGTCTGAAGCTGTAAGTGCTAGTCACTTTCCGAGAAAGGATCTTTAGATCTTTCATCAGTTTCTCCTATATAAGGTCATTCTAGGACACCAAGGTTGTGAGTTTGGTTATAAGAGGATATTATAGCCATTTATAAGAATTGTGTGCTAGTTGGGACCTGGGTTAAGATCCCTTTCCCTGTAATGTTTCCCTCAGTTGTAGGGGTCATGTTTGGTGGAATTTTGAAGTGTTGAATTCTCTTTTAAATTCAAAGGTGTATGTTGTGGAGCCTTTTTGGGATTTCTATTTTGATTGAAGAATATATTTTCTTCAGGAATTCTGGGCTTCTTGGTTTTCGGTGAAAGTGATTCCCCTTGTATCCTTTCTGTCGTTGCTCCCTGTTTGAGTTGAAAATGATGACACATGTGCATCTTCTAAATCCATGTCATGGTAAAGTTCCATGTTGAGGTATAGTGAGTTTTGGGGTGTGTTGGGGTTTGTTGGTTTAGCCTTGAAAGTGGTGTGGTTGCCTATGGCACCAGAAGGAGAAGTTTCGTTCAGGGGTTTCTAAAGCCTGACTGCGAGGAGGGAGATACTTTAACCATCAGAGCTCCATCCATAGGTCCTGGAGTGAAGATGGTGCATATTCAGGAGAACCCCAATGGTATAAAAGGCCTGAGTTTAATCACTATCTTTAGTGCAGATAGTGGCGGAAGATCAAGCCTTCAACATAGCTATTTTGGTTTTAATGGTTTCATTTAGTGGAAAATGGTGTGGGAACCTCATTTCCACGTTGTGACCCATTTGGGTGTATAATTTTTCCCTTGGTTAGGGTATGTGTAGTGTTTCATCTTCATAAAATCCTAGTGGTTATATTCCACTGAGTGTGAGTTTCCCTTTTATGGCCCTTGTGTGGCCCATCTATATGAATCGCGTGTGGCTGGGTTGTGGTTATTTGAGGATGTGAAGTGTTGGTGTGTTGTTGGTTGTGGTTTTCTTGGTCCATTAGTTGGGACCTTGCATCCCCTTCCCTTATTGTGGGGTTTTTTGGTCCTCGTGGGAAGGTTCTCAAGTCTTTTTAATCTCGATAGCTCGTATGGTTGGGAGACCCACTATGGGTCTCATCAAAATTCCTCAGAATGAAGCAGTGTGAACCTGTCTCTTATGGTGGGAAGTCTGTTCGGGTCTCCCCCATGTTGGAACTCTAGTTTATCTCGAGTGTTGATTTGTTTATAAGAGTTGTATGTCTGATTGAGTATCCCATGTTAGTATCTTGGGTTCACTCTAGTATCGGTTGGGTGATCATTGGTCTCGTATGGAGCCACCGGATTCTGAGCTCCTTCTTTGAGTAAGTATTGAGAGGTGGGTGTTCCAAACAGTTTTGTTGAAGTAGGGGAATAGAGGTATTTGTTAGGTGTGGTTTTAAACCATTCATTTGGTTTTTTTGGGTGGATATTTTGAGTTTTGTTTGATGATTTTTGAGCATCATCAAAGTTCTACGTCCTTTAGACCGATCAACTAGAGGCATCAAAAACTTTTGGGGTGGGTGGCTCTTAGTGGGGAGCCCATTTTAGTATCCCAAGTTCACCTTATTATCCTTTTCTTATTAGTAGTGTTTTTGTAATCTCTTTGTTTGTTATTCATGGGGAACCTCCTTGAGTTGTAATGGAGTGGTGTTTTTTCTTTCATTTTAAGCCTTAGGTTGGCTTTCCAGGGATGGAAAGTGTTATGGTGGGGAGAATTGTCACACCTGGGTTTTGAAATTCATCTTTGGTTTCAGTTTGGGTTTGGTCTCCAGCTCTTTTCTCAGGAACCAAGTGCGACGGGGTTGAATTTTTGGGATTTTTTTTACCTTTTATATTTGGACTAGCTTTCCTCCCTGGTTTTCCCTTTGAGTTTTGGTGAAACTTGGTGTTTTGGGGTGGGTAGGCCCTAGCGCACGATTGGTGCATAGTTAGTGTAACCGTGCACCCCAGACCAAGTCACCATGCAGAAATTCTTAAGTGAGATAGTAGCTACCGCATGGATACCACATGGTTAGTCATACCATATGGGTAGTATGTGCAGTCTATCTATTTCTTAGAAGTAGCAGTCACACTATATCCGCACGGTTTGATAGACCGTGCGGACTAACCGTGCAACTTGTCCAAATTTTTAAAAAACCTTTCTCTCTCTCCAATTTTTATACCATAACCCCTATATTTCCCCCATTCTGCCTCCTCTAACCTAAGCACCTCCCATGGGGAATTTTGAACCTTCAAGCCCCTCCAATAGGGATCCAAGGGGTTTTCTTGGTGTTTCTCCACCAGAATCGAAAGTTTAAGGTTTCTTTCTCCTCCCTTCTTGCTTTCTCTTAATTTCTCTTTTCTTCCCTAACCCTAGTGGCCATGTTGGCCGATTTTCATGGCTATGGTTGCTTAGTTTTTGTGTTTTTTCCTTATTAGGGTTCCTTGAGGTTGGATCTAGCCTCCCATGGGTGTGGTTGAGGTGAGAATGAGGTTTTGCACTGGATTCCAGAAGTTTCTTCATCATTTGAGGTAGGATCCCTTTTCACCTCTACTTTAAAGTTAAGATTTCATTTATTTCTTGATTTTCATACCTCTATTAAGTATTAAATAGTGATGTTTCATTCTTTTAATGATTGTTCCATGTGAAATAAAATGTTTTGTTTAATTTATTTGTATGTGTGATATGGATTTGGTGGTTTTTGCACACTAAATGAATATTAAATTTCCGGGTTAGATTTTCTAAGTAGTTTGTGATTTTTAAAGGGAAAGGTTTGTTTTTATAAATTATAGTTGGTATTAAAATGGTGGTTGGTGTTTAAAATAATGGATTTCTATGTTGGGTCGATATTGAAAATGGTTTGTGCGTAGTTCTTTATAAAATATTTGGTGTGTGAAAATGTCATGAGGCATGTTTGGAATTTTTCTTAAAATGGTTTCATTTGGGAAAACCCCTTCGAGAGCTAGTCTTTCCTTATTGGTTGATCATGATATGGGAGTGTCCTCAGTATGGGACCTCCCTTGTGTAATAATTTTTTTAAGGCAAGGACTACTCATTGAGGTAGCCGCAGTGGTGTTGGTTTGTGTTATGTGTATGGTGGTATATATATATATATATATGGATTGTTGTTTAGAATGTGTGGCACACCCATTTGTGAACATAGCATGGGAACCTAGCATAAGAAAGAGGAATTCTGAGAATGTTTGCTAAACTGGTAGTTCACACACTGAACAGTGGCTCATAGTAGGAGGATATTTAGGTTTTATTATTATGGGATAGGTCCCCTTGGTTTGTCCTAAGTTTGGGTGGTCGGGTGTTTGGGTGTTTTTATATCATCATGTGTGGCATGCTACAGGGGAAGAGGTCACTTGTATTAGTATGTTCTGGTTATCCTTTGAGTTCCTAGGTTTTCATGTGTTCCTCTGTGACTAGTACGGTTAGTGCCATTTCCCTTGTTGTGTGATATCATTGTAACGCCCCGACCCCAGCTACCCAGAGTCGGTGCATTACTTCGTAACATTGGCATGATCACAAAAGATCAAGTCTTGAAAGACCGATTAGTTTAGTAGCCTTGGAAACACTAGATACATTCGTAAATGTTACATTACATCATAAAGTGAAAAAATACAATAACAAAGTCTCCATAGTCCACACTCATATCCTCTTCTGACAATCCCTGTAGGTCATTCATAAAATACTTCTTCACATCCTGGAAAATATTAAAACATTGAATGGGGTGAGCTCATATGCTCAGTAAGGATAACAATATTGCGGAAGCTTTCATAAATAAACATTAACATTTAAGGCAATGTATAACTAAAACAAAATCCTTTTTAAACTTGAACTTCAGCATAATATGGAAAAAATAAAATTAAATAATTCCACTTACTTACTCACATGGATATTCTACTAGTCGAATAATCACATGCAATATCAATAACCACTTTCATAATGAGGGAATGTATAATGCCAGACATTCTGAAACATTTTGTCAAGGCCTCGACCAAGACGTCTAAAATGATTAAGGCCTCGGCCAAAACCATAAATCAAATTGGGAAAGGGCCTCGACCAATTCCACGTCTAGTTGTCTCATGAGACCTACCGATGCATCTAGGAGCTATAGCGGGCTCCACCCGTCACTTATTAAGTCCAATACATTCCTCATATGAATAGGTTTAAACATATCATAAACCATAACATAATCGTATCTCATAAAACATGCATAAAGGAAACATAAAATTTACACATTTCAATCACAAGATATCAATACAACACATTGATATAATAAAAACTCTTTCAAAACCATTTTCAATACCAAAATAAAAGAAAGTTAAAACTTTGTATTTATTTTTTATTAAAAAAATGATGGCTTGTAGAGGAAGCCGAAACTCAAATAATGGTCACGACGGCGAAGAAGTCGTTGTCGCCGCATAAGTATGGAAATAAAAACATTCCCTTTTGTAGTTTAGCAAAACGCTTCGTATAAAAAATATTCCTTTTGAATAAACGTAAAAGTCAAAGGGGTTTATACACCGTATAAAAGAAAGTTGTGTATAAAACCAAATATGCCTCAATGAAAGGGGATTGAGACGAAGTCCTTAAAAAGATCATTTTTTTAAATAAAGTAAATTTATAATGTGTATTCACTATAAGTACATATAAATATTGTAAAAATACAAGATAAGACATAATAATATCATGACATAATTTGAAAGTAGGAGATTAACCCAAAGAATAGAAATTGGGTTAAGAAGTTCCCTTACCTCGTGTCTGACTTGACTCAACCGTTATTTAACCTCATGAATAATAAACTAGAGTTAATATATACCTTATTAAGAAACATTTTTAATTTCATTATCCTTTTTATATCACTTATTACAATGTTATGAACATTATGTAATTATTTAAGTTAATAACGGTCGTTTTGTCGATCTTTGGTACTTGAGTCAACAATAAACTTCTTATAATTACAAGTTGTTTATGTGGTAGAATATCCATTATCTCCAGAATTATATTCATGATTTAGATGTCATATATATCATATATATCCAGTATATACATTCATTTATAATATTACGTAACATTTAGAGGTAAGAAATGAAATGCACTGTTCATGGAGACGGTAAGCCGTACGTACGCATGAACGCTACTTTCATTTCTATTTCGTATTTAATGGAATGAAATCATAATGATATAAATGTATAATATAATTACAGTTTAATATATTTTATAATACCATTTACTCCATCCTTTATACATCCCACATATGACATTAACGATTCAAATCACTTTGAGGGGGCGGTAGTCCGCACTTCCTAAAATGAAATTATCACGTTTTACCCATAATGGAAATCATAAAGTATTCCATAAATGAGAAATACAGAAGCATAAGTAAAATATAAACATATTATATATCATATATAAATATAGTTACATATTAATGTCCACCTTTGAAGGTGTTATATGAGTGTTGAACAATCATCATTTCGTGAGGCAGAAATTCTCCATCCACAGAGACCGTATGTTCTTTAACCATTTCTTGTAGGTTTGTGTAAGTGTAGATCGAATACTTCTTATAAAAACTTCATATTATATTGAGGATACTGGTGTTGTTACAAAAGAAATGAATAAAAAGAGTTTAGGGGGTTGGAGAAGAAAAATAAAACAAAACAACATTAGAGAAGACATTACCTAAAAATCGGGTAACTCTTTTTGATTTGAGACAAAGGCTTCCTTGGGAAGAATTATGCCCAAAGTGAGGCTTCTAGGAGTAAGGGGGGGGGGGAAGTTGGGATAGTATTTGGGCAGAGGTTGGCCGAGCCAAATGGCTTGAAAGTGTGAATAAGGTGGTAGATGTGGGGGCCTTTTATAAGAGGAGAGGAGGGGCACTCTTGGAAAGTAATGAACTTTTACATTATTATACAATGCTTTTCGGATTATAAAGGTCCCACACTTATATAATTAGAGGATAAGGTGATAAGGGTTCTAAATATACCCATCCAATAGTCTTTGGACAAGTGTAATCCTTGGATTGTACATTATCTTTTCATTTTATTAAAATCGTTAAATAATGAGGTCATCGCTGCATCATAATGATGTCATAAATAATTTAATTTATTTAATGTCTAAAAATTATAAAAAAATACTATGATGTAGGAAATCTTTTTATCTTTATAATGAATATTTATAGTCAAAATTTGGACTTGTGTAACCCCACTTAAAAACTGTTTTAGTAGAACAACTCATGTTTGTGTCAATTTAATTTTAACATTAAATAAATATATATTAATGTCATTTTCCAACCAAAGTGGATCCATGGGGTCCCCAAGTTGACCCATGAGTTGTCTTGGTCGGACATGACTCATCCAATAGGAGTAGGACAAGTTTCAAGCTCATCTCATATTATTAAAACATTATTTTTACCTTAAACTACACTAATTACCTCTAATCGCGATTAAGAACTTAAAAGTTACTATTCACCAAAAAATTATTTTAATATCATTGAACCACATTTTACTTCTTAATGACAACCATGTATGTCAGATTTTTGAAAATCAAATGACAGAAGTGGTAATATTTCATTTAAACGAAAAATCAGTTATTTAACTACCACTTAGTGGTTTCACTATTCATCAAAAATTGAAGTTTTTCAGAACAATGCCAAAATTTCACCCTAAGCTATAATTGATATTCCGAATTAAAAAATGATGTCTATTTTACAAAATTCCAAACATATAAGTTTCATTAATTAATTTTATAATTAATTCCCGCTGTCACAACAATAGCGTGTTTTTAAGAAACAATTTATATCAAAAGATTGGCAATTGTTTATGTCCAATTTCAATACTAAATTAATTCTAATGACCACCATTGGATAAAATGGTAAAAATATATTCTAATTATACTTTAAAACCACTAAATATTATAATTTATCACTATAAATTATTTTGATTAAAAAAGTTGTTTTTAAGTAATTTTCACTATTCATAAAAAATTAGAAGTTCTCAGAAAAATACCAAAAATTCAACATAGGCTAATTTCGATATTACGAATACAAAAATGAAGTCCATTTTGAAATATAAAATTTCTATAATTTTTAAAAGTGGTTATTACTATTCATAACGGCTACTTTTATTAGTCGCGGTGTTTTAGAACTCGATGTTGCGTACAATGCAAGCTATTGCATTATTGAATGAGAAGCGTATCGTGGAAGCTCGGGGTGTTACAATCATGATCCTTGTGCTTAGTTTTGGTATTTTATTAACAAATTAAGAATGCATGGTTTTTTAAAAAGTTTTCAAATAATATGTTTTGAATGAACTAGTATTTCCCCCCTTTTCACTTTCACAGAAAATAAACACTCCCTATTTGGTTCTCTTAGCCCCCTTCTCCCCTTAAACCTTGTTTTAAATCATGAGGGCAATGGATTGTGATTGTGATTTGTTCACTTTAAATGAAAATTGTAGAAAAATTATCTTTATTCCATGTATTTAAAACCTATTAATAAATGTTTATTTATTTAAAGGATGTGCATGGGAATAGAATTATTTAGGTCTACCTACTGAGTTTTAATACTCACACCTATAGTATTTTCTTGTTTTTAGTTTCTGGTACAGGTTTCGGCTTTGGTTTGATCACCTTGGGAGATAGTTGGTTGTGGATTGGAGAGTGACCCTTAGGGTCACATGGAGGTGTCTTGGGTGTCAGGTTCAGTTTGGTTATTTTGGTATCATTTGTTGTTTCTTTAATTGTAAATGTAAAAAATGAAAAGTTTGAAAACCATATCGAGTTTGGTTTTCTCTTTTGTGTTTCCTGCTACTTATATATATATATATATATATATATATTGGGAGAAATCATTCCCATTGATACTCTATTGATGCCCTGACACTTTTCACCAACCTTAGAGGATCGAGAACGCCTCTTGGGCCTTATCACAGATCAACTCAGGTGACCGGTTCTGGGTCAACCTGGGTTGGTTCGTGACAGACCATCCTTGATAGAGGGTAATCCCAGAACATAAAGAAACTCTACTACCCATCCCTACTAGAGGGTAACTCAGAAATATCATTAGGGAATGCCATTGCCCAACCCTGCTGGAGGGTAAGCTCAGAACATTGAGGAAATCCAATGCCCAATCCTACTAGAGGGTAACTCAGAAAGATCATCAAGGAACACCACTGCCCAACCCTTCTGGAGGGTAAGCCTGATATTGTCATCGGGGAACACCACTGTCCAACCCTGCTATAGGGTTACACCCAAAATGATCTGGTAATTCTGTATGATTACTCCCATCATTGGGTGTCTTCTCAGTTCATGCCAAACCTGAAATATTTTCTCACCATATCTCAAAATCCACTTCGTATGGAATCATCACGTTCTACATGGAAAAACACTTAGGATAGGATACTCAAAGTCCAAAATCCGAGTTCAAACAAAGGTGATATAGAACTTTAAAGTTTCATAAAAAAGAAGAACACAATTTGTTAGGGACCCACACAGTTTATGGTCTCGCTCTACTGCCTTCCCATGTCCTCACTAGAACATGACTTGCTGGCCATGTAGCACTACATGACATATAAGGGTACTGCATGACGTGTCTCAACCAAAATCCTGATGAACACACGAGGCTCATCATGGGTCCAAGGAAAAAAACATAATTTCACTAATATTATACTAAAAAAGTCCCCAGATGGATGAAAGGATCACACTGTTGTGATCCTCACAGAAAAATTCTTGAGATAGACTATTCACTTGCCTCAATTAGACACCCGGTGAAAAAGTTGTATTTCATTGCATTGCGCTCGAATGACATCTCATGGGCCTAAGACACGAGTCTGAATTAAATATCCGAAATTGTTATTGAAACATCTACCTTAATTTCAGGGTTGTATTTTCATAAATGATTCATCATTCCAACACATTATGAGAGAGATATGTCGAATACAAGATCCCGTAATGATAATAATTTTATTATTATTGGGTGTTTTGTTGAACCAAGTCAGAAGTCTGAAGAAGGTATCTAACATCAGTCTTAAAATGACCGTCTCAATTCCAGGGTCACGTTGCCGCTGATGACTCGTCAATCTGAATTCATATGAGGAAGTTATGTCCAATTTAATGTTTGAAAACTGAAATAAATAATAATAATATTTTTTAAAGGGAGTCTCCTCCCACTTCTTTCATGAGGAACACAGGGAATTCCCAATTCCCTCACCCTATGAACCATGCCCCACCTCATTATGATAATAATAATATCATAATTGTTAATGTAACATATTAAAACACAAAATGGGTTGCGAAAAAGACTCATTCCTCACGCTCAACACCCCCTTAAGGCACATCCTTAGGCGCATGCCCATCTTCATGGGATTTATTACTTCTTTATTGTATAAATTCCATTTATTTAATTCCCATAATTAAATTCCTCATCTTTTTATTTATAAAAAACAAATCTTCATTTATTAGTCTAATTTATTTTCATTAAATTAGATTCTCATGGACCTCCTCATGGCCGGCGCCCCAAACAATTCAAATATCACTATTAATTCACCTCATGAAACAGATTTTTTAAAATGGTTTTTCTTTATTAAATTAAACACATTTAATTTAAAATGGGTTTTCATTATTAAATTGAAACCATTTAATTTAATTAACCCCATATATTTTTACGCCACCATTATTAATATTATCTAACATAATAATAATAACAAATCCACCTTTAATTTTATTAGTGCATCACCATTATCATTAATAATAATAATAATTATTAATGCTTTCTGTATTGATCACATTCGACCATCACATCAAAGATATGAGTTTAGTTATTTCCATGTCCATGCCAAATAGCCTTCTCCATGAGATCTCACGCACGACCTCCACTCGAAACCAGCCCCGTCACACCGTGCGTCATCATTACACGCCAATCAAGAAAATGGGAGTTATTGACCCAATCCCAAACCACCTTCGATAACAAACATACACCCACAATGAAGATCTGATCCTTTAACCTAACACCATCCTTCTCGTTTATCAATCTGTCCCCAAAGCATTGATATGCATGTCATTTGTGCCACCTCAACAAATCTGGGTGTTCGGCTGCATTTGAACCTACTTTGGAAAAATCGAATTGTGACCCCATGGTCCAATGATGAATAACGCGAAGAACGGTAGGAAAAAAACCAATAACAAATGTGATAAGAATCATTGACTAATATTTCTTGGCCGATGATTTCATAGCCAGGAAATCGGGGTGAGAAACATGACATAAAAAAAATAAATTGAAATAATAAATTATTTCGATACATGGGGTCATGAAAAAGCTCAAATTAACGCTGATCAAAGAAAAAATTTGATCATTATAAATATTTTAATTATAATGGAGAAAAACACATATAATGAGTCCTACCTCTGTTTTGGATTGATCATTGGTGAAGAACATGCTCACGCAATGGTTAGAAGAATCTGATGCATTCATCGTGCTTCAATTCGCCTTGACCTAGAGGTTTGTCGTTAATCACCAATGGATTCTCCAAAGGAGGAAGGGGGGAGAGATCTGCCGGTAGTGGGATAATTATGATCCAAACCTATGAATTCTCCCTAGTGACACATTTATAGAATTTTATTAGGTTAAATGAATTTAATGAATTTATTAATTAATTCTCTTAAACGCACTGCTAGAAAGTGAGGGGTCCAAACGTCCCATGCCGACTTATTTTATGTCGCACCTAGGATAAAAAACACATTTTGTACCCAATAGTGGTCTCATATTTCCAATATTATTACATTTTTAAGAGTTATTTGAGTTTATATTTATGAAATAAATAAATTAAATTAAATTAATTTATCCAATGCACCCACCAACGGCTGCCCCATTCGAACATCCCACACCGATGAAATTTAGGTCATGGCTAGGGTAAAATCCATATTCCAGATTCAACCGCGGTCTCAGAGTTCCGATCTAAGACTCCATTTATGAGATATTCCACTTTTTTAGGAAAACCATGCATGTGTAATAAAAATAGGTTTAATATTTTTATAAAATTAATTTAGGGATCACCGGGAATCGAAATCGCGTGCCGTCTCTAAGCTTGGCTCTAAAAATATTTATAGGAATATTCCAAAGTCTTACATATAAAAACCAGAGTCTCTATACTATAAAATTAAATATGTGTATAACATGAAACATATCTCAATGAAATAATATTGAGATGAATAACCCTCACAAATATGATATAATTGAGGTGAGAATTTATCAATGATGTGATATGTTTAACAAATGTAAATCTATAAAAAAAGAGAAAATACAACATAAAACAATCATAGTTCATAAAACACAAAATCATGCAATTAAAAAATGAATGAAGCAGTGGTATAACTCAATTAATATAAATTGAGTTAATGAACTCCTTACCTCAAGTCCAGACTTACTATGTACATCCTTTAACTCCTTTAATATAAAATTATATTAATTATTTTTATTTTTTAAAAACCATATCCAGGATTATTTCCTTATCATTAAACTATTTATTTTATTTATTACAATCACATATTTAATTACTTAATCGGTTAAGTCCTTGTAGGGGATTTTGAGTACCATTTGTTCAAAATCCAAAAGAAAAACATTGGTATGTTGGCTATGGTCAAGTTGGTCATTTTTCAACATCTCTAAAATATTAATCATGAAATAATTATAATTTTTATATATTAAATGCAATTTTATAATCATCCATGAAATTAATACATGAAAAATTAATCTTATCATTTTTTGGAGATGCTAATTCACACATACACATGAACAATGTTATCATTTTCAAACAGATAGAAGGGTAAGAAAATAGATGATATATCATCATTCTAAAATGATAACAATTTTATGAATATCACAAACACACACACACACACATATATGTTAAATAAATCATAATAACTAGCAATGAAATGCGATTATGAAAACTCAAATTCATCAGTTCGCGAGGCGGTAGTCCGCACGTACACACAAACGATGGTTTCATTTCCAATTTGATAGAAAAAATAAATCAATATGGTTATTCCATTAACATAATTAAATCTCACTATATGAGAGATAATTATTTTATTATATTATAATTGTAAGGATATAATTGAAGGTGGTATAAGAAGAAGTAAAATCAAAATGCTCGGTTGATACGATAACCTCCTCTTTGAAGAACATCCTTTGGATCTCTCTTTAAGGGTAATAGGGATTTTATTTTAAGAATAAAAATGCATCAAGAATATTTCTATGGAATTTAAGAGGGGTTTTAGGGTTTTTTTAATCTATATGGTTCAATATGTTCAAGGAAGATATGAGTGGTGGTGTCCTTATATAAGATAAGAGAGGGGATCCCTTGGAATTACTTAATGTATTAAATTAATATAAAATAATTGTCATGATCAAGTGGAATGAAATAGAAATATTTATAATTCTAGATAAGGATGAGTCAAAATACTCTAATAAAATAATATTTAGGAAACTTTATGTGATGTTTTTAACCCCTATCTCTTAGTTTTAACCCTTATAACCCTTTTAACAATTTCCGTGATAACAACATGTTTTACGATTTAGGGTTAAAGAAAGTGACTATAAAAGGAAATGTAACCAATAAATGGAAAATGAATGTTATTATAGACCATATCCCATTTATTTGAAAAAATATAATATTTTTATTAATTTTAAATCATTTCATAAAATATTATTTAACATAAAATACCAATAATATCATTTTCGAGACATTTTATATATTTTGTATTAAATGGAATCACGATACAAATGGAATTAGAATATAAACTTATGAAACATCACTAATATTATATATATATATATATATTGAAAAAATTAATGTAGCATAGCATTTCAATTTTTTAATTAATTTTAATGCTTTTAAAATCATTTACTATATTTTTCCACTCTATTCACAAGCATTCTGTAAGTATTGCGTAAGAATTTAAGGTTTTTATTTCATCAATAAAATTATAAATAAATTAAAATATTTAGAAAAATTATTTTTTATTTCAAATGAACATTTATATATGAACATAATCTTTTTTAATCCCTATAAAAAAATATTAGAGTTATTAAAATAAAGAGAGTGACATTTCACATTTATTTATTACTGAAAATAATATTGAGGTCATTACTAATGAAAAAATGTACCAAATTTCCTTTTATTTGAATGTTGGATGAGGATGGTCAATATAATCTCATACAATAGAAATAATTTAGGTGGTAGATATATTTTTAAAGCATTATTAGATTATCTCTAACCTTAATTACCCGATTTACCCTTAATGAGGTGAAAAATTTTAACCATGGTTACTATTCATTGTTAAAAAAATAAAGTTGAATTTTTTACCAAAATGGGAAAATATTATTTTAAATATGGAATAAATTTTAACAATTTCATTTTATATAAGTTTCATAAATATATTTTAAAATAAACATATAAGACATGATGAAAAACTATTTCCTATAAAAATTCATTTTTAATTATAAAAATGTTTTTATAACAAAATTATTCATAATGTCGATTACGTTGAAATTAATTGGTTTTTTAATAAAATTTAACTAATGAAATTTTAAAATTAATGAAAAAATGATATATTTATAAATAATTTATTGGAAAATACGGTTTTCTATAAAATGGGTACTCTTTCAATGTTCACAAAAAATTTAATATTTTTAGAAAAATATTAAAATATCATCTTATGATAATTTTGATGTGATGGATTAAAAAATAAAATATTTTTATAAAATTTAATTTCTGAATGTGGACGAAATTAATAATAACATTCTCCCATATAAGGCGATAAAAATCATTTTTGAGAAAACTTTTTTTTAAGAATAAAATTAATTTACCAAATATTGAGTGATTATTTCATAAAAATTAATCAATAAATTTGTATTGAGTACTGCCATTATATATATAATAATTATTTTACACCTATTAATACCAATCAATTCAACATCTAGGTTATAATGGTCATCTTTAAATAATAATATTTCATGCTAGTTAAAGATCTGTGTTGTGTTTCTTTTATGCTATCAAATATAGTCTTCTTTTTAAAATCCTAGGAAATAATAATAAACACAGGTGGGTCCCTATGTAATGTGGTAAGATAAAAATCCATCTATCAAATACATCAATACATTTTGAATCCCCATTTACCTGTGAATAAAGAACTAAAATCTTGGGAAGTTTGAGGAAAGAGATGAAGAAGGGACATTTTAGGCTAAAATTCAAACCGAAGTGGGTAAAAGTGCTGGAGAAAATTCATCACAGCCTGCTAGAATTTACTAATATCAAAACTATAGAGTATCAAAAAATAATAGATGAATTTATAAAGGCAAATATTGATACTGTTGGAGCTGGAAACTTGTAGGCTCTAGAAAAATAGGTCCTTGAACAGGATGAGAATGAGCATGCTATATTTAATGTTTAATTAGGTATGAATAGTGAAATAGAAGAGTCTATGGATCCGAGATAGTGGCATCGATGGTTAAATAAACATATTGATTATGTGAATATTATTGGCCAAAAATATTCTACTACCTAAACTATAATAAATTTATGGTTATAAAACCAAACTACTATCATTTCATAAGTAGATACTCAAAATTATTTTTTGAAATTGATCATGAAGAATAAATTATGGTTATTTTAATGAACCATCCCTTGTCGACCTGATATCTCAATCAATCAAACTCACAGAAAGGCCTCAAATGTACCTCCCTAAATTCAAGAGGCCTTTAACCAGTAGCGAGGGTCTAAAAGATATAGTGGGGAGACTATAACCTCCGGTCAGAGTGAAATAATAGTGGAAATTAACAAATCTCATACACAGGGAGGAATATCATAGTATTCATAATAAATAACTGAAAATTATGATATAATAAATGAATTTTTTCATACAATAATATTTACTCACAAGCATAAAAAGTGTACAACAGTTTGTCTCCCACTAGGACGACAACATAGAAAAAATTTACAAACTGAAATTAAAATATAACTAGATCTATTTATTACACCAAATCAAACCGCATATCAGTCTACATGATGCTTGAGCTACATTGACCTAATTCTGAGACTCCACATGGGTGGCTCCGCTTGATCAAGAAACATTGGGCCTTAGTCCCATCCATTGTGAAATCTGTGCTACAACCTAAAATCATACATCATGTCTGCACACACACCGAGGTTTATGTATATGGTATGATAAATAAATATCTATTGTCCACCCCTCCCCCAAATGGTAAACCTATAATCTGCTTTCATAACATGTGAATGGACACATGATATACCCAGCCTAGTCAAAACTAACAACAATTGTCATAAAATAACAATTGTATAAAATAATGGGGAAAAAACATGAAAATAGCTAGCCACATGTTATATACTAAAAGACAAGGTAGGTTAACCCTTTATCCATCCTCCACTATAGGATTTATAACACACAACTATCCTATCCACACAACAATCACTGTGTCCTCTAGATCACTCCAAGATGTCTAATATAGAGGCATGGATGTTGGATACCAGGGTGTAACCATAGGAACCCATGATTGGAAAGAACATCTAATGGGATCTAGGACTCCAATGGAATGATTCAATGGGAAAATAATATATAGTCCAAACATCTAAGAAACTATCATGTCTCAATATTCTTGAAGAAAGAATCAATCACTAAATGAGGGCTATACAATATAATTTTTCCTAGGATAAATCCACCAAATATTGGCCCGATGGATGAACCATCCTAGGGGATTCCATCTACCCATGGGACCAATAGATACACAGACCCATGGAACCCACTCAAGTAATCGGTATCCCACAAATTCTAAAATATATAACCTCTAGTCAGTTGATAACACTAAACTATAAGGGTGAACTCAATGAGATCATTAATTATCTCCCTAATCCCATCTAAAAAAATATAACTGATATAGGAGAGAACTAGATCAACACTCTAGGCCAATGATTGATCGAATATATACCAAGAGTCTCCTCCTCAAAATAATATCCCAAGTAGAAAATGTCTCAAATGTCACAACCAATGGCCAACCGAACATAGGATGATCCAAACTTGAAATCACCATCAAATAGCTAAAATAGAAGCACCAGTCAACTCTCGATAAAAAATGTGGCCTCTCCCGACACAAAGGATCTCAGCATCCAAAAAACAATCACTACAAGCTCTTAATGACCCACCTCAGGGTCAAACCAAACTCGATGACCCCAGAGTCCTGGAGGACACAACAAAAATAGATGTACACCTCGAGGCTCCCCTAATTCATCCAAGTCCTCAACCAACGCCTGAATATAGATCCAAAAATATCACAATAGTCATAGAAAGATAAGGACAACCTATGAGGGGTTCCCAAATATCAATGAAAATAACTAGACACATCCAGTGGAGAAACAACCCAAAAGACCTTTATGAACCACAAAATGGTCCTCAATAAAAATAATTCACCGAACAAGAATCATAATTAAAGCACACCTACAAGGTGATTCATAATGGCCTCATGACCACCTCAAAAGGAGGACCCAATCAGGGATCCTCCACACAATCCAAACCATAAAAAATTGGCATTCACATATGCCTACTATGACACACACTGATCACTTGATCAGAAACTAGCCCACATGTGAATCCTCAGGAGTCCCTCAAACTAATCTTAGTATCTCAAATGAAATCAATCGTAACAACCATCTAATGATGTCAACCCAACATAAAGGCTCCAACAACTCTAGTACTCAATCCCAGAAGCTAAAAATCAACATATCTAACCATGATCAAATAGTCCCAACATTTAGGAAAAAAACACGATCTCATCACATATACCACATGATCTTATCTTTCGGAATCTGTACAAATAAACTCAAATAGATCATCATGTCTTTCTTGAGCCAGGATGATCCTTGAGATCACAAACCTCACCCAGGTCTTGTATCTCAAAACCCTACCCATAGTGTTCCTATAGGGTTCCTCCCTAGTTGTGTTCCCTATCCCACCTAGTGTGAAATTTTCCTAATTACACAATGTGTATGCTTGGTAAATGGGGTATACCCCCATATGGGAACTTTCTCATGTACCCCATCCCCCACTCAGCGTGCACACTACCTAACTACTATATTTTTTTTCTCTTGGACACAAAAAGTACCCCACTTGGGTTCCATAACCGTTTACCTGGACATGTACCCCCACATGGGGTTTATCCAAGCATAATACATGGGTTTTGTTTGTGTACCACACACATGTTCTGGACATGTACCATACATGACCATGGGCCCCCAAAACACCACAAGTCACCACTACGTGACATGTACTTATATGTACACATCATATAGACCCAAAAATTCACATTCCCATAATATTAATAATACACAACATGTTTCCACTGAACTACATGCCATGTATATGGGTCTAGTAAAATGAAACCCCTCAAAACTTCCCAAAATGTCTCATTTCTCCCCGAAAGAAATAGAATCAACCCACTAAGGGTTCCCAATAAACCAAAAAGGATTTAAAAATTTTAAAAAAACAATGATAAGTGGATCTACAATGAAAAAAATAAAATGGTCCTACGTACTAGTAGAAACTTCTAATGATTCACATCAGATCTAAGCCACACACTTTCCGATCCTCGATCTACCTCCAGATGAGATCCTAGGTGGCGCCACCTCATTACCTATCCATATTATCTCCATCACCCACTCTAATCCATGTGAAGAGAGACCCATGAGTGCATACATAAGAAGAAATTGGGGAAAATGGGGAAATAAAAAGTGAAGAAATGAAAAAATACAACTGAAGAAAAAAGAGAATTAAAAGAAAAGAAAAGGGTCTTAGGCCCATCCCCAACAATGGTGACAAGTTTATGACTCACATGGGAAAAACACCCATTCCAAAATAAATAATGGAGAAGGAATCTTAATTTTATTCCTCATTTAAATGATAGATCAAAAGGACACATGTGAATAAATTAATATTTATTTAACTAAATACTAAATATTCCATTAAAATTCAAATGGTTTGAATTTCCACCAAAGTTCTATATTAGGGAAAAACACTATTTTTGGGAACAACAGAGTGGTTAGAAAAATTATCTGTGATCATATTATAGGATAAATTACCATTTCCCTGAAAAAATTCCAAGAAATAAAATTCCAATTTTCTTTGATTTTCACATACCATGATAATGCGGGTCAGGAATAAGCCTCTGAGTGATGTGGCCATCTTCATCCATGGGGATAGGGTTTTCTTTTGGGTTCTCTCCCTTCCCTCCTTTGGTGTGGATCATGTATATCAGTTCCTGTATCCTTCAGATCTTAGGTGGTGTGGGTGTCTTCAGGCTTCATCTTCTCAAGAGAGCATGGCTCATGATGGCAACCTTCAGATCAGATTCGACATGGTTCAGTGTGGCATCTTCTCATTTCATCAGCTCAGGCGAGGCTACAAATTTGTCTTGTCTTCTTCTTGGATCAAAATAGGATATTATGATTTTCTGGATCCATCTCCCTAGTGAGTCAGCTAGGTGGAGTCTCAGGCAAGGTCCTGGCGTATCTCACCGGTGGTCCTTAGATCGGCGTCGACCTCAGAGTGGCATGTAGGGGGGAGGGGTTGTTGGTGATCTTCCAGTGTTCATGCGATTCTTCTGCAGGATTGATTTCAGTTTTTTTTGGTATTTGTTGATTTCGGTGGAATGACAAATCTGTTGGTATGGTGTATCTACTGAATGGGTATGCGGTAGATGGTTTGTGTCTGTATCTCCCTGGATATTATCCCCTTACGTGGTCTTCTTATGTTAGACTCCGGTGACTACAATGGTGGTATTATTCTTGTGGAGTGCGGCGAGGATCATCAGGACTGATGTCTTGTTAGAGGTTGGCTTCATAGAGTAGCAATCTTGTGAATATTTTTTGTGTGATTTTTATGATGATCCTGACAATGGGAAGCTAGTGTAGCCAGACTTGACCACAAGGAACATGCCCCAGAGGAGGATCTAGAGCAGGAAATTCATCTTTGCAGTGCTTCACATATTTGGTTATTTGAGAGGGCATGCCTGAGCTATTAGATCGGGCATGTGCTTTGACACAAGACACTTTCTTGTCAAATAGCCTTGAAATGGTGGATATTTTCCTTTTGATCATATGATAAGGCGGGGAAGGTTCATTTTGTGAGTATGGTTTCACTCTTTTTTTCCTTCGGGTGTGATTTTTCTGAATTCTTAAAGTCTGTTTGGGTTTCCCCCTTCCTCCCTTAAAAGGGCGCTTTATCATAATAATAAAAAAAATCTAAAGGACTTCTGGCCATTGGATGGATGAAAATGTGGGTCATCAAAACCCCCACCAAAAATGCTTCTCACCCCCAAGAAACCTTTGTGGGAAACTTGAAACTATGCTCCACCCAATGTATTGGCACAATCTACACTATCTCGACCATTCAAAAACCTACCTTACAAGATCAAAAACTATCTCCTAACACGAGATACATTCTACCAAAACCGATCTAATAATCCCCACCATAGAAGTATCTTTATCATCTCCCCACTACCCATATGAAAAATTAAATGGACCACACTACATCCATCACTGAATTAAATGGATAGATGTTGCTAAAACACTCATAGAAGAGCACCATCATGAAAACAAAACCACTCGTTCTTGACCCGTAGGGATAAAAACCTTTGTGATCAACAAACCAATCAAGTGAGGCTCACAATTTCCAAAAACCTAAGGTGAACTCCCCACCATAAGTATTTCCTTAAAATTATCCTAAATGATCACCAAGACTTAGGCTCACATGGGATATTACCTAATGTATATAGGCTAATACTCTTAAAACAGCTGAATATGCTCCTCATGCAGGTCAGTTCCAAAAAATTAGAGCATCCATGACACTCCTCTTAAAAAACAATCCATCTCCCTTAATTCCATGATCAACCACATGACCACCCTCTACACGAGCATCAATCCAAAACCACAAGCATCTAGTCATGCTCTCACCATGCAACCCAAAGTATCACAGAAATGAGAAGGGATAGGGGTCAAACCAAACCTTACCTCTTAAGAAATACACAAGATATGGAGCACTCCTAGTGCTTTACTTATTGAAAAAAGGTATGCTCAGGACTAACCACATCCTAGTGATATAATAACTCAATGAACCCACCATGTATAAAATTCAATTCCCACCTAATGTAATGACCCGATAATTTATGAATAAAATTCTATTTCTTTTAATGTCTTATGGATATAGAAAACACATGCACTATTATTATTATTATTACTGGGTTTAAATGAGCGTTAAGTATCATTAACATTGATAATATATCCATTGAATAGTGATCACACAACTAATATAAATATAAGGTTTTGACAAATCCTTTTGACATAGAGAAAGGAGATGATGACCTCATCAAATAGACTCAGGCTGTACGAAGATCATTTTTTGTAGCTTTGAAAGGAGGTAGCATCACTGGGCTTCGCTCTTGACCAATCAAAAGCTGAGATTCAACATGTTAATCTTGAACGGAATAACCTACGAGAGAAGTTCAAGATAATAGAGATTACAACACAGGCGATGTTATCCAAGCCACCCCAAGAGTCTGTCACCATCACACACCTTACCCTTAGGTATTATGCGGGTTTTATAAGGGGTTATGTAATAAGGTATTACTTACTTATTTTTTAATCCATTTTTATATATAAAAGTATTATTCCATCAATTATTTTATGGGAATAGTCTTTCTTAACAGATAATGAAATTGATAAATTGATTTTTGGGTACTTTTGATAAATATATACTTTAACATATTAAACTATGGTTTTTATTAAAAATATTATAAAAAAAATTCTTATAAATGATTATTATATTAGTTCCTTATCGGTCAATGATTTGGTAATCGGTTTCATAAGAGTTATATTTTTATACGATAAAACAAGAAGTGTAATTTTAAAGAATTTATTTTAAGGAATTAATGATTTTTTTTAAATAATTAATATTTTAATGAAATATTATTATCAAATTAATTTTATTAATAATAATTGTGTGTATAATTTTTATGAAGTCAGAAGTAATTTTTATTAAGGCTTAAAACTGTTTTTGTCAAAACCCGTCAATTTTCAATAAATGTCGGTTATCATTTTAAAAGTAAAAAATCAAATATTTAGAAAATTATTTAGATAAAATAAATATTATTTTTGGAATCAGGACATCAAAATTATCCAATTCTGAATTTTTCATAATTTTATGAGACAGTCGAATTTTTGGGTAAGAATTAAATAATATATAAATATAAAGTGTGTTTTATAACAACATAATGACCTAATAGTGATGTAATAAATACCATTAAAGGATATTTGACCAAATATATGTTTTAAATCTAAAATAATGTGATTTTTTATTTATTTTACTTATTTTATAATGCATCAGTGAATCCTCCAAAATGTATAATATATTTTATGATTTTAAATTCATTTCCTTGAGAGTGTGACTCACCTCCACATAATAAAGGGAAATATTTTAATATCTTCGCCCCATATCCTTATAAAATAATGTTTTCCACTCCTATTTGGAAAAAACCATGGGCAAAAACCATGGGAAGGTTTTTGGTTTTGAATATTTTAGTGTTCAGTGTCCAAAACCTAAATAATAAAGAACCCCCCTCATTTCCTATATAAACCCACCCATGAACCCATTCCTCTTCACTAAAACTCCATGAATCTCATACTCAATCTTATCTCCACTCCCTATAGTCCTCCTAAGGTACCCCCAGTCTCCCTAGAATCCTCTCCCAAGCCTTTGGGATCACACATCCAAGTAAGGGTTCCTTCCTTTCTCATTTTTTTCCATGTTTCCTTATATTGTTATACCCTTTTATTTTTCAATTTAAAATTATGGGGTATGTTTTAAAACCTCCCCATACTTAACATATTATTTTTTTATGATGGGATACATCTTTATATCTCATTAATCTCTCCCATGTACACCCGTTACCATGCCGAAATTTCATAAGAGTTATTCCATTTCTCCTCTTTCTTCAAGTTTATTTATTATGTTACACCTTCTATTTCCAAATTCCGTATGTTGGGAAATATATTTATATGACCCCCTTACCATAAATTTCATTTATATATGATTAGATACCCCTTTATCTATCATCAACAATTTTTATGAATTTTTATGTCACACTGTTAGGCTGCAGAAATTGCACCATGATTTTCCATGCCAAAAATCATCGTGCAATGAATACCATACCCATTCCTCTATCAATGGTATTCACCTTTATGCACATATAATTATTTATTGGGGACTTACATGTATGTATTCCACATTCTTCTATCTTGGAATAAATGATGATATTGAATGAATCCATGTTATATGATCTATGTGGCACACTTAATCATGAGATTGAAATGATTATGAAGGGTGATCCCTGATAGCACTCCAATGCATTGGGTAATGTTTAATATCATGATACATCATGTTGGGATAGGGGTTTACCTGATTCATTTATAGAAAAATTTTATATCATTTTGGGATAGGTGTTTACCTGATTCCTTTATGTTAATGATGCAATGTTTTAAGTTGTTGCCACATTTCCATGTTATGATGATCATGATATACCATGCATTTATGTTCATATTTATCTTATACTACATTTATATTTATATTGACTAATGTGTATTTTATTCTTCATTGTATGCCTTATTTACTCCCTTACTGGGATTTATAGCTCATCCTTTTCTTATGTCTGTCCTCAGGTTATCCCATGCAATGATAAGTATGAATAAATGTCACTACAGTAGAACCGCCGTTTAGCGGCGGTTTATAAAAACTGCTGCCAAATAAGGCGTCGACAATCTATTAGCAGCGGTTATTTTTATTTCGCGACGGTTTGAGGAAAGCGTCGTAGCTGTATCATTTCTCGGCGGTTTTTCTTAATTTAGTGGCGGTTTTACGAACCATAGGTATCCCTTTATTCGTGGCGGTTATAACCGCCGCGAATAAACTAAAATCCAGCTGCCATAAAAATTCCGCTAAAGCCATCGGAACCACTGCAGGATGAGGTATCTGATGCGACTATTTAGCAGCAGTTATAACCACCGCTAAAGGTAAATTAAAATTCACGTTTAGCGGCGGTTTAAACCGCTGCCAATTATGATTTAGCGGCGGTTTAAACCACCGCTAAAAACTGCCCAGAAACAAAAAAATATATTTTCTATTTCTGCTGCACCACTGCCCTGAAAAACAAATCAAACTAGAAATGAGGGTTGATGATACTAGTCATGTGGAAGATCTGGCCATGAATGAAACAAATTTGAATGGTATAAGACAATTGAGAAATCAACATTCATGATGATGGGTTTGATGAAAGGAGGAATAAAGTTTGGAAATGTTATGTGATTTTCATGAATATGGATGGTCATATGAAGTGAAAGGGTTTTTTAATGTTTAGCTATCTCTTAAAGGTTAGATATTTGTGAAACTGTGTTCCCCAGCCTTGGGGTAATGCCTTAGTTCCTATAGGACATGTTTCATGAATGAAAAATGTCCTACAAAACCATAAGAAGTGTAAGGGGTTTTACCAATATCACAAATATCATCAACCATTGTGAGAGTTATCACAACCATGGTGTTGAGTTTCAAGAGCTCAAGGGTTGTTGTTCATGAAAGATAACTACATATAGGGGTCAATCATCTGTTTTCCTCATGATGGTATAAGTTTAAAAATTTTAGAGCTTCTAAAAAAACTTCAATGTTTTAATTCCATTAAATGTCAAATGATGTTAGGTATTTATATGTGATTTTGAGGTGATAAGATACTTTTAATGAATTTTACCACCTATGAGGTACGTTTCATGAATGATGGAGACCTTCACGAGTAGACATACATTGTGAAATGGTTTTCATCATTTATGTGTGTCATCTTTTATGATGCCTTATATACCATCATGAAGAACCATTTTGTGTGTGAAGGTTTAGTCCTTCATGAATCCTTATCTGGATTTTGATCCATTTTTGTCATGTATTTACCTCAATATTTCAATTTATTCCATAATATCTCCTGTAATGAGTGAGTTATTTGATGTCAAATAATTTCGCCCTCATAATGAGAGTTGATGAAGGAGATGAAATGCTAAAAACTGGAAATATGGGCTTCCTGCTCATGAAACTCTTCTCTAACCTAGGACTATAAATAGGCATAGGGGTTTTTAGGGGGATACTAACCTTTCATGTATGATTCTTTGTACCTATCTTTTCAAATATGACATGAATTTTACACATTGATAATATTTTTATCCTTAGTGCTTGTGATACATTACTCTTACCTGACTTGTAATTCCATGAGAAAAACGTCATGATACCTAGAACATTCATGTGGATACCTTCATGAATAAGAACCTTTTTTTAAAAAAAGAGTCAAAGAACTTCAAGAATTTCATTTAAGGTATTGAGACTGTTGTTTCTAGGTGAAGTGAGATAGATGAGAATAGTATTCTTAGGGATAGATACTAGGATGAATTAGAGAATTACACACTAAAAATCCATTCTTAGCCTCACCAATTAAACCCAAAAAAGTTCACCCAAAATCACTTGAAGTCTAGAAAACAACAAGTACAACATTAAACCTCAATGATCAATAGTAATATAAATTATTATATTCTAGTTTCCAAATTTCTTTTACTACCATATTTAAAAAATTATCTTATTATAATGGTCGAGAGTTTCTTAAATGATAAAAACAAGAAGTAATCCATATCATTAATTATCAATAAATAATATTAAACTCATAGTAATATCATGAAAATCTATAAAGTATAAGAGACTCACTTTTTCCTTCTAATTTACTCTTAACTAGTTTACTATCTTTATTTAGTTTGTTCTTCTTTAAAGAGTGTTCCCCCATGTTCACATTCCTCATAACCATAAGTAATAAAGTAGTCATAACCAAACACATATAAAAATAATAATATAGGACCCTTAGAAAAGTTCTTAGTAGGCTAGTCAAACAATTTATTCCTAAAGATAGAAGATAAGTTTAGAAATATTCTACCTCACCAAAGTGTCCACAACACTATCCCCTTGATCACTATGAAATGACCCAATTTGTTCAAAACATCAACAATGGGTTTAACTCCTAATCATCCAAAATCTCGACTACCAATTCAAAAGCAGGCCTAAATTGAATGATGTATACCACACTCGAGAAATAAAGACATAAAAAGAAACATCAGAAATCAATAAAATGCATAAAAGGAAAATGAGAAATCAAGGAAATTTTAGGACATGAAAATGTGTGGTGGAAACTATGTGCCACAAATGTTACATCTACAAAACAACTGTTTCCATATTGCACATCAACAAAACAACTACTTAGGGTCTGATGATGCATCATCACCCTCTCCACCTTCATTTCCACTTTGTTCTATCACCTGTAATAACATTATATTGAAAATTAAATACGGTTTCATATTTATATTAAAACTTAAAACTAATGAAAGTTAGCAAACTAAATGATTTCGATTTTCTGTGATTTACCTACATACCACCAATCGATGCACTCCCACCGGGGGAATATCTGCTCATCTGCTAATGTATTTCAGTCAACTCTTTCTGCAATGCATATATCTGATCCCCCTGATGGTGAACTGTGTTTCGTAAAGAAACAATCTCTTTCTTAGAATCTCTGGGTATGGGCTGACTAAAGTCAGGAGTAGATGCAGCCGCTATCCCCGGTGGCCTGCTAAAAACCTCAGATGGCACGGTTCCCAAACCCATCCCGCGCACTCTCCCAGGATGCTCCTTCCCAAGGAATTTAGCAACCAGGTCATCCTGGGAGACAGAGTAGGAATGCGTAGGATTGACATCCCATAGTTCTTTAATTTTGACATATAAATCATATATCAACATATATTAATATAGTAAAAACTGATAATAAGTTATTATGATAAAAAATTGACTTCATACCCCAACTTCTTTAGCAGGATCATTAACAAAACATCCATCTGATTTCTTGTGAACATCCAACCATAGTTCAGTTCTGGATGCTTCATGGCCTAAACTCTGTGACTGCATTAATCAAATATAAATCAACAATTAAATATATTAAATAGATAATATTTATAAATATTTAAACTAATTAAAAGATTACCAATGTCGTTCGGCTTTGAGAAAAACTTTTTGAGCCCACAGTGTGTGGGATGACTTGCTTCGATCGGTTTGACACATTCTGTCTTGAGAGGTCCTGAAATAAATAAAATGCAATTTAAGGAAAGATGTATTGAATATCATGTACTTTTCATATACATGTATAAATGTAAAATGAGGATAATATAATAATATATATATTTCAATACCATCCGCTTCTGATCTCGATTCCTGTCAACAAACACTTTCCACTGCTCTTTTGGTACCCCACTGGGTAGCTTCTCATAAATTTGTAGCGCGGTCAACGAAGCATCGTTGACATCACACCATAATCTCCATTTAAAATCTATCCACTTCTTACCTAGATTTTTCAACGTCCACTTCCGTGCTATCACATCAGCAACAGTAAAGTGGAAGAACATCTGTATACCGAAATTCATTTTGAACATATTAGTAACATGACATTCAATTAAACCATAATGTAATAAATTTACCTTGATTTGAGAATCAAACACTTCATTTTTCCAGCTTGGAGGCCTATGTCTCCAATAGTCATATGAAATGGGAAGGGAAATGGGCTCTGCTGCCAGCTGGCCTAGAATATGGCCAAGTAACCCCGCGACATCATCCGTAGGGACCCCGTAAGAATCAAATGGCACAACAGTATTCTCGCCATTCAGATTCCAAACATATGAACTTTTTATGTTTTTCTCCACGGTTTCATTTTTGTCATCTTCAATGAGAAAACAATTAGTATAAACAAAATGCAATAAATTTATTTAATTAAAATTTGTACCTATGACAGTGGAACTCCAGTATGACTGGGATGAACTTGAAGGGGCGTGTCGCTGGCCCACTGCTGAGGCTTCTGAAGGGGGAGTTGATGACTCAAACTCTACTGGGACATCCAAAGATGGTGTGAGAGATGGTGCAGGGGTGTCAGCAGCTGGTGCCTCAGATGTCGTGGGGAGGGAGCTAGATGGATCGTCATCTGTCGCTGAACTGGATGAAATAATGTACTGCTTCTTCCTTGTCATTACTTTCATTTAATCAAATAAAATTATGTTCAGAATATATATTTCAAAAAAATTATGCAGAAAAATAAAATAAAAATGATAATAGATGGATTACTAACAGACAAAATATATATAACAATGATAATGAATGACTGTAGAAATGAAACAAGTGGTTGTTGAATAAATAAATAATTGTACATACAATCTTTTTCCCCTACAATCATGTCGGTTCCCTGCTCCATTGCTTCATCCACTTCATTCATCCTTGCTAGACTAATATTTTCAATATCACGATGGACAAATAATTCTGCTTCATGTTTATGATTAAATTCAATTTCAGAGGTCAAATTTTCCACTTCATCACCCATATCATACAAATCTCTTTGTATTACGTGAGAAACTACACTCCACCCTTCATCGGCAAAATCATTCGCATAATATACCATTTTTGATTGTGATGCTAAGATATATGGATCATGAAGTTCACGATCACCAACATCCTTCAAGCGAGAGAAGTTTACAGAAGTAAATTGCAAGGAATATCTTTTAACACCTCTGATAATATTGACCCATTTGAATTTGAATAAAACAACCAAAAAATGTCTGTGGTAGTTTAATTCAATAATATCATGTAGCTTTCCATAGTATTCCACTTCAGCAAATGTAAATATACCACTATTCTATGTTCTCAAACCCACTTCTCGATCGACTGTACGAAATCTAAATCCATTCACATTATAAGTGTCGAACTTTATAACTTCTTTTAGAGGACCTATAGCAAGAAACTTCAAATCTTCTGACACCTCTGCTCGAGTATCAGTATTCATGATCTGAAAAAAGAAATATACTTTATTAGATTTACAAAATGTATGTGTCAAACTAATATTCGTATTTATTGTAATATTTATGAACTTACACATCATGCAAACCGTTCTAAAAGCTCTTTATTAACATCTTTTGTTATATCTTTCTCATTTCGTGTTCGGCCTCTCATTAGTATCTTTGTTTGTATCCTCAGCTCTTCAATAAATGGATCTACAATTTCACTAATCAGCAGCACATATCTATGTGCCTACAATAATTCCAATTCAGTCAGTGTCACATTTGAAGTCCTCCCAACTGATCGGCCAATAGCAGGAAATATTTTGGATTTCTGATGTATTTGAGATTGAGTCAATGTGTCTTCAACACGTCCAACTTGATTAAATCTTGTCTCAATATCATCCAAGTATCTATAAAAAAAGGTAAGACACTCCTCAGCCACATAGCCTTCAACAATTGAGCCTTCTAGTTTAGCTTTATTTCTCACGTATGATTTCAAATGCCCAAGATATCTGTGAAATAAAATAAACATAATTATGAATTTAATTAAGTACCAAATTTTTTTTACTTAACTGGAAAACATATAAATAAAGTACCTCTCAATTGGATACATCCATCGATAATGAACGGGGCCTCCTAATTTAGCTCCCTCAACCAAATGCACAATTAAATGCATCATTACAGTAAAAAAGGAAGGAGGCAAGATCATCTCCATTGCGCAAAGGGTCAATACAAACCTCTCCTGGTGGTTGTCAAGCTGAAATGGATGTAGAGATTTCTCACATAGTTTTCTGAAAAATGTGCAGAACTGGAGTACAACAATAGTAATTTTTTTAGGTAATAATGTACGCAGTTCCAATGGTAGTAACTATTGTAACAAAATATGTGAATCGTGGATTTTCAATCCATGTAACTTACGATTCTTCAAGTCAACACACATTGAGATGTTACTTGAATACCCATCAGATGCCTTAACATTATTTAACATTCGAAGGAATGTATCTTTATCCCTATTTTTCATTGAAAAAATTTCCAGAGGATACTTTTCATTCTCCTCTGGCCAGAGATTGCATTTTATGTTCATTGCTTGTAAGTCTTTGCGAGCATTGAGATGATCTTTTGACTTTCCATGCTCATTAAGCAATGTGAAAATCAAATTGTCACAGAAATTCTTCTCAATATGCATCACATCAAGATTATGGCGCACCAAATTAAATTCGCAATATGGAATTTTGAAAAATATACTTTTTTTCTTCCATTTTTGCGTTCTGGTTTCGCTTGATGATGCACTTCGGACCCGTTTTCCGCTATCATTCAAATGATGAACCTTTCCAAATTTTGTTTCAACATTTTCAAGCTATTTCAATATTTCAAAACCATTTAACAACTTTGGAGGTGGTCTAAGATCAATGGAACCATTAAATTTTGATCTGTTTAGCCGAAATCTATGAGATGCATCGAGAAATCTTCGATGACACAAGAAGCACCATTTTATACTATGAGGTAGTCGTTTGGGATCAAAATCAAAGTTACAAATGGGACAAGCCAAACCTGTGTAAGTGTTCTAACCAGATAAATTCCCAAGTCCAGGGAAGTCACTAATGGTTCACATTAAAGCAGCATGCATTTTGAACATTGTTTTAGAAGAAGCATCAAATTTCTCAACACCGTTGCTCCATAACTCCTGCAATTCGTCAATCAAAGGCTGCAAGTATACATCAATATCATTTCCAGGCATTTGTTTTCCAGGAATAATCATCGAAAGGAGAAAAGATGTTTGTTGCATACACATCCATGAAGGCAGATTATAAGGGATCAAAACAACTGGACAAATGCTATAATTGGTACTCAAAGTCCCAAGTGGGTTGAATCCATCGGCAACCAATCCCAATTGAACATTCCTAGGATCAGCTGAGAAATTGAGATGTAATGAGTCAAATGTCTTCCACGATTGGGAATCTCATGGATGTCTCATTAACCCATCATTGTTATTATCTACAGAATGTCACTTCATGTGTTCGGCAGTTTTCGATGACATGAATAATCTTTGCAATCGAGGCTTCAAAGGAAAGTAATGAAAAACCTTTGCAGGTGTGCTCCTTTTCTTCTTCTCCATGAAATTATGTTCATTCAGACTTCCAACATCACCCTTTGCCTGCCATATAGAAGAAGAACATTTCTTGCAATTCAGTCTACTTGAATCCTCTCCCCAATAAAGCATACAATCATTGGGACACACATGTATTTTTGTATAATTCAGACCAAGCTTGTTAACAACTTTTTTCATATCATAAAAAGATTCTGAGATTTTTTCTTCCGGAAATGCATCACGAATCAATTCCAATATCATGGACATTGCCTTATTTGTAATTCCACATAGACATTTGATATGGTACAACTTCAGAAGAAATGAAATCTTTGAATATTTCAAACACCCACTATACAACTCTTGATTTTCATCATCAACTAAATCATGAAACACATTTTCCTCAGTGAAGTTTCCTCTTACATTTGGCTCCATAGAATCAATAGGAGGATCCAATGATATGTGACAATCTTGATCTGCCTGTGTTACACTCTCAAAAACATCACTTGTCACGTTGCAATTTGTAGCACCCTCTTCTGGTTGTTCTGATATGTTTTGATGCTGATAGTGGTGTCTTGCAGTGTCTAATGCATCATTTATTAGGTTTTTCATTTCATTTTCCATTGTCGACAAACTTGGGACCTCATTATGCAGATTAACATCAGTGCTCAATCTTTCTGTAACGTTCGATTCTCCATGCCAAATCCAACACAAATATTGAGTAGGGAATTTCTTCAGTATTAAATGTTCATAGACCTCATCTCTCTTCAACCATGTTCTAAATTTACATTTAGGACATGTACATTTTATTCTCCCTTCAACGGATCGATTAGAAATTGCAAAATCTAAAAACTCATTCAAACCCTTAATATACTGAGGTGTGTTCCTCGGTAATGTGATCCAGCTTTTATCTATGTATATCACACTGTGCCTACACAAAAAACAAGGAATTTCATAAAATAGCATTAAAACAATGAATAAATATATTCAAAGAACCACCGCTAAACAACCGCCGCTAAACAACGGTTTTGTTGTAGTGACATCACATATTCCAAATGGAAAATCCAGTATCACCCATCCTTATATCAGATGCCCATGCTCAAAATATATAGTTTCAATAACAATGAAACATCTAGATAAATTAAAATGCAGTAAGAATAATAAAAAACTCATGAACCATACCATCACATAAAATAAATATAAATTAATTGAGTACATTATAGAACATGATAACCAAAATAATAAAAAGGTTGGATAGGATGAAACCTAAACATCCCCAAAAATAAAACCAAACCTAGAACACTATCAACCATGTATGTGTAACCCTAGTCACCACTCAAAGGAATTCTCCCAGACTCAAGCCTAAGGAAATTCATACCTTCCAAAATAAAAATAGTCCATTGACCCCCCCCCCCCCCCCTCTCAAACAAACTCGTTCTACCTTTCATCCCTCTCATTTGATGGAACCCACATGACAAGTGCTTATGAAAATTCCCATGTGGCCATTTAAAATTGTTTAAAGTGGTTAGTAATGTTTTTATTGAATTTATAATTCTATAACATAAATTTTTTGGTTTTATAATGGATTTCAAACCAATTATGTCAAACTACGCAAAGGGAAGGATAATAAAACAAAAATAGGTTGACCTCATTAGAAGAGATCCACTGCTCCCACATAATAATCATCACTACCTGAATATGATGGGTTTACCATAAGATGTGTATTTTTATTCCTCAAGAATAACCAATTAATTTCATCACTAACTAATGATGTCTAAATAGGTGGCATGCATAGCCAATCATTCCATCAGTGTGTTACATTGCAAGCACTGACACATTTCTAATGTATACACCCCCATGGAAATTCAAAATAAACATCAACCAATATCAAATGGTCCTCCCCAGTCGTGTTCCTTATACTCAGAAGGACATGCTAACCTACATGGAATAACACTTCACACCATAGGAGTTTCCTAGTCATCATTTGTTGAAAATGGATCACATACTATGGAACACTCTATACAGATCATTGAACAAAGGTTTTGGATGTGTCCAACACACATTAACCATAATTATATTGAATAGATAAAAACTATATTCTAAAAGTCATTCTAGATTAGATTCAAATTTGAATGTACACATGACACTCCTCTAAGTTATATCAACATGTTCTATGACATAAATTATATAATCCAATAATAATAGTTTAGTATATAAAATCACTTGATCATTTTTATGAAATCATCCAGAGATTTGGAATAACATAGATTTTTTATTAACACCTGGGTACCTCAACCTCATAGATAAGTGGAGATTAAATCATAGATGATCATTGATTGAACTATTTACACTGAATACATATGGTTTCATAATAAATTTATGAAACGTGAAGGTTACCACATGTATCAACATATAGTGCCCTGAGCTTTCAAAATCAAAATGGAAAATACTTTATACTATCCATTGTATTATCAGACCTATGAATCTTGGTATTCAATGGTCCATAAGAAATACTTGTGTAGAGTTGTACTATCCTGTATGACTATAAATCATGCTAACGACCCCTTGATTCATCCAACACTTATAACAGTGAAGAAGAATGGTCAAACAACCTTATATATGGTTTAACATTACCTAGGAATTTCAATCCGATAGAAACTAGTCGTTACATGATGAACATTCCTGAAAAAAGGGTCAAATTTTTTCATGACCACCTATCCTACCTAGGTGTCATTTTAGAAACTATGTGTTATAATTAAGACCAAATTGCACCTGAAATGCACATCATGTCTAAAACTCTTTATAACAATTCATCACAGATTTTAAGTTATAATGGAATTACTTACCTTTGGAAAGCCCATTACAAAAACATACATCATCGACCCTATAAGGGGGTAATGCCTAAAAGTTCCCTAGGCTTAAGGTCTTATCATTTCGGTCCAAGAAATAGAAAAATAGGCCTACAGATAATGATCGTAATCCCATTTCAAGGAAACTACTTAAGAAATGTTTAAACTACCATTACTCTAGGGTCAAATCTAAGAACACCACATTAAGGATTTATTTGAGTCGATATATTTCATTACATTCATTCTTGGAACATTTAAAGGCTAAATTTAAACATCAAGTTTAATGAATGTGTGAGTCCTCTGTGAGCCCCATTTGTTATATTTTATAGTTATGGATTTTGACCCTATGGGGGATGCTTTTTATTGACATGAATGATGTGCTGATTATGATTGTATGTGTGTTCAGGGCTCCAACAGGGGGGTTGTCCAGCTATGGGGGAGGGGTTGTCCAGCCGGGGGGGGGGGGGCTGGGGGATGTCTAGTCCGGGGGGTTGTCTAGTCTGGGGGCTGTCTAGCCAAGGGGGAGGGGCTCCAACAGGGGGGTGTTGTCTAGCCAGGGGGAGATGGGGGGCTGTCCAGTCAGGGGGGTTGTCCATCCAGGGGGGCTGGGGGGCTGTCCATCCGGGGGGGCTGGGGGATGTCCATCCAGGGGGGAGATGGGGGGATGTCTAGCCAGGGGGCTGTCCAGCCAGGGGGGGAAGTGCTCCAGTAGGGGGGGTTGTCCAGCCGGGTGGGGGGGGGGGGCTAGGGGGATGTACAGCCAGGGGGTGGGCTCCAGCAGGGGGGCTATCCAGCCAGGGGGAGCTGGGGAAAATAAATCATAATAAGGTTGATCTAAAATTATCATAAAAGGTAAAAATTTGCATTAAAAATAAAATCTTATTAGTGAGTATAAAATATTATATGAATATGATGACATAATCAGAGTGCATGAGCATAAATTTTTAATATTTATAACCATGAAAACCTAGGTCATAAAACATGAAAACATGGTGTAAAGATTTCAAGAAAGGTAAGATACATAAGAATCAATAATCCTGAGCCAAGTGAAATCAATCTTGATCAAAGGAAAAATTTATCACAATATAAATCATAATGAAATATTATTTATATCCTAGAAAATTTCCATCAAAGAACCCATATAGAAACCTTAAAATTAGAATAAACATATAGCAGAATTTGAAAAGTATTATCTAGATAAAATAATCATTACCTAATCCATTACAGTGAAACCAAGGATCACTCATCGTATAACCTATAACTGGCTCACCCGGAGCTATATGGGAACACCCATGATCATGAATAATATACATATAACATTCAATAATAATTTATATAGATCATTCATGGAATGATAAACACAATGAAACAACCATTATTGTTTCCAAAACATTATTAACCCATGAAAGATAAATGGGTTACTTGAAAATTTCTTTGAGAGTCCTCTGGTTTGAATTTAAAAAACCAACCTTAGGGTTTCGTATAGGTCGCCGGGGAAGCAGCGTCACCGGGGTCGCGGGGTTGCTGGGGTCGTGGGGGGTTGGGGTTGCCAAGGTTGCGGGGTCGCTGGGGTCACGGGGTCTCCGGGTCACCGGGGGAAGCGGGGGGCTGGGTTCGCGGGGGAAGCGGGGGTCCAGGGGAAATGTTAGGAGGTTCGGGGAGGGGGGAAGGGCCAGATGTAAAAAAAACTTGGGTTTCGCGGCGGTTTATTATAAACCACCGTGAAACCTTTTTTAAAACAGGTTTAGCGGCGGTTCTAGGAACCGCTACTAAACAACCGCCGCTAAACAGTGGATGTGTTGTAGTGTGTTGTGGTCATGTAAAAGAAGTTTTAAATAAAGATGTTGTATTTTATGTCTTAAGTTGTCATGTAATGTTCCTAATCCCCAAAGACACTAGACCTATCGATCTTTTGGGTTGAATTAATTGAATTTTTTTGAAATAAATCATGTTTAAATATGAAATAAAAAGTAGGGTCATTATACCTAAGAAATCAGGAATAATAGGAAAACGTTCCCCACTGTAAGACCAGGTAGACAACACTTGGTAAGAACAACTCCCTCCCAAGAAACAAAAAACTAGGACTTTAGTAGAACCACCACCTTGGGGAAACTCAAGTCCAATCTAAATATACCTCAAGAATCCTTTCTCTCAATGATCCACCATCTAGGAACATAGATCCCACTATCGACCCAAAAGGGTCTCTGTACATCCATCAATGAAGGGATTACATCTCCATTAATAGAAAAAAACTTTCCAAATGATCAAAATGAACCATAATTAGAAGAAAATATATATTCATGTTTTTTATTTAAGTATAATTTTACAATGAACTTATAAAAGAAAACATTTTATGAGTATTTTATGACACTTTAAACAATTTAACCTTTATTTTCAGTGACAACACCATAGAAAGGAATATGTTATGTAAATCCTAGATTCCTAGAATGGTGCATAAACACTGGACTCTTTTCCATAGGCCAAGATAAAAAACCATAATACACCATAAATCCATAAACCCAAGTGCATTACACTTGGTAAAATAATGAAACCATACAAATGGAAACCAAGAAAAGCAGTCCAATACCATGGAAACATTGTCTTTCTATTGGAAAATTTGTTCATGAAACACCAGTATGATACACATCATATGTTCTGAAACATTCCTAGACCTACTATCTACTAGCTCCCCAAATCATAAAAATAGACAGCTCTAATACCATTTTGTAATGAACTAGCCCTGATCGACTGATTATGTCACCTGATTTGGCTCACCACAAGGACACTAGAATGCCTTCCTAAATGCCAGATAATTTTGGCTAGTGGATAGGGTTTAAAAGATATACTGGGGAGACTATACCCTCTTATTATAGTGAAATAATAGATATAATTTAACAAAATCATACACAAGGATGAATATCAGAGTACACATAATAAATAACTGAAACAAAAACATGATACAATAAAGAGAATTCAACATACAATCATAAAAACTCACAAGAATGAAAAACGTACCACATATGGTCACCCACTTGGTGAAACACGTATACATATTAAACCAGCTAAAAATAAAATACAATTGTATCTATTTCTATAATTGATAAAAAACACATACCCAAACTCCACAACTCTTGAGTTGCACTAGCCCAATCCTGAGACTAGACATGGGAGGCTTCACTCGATTAAGAAACACCAGAACTCAAGACCATCCACCCTGAAACCTATACTCTAACCAGAAAGCAGGCATTAGGTCTACATGCACACTGAGGTGCATGTACAGTGGTTGAGAGTTAATTATCAGTAGGCCACCACCAACAGTGAACTTATAATATGTTGTCATAATAAGTGGATGCACACATGATACACCTAGCCTGGTCAAAACTAAGAACAACTAAGGTAAAACAACAACTAAATATAATAATGGGTCAAAAAAATCCAAATTTAGGTTCTAGCCACCCACCAAAGGTAAATCCACCCCCACATTGACCCCCACCAGAGCGTTTACAACATGAGGGGTCACCCATACGCATAGCAACTAGCACATCATACAGATCTACAAAGGATTTTCAGGATGTTTAACATAATTGAATGGATTTAAAACCCCATTACAAAACAATAGGAATCAACAACTTCAAGGTGTATACAACAAATTTTGGAATCTAATGGAATGATAAGAAAAGCGATAGGTCTCCACTCTACATATATGAGAAACCAACATGTCTCAAAGGTCCTACAAAAAAATAATCCCCTAAACTCTATCCCGATAGTATATACAATCCTAGGGTAAATCCTCCAAATATGGGCCTGGAAGATGCACTCTCCCAGGGTATCTCATCAGTCCACATACCCAACATATACACTATCCCATAGAACACACTAAAGTAACCGAGTCCCACCAAATCCCTAACATATAGCATCTATCCAAGGAGTAACACTCAAGTAAAGGAGTGTAATCTTCCAGATCATTCATTAAATCCTTATTCTCATCTAAAAACAACTATTCAATGGATGAGAGAAGCAGATCAACACTCTGGGCCAATGCCTGATCCATGAAAACCGAAGGGTATCCTCCTCAAACTAATGTATTGATCAGAAACATCTAAAAACATATGGCCAAAAAACATCTGATAATGGGATGATGAAACCTTGAACCCACATCAAAACAACTAAACTACCAGTTTCTATCAACTCTTGGCCAACAAATCATGGGGCCTATCCCAAAACCATGGATCTCAGTATAAAAAAAATTCTATCATGAGTTATCAACAAAAAAACTCAAGGATAAACCAATGTAGGGGATCACATAGTCCTCGGGGTCATATCATAAAGAGGCATCCACCTTGGGACTCCCCTATTGCACCCAATCTCTCAGGTCACGTATGACCATAAATCCAAAAATAGTCCAAAAACTATAGGTAGAGTAGGAAATACTTTGATGGGTTTCTATATTTCATCCAAAATCATAGGATACTCCCAGTGAAGAAATATCCCAAATGACCCTTAGTGCCCCCAACTGATCCTCGACTAGTAACGCACCCAAACTGTATCCAAAGAAAAGCACTCCTGGAAGGGTGTTCACAATGGTCTTCATTGCCACATCGAAAGTAGGACCCAGTCAGGGATCCTCATCAAAATACAAACCACACAACATTATATTTAATAACTACCAACCATGGTACCTATTGATCATTTGATCAGTAACTGAGCCATAAGGGAATCCTCAAGAGTCTCAACCATGACCGCTATCCTACAACATTAACCCAGCCCAAAGGATCCAATATATCTAGTCCTAAAACCCAAGAGATAAACATTAACTAATCTAACATAAAAAAACTAGTCCAAAAATGTACATACAATCCATGATCTCCTCATATATACCACTCCATCCCTTATTATGGAATCTATCCAAATAACTTAAAATATATCTCAACAACACACTCGAGCTAGGCCGATCATGGAGCTCACATCTCTCACTAGGATATCACAGCTCACAACCTAACTACGAGATTTTTTTTGAAACCAAAACTTAATAAAATCATCATTAAAATTAATTCCCATCCAAAACACCATCCATATGTACTATAAATGCTGAAAGGATTCCACCACCATGATCTATACATAAAAAATGCTCAGAAATGACCAATCAAAAGTATAATTCAGATTCCAGGGTGAAAAATAGAGAAAAAAATCCAGGGAAGGAAAATGTGCATGAATTTTACATTGGGTACATGATGTGTTCTCATATAGGTCATAATTGTCCATGTTCCACTAGCCACTTGGTGTATACTTTTCAAAATAACAGAATGTGTATGCCAAGTACATGGCATGTACCTCCCACATGGTTACCTTACCATGTACCCTAGACTGCACTCATTATGTACACTGACGAAATACATAGTGTGTCCTCTAAATATGGTACCTATCCATGTACCTATCCTTGTACATCCACATGGGGTTTTCCAAGTACATTACACTACCATTGGCTATGTACCTTGCATGGGTTCTATCCATGTACCCTATACGATCATGTTCCCCCAGGACACCCTGATTCGCCACTACATGAAATGTAATCCTAATTATAGGGTATGTATTACTAAAAACATAATCTTCCCCAAAGAATAAGAACACACATAGTATATCCTCCAAAATACACATTGTGAACATGGGTTTCCCCGAACAAAAACCCCTCAAAACAACCTGAAAAGACTGATTTATCCCAATCATTCACAAATCAACCCATTATGGGTCTAAAAAACTAATAAATGATATAAATACTTAAAGAATAATTTATGTGGATTTATAGTGAAAAATTGGACCTCATTCTAGGTAGAAACTTCTAATTCTTTGCACCGAATTCTCCCCACGCACCCACAGAGCCTCGATCTATCTCTGAATGATCTCTCAGGTGGTGCCTTATTCTTACCTAACCTTATTACCTCCCTCCCCATATCTAAACCATACGAAGGGAATCCCATAGTGGGTAAGTGAGAGGACAAATGGGAAAAGGGGAATAGAAAATGTTAAAAAGGAAAAAAGAAAAAGGAAAAAAATAAAAATGAAAAAATGAAAAAGATATGAAAAGAAAAGGGTCCTGGTCTTAGTCTTAGCATTCGTGATTGGTTTATATCTTACCTAGTAAAAAAACCACATTTATATACTCAATAATGGAGGTAGAATGTAAATAAGATTCTCTTTTTAAAATATACAACCGAACAAACATGCATGAATAAATTAATTTTAATTTATTTAAATATTAAATATTCTATCAAAATTAGAACAAATTATATTTCCACAAAACTCCCATCCTAGGGTAAATACCCTATTTTAAAACCAACAGAGTGGATAGAGAAATTATACGAGATCATCTTATAGTAGAAATTACTATTTTCCCCTCAAATACTTCCAAGAACAAAAATTCAAATGTTTCTTTATTTTCAAAACCTTTAATGACACAAATCATCAATTCTATGAATGAGAAAGCTGATAAAATTTAGAAGAAATCAAATTTTGAGCTGGTTTTTTTCTTTAGAACAAAAATATTATAGGAACAAAGTGGGATTATTAATACCATCTTAATAAGAAAGGTGAAGTCACAAGGAATAAGTCAAGGCTATTTTGAAATTGGTATTCATAGATGGATAGAATTGACTATAATGACATGTTTACACCCATAAAAAATCCATGAAACTATTAATATATTCTCAATAGTGGAAAAACACAAAATTTACAAGATCTACCAAAAGGTTTTGGAATATTCTTTCCCTATTGGTGAGTTAGGATAGGAATAATTCATTAAGAATCCTAGAGGTTTTATTATTTATAATGATAGGAGCATGGTATGTAAGATCAAAAAGAAGTATATGTGTTAATGTAGGCCCCTACATCTTAGTATTCCAAGATTGATGGATTCCTAATGAGTAAGATTTTTTCAAAGGGAAAATATAATATTAATCTTTATATTAAATTGATATCCATATAGACCATTATTATCATAATATATGTGGATGAAACATTTTTTTATGTGATAAAGACCATATATGTAATGATCTTACTGAGGAAATGAAAAGGCATTTTGAAATGTCCATACCAAGAAGAGATTTCAGTTTTTATAGTATTCCAAATAATTAATGGGAAGGATTATATATCTATATCCAAGGGATACTAATATTATGAATTTTGGAAGAGGTTTTCCCTAGAGTAATGGAAGGAGATTTTGACTCCTATTGATATTATCACTATGTTGATCAAAGGTAATAATGAAACTATTGTGAATCAAAAGGGAGTATATAAAATTTATTGGTAGCATTTTTTAACAAAAAACTTTCTAACATGACATTATTTTTTCTATTAAATTTTGTGCCATATTTCAAAGTGATCCTAAAGAGTATCACATATTAGAATCCAGGAGGATCTTGAGATATATTATTAAAATAATGAATTTATATCTTCTATAAATAATAAGTGTATATGTAACCTTTCATGTTTTTATATATTATTTTTGGGATATAAATTTTTGTGATATGAATTCCACAAAAGGTGTAAAATTATTTCTCTATAAAATTTGTGTGGCATGGTATAATAAAAACCACTATTTAGGGGAATTGATTACAACTAAATTCAAGTACAATTAAGCCACACTACTTCAACTCAAATTATATGGATGAAAGTTCAACTTCCATGATTGAGAGTTATGGTTAAGAATCAGATATGTATTGAATGTGATAATAATGGTCTTATATATCTTTCTATAAATTCAGTTCACCACTTGAGCCCCAAGAAAATTCATCTTAGAAGTCATTTCATCAATGAAAATGTGAGATATGGTGATTTCAAACTTGAGTTTATTGGAACTAAGGACCAAGTTGTAGTCATTTTCACCGAATCCTTTATAAATGATTTGGTTTTTGAGTGAATGTTTAAACATCATGTCCAACCTTCACCTATCAGTTAAATTTTTTTGGAGAGTACCCCCATAAGGCTTTGAATTGTATTGTTAAGGGGGTGGGAGAAAATCTGTCACAAATATTATATATTTATCAAAGAGGGGAGAAGATTCTCATAGGATAAGTGTGAAATTTATATAGATATACATAATTATGGTTATTTTAAATGGTGGGTTTTTAGATGGGTTAAAGGAGAAATTCATTTTAACCACTTGGACAAAATATTCTTGTCATTGTTGGATGGAGCCCTCTAAAAACACTACATTATTATATATTATGGTGAAAATATGCATACCACATGAGATAAACTATGATTTAATTATTCTTGAGTGAGTTTAATAAAATTAGTGATGAGTTTGAGTAGCTTTAGAAAGGGTTAAAAAGGGCTTGATGTCAAATCCCATGGGGGAGATTGCGGAACCCCTTTTCTTATAGGAATTATTGAATAATTTTTGTCTGTTTCATTTATTTAAAATTAATTAATTGAATTATTTTTTATGATATTTAAAATTATTTAGAAGTTTTTGACGAGCATTACTGTTATTATAAACATAAATGAATAACTATGTATTTATATATTCAAGAAGAAAAATTAATAAGCTCCCTCTTTATAAGCATGTTTTTTCATAAGTAACCATCATTATACTATTCATAAAAAAATCATGGTGGTATGCATAAAAATTATCTCTATTGAATAAACATGATTTATCTTCTACATAATCATGGGAACAATTTATGTAAACATCATTCTAGGTTTTTAAGCATGAATCAAACTGTGGAGGAATGAGAATTTTAAGAATAATTTTGTGATTCGACGTAAGAATTAGTAGATATATGAAAACATAAATCTTATTTTTTATATTTAATTATTAGAAAATTTTAGAGTGTTTAAAATTGAAATATGAAATTTATAGATTTAACATTTAAAGGAGAAACAAAACCAATTGATGAAAGAGTAGTTCTTCAATGATCAAAACATAAAATTTAAAATGTGATTCAAATAACATGGATAAGTTGTGTTCCCTAAAATATAAATAAAATGATTAAGAAATGATTTAATATAATGATGGAGATCTCAATGAATCTGAAATACATTTACTCAACTTCTAATAATAACATTTATTTTTTAATAGGAGAGTTATTTTCTATTCATGAATTCCTAAATCACATTCTATTAAATCCTTGATACCATCTAAGTATTTTTGAATGCTTGATTTATTTTAAAGTTTATTTTTTAGTATTTATTTTTTTTGAGATTTATTTCATGTATTGATTATATATTTTTTGAGTTCTTTTTCTTGAAAATTTTTATGTGATTTATATCGAGTCAATTAAAATTTGAATGAGTTTTTTCCTGCTTAGTTTTTTTGTTGGTGGTCAATGCTTTATGACACCATTAGATTAGTTATTTTTTTTGGAAAAGAAGATTTCAATTATGGAAATTCACTTAGGAAATGAATTTTGGGATACCATTATATTTTATGTTCTTGGTATAATATGTAAGAAAATATATGAGTGCTGAAAATTGGAATTTCATAATTATTTTTTATTAGAAGGGTAAAGATATATTTTATTATACCTATTTTAGTATATAGAAAATGAAATGAGGAGTTAATATTTCACAAAGAAAATTTATTTATCTAAAGGTTAGTTTCTTAATAAATATAAATATCAAGTCTATTGACAATTTGTGATATTAAAAAAGAAAAAATTCCAGTAGTTGCACATGAGAGGTGTGAGAGATATTGAGAAAAGTAAAGGAATATGGAGTGACTTAAGCAGAGCTTGTGTGCTCTATTAAAAAACTAAATACCTAAGATTTTAGAGTAGATAATAGATATTGATTATTATTTTGTAAAGTGTCTATAGAGTTTTAATGATAAGTTTTTATTGATATTATAGTGTGGAGTTTGAGAGATGTAGAAGGAACAAATCCATAATAGATTATGCATGTAGTGAGTTGAGAAACTTGAGATATTTAGTGTTTATTTACTATGAATATTTTGAAGTATATATTATTATTTAGTATGAGAAGTGATTTCTAGATATTATCTTACTGTCTCAAGTTGAGGATCTATCATATGTTGTGTAAGAATCATTCAATCAAGATAATCCATCTCTCATATATTGTGATGTATTCCTAATTAAAACTATTAGAATACAGTATAAAATAGGGGAGGTAGTTTATAAGCTAGGAATCATGGGATCAGGATAAAAATTGACCAAAAAACTTGTATTAATAATATGATTTTATTTTTAAATCATTATCATAGGCTGAAAACTAGCTAAAATAAGGAGCATGCTCTAACATTAAGGCTAAGCCTTGTAAAAAGACAATGTGTTTAATTTTTCTCCCTTATCTTTTATTAAATTTTAGTGAGTCTAAGATATCTAGTTGAGAGAGTTATGTCATAAAAAACCAAAAAATCTTATTTGAATTAATGAAATTATAAAAATTAGGGTGCATTGATTAACCACCTCTTATTGAATCCATTTGATCCACTAGGATTAACAAAACCCACGTGTCAATATAAATAGGAGTCTGTTTAAATTTTCATCCATCTGGGTTGATTTTATAATGAGTAGATTTTTGAGATCATAATTAATTCACACGACTATAGATATTTTGAATTTAATCATATGTCATATCAAATAAAAATAAAAGAGGAAAAAATCTCAACCAAAAAATATCCATAATTAGAGTTTGATGTTTGTAATATAGTGTAACTAAATCAATGTATATAGATTTTAATCATGATATTTATATATAATAGTTAATATTTAAACATATTTATCTCTATAAAATATTGTATTGAACATATTTCATATCTAATTTATTATTTCTTCATTAAAATATTTTCCATGTTCATGATATATTCCACATAACACATCTTAGGGTGTATATGTTAGGATAAATCCATATTCACATTAGTGTTAGAGTAAAATTATTTTTTTATACCTCATAATTAATAACCAATAAAAATTAATTACCAATGAGAGAGTGTTCAATGAAATTTGGGTACATAGCTATTAAAATTTATATACTATAACTAAATGTTGGGATACTAAAGAATCAATGGATAATAAATATTAAGAGTTATTTTATTGGTTAAATATATTTTGAAATTTCAAGGGAGTTATTTATATAATAGTAATACTATAATAACCAAGATATTTTATTTATACCTTTTATAATATGTGTTTGATGAAAAAAATTATTTTTTCCTTTTATTGAGAAGAACCCAGGTATAGAGAAATAACATAAATAAATAAAAAATATAATATAATATTTATCTTATTATTTCATTAATTAAATCTACATATCAAACATAAATACCAATATAATTTCAAAACCACAATGTTGAAAACATGTAATGATAAAAAACAATAATTATAGTATTAAATTTCCTTTACATTAATTTACCATTACCATAATGGGTATAAGAATAAATAAATATATAAATGAAAATATTATATTTTGTACATAGATTTTATAAAATAAATATAAAACTATAATAAAAATGATGAAATTATTATTAGTGTTGAGACACTGGAGTTTTGGTAAATTGAGTTTTATTTTATTCATAAATTGAAAACCCCATTTCATATTTTTATTCAGTTTCTATTGGAAAATGTTTTAATATTATCATAGTAATTATAATTATAATTTAATTTAATAATTTTAATTTCTATATCCATTTCATGTTTTTCTTAATCATAAATTGGTTTTTTCCTTACGTATGTCTTATAGTTATTTTATTACCTTTATGTAAGTTCATTGTACCCTTATGCATTTTTTTTATTCTTGGTTTTACCATTACATAAGCCTTATAAAATCAACCTTACCTTTATGTACCTTTTGGATTACCTTTACATAAAATATGTTATTTTCATTTTACCCTTATGTAAATTCTATTGTACCTTTACACGAGTTTTATAAATTAAATTTTACCTCTACGTAGCATTTCATTTACCCTAACGTATCTAGTTTAAGTTAAAGACTACCCTTATAAAAATATTTTTTACATATAGGAAATACTAATACACCCTTATGTAGCTTGTGGAAAATATTTTTCACACTTATATAGATTATTGGTTAACCTTACATGAACTATATAAGAAGTAAGTTACCTTTAAAAAGAGAACTAACTACCCTTCATTGAACAGTTTTTTTACCTTTAAGTGAAATGTATAATATTCTATTTACCTTTACCTGAGAAAACTTACTCATGTCATTACCCATATGAATGATATTTATTACACTTATGTAACTAATGAAAATTTTAGAGGACCTTATATTTATATCCTTGTAATTTTACATAGCGCTTTTGTACCCGCACACATCCCATGTAAAAAAATTTATACCATTACCAAGACCATGTAAAACCATGTCTACCCATTCACAAGATCTTTTATAAAGTGTAATTCTTACCATTACATAGTCTTTCCAAAAAACTATTTTATCCCCATTTTAGGTGTAGAATCCACTTATTTTTTTCTTTCTCATAGGATAAGAAATTACTCAATGCAACAGTACCTAGAGAAGATTCAAGTTGATTAAATGAAAAATTTGAATGTGATCTTCAAAATAAAGTTTACAGTAATGTTTCTATTATTATTTCTAACTATTTTTTTAAATATATGTTAAATGAATATGAAACATTTTTGAGGAGATTGTTTGCATAATTTCCTTGAATAAAAGTATCCATTAGGTATTCTCATATTAATATATGATGAGGTATGATATATAAGAGGCAAGTTAAGAAAAATTAATTACTAAAGTGATGATTCATTGAGACACAACATGTTCACTTTACCAATTTGATAAGGGATTATTCATTACATGAAATTTCCTTATTCTGTATCAAATCGTAATGGGTTGAAATTCAATGTTCTACACTGGTAATCATTATTGAAATCTTATGAATATTTGGTTTGTTTTATTATTTTTTTGGAATTGTTTATATTTTATAGTTTTCACACATGGTAATACCTTCATTAAAATTCATCGTCTTATTATACTTACCTAATCAAAAAGGAGGAAAACACTTGTTGTGTCTGTTTATTGCTTTTTCCGTAGAAATTTAGGTTGTGTTTAGGTTATTATTTCTACTTTTTAAAAAGTTGTAAAGGTTTGGTCTTTCCTTATAATATATAGAGATATTTTTATTCTTGAAAAATTTAGGTAAATTCTAGTATGTCCTATAATATAGTTTGATAAGTCTACACCAATAAAATACTTCTTCTTCTCTCTTAATTATCGTTAGTATAATTCCTATCACTAAGTTAGTGGGGATTAAAATTTATATTATGTTCTTTATGAATTGAAATACTATAAAAATAATATTGTTATTATTCTTTATTTTTATTTTGTTATGTAAATATTTTATCACCACACTCACATTTATCTAATATTATGTTTGAATAAATTATACTATGAAAATTTAATAATTAAGTTTAAAAATTTCAAAAGGAATATTCACCCCCTCTATTCAATCTTGTAATAAATATCTGGGCCAAAAATTAGTATCAGAGGAGGTTCCTTAAAGGAAAGTTTATTTCTCTATTTTTTAATCTGATTTTACCAATTTTATTATTCTAACATTTTACTAGACCTAATAGTCAATTGAAAGATCATTTTTTCAATGTAAAGTTGGGAAAAAAATTCATACATCCTCCACAGACACCTCACTTCTACGGACGTGTTTAATTATTTTGGAAGGATCTTGTGGTGTTATTTTTTAAAAAATATTGGTATTGAATATTAGACTATTTTGATTAAACCTTGCATACATCTTGAAGTATATTTAGATATACTAATTGGACATTATGATACCAAGTATGTTATAAATTATAAAATCATGAATTAACATTATTATTATTTAAGTAGAAACATGTATATACATATTTATTTGTGAAAAACTACTTATGAAATTTAGAGGAAATTAAAATTTCACCCACCAAGGCACTAACAATTTATAGAAAACAAAATTAGGAATAAATCATGCATAATTTCATGAATTCTAAATGTATTATCATGATAACATCACTGATATGTAAAAAATATTTATCAATATAATGAATGACATGATTTCTCTTAGGGAGACAATGAATAATGAAGTACATGTTAAGATAATACTTTGAGAATTTCCTAAGAAGTGACACTTAAATAAGGTTGAAATATAAGTAAATAATGATTCCACTCAAAATACCATGAATGATTTGATTGGATATATTCTTCAATATGAGATATAATAAAAAAGAAATGATTTTGGAGCTATTGAAAAAAGGGTGTAGAATTTAAATATTCTAATTGTATTTCCTATAACCCTTCTAATGTAAGTGAAGGATCCTATGGTAGTGAAGAATGTAATGATTTGAATCAGTATGATTAATTTTTGAAAGACCTTATGAAGAAGGAACAAATTTCAAAGGATTGGAAATCATAGAATTATAAGAAGATAATCAAGAGTAATGGTAAATCAAGTAAATATAAATATGATACATAATTAAAATTTTATGAATTTTGGAATACAGGACACATAAAATATTATTTTCTAAAATTAAATATGGATCGGAAGGAAAAACCAAAAAATAAGGACCTGAAGTAAGATTATCACGGTGGATTAATTTTATGCAGAAGTCGTGTTCTGGTAGTAAGGAATTAGAAAGTGAGAATAAAAAAGTAATAATTGTTTTATGGATACACAAGATGAGGTAATAAAATCACTATTTTTACTTTTATTAAATATTACTTGTGTTACTAAAAATAATATTTAAGAAAACAATTCTAAGTGGGATTCATGTTATAATGATAAAAAAGACTCTAAAAGTGTTTTTATAATGAATTATAAAGGGAAATTGAAATATTAAAAGAGAGTGATTTGAAATATATAGATTTGTCTGAAAACTATAATGAGTAAGATTTTAAGTTGGGAAAGGAAAATTGAAGGTTGGTTAAAGAGAACATGAATTACAAAAAATCTCTAGAATGTTCTAATTATAAAGAGATGGAATGTATTTAAAATGAAAATGAGAAGTTAAGAAATTAGAATGAAATACATAATTATTTTATGTCTTATAATGATAAACATATAGAAAGTATATTAAAATTGGGTTTGGATGATATATATAAATATGAGAAAGAATACAATAATCTAAAGTACATAAATACTAAACAAATAAATTCATAGTCCTGCACTAATAATAAAATCTAGATGGATTTAGAAAATTCTCTAAAAGATAATGAAAATATTAAATAATTTGTTTATTTAGAATCAAATATTTCAAAAAAAATTCAATAGAAGGAAATGTTTGGAAATATAATGTCCATGAGAAAAGTTATTATAAAAAATAAAGTTTCAGTTATCAAAAGAATATTCAAAAGATTCATTATATTTTTTTTGTTAAGAGTAAAAATATTAAAACATACACTTTAAAATGTTTGAAGTGTTTTATGAAATGGAATTATGAAAATTTGTGCTCCATTTGATTGACACAATCATTGGTTTTTACTAAAAATATTACTTCTAAGGATTTACTTTCTAGATTACCTTACACCAGAATCCTTCAATAAGTATGAGTTCCCAATGGATCATATTAAAATCCAATAGGTATAATGTTTGTTTACATTACCGTGTAAGAATTTCTTTTATGGTCCATATGCATATTCTCTAATGTTTTACATTCTGGAATGTTGTCATGCACATATATTTTTAGGCTTGTGGAATGAAATCCTATTTCTATAGTTTATATTTATGGTATTTAGACATGGTATTTAAATTTATTAATCTACTGGATATCCTTATAAATTAATTAAGTATCATTTTGAATAAATTCATTGGTTTATGAGGATTAGATATTTTATATATGCTTAAACATGAAGCATCTACTTAAATATGTAGTACCTACTTAGCAGGAGGTGAATATATTTATAATGAACTAAAATCATATGATAAATCCTTATTTTTAATTAATTTCAAATATATTTCAAATATATTTGATATATTTTAAAATATATGGATCAATATATGTGGAGAATATGTGCTAAATATATATGAAAATTGTTTTTATTATCATATTGCAATAATTTAGTGGAGGGGGGGGGGGGGGTAATTTTCCATACATTTGGAAACATGTTGAATTTATATAAATAATATTTTTAAGAAATTTGTAAAAATATTAGTTTAGGTTTATGAGTTTTGGAATTATCCATCTAATTAACTTATTGTTGATGGAGTTTTGAGTATAGAGTATTGATCCTCTATTGTTTACCCTATTTTTATTAAATCATGTTCTAGTGTATTAATTGGTTTTGTCTATATGAGTATATCTTGTCATCTATTATGATTTAACATTTTTAGTATAAGTGGAGTGAATAATATTTAAGATTATTCATTATTAAATAATTATTTATATTTTCTTTATTAAAAGTGCATGTTAATTTTTAAAATGGGGAATAATGTTTTAAAAAAATAGTTCTTTTTGATAAATTTCAAAAAGTGGGAGAATATTTTCGATGTTTTTAATTAAATGTTGTTTTTGAAATTTAAAAAATGGGTTATATTGTTAGTCTTGAGACACTGGAGTTTTTTTGGATTGAATTTTATATTTGTGATAATCTAAAAACCTCATTTCATTTTATTATTAAATATCTATAAGAAATTGTTTTAATTTTATTATGGGAATTAAAGTTATGATTTAATTAATTAATTCTAATTCTAATATCCATTTTATTATTATGTTCATTGTAAATTGAATATTTTAATTAAATTTCATTTGAATGAAAATTATTTTGATCAATTGAAGTTATTTTAATTTGTATCATTGAGATTAAATTGATTTAATTTTTTATTAGAAGCATTATTTTATGAAGGATTTTATATCCGATTACCTTCTTTCAAGTATTTATTGACCCTTGTTTTGATATCCTTATGGTTGGGTCTTGTTTTGAGGTGTTTTGGGTGGAATTTGGAGAATTTTGGAAGCCATTTGGGCTGTGCATGGTAGGTGTATGGTTAGGGATTCTTTGCGATTTTTCCCAGAAAACCATGGACCCTATTGTTAGCCACCAGAAAGAGGAACATAGTTAGGGAACATAATTTTTCAAACCATGTGGCCACCCTTCCAAACCATGTAGACTATGGAAAGTGGGGAATTCATGATTTGAGCATATTTATTTTAACTGTGTGGCCAACCAATTCATCCCAAACATAAAACTAGTACGTGCATATGGTTAGGAACATGTTTTGTCTAATTATGATTTATTCTCTAGGAAACAATGTGTATGTTTTTAAATTGATATGAATTTAATTTTAAAAATACCAAATCCCCAGTTTAAGATGAATATCACCCCTATTCATCCCTAATACTGTTTTTATTTCTTGGAGGATTTTTGTCTCCTCTAACCTCCTCCTTTGGAAAATCAGAGTGTCAGTGGAAGATCTGACCCCTCTTCAATAAGTGGACCTACTCTCATGTGGTTTCTCCCAATCATATCTTATCTCCTTCTTAGATATTTATAGATCATCACATTATTAATGGATCTAATCTCCCTATTTTTGGATCTTGATTCTAGATTTAATTCATAGATCTTCTTCACCTTCAAACGTCATTGGTGTACCCATTGTAGGTGTTGATATTTTGATTATGTGACTTAAGGTAGGTGGTTCCATTTTATATTTTCCATGAAATTAAAACCGTGATTTTACTTTATTTGTTTTAAATAGATTTCAATTGATTTATTAGCCCTCAATTTGAAATTATTTGATTACAAAATTCTAAATGGAATGGATTTTGAGAAAAACCCCAATTCCAATGTAATTGGAATTATGGGAAGAATTTTTAAAATGATGGATTGATTTTTAAGAAAATGATTTGATTATTGAATTTATGAAATGATTTCATATTTTTTTAAAAAAATTATTAAATTGAAATAATGAAAACCCATGATTAGTTTTGGATTGACAAGGCATGATGTGATTAAAAACCAATGTTTTTGGTTTTGAAATTGAGTTGACATATAGAAACTAAATTTTTTGGAATTGAATTGTAAAAGATGTTTGACTTGAAATAAGATGATTTTACCATTATTTACTGATTGATTGAGAACACATGATCCTTGGTAGCTAGTAGGTTATTTGGGATAAGAATTTTAGGATCTTGATCCCCTAACAATGGATTGACTATGAAAACACTAACAAAAACCTTGTTTGACATGATTATCCGTGATGGGATGCTGATGATATCAATTATCCCAGAGTCTGGGGGACATTTGTGCACATGATTAGCTATAATCACTGATTTGAAAAGTGTGAGGACCCTATATCCAATAAACCAATGTACTTCAAGGAAGATGATTATTATGATTGTTGGGTATTATTTGATTATATATTCCATTAACTATAGAACTATTTTACTCATTCCTAATGATTTATTTAAATGATTTTATATAAAATGTTTATTTATTCAATGTTTGACATGTTTTCCATCTAGTGAAAGAAGGTATGCTTTGTTTTAAATATGAAAATGATTTCTTATATTATTATCTATTTTATTTAAATTTAATGAATGATTGGTTTATTTTTATAGAATCTATTATGGAACACCTGGTGTGACCCTACTGGGGATTATAGCTCACAACCTACCATTTACCTAGGAAATTTGTAGATTTTATTATACCAGGTTTGAGAAAAGGAAATGCGATACACAGAGGTAGTGGATTTTCTTGATCCTTAGGACCACAGAGTGATGATAGTGACTGATGGAGATGAGGTACACTTGTTACAAAGGGTTTTGAGACCTCTGATAATTTCTTGATGGCATTTTGGATTGATGATTTATTGAGTTGTTTATCTTTCTGCATAATTACTATTTTACCTATATGACATCCGGTACTTTCTCCTTGTGGAGTGTTGATACACCAACTTGTATCTTGTTTGTCTTCCACTATTTTGTGGAAAACAATTCCCTATTTATTATTTTATGATTCTAGGTGCTAGTCACCAACCCGTGGAGATTGGGAACACCCTTAAGTCTATGTCATTTCTAGATTAGGATTCAGAGTACCAGGGTATCTGATATGGTTTTTTAAAAAGTGGTGTTAGAGTTGTAGGGTGAGAATAATTTCATGAAGTTGGTATGTGGTCTAGGTTTCCTTAGTAGACAGTCGGTAGGATTGAATGGAATTAGTATGTAGTTATGAGAGAGTGCCTATCCAACTCTTGTCATAATGAGCCTTAAGTCACCAAGGGTGGTGGGGTGAAGAATAATTGATGAGTATTTTGATATATTTATATTATTTTCTCAATTTTATTAGAGTGTTCTGAAAATCCCATACTTTTGAACTCTGTTTTATGGAATTGAAAATTTTGTACTCCCATTTGATTTGTTGATCTCAGCATCTGTGGTTAACATTTTTCTTGTTTTTTGTTGATGGTGTGTACTATCGTGACTCTGAGAAGAATTTATAACCAACTATAGAAGTGAGCATCCAATTAACCATGGAAGGTGAACCCCCCAATTGACCATAATCTCATTGAGATAGTGGTGTGTGTTATCAATGCTCTAGAATGGGCGACCACACCCATTTACATTCATTCTCCAGTCATAGAACCTCAAAGGGATGACTCTAGTGATTGTGTGAAAGAGTTTCTTCTCTATAATCCACCAAATTTACAAGGATCTAATGATCATCAAGAGGCTTATGATTGGTTAAAATCAATTGAGTGTCTTTTGAGTTATTGGAAATTCCCCATTCCATTATAGTGAAGTGTGTTACCTTCAATCTTGAGGATCATAACAGACGATGGTGGGATTTTATGGTTATGGTGAATAATTATGAAGTATTGGAATGGAAATACTTAAATTTCCATTTTACCAATAAGTTCTATCCACATTCCATGGATTTCTCAAAGTTAATGAATTTTCTTAATCTCCATCCAAGTAACAAGACTGTGACTCATTATGAAAACTTATTTGTTGAGTGAGTGTAGTTTTCTCCTAAGATTATGAAAAATGAAAAGAAAAAGTCTTGAAGATTTGAGATGGGAATTCAAGATGTTATTTTATCCTAGGTTTTCATTCTAAAACTGACTTCTTATGTTGATGTACTGGATATAGCATTGATGGATAAGCATGACCTAACTAGTATTTTAGGGTTGAGAGGAGTTATTTTTTTCCCAGTGGTAGTTTTGTGAGTTACTTTAAAGGAAAGAGGAAGAATGATGAGTCTCATGATGGATATCAATAGAATGGTTATTTTATACCTCCCATAGTTCTTGGTATAAGACCATTTAACTTGATTCCATGGAAATACTGTCCATTTGAAATGATTTTTCACTAAGGAAAACAAGATCTACAGTTCTTGGGGACACTCATTTCATATTCAGAAATTATGTTATATATTTTCTTCCCCACATAGTGGAACGAGATCACCATCACCTAAAAGTACTATAGTGAAATCATCTACTTCATGTACAAAGGGGTTCCAACCATAGGCATCCGGGACAAAGATTTTTCATGCAGTGGAAGAGTCTCCAAATGAAATTGATATGTGTCCATCGACTGTGTGAGGCACCATCATTATAGCTTCATCTTTAGTGATTGCTTTATTTTATACTAGTGCACCCCAATCGTTCATTTTGACACATTTTATGGATTTCCCAACCCTTCCTATGGATATTTTATCTTATATGATGGATATTACTATGCCCCTTGAAATAAAGATTGAGCAGGGTCTTTGGTGTCCTGCTTGTGCTTTCTCTTTTTATGAGATCAAGCTTACATGTAATTTTCTGGTCCTTGATATGAAATCGCTTGACATCTTTATTGGGATGGATTTTATGATCAAGTATTGGCCCTAGATTAATTTTTTATCTTTGGTGGGTCTCTTTTACCACATCTGATGGGGTAGACCATGTCTTTTAGGTATAATTAGACCTGATATCGAGTATAGATCAACCATCTATTCTGGAGCTGGTCAAGATAATATCATTTTTTTCTTTTGACTTGGAGAAAGAATATATGAGTGAATATATCCCTTATTCTTTCATTGAGTTTCATGACATTATTCCTTAAAATTTATCTGGATTTCCACTAGTAATATAGATAGAGTTTTTTTATTGATTTAGTACCTGGTACTTAACTAGTATCTATTAATTCCTACCGTATGGAACCAGAAGAGTGTAAAGAGTTGAAGAATTAGTTGGATCCTATTATTGAGAAATCATTAATACACTCTAGTGTGTCACCTTTGGTGCAACATGTTCTTTTTGGAAATAAATATAACGGTTCACATCCCTTATGTGTTGATTCTCGAAAGCTCAACCGAGTTACGTTAAATAATAACCATCTATTTCCTAAGATAAATGACCTGTTTGACCAGTTGAAAGGGGAAATATAGTTCTCAAATATTGATCTTTGGTATGGCTACCACCGATTATGAATTAAATAATCTAACATTCCAAAGACTGCCTTTAGGAGTATCTATGGACACCATTAGTATCTTGTTATAACTTTTTGTCTAACCAATTACCCTATTGTTTTCATGGTTTTAATGAATAGGATATTCCATGAGTACCTAGACACATTTTTTGAAGTCATTGTGGATGAAATCATGGTGTACTAAAAAATCAAGGATTATCATATACGTCATCTGAGGACAGTTATGGAAATATTTAGTGGTCATCGACTTAATTCCAAGCTCTCGAAATGTTGTTTATGGATTTTTTAGTAAAGTTCTTGGGACACGTGGTCTCCAAACATGTTATTTAATTCGATCAAGATATGTTTAAAGATTTTATGATATGGGAACAACCAAAAAAATGTTTTCTATATTCAAATCTTCTTGGTTTTAGCGGGATATTACTGTCAGTTTGTAAAGGATTTCTCAAAGTTGGATTATACAATGACCTCTCTCACTCAAAAAGTAGTGAATTTTGTTTGGGATGATAAGTTTCAGAGTTCTTTTTATGATTTGAAATGTATTTTTACTTTTTCACCTATGATAACACTTCTAGAGGCCGGGTGGGGCTACGTGGTCTTTGGTGATCATCAGGTTTGATTTTGGGATATGCTCTTATTAAGGGTGATAATTTTGTTTCCTATGGCTCTAGAGAAATTAGGGAACATGAGAAGAATTATCCAACCCGTGATCTCATACTCATGGTTGTGATGCATCATATGAAAGGATAGAATCATTACCTTTTTGGAGAATATTTTACAATTTATTCTGATAAAAAATTCCTATGTTATATCTTCTCTAAAAAATATTTGAATCTCAATTGGCTGTGTTTTGTGGAGTACCTACAGTCATTCGATTTTGACATTTCTTGTACCTCGAGAAAGGGGAATGTCGTCATTGATGCTTTGAGTAGGAAAATTCCAACCAAGGCCCTGAAAGAATCATTAGAAGAGCGGAATTTGATAGATCTCTTTTCTTGGATGAACTTGGGAGTCTAGGTGAATGATTCTGAGGTTGTTATGACTAGTGTTTAGTTGTAATACTCTCATTTAGAGATGATTATTTAGGATCAGTGGTGTGATAATGAGTTCCATGGAATTATAGAATCTCTTCATGGTGGGGATACTGTCACTGAGTGATCTTTCTACATATATGGTCTTCTATGTTTCTGGAACTGGTACACAGTGACTTTTTCCACGAGGTAGGATGTGATGGGAGACTGTCATGGTTCTCAATGTAAAGTGAACCTATGTACCATGAAGATTTTCTATGATATGTGGTGATGATTCTAGTTTCCAGGTATGATATGACACATCATAGACTTTGTTTCACACTGTTATACTTTCCAACAGGTCAAGGCCAAGAACCAGAACCAATCAGGTTTTATTTGGCCCCTTATACCGTCAACATGGTAGTGGGATGATATTTCTATGGAAATTGTGGCGGGTTTTCCTCAAACCCATCAAAAGAAGAATGAAATATGGGTGGTGATCAATCAGCTAACCAAATCAACTCACTTTATACCCATCCATGATACAAACAAAGTTGAGAACTTGGGAGGCTTATACATACAAGATGTTTTTAGGTTTCATGGTGTTCTTTCTATGACAGTCTCTTATAGGGATCCCCAGTTCATTCATAGATGTATGGCCAGACAGAACGGGCTATACAGATTTTGGAAGGAATTATCCACACTTATGTCCTCGAATTTAGCAGATATTGGGATAAACAATTGGAACTAGTTTAGTTTCCCTATAATAATAGTTACCATTCATCCATTTCTATGGATCCCTTTAAAGATTTGTATGGACACCTGTGTATTTTTTTTTTTTTTTGTCAGAGATAGGTGATGCTTCCTTGGTTAGACCAAGTTTTTTTCAAGAGAAAATAGTTAAGATTCATTTGATTCTTCATAGAGTTGTGATGACACAAAGACAATATAAATATTATGTTGATTGTTTTCGATGACTGTAGGAGTTTTTGGTTGTTGATAAGGTGTTCTTGAGAGTTTCACCTCGATTGGGTCACTGAAATTTTAGAAAATAGGGAAATATTTCACTATGTTTTTTGGAACATTTTGAGGTTTTTGAGAAGGTGGGTAAGTGTCTTACCATTTATAATTTCCACTTCATTTGATGTTGATAGATAATTTTTTCTAAGTATCATATTCTCATAAGTGTCTGTCTGACCCATCTCATATCTTGAGCTCTAAGGATCTTGAGGTGGAGCTTGATTTATTGGTGAATGAGCATCCAGTCAGGATTGTTGACTCTGAGAAAAAGGTACATAGGGAGGGTAAGGTATATTTTTTTCATGTTATATGGTAGGATGGTTCTGATTCTCATGAGAAATGGAAGCATGAAGCACTGGTGAGAGAGAAGTGTCCTCATCTCTTTGATATGGAGCTTTCTTGATAGGCATCCTAGGGAAAGATTTTTTGTATGGTGGGGATGTTGTAACTTCTCATTACCTTCATTTAGGTTTTACTTGAACCTTTTTTTGATCTCCTTTTGGTTGGGTCTTATTTCAAGGTGATTTTGGTGGAATTTAGAGAATTTTGGAACCCATTTGGGATACGTACGGTTGGTGCATGGTTAGGGAAAACCATGCGGTTTGGCCCAAAAAACAGTGAGCCATGTAGTAAGAAACTAGAAGGGGCTTCACAATTTTTCTAATAGTGCGACAAACCTTCCAAATTGTGAACACCATGGATTTTGGGGAATACATGATTAGAACATGGTTAGTTTAATTGTGGGAAAAAATTCTCACCCCAAATAAAAGACTAGAAGGGGTACATGGTTAGGGAGCACGGTTTGTCTAACCACACGACCCTGTAACGAACCAACCTAGGTCAACTAAACATGCCACCCGAATCGGCCTTTCATATAATATAGGCAAAACATGAAAATAGAAAAAAATCCTAAATATAAGAAAAACAAGAAAAAAACTATATTACGAAGTGAAAACATATGAGATACCACAAAAGACATACAATACAATCCAAAATAGGATAAACCAAAAAGTAAGTCGAGCCCCCACATAACCAACACTCACCTCCAGAACAACCCTAACGGAAACTAGTAACATCAATAAAATCCATCATTCTACAAGATTTTATTACCTTAATAAGAATACTATAATAAAACATAAAAAAATACCCAAATTCACGAGTAGGGTGTGAGACAAAGACCAGTAGGATACCACCAAAATTTATATACAAGGTATAATATCATAAATGTATAATTTATAGATTTTAAAAAAATGTTTTTACAAATCATTTTCATAAATCCAAACCATTTATAAATCATTTTCCATTTTTTTATCCTTTGGTATTCATAACATCCTTTCATATTCTTAAACCATAAATATGAAAAGTAGTAGTGATAAAAATAGGTAATCATATTCATGCATAAAGAGTTAAATAGGTAAACACATATCCATGAAACAATGTATTATGCGAATCTATGTTGTACTACCACATATAAAAAACTGTGAGAAGAAAACCATGATAAAAAAAATCATACAATAAATAACCATAAATGAAAAAAGAAACTCACATATGGGATCAATCCTATGGGAATTTCTTACTAGAAACTAAAATGAAAATACTACACAAGAACAAAACTGGATCTAACCGATATTGAGTCATACCAACCGATATCAAAACTGATATCGAGTCCTTCTAGTTGATATCACAAAAGGATACCATCTAGTGGATCAAAAAACACACTAAGGCTACCTGTGTCTTTTTCCTAATGCACCCAATTTTCCCAATGTGAATTTTTCCAAATATCATTTTAAAACCATGCTTACAATTTCATAAAACATTTTTAATTCCATGTCAATTTTCTTCATAGTTTGAAAACCCATTTCTATATCAAGCATACTCATTTTTGGAGAAAAAAATCTTTTTGAAAAACATTGGACTTTCCTTGAAATAATTTGAAACCACATATCACTTTTAATCAAAGAAAAACCCAAAGTAATTTATCAAGAACAACATGAAATTAATAAAATTAACCAATTGTATAGAAACACCTACCTCAACATAGTAGAAACCTAGCTTCTTTCAACAATGGTTACCATAGATGAAGAGAATGGAATTCAAATGACAAGGAATTCCATTTAATTGAAAAATATCGATAGAAAATGTTATCTGATCACATATCCAAATGCAACAATAGAGAAAACCATATAGGTAACCAAAACCGATGAATAACCAGAAGGATTATATACCCAGAGAAAAGTAATTCAACCCTAATGTTGATCAATCACTAAAAGAAGATATCTAAAAGGAAAGGAGTCACCCAAAATCTCATAGGGTGAGATATGGGTTGAGAGAGGTAAGGTTACAGGTGGATTGAAATGAAAATTAGTCGCGAACCACTCTAAAAACCACAAATCATGACATTTTCATGGTGTTTAATACCATTACATGTTGTGTAATATATGAAGGTTGTAATCACTAAAAAACACATTGTTTTTTTTATTAAAACCCATATATTTTCACTTACATGACGTGAAACCTATACACAGCATGTAAACCTTTCACATTGTGTATCCAGTTCACAACTTCTTCCTAGAATCCATTACATGATGTGTAATACAATTACATAGCATGTAAGTTCCTAGAGATAAATAAAAACTATAGTTATAATAGGAAATTTCAAACAAATACTTGACTTTACTATTAAAGTTATCCTTATAATTTATATTTGTCATTAAACACCCAATGAAAAGGAAACCAAAACAGAGGTTAAAACATGCCTGATAGATAGGTAACAGGGTGTTGCAATCTACCGATCATAAATGCTTTCTACCCTTAGAAATCCCTTAGATCCTAGATCCAAAAAATTAAAAGGAAACTATTGCCTTTTCAATGATTTTCTCTCCCACATCTCAGGGATATCCAATTTCTATTTCCATAGTACTCGGACAAGGAGGATCATTTTACCGCGCAATACCTTATACTGACAATGCATAATTTAAATTGGATTCTCAACCAAAGTGGTATTAGGATCAAGATCAAAATCCTTCCATGTAATCTCATGGAAAGGATCTGGTATATACCTCCTTAATTGGGAAACATGAAATAGATCATGGATATCTGTCAAACCAGATTGTAAGTGAAACCAATAGGACACCCTTCTAAGTTTTAAAATGGTCTAAAAAGGTCCCACAAACCTCATTTTAAACTTAACCTACTTACCCAACTGGCGATGTCCTAAGAAAGGTGAAACTCTAAGAAATACCTGATCACCAACATCAAACTCCAGCGACTGATGTTGATGGAAATCATAGTATTTTTTATGACTTTGTGTTGTCATCAAACACCTCAGGACCAATTGCACCATCTCCATCATCTCCTAAACAACACTCATACCAACCAAGGATCTCTCCCTCATCTTTTCCCAGCACAAGGGAGATCTATATGTCCTCCCATACAAACCCTTAAAGAGAAGCATATTTATCGAAGCTAGATAACTATTTTTATAGTAAAAATTAGAAAAAGGAAAATGATTTTCCCAAGATCCTCTAAAATAAAGCATAGAAGCCCGGAGCATATCCTCTAGAACCTAGATAAACCTCTCCATCTATCCATCCATATATGGATGATAAAATGTAATTAATTTAATATGGAAACCCATTGTCTCCTGAAAACCATTCCAAAAACTAGATGTGAAGCTCATATACCAACCAGAAACAACTGCAGATGGAACCCCATGAAGATTCAAAATCTCTTAGATGTACAAGTCTCAAAGATATTCCACTTTTTTCATCTCCTTGATAGGTAGGAAATGTGATTATTTCATGAGTTGATAAATTATCACCCAAATCACATCCTTCACACTAGGATCCATGGAAAACCTATGACAAAATCCATAGAAATATCATCCCACTTACCTACCAGAATGTTTAAGGGTTGTAAAAACCCCACAATTCTATGGTGCTCTTCATTAATTCTCTAAAAAGTAAGGAACCCAAAAAAATATACTATCAACCGTCTCATCCCTTTCCACTAATAACAATTCCTCAAGTCATGATACATCTTTGTAGACACTAGGTGCATGGACTAATAAGAATGGTTTCCACTATCCAATAAATCCGAACATAGGGAAAATGGAACAACCAACCTTTTATGGAAGCAAAATTCTCCATTGGGAGACCAAGAATAATCACATAAGGAATTACCACTATAAATTCTTTCACTTAAGTGTTGGAACTTGGTTTCTTACACCTACTCAAGACAAACATGCTCATAAAAAGATAATCCATCTTTCATAGAAGCCAATAACACCTGTCTACTAACCTCTTCCACTTCCAAGATCATCTTGGAAAACAAACTCATCAGATACCACTCTGCAATCGATTCATTCATGTCTTGTGTCATTAGTTTTCTACTCAACACATCAGAAACCATATTCCATTTCCTATGGGTTTTTAAATATTCTATACCCAACATCTTTGTCACAAATTCAGATCACTATGAGTAAAAATATACTTTCAGGATCTTATGATAAAAATATATGATAAACCACTCCCCAAAAGAGATAGTGATTCCATGTTTTTAGTGCATGTATAACCACTTCTAATACAAGATCATGGGTAGGGTAGTTCTTCTCATGAGGGCGTACTAGGCATGAGCCATATGCCACAAAAAGTTTCCCCTACATCAATAAACATTCCAAATCCATACCAGAATCATCACAGAAAACATTGTAACCCAATCTTGGTTCTGAAAGAAAAAAAATGTTATTGAAGTTAGCCTCACCTTTATCTCCTCAAAAGATCTCTGACACTTTCAATTCCATTCACACTTACACCCTTACAGGTTAAATCTATCATCAAATATGTGATCTTGGAGATATCTTGAAAAAATCATCTATAGTAACTAGCCAACCCTAAGAAGCTCCATATCTCAAACACATTTATAGACTACTCTAAGGACATAAATACATGTATGTTTTTAGGATTTTCCGAGACACTCCTCTCATATATCACATGATCTAAAAACATCACTTCAGGGATCTAAACCACACACTTGGAAAGATTACCATAGAGATGATATTCCTTCATGGTTTAAAGAATTATATTGAAATGGTCCATGTTCTCCTCCTATGACTTGGAGTACACCATAATATCATTCTTGATCATAGTAAAAAAAGAGTACAAGAACCGATGAAAGATCTGGTTCATCAAATCCATAAACACCATAAGAGCATTAATGTGATCGAATGTCATAACCATAAACTTGAAATGCCCATAACAAATTCTAAATGTTGTCTCGTTATATCATATTCTAAGACTCTGAAATGGTGATAAACTAACTATATTTCAATCATATAAAACCAATGATCCCCTCTAAGAAGGTCAAAGATATTATCAATTCTTGGAAAAGGATATTTTTTTAATGGTCACTCTATTCAACTTTTGGTAAACAATACAAAGTATGAGTCTCCCATAATCCTTCTAAGAAAAGAGAATATTTGAAGCCCATGGTGACATGTTAAGAGAAATAAATACTTTATCCACTGGGTCCTCAATCTATACCTTAAGATCCACCAAATCAATAGGTTACATAAAGTAATATGGTATAGAATAAGACATCATACCAGAGAGCAGGTCAATAGTAAACTCGACCTCTCTCTGTGGAAGAAAAACAGAAAAACAATCTTCTATAATGACCTCAGGATACACAAAAACAACTAAAAGAAGTTGACTGCCCAAGCATGGGCCAAATGTATTAAGAAATATCTATGACAATTTGTATGAGATTACTCCAGCATAAGGAACAGTAGTCCCTTACCTTCCTGATCTAGAGTCTCACTTTCCTTGGAAAACATGAGTGATGCCATCAAAATATAAGAACTTAACCCAATAGTGATAATAGTCCATCTAGTCCTTAACACTGATTATATAAACCATGTCGATAATCAAGTCAAATATGTCAAGATCAAAAACAAAAAAGTCCCACTCCACCACAAAGTCGGTTATCATCACCTGACATGTAGGACATCTAAAACCTTGTTCAGACCTCTTTCCCAAAATTTTGGAAAGATCCAATAGGAATGGAATAATTTCTGAATGAAAACCCAACATTTCAATAAACAATGATTATATAAAACTTAAGTATCACATGTATAAAACAAAGTTAGCATAATATAAGATGACATAAACATCATACCTCTAATAGTAGATGGCCCTGCTTCAGATTCCTCTAGAACATACTCTGCTACATAAATACATCTAGTCTTCACCACATGAACATCTCTCTTGGACTGAGGATTAAACCCACCACCCTTGAAATCATCTGCATGAACCTGTGAACACATGGTGAGATTTTATCCTACCCTACTACCCGGAGACATACTTCCACAAAAACGTTGTGGATGGCCAGATTTTCCAAAAAATGACAAACTTTAGGAGCTTCAACACAGTTAGGCATGGTATGACCTCGCCTTACACACTGGTAGAAGAAAACCTATTATTTCCCTATCAAATCCCCTAAAACTAATCCTGAAGAAGACTGACCACTCTTAAACTTTCTTTTCTAACTCAAAAATACACATTGGATGACCACTGAACCAACTGAACCTCCACCCAAACCTGTCTTCCCAGTTATTTCTACCTCATCCAATGATGCCTTTTCAACCACCTCCACAAAGGTTGGAAGGTACATAAGAATCAACATCAACTGAATATCAGGACTTATTTCTATCTTAAACCACCAAGCCTCCATGCACTAATTAGTGACAACCTTTGGTGCCAGATGCACCAACTCAACAGAATGATAAGAATACTTTAGAACGATACCCTATAACATCCCCAAATGATACATGGTTAAATGACTAAATGATATGACTCATGTCAACAAGGTGCACCTTCCTTTTTGGGAGCCTGTCTGATTAGAACTCCACAGTTAAGTGTGCTTGTCCTGGAGTAGTGATCAGGGTGGGTGACCTCCTGAGAAATTTCCCAGGGTGTGTGTGAGTGAGGACAAAGCACACTGGAAAGGACATGTGTTGGCCTGTGGGGACAATCATTAGTCAGATGACCCGTTCAGGAAAGTGGGTGGACCCTGGGAAGGGCCCCATGTGTATGCGGGACAACTAGTGGTACGTGGTGGGCCAGAACCTGACGGCCATGTTAAGGCGGGGTGGTTGTGCTGTCATCGGGACCCAGTTGTCACATTTGGTATCAGAGGAGGAACCCAGCCTTAAGTGTGTGGAGCACTACCTGGGTTGAGATGTAGTGCCCACAACTAGGGCGTTGTGCTCTAAAGGGGTTGATTATAACATCCTCAAATGATACAGGGTTAAATGAATAAATGATATGACTCATTTCAACAAGGTGCACCTTCCTTTTCGGGAGTCTGTCTGATTAGAACTCCACAGTTAAGTGTGCTTGGCCTGAAGTAGTGATCAAGATGGGTGACCTCTTAGGATGTTTCCCAGGGTGTGTGTGAGTGAGGGCAAAGCACACTGGAAAGGACATGTGTTGGCCTGTGGGGACTATCATTAGTCAGATGACCCGTTCAGGCACGTGGGTGGACCCTAGGGTGGGCCTCACGTGTCTGCGAGGCAACTAGTGGTACCTGGTTGGCCAGAACCCGACGACCATGTTAAGGCGGGGTGGTTGTGCTGTCATCGGGACTCGGTTGTCACATTTGGTATCAGAGGAGGAACCCAGCCTTAAGTGCGTGGTGCACTACCTGGGTTGAGTTGTAGGGCCCACAACGAGGGCGTTGTTCTCTAATGGGGGGTGATTGTAACATCCCCAAATGATACAGGGTTAAATGACTAAATGATATGACTCATGTCAACGACGTGCACCTTCCTTTTCGGGAGCCTGTCTGATTAGAACTCCACAGTTAAGCGTGCTTGGCCTGGAGTAGTGATCAGGATGGGTGACCTCCTGGGAAGTTTCCCAGGGTGTGTGTGAGTGAGGACAAAGCACACTAGAAAGGACATGTGTTGGCCTGTGGGGACTATCATTAGTCAGATGACCCATTCAAGCACGTGGGTCGACCCGGGGGTGGGCCCCACATGTCTGCGGGGCAACTAGTGGTACCTGGTGGGTCATAACCCGACGACCATGTTAAGGCGGGGTGGCTGTGCTCTCATCGGGACCCGGTTGTCACATTTGGTATCAGAGGAGGAACCCAACCTTAAGTGCGCGGTCCACTACCTGGGTTGAGATGTAGGACCCACAACGAGGGCGTTGTGCTCCAAAGGGGGGTGACTGTAACATCCCCAAATGATACAGGGTTAAATGAATAAATGATATGACTCATGTCAACAAGGTTCACCTTCCTTGGTTCACCTTCCTTTTCAGGAGCCTTTCTGATTAGAACTCCACAGTTAAGCGTGCTTGGCCTGGAGTAGTGATCAGGATGGGTGACCTCCTGGTAAGTTTCCCAGGGTGTGCGTGAGTGAGGACAAAGCACACTGGAAAGGACATGTGTTGGCCTGTGGGGACTATCATTAGTCAGATGACCCGTCCAGGCACATGGGTGGACCCTGGGGTGGGCCCCACGTGTCTGCAGGACAAATAGTGGTACCTGGTGGGCCAGAACCCGACAACCATGTTAAGGCGGGGTGGCTGTGCTGTCATTGGGACCCGATTGTCACATTTGGTATCAGATGAGGAACCCAGCCTTAAGTGCCCGGTGCACTACCTGAGTTGATATGTAGGGCCCACAACGAGGGCGTTGTGCTCTAAAGGGGGGTGATTGTAACATCCCCAAATGATACAGGGTTAAATGACTAAATGATATGACTCATGTCAACAAGGTGCACATTCCTTTTCAGGAGATTGTCTGATTAGAACACCACAGTTAAGCATGCTTGGGTTGGAGTAGTGATCTGGATGGGTGACCTCCTGGGATGTTTTTCAGGGTGTGTGTGAGTGAGGACAAAGCACACTAGAAAGGACATGTGTTGGCATGTGGGGACTATCATTAGTCAGATGACCCCTTCAGGCATGTGGGTGGACCTTGGGGTGGGCCCCACGTGTCTGAGGGACAACTAGTGGTACCTGGTGGACCAGAAACCGACGGCCATGTTAAGGCGGGGTGACTGTGCTGTCATCGGGACCCAGTTGTCACATTTGGTATCAGAGGAGGAACCCAGCCTTAAGTGCGCGGTGCACTACCTGGGTTGAGATGTAGGGCCCACAACAAGGGCATTGTGCTTTAAAGGGGGGTGATTGTAACATCCCCAAATGATACAGGGTTAAATGACTAAATGATATGACTCATGTCAACAAGGTGCACATTCCTTTTCGGGAGCTTGTCTGATTAGAACTCCACAGTTAAGCGTGGTTGGGTTGGAGTAGTGATCTGGATGGGTGACCTCCTGGGAAGTTTTTCAGGGTGTGTGAGTGAGGACAAAGCACACAGGAAAGGACATGTGTTGGCCTGTGGGGACTATCATTAGTCAGATGACCCGTTCAGGCACGTGGGTGGACCCTGGGGTGGGCCCCACGTGTCTGAGGGACAACTAGTGGTACCTGGTGGACCAGAAACCGACGGCCATGTTAAGGCGGGGTGTCTGTGCTGTCATCAGGACCCGGTTGTCACATTTGGTATCAGAGGAGGAACCCAACCTTAAGTGCGCGGTGCACTACCTGGGTTGAGATGTAGGGCCCACAACGAGGGTGTTGTGATCTAAAGGGGGTGATTATAACATCCAAAAATGATACAGGGTTAAATGACTAAATGATATGACTCATGTCAACAAGGTGCACCTTCCTTTTCGGGAGCGTGTCTGATTAGAACTCCACAGTTAAGCGTGCTTAGGCTGGAGTAGTAATCTGGATGGGTGACCTCCTGAGATGTTTCCCAGGGTGTGAGTGAGTGGGGACAAAGCACACGGGAAAGGACATGTGTTGGCCTGTGGAAACTATCATTAGTTAGATGACCCGATCAAGCACGTGGGTGGACCCTGGGGTGGGCCCCACGTGTCTGCGGGACAACTAGTGGTACTTGGTGAACCAGAACCTGACGACCATGTTAAGGCGGGGCTCCTTGTGCACTACTTGGGTTGAGATGTAGGGCACACAACGAGGGCGTTGTGCTCTAAAGGGGGTGATTGTAATATCCCCAAATGATACAGGGTTAAATGACTAAATGATATGACTCATGTCAACAAGGTGTACCTTCTTTTTCAGGAGCCTGTCTGATTAGAACTCCACAGTTAACCGTGCTTGTCCTGGAGTAGTGATCTGGATGGGTGACCTCCTGGGAAGTTTCCCAGGGTGTGTGTGAGTGAAGACAAAGCACATTGGAAAGGACATGTGTTGGCCTGTGGAGACTATCATTAGTCAAATGACCCGTTCAGGCACGTGGGTGGACCCTGCGGTGGGCCCCATGTGTCTGCGGGACAACTAGTGGTACCTGGTGGGCCAGAACCCGACGACCATGTTAAGGCGGGGTGGTTGTGCTGTCATCGGGACCCGGTTGTCACATTTGGTATCAGAGGAGGAACCCAGCCTTAAGTGCGCGGTGCACTACCCGGGTTGAGATGTAGGGCCCGCAACGAGGGCGTTGTGATCTAAAGGGGGTTGATTGTCAAATCCCCAAATGATACAAGGTTAAATGACTAAATGATATGACTCATGTCAACAAGGTACACCTTCCTTTTCGGGAGCCTGTCTGATTAGAACTCCACAGGTAAGCGTTCTTGGCCTGGAGTAGTGACCAGGATGGGTGACCTCTGGGGAAGTTTCCCAGGGGGTGTGTGAGTGAGGACAAAGCACACTGGAAAGGACATGTGTTGGACTGTGGGGACTATCATTAGTCAGATGACCCGTTCAGGTGCGTGGGTGGATGTTGGGGTGGGACCCACGTGTCTGCGGGACAACTAGTGGTACCTGGTGGGCCAGAACCCGATGGCCATGTTAAGGCGGGGTGGCTATGATGTCATCGGGACCCGGTTGTCACATTTGGTATCAAAGGAGGAACCCAGCCTTAAGTGTACGGTGCACTACCTGGGTTGAGATGTACTGCCCACAACGAGGGCATTGTTCTCTAAAGGGGGGTGATTGTAACATCCCCAAATGATATAGGGTTAAATGACTAATTGATATGACTCATGTAAACATGGTGCACCTTCCCAGGGTGTGTGTGAGTGAGGAAAAAGCACACTAGAAAGGACATGTGTTGGCCTATGGGGACTATCATTAGTCAGATGACCCGTTCAGGCACGTGGGTGAACCCTAGGGTTGGCCCCACGTGTCTGCGGGACAACTAGTGGTACCTGGTGGGCCAAAACCCGATGACCATGTTAAGGTGGGGTGGCTGTGTTGTCATCGGGACCCGGTTGTCACATTTGGTATCAGAGGAGGAACCCAGCCTTTAGTGCGCGGTGCACTACCTGGGTTGAGATGTATGGCCCACAACGAGGGCGTTGTGCTCTAAAGGGGGTGATTGTAACATCCCCAAATGATACAGGGTTAAATAACTAAATGATATGACTCATGTCAACAAGGTGCACCTTCCTTTTCGGGAGCCTGTCTGATTAGAACTTCACAGTTAAGTGTGCTTGGCTGGGAGTAGTGATCAGGATGTGTGACCTCCTGGGAAGTTTCCCACGGTGTGTGTGAGTGAGGACAAAGCACACTGGAAAGGACATGTGTTGGCCTGTGGGGACTATCGTTAGTCAGATGATGCATTCAGGCACATGGGTGGACCCTGGGGTGGGACCCACGTGTCTGTGGGGAAACTAGTGGTACCTGGTGGGCCAGAACCCAATAGCCATGTTAAGGCGGGGTGGCTGTGTTGTCATCGGGACCCGGTTGTCACATACCCTCCCCCCGATCTAAGGTTAAAAAATCCCAGGTATTCATTGAATTAAATATCTGAGAGTAAAAATATTGGTTAAAGACATTATTGAAGGAATACTAGGTAATATCCTTATGGAACATAGCTTTTACAACTAGTGGGTGGACCCTGGGGTGGGCCCCATGTGTCTGCGGGACAACTAGTGGTACCCAGTGGGCCAGAACCCGAAGGCCATGTTAAGGCGGGGTGGTTGTGCTGTCATCGGGACTCGGTTGTCACATACCCTCCCCCCTGATCAAAGGTTAAAAAATCCCAGGTATTCATTGAATTAAATATCTCAGAGTAAAAATATTGGTTAAAGACATTATTGAAGGAATACTAGGTAATATCCTTATGGAACATAGCTTTTACAACTAGTGGGTGGACCCTGGGGTGGGACCCACGTGTTTGCGGGACAAAAAGTGGTACTTGGTGGGCCAGAACCCGACGAGCATGTTAAGGCGGGGTGGCTGTGCTTTCATTGGGACCCGGTTGTCACATTTGGTATCAGAGGAGGAACCTAGCCTTAAGTGCCCCACGTGTCTGTGGGGCAACTAGTGGTACCTGGTGGCCCAGAACCCAACGACCATGTTAAGGCGGGGTGGTTGTGCTGTCATCGGGACCCGGTTGTCACATACCCTCCCCCTCTTTAAGGTTAAAAAATCCCAGGTATTCATTGAATTAAATATCTCAGAGTAAAAATATTGGTTAAAGACATTATTGAAGGAATACTAGGTAATATCCTTATGGAACATAGCTTGTACAACTAGTGGGTGGACCCTTGGGTGGGCCCCACATGTCTGCGGGACAACTAGTGGTACCTGGTGGGCCATAACCCGACGACCATGTTAAGGCGGGGTGATTGTGCTGTCATCGGGACCCGGTTGTCACATTTGGTATCAGAGAAGGAACCCAACCTTAAGTGCGCGGTGCACTACCTGGGTTGAGATGTAGGGCCCACAACGAGGGTGTTGTGCTCTAAAGGGGGGTGATTGTAACATACCCAAATGATATAGGGTTAAATGACTAAATTATATGACTCATGTCAATAAGGTGCACCTTCCTTTTCAGGAGCCTGTCTGATTAGAACTCCACAGTTAAGAATGCTTGGCCTGGAGTAGTGATCAGGATGGGTGACCTCCTGAGAAGTTTCCCAGGGTGTATGTGAGTGAGGACAAAGCACACTAGAAAGGACATGTGTTGGCCTGTGGGGACTATCATTAGTCAGATGACCCGTTCAGGCATGTGGGTGGACCCTGGGGTGGGCGCCACGTGTCTGCGGGACAATTAGTGGTACCTGGTGGGCCGGAACCCGATGGTCATGTTAAGGCGGGGTGGCTGTGCTATCATCGTGACCCGGTTGTCACATTTGGTATTAGAGGAGGAACCCAGCCTTAAGTGCGCGGTGCACTACCTGGGTTGAGATGTATGGCCCACAACGAGGGCATTGTGCTCTAAAGGGGGTGATTGTAACATCCCCAAATGATACATGGTTAAATAACTAAATGATATGACTAATGTCAACAAGGTACAACTTCCCAGGGTGTGTGTGAGTGAGTAAAAAACACACTAGAAAGGACATGTGTTGGCCTGTGGGGACTATCATTAATTAGATGACCCGTTTAGGCATGTGGGTGGACCCTGGGGTGGGCCCCACGTGTCTGCGGGACAACTAGTGGTACCTGGTGGGCCAAAACCCGACGACCATGTTAAGGCGGGGTGGTTGTGCTGTCATCGGGACCCGGTTGTCACATTTGGTATCAGAGGAGGAACCCATCCTTAAGTGCGTGGTGCACTACCTGGGTTGAGATGTAGGGCCCACAACGAGGGCGTTGTGCTCTAAAGGGGGGTGATTGTAACATCCCCAAATGATACAGGGTTAAATGACTAAATGATATGACTCATGTCAACAAGGTGCAGCTTCCTTTTCGAGAGCCTGTCTAATTAGAACTTCACAGTTAAGCGTGCTTGGCCTGGAGTAGTGATCAGGATGGGTAACCTCCTGGGAAGTTTCCCAGGGTGTGTGTGAGTGAGGAAAAAGTACACTGGAAAGGACATGTGTTGGCCTGTGGGGACTAACATTAGTCAGATGACCCTTTCAGGCACGTGGGTGGACCCTGGGGTGGGCCCCACATGTCTGCGGGGCAACTAGTGGTACCTAGTGGGCAAGAACCCGACGACCATGTTAAGGTTGGGTGGTTGTGCTGTCATCGGGACCCGGTTGTCACATACCCTCCCCCCGCTCTAAGGTTAAAAAATCCCAGACATTCATTGAATTAAATATCTCAGAGTAAAAATATTGGTTAAAGACATTGTTGAAGGAATACTAGGTAATATCCTTATGGAACATAGCTTGTACAATAGAGTCCCACCATATCCTTTCTAGTCCCATGATCATATAAGTGGAAAACCAAACCTTAGAATATATAGGAGTCCTCAATAAGTTGAATATCCTTTCTATCTACTCAAGCCACTACTTAGCACACTGGAAAAGACATGTGTTGACCTATGGGGACTATCATTAGTCAGATGACCCGTTCGGGCACCTGGGTGGACCCTGGGGTGGGCCCCACATGTATACGGGACAACTAGTGGTACCTGGTGGGCTAGAACCCGACAGCCATGTTAAGGCGGGGTGGCTGTGTTGTAATCGGGACCCGATTGTAAAATTTGGTATCAGAGGAGGAACCCAGCCTTAAGTGCGTGGTGCACTACCTGGGTTGAGATATAGGGCCCACAACGAGGGCGTTGTGCTCTAAAGGGGGGTGATTGTAACATCCCCAAATGATACAGGGTTAAATGAATAAATGATATGACTCATGTCAACAAGGTGCACCTTCCTAGGGTGTGTGTGAGTGAGGAGAAAGCACACTGGAAAGGACATGTGTTGGTCTGTGGGGACTATCATTAGTCAGATGACCCGTTCAAGCATGTGGGTGGACCCTGGGGTGGGACCCACGTGTCTGCGGGACAACTAGTGGTACCTGGTGGGCCAGAACCCGACGGCCATGTTAAGGCGGGGTGGTTGTGTTGTCATCGGGACCCGGTTGTCACATTTGGAATCAGAGGAGGAACCCAGCCTTAAGGGTGCGGTGCACTACCTGGGTTGAGATGTAGGGCCCACAACGAGGGCGTTGTGCTCTAAAGGGGGGTGATTGTAACATCCCCAAATGATACAGATTTAAATGACTAAATGATATGACTCATGTCAACAAGGTGCACCTTCCTTTTCGCAAGCCTGCCTGATTAGAACTCCACGGTTAAGCGTGCTTGGGCTGGAGTAGTGATCAGGATGGGTGACCTCCTGGGAAGTTTCTTAGGGTGTGTGTCAGTGAGGACGAAGCACACTGGAAAGGACATGTGTTGGCCTGTGGGGATTATCATTAGTCAGATGACCCTTTCAGGCATGTGGGTGGACCCTGGGGTGGGCCCCATGTGTCTGTGGGGCAACTAGTGGTACCTGGTGGGCCAGAACCCGACGACCATGTTAAGGCGGGGTGGCTGTGCTGTCATCGGGACCCGGTTGTCACATACCCTCCCCCCGCTCTAAGGTTAAAAAATCCCTAGTATTCATTGAATTAAATATCTCAGAGTAAAAATATTGGTTAAAGACATTATTGAAGGAATACTAGGTAATATCCTTATGAAACATAGCTTGTACAATAGAGTCCCACCATATCCTTCCCAGTCCCATGATCATATAAGTGGAAAACCCAACCTTAGAATATCTAGGAGTCCTCAATAAGTTGAATATCCTTTCTATCTACTCAAGCCACTACTAAAATTAATGGGGTCCTTTGTCACCATGAAAAATGAGTGAATGATGCTTATTAAATTCCAAGCCAAGATCCACTATGCATCATGGGTTCCCGAAACCCACTTACCCATAGTTTGAATAGTGTGGATAATAAATTCTACAAAATTAGGCTCCACTAGAGGATTCACCTATAGAAACTATCTCACAGCTTCCTCTTTTTTATTTGGAATAGATTTTCTCAGATGCATTGTCTAAAAAAATAAAAAAACAATCAGTCATGAGAAATTACCAAATCACAGGACCGACTTCTGGTATTGATAACAAATATTCAAAACATTAAGAATTAAAATAAAAAATGAAAAATATTACTTAAAAGAACATGTCAATTTAAATAAACGTCCCATAAATTTTATTCAAATAACTTAAAACTTCAAGTCTAAAACCTCTTAAAAGTCCCTGAACACCCATGGTAAATTAGTTTCAGCCACAAAAGTGAGTTGTCTAGGCCCCTTTTCCACACCTACTATCCAAATTTCGATGGTCCTCACTCTGGTCTACCCATGAAATATAACCAAACTCAGGTTCTTCTAACACACTTCAAGATGAGAATCCCTTTAATAACAAATTTTGATAAAACAAACTATAAAAATTAGAAAATCCACCTGAACCGACCCATCACGTAATATAGGTAAAACATGAAAATAGAGATCAATCCAGAATATAAGAAAAATTGGAGAAACAACTAGAGTATAAAGAAGAAACACATGAGATTCCATAGAATACATACAATCCATGCCAAAACAGGCTAAACCATAAAGTAATTCAAGTCCCCGTGTGACCAAAAATCACCTATAGACCATCCCAAATGAAAAGAAGTAGCAATAAGAGAATCCATCATACTACAAGATACTCTTCCCTTTACCTGAATCCTATAATAAAACATCTACAAACACTGAAATTCATAGGTATGGTGAGACCCAAATCTCACTAAGATACCACCACAGTTTCTATATAAGTTCTAATATGAAGAATGAAGCAATTATATATTTTAAATAAAAATACTTTTACAAATATTTTTAATAAATCCAATCCATTTATAAATCATTTCCCTTGTTTTTATATTTTTTTTCATAAAATCATTTCATATTATCAAACCAAATGTATGAAAAGTAGAACTGATAAAGACAGGAAAGCATATCCATTCTCAACAGGTAAAAACATATCCATAAAACAACCTATCATGTGAAGCTATGTGACACAACCTCATATAAAAACATGTGAGCAACAATCCATGATAAAAAAATCATGTGATAAATAACTATAAATGTCAAAGCAAATCACATATAGAATCATGCCTATCATATGTTGCATACTATACAATAAAAATAAAATCATAAATAGGCACACCATTGGATCAAATCGATATCTATTCCTACCAATTGATATCACAATGGATATCAAGTCTTTCTAGTTTATATAACTAAAGCTTACCACCTAGTGGTTCCAAACACACACTAAGGATACCAATGTCTCTTTCCCAACACACTCACGATTCCCAATGTGAATTTGTATAAATTTTATTTCAGAAACATGCTCACAATTTCATAAATCATTTTCAAATCCAATCTGATATACTTTTGAGTTTGAAAACCCATTTTCATATCAAAAAAACTCATTTTCAAAGAAAAAACCCATTTTTAAAAACATTTTCTTTTCCAGGAAATCATTTGAAACCACATATCACTTCTAATCAAAGAACAACCCAAATGAATTTATCAATAGTGACATGAAATTCATAAAATTAACCCATTATATAGAAACACCTTCCTCAACACCGTATAAAACTAGCTATTTTTAACAACAGTGACAAAAAATCAAGAGAATGGTCTTCAAAAGATAAAGTACACCAAGAAAATAAAAATGATTGCTAGAAAATTCTATATGATCAAAAATTTGAACACAATAGTAGCCAAAACCACAAACATAACCAAATCCAAAGAAAAATATGAAGGATTACATACCCAGAAAGAAGAAATCCAACCTTAATGGTCACCGATCATTAGAAAAAGAAATATAGAGGGAAAATATTCAACAAAAATTACCTAGGATAATATCTGGGCTAAGATAGGTAAGGATATAGGTAGATTGAAATGAAAATCATCCTTTCACCACCATAAAAACAACTACTCATAACATTTATATGGATTATAATCCCATTACAAATCATGTAATCCATGAAGGATAAAATCACTGAAAAATGAATATCCTTTTTATTTAAAACCTAATATTTTACATTACACAATGTGAACTATATAAATTCAATGAAAACATTTAAAATTGTGCATCTATTTTATGGATTATTCGTGGAAGCCATTACACAGTGCATACTTTAATTACACAATGTGTACGTGCCAGCGAGCAACAAAAAATGTAGGTCTAAGAGGAAAATTACAATAAATCCATGAAATAACCATGATAGGAATCCTACCAATTCCTTTTTAAAATTAAACACCCTTAAATAAAGGAAACCAAAGACAAATTTTAAACCATACCTGATAGAAAGATAATAGGGTGTTACATGCCCTCTCTCTGAAATTGCGAGTGTAGTTTTTAATTCCTCTAAATTTAATTTTAAAAAACTCAAACCCCCAATTTATAAGGATAATCACCCCGATTCAGTCCTAATATTAGTTTTTCTTCTTTAGAGGCTCTCAATAATGGATTTTTGTAGCTCTAAATTTTCTATTTGTGAATCAAAGTGCCAATGGAAGATTTGACTCATCTTTAATAGGTGGATATCCTCTCATGTAGTTTCTCACAATATTATCTTCTACCCTTATTAAATATTGACAGATTATCATGTAGTTGATGGATCTAATATCCATTTTTGTCAATATTGATTCTAGATTCAATTCATGGATCTTTTTCACCTTAGATCATCATTGGTGTACCCTTTGTGGGTGTTGATCATTTTATTCTGTGATTAATGGTAGGTGGTTCTATTTTATATTTTCCATGAAATTAAAACCTTGATTTGCTATATTTTTTTTGAAATAGATTTCAATGGATTTATAAAACCCCAAATTGGAATTATTTGATTATGATATTCTAAATGACATGGATTTTGTAAAAAACCTTCAATTCCATTTGAATTGGAATTGTGGGATGAATTTTGAGAATGATGCATTTATTTTTGAAAAAATGATTTGATGATGGAATTAATAAAATGATTTGATATTTTTTTGAATAAATTTCTTAAATTTTTATGATTAAAACCCATGATTGATTTTTCATTGGAAATGAAATGATTAAAACCCCATGTTTTTGGTTTCGAAATTTAATTGGCATATTGAAAATTAAAATTTGGAATTGAATTTTAAATTATGATTGATTTTAAATGACATGATTTTACCATTATTTATTGATTTATTAATAACATGTGATCCTAGGTAGTTTCTAGATTATTCACGAAAAGAACTCTAGGATTTTGATCCCCTAGAAATTGACTAATGATGAAAACATAAAAAAATACCTTGTTCGGCATGATTACCCCGGATGGGGTGTTGATGATTCCTATTCATCCTAAGCATGAGGGAAATGTGCACACAGGACTGGCCATGATCACTGATTTGAGAAGTGTGAGGATCTATAGCCATGAAACCAATATAAATTAGGGAAGATGACCATGGTTTTTGTTTTTTATAATTTTATTATATATGAAATTGATTATAGAACTATTTTACTCATTCCAAATAATTTATATAAATGATTTTATATAAAATGTGTATTAAATACATGTTTGAAATGTTTTTTATCTATTGAAAATAAATCATGTCTTATTTTAAATATGTAAATGATTTCTTATTCCACATAATGTTTTATTTAAATTGAATTCATGTTTATTTTATTATTATGGAAATTATTATTCAACACTTGATGATAACATAATGGGATTTATAGCTCACACCCTACCTTATCCCTTGGGTGTTTATATATATTCTTGTACCTGTTTAAATAAATGGAAAATTTACACTTGGAGGTGGTGGATGTTCTTGATCCTTGGGACTACGGAGTGATGATGGTGACCACTAGATCTGAGGTCCACTTATTACATAGGGTTTTGAGAATTTTTATAGTTTCTTTCAAGAAGTTTTGGTGGAAGTTTCATTGAGTTTTTTTATCTATCTTCTTTGATACTATTTTAAATGTTTGGATTCTGGTACATTATACTTGAGTAGTTTTGATATACCAGCATGTATCTTGTTTGTATTTCAATGTTTTGGGGGAAAAAATTCCCTCTTTATTCTTGTATAATGTTAGGTGATGCTCTCCAACCCATGGGGATCAAGAACACCCTACGATATATGTTAGTACCTGCTCATGTATCAGACTACCATGGAATCCTGGATGGTTCATGATAGAAGACATCTTATTAAACATGGTAATAGATTTAATTTTCCCTAATTACCTTCCATGCAAAGCATTAGTGGAAAATGATTCATATCGCTTCGCGAGGCGGAAGTCCATCGAACACACAGAAAACATTATTATATTCTCTACATAACATAATATAATAAGGTATATATTATATTATAATTTAAAAATTATAATTAATTAATACATATCATATATAAACATTAGATTCTTCATTATATCAATCCATTAGAAGCGGTGATGGAAAAAAAATTTCGTCGGTCCACAAGGTGGTTGTCCGCCGTATAGATGATCAGTAGTTTCATTTTCCATTTGGCGGAGGAGAATATGGTTTTAGGTCATGAAATCATCATAAAAACATATAATTATATGAAATATAATTATGTTATTATATCATAATACTTTAAAAATATTTTAAGGTAGTGGGGGATGAAATAAAATAGAATGTTCGATTAGAGATCTTACCTCTACTTCAGACAACTTATTTTGGATTGCAACAAAATCCATACTAGATTATATATCATACCAAAATATGGATTCTAGGATTAGATGTGGGAATTAAGGAAAGTATTTTATCTGATATTTTTTAACCAAAGGGTTTTTTAAGTGTGAGGAGAAGAGGAGAGTGGGTGACCTTTTATAAGTGAGGAGAGTGGCACACTTGTAATTTTTAAAAAAGAAAAAGGGGTACCCGCGTTTTTCACATTCCAAAAGGATAAAAATGAGGCATTATCAAACATTATATTTTATAAGGTCGAGATATGACCATGAAATGTGTTTTTGACAAGTTTCTATGTCATTTTACCCATTATAATTTTAGTTTAACCCCCAGGTAAAGTCGTTTTAACCCTTACCCCAATAATTAATTTTTCGTTGCTTTTACAATTAATTATGTGAAAATATTTATTTAAATTTATTAGATAATATAATTTATGATGAATACAAATATTTAATCTATTTTTCAAAATTTCTCTTATATAAGTGGAAATTTTAAATTTTAAATTAATCCTATGGACATGATGAAAAGCGGTTTTCCAAAGAGAAAAGTTTCATAAAATTAAAAAGTTTTTTATAAAATCCTGTATGAAATTGATTAAAATGATATGAATTGGATTAATAGATATATAATTGAACTAATTTTACTTTTAAGACCATCTTTAAATAATTTTGTTTTGTTTTTAAATTATGTAAATAAATTAAAATTCTTAATAAAAACATGGATTTTTCACTATTTATTGAAAAATTTATATTTTTAGAAAATTATCAAAAATTAACTCCAAGATTATTTTGATATGTAGATTTAAAAAATGAGGTTTATTGTTTCAAATAAATTTTTTATAATTGGAATAATATTATTTTAAAATAACTGTGAAAAAGGAGGTCAAACTGCTTTTTAGAAAAATATATTTTTAAGCATAATATTAGATTTATTATTATCTCTTTTATATAAAACACATTAGATAAATTTTAAATTTTTTATTGAAAATATAATATATAAATTTTATTAAAATTTTTCACCATAAGTGATTTTTTACTTTATTGAGCTAAAATTTGTTTGTGTGTATAAAAATAGTTTTTTCAGAAAAATATTTTCTTTATTTTAAAATACTTTTTATTTTCATTTCTAACTAATTAGTCATCAAGGAATTAATTTTATATAAATTTAACCATATACTTCAATAAATTATTTAATATTATTCATACCTTCAATTCTAATGGCTAGGTAAAAACTAACATATTAAAAATTAATATTTTAATAGTATGTCACATTTCATTTAAACTCAGTATTTCATGTAATGAAAGATAAACTCAGTGTTTCATGTAACACAAGATAAAATTAGCGTTTCATGTAAAAAATTCTAAAATTAGTGTTGTGTGTAGTGCAAGCTAAATTAATTATATCATATAATGAGAAAGTAACTAAAATATTAAATTTATTTGAAAAATATATTTAAAAAATCTTGGGGTTTTATAGACTACTTCCACATTTGAAATAAATAATTAAACAATACCATCTAAAAAATTAAACAATATTTTCTATGTCCATTTATTTACTAATAATTGCCCATAAAAATAGTCATTTATTATCTATCATAATAATTTTCATTACTTATAATATAAAATTACCAAAATATAACCACTAACACACAACTTTCCATTAATTCAACCACACACAACAACCACATTAACAACACAATAACCATATAAAATATTTAAATTTTATTTATCATTATAAAAAAACATTAATTATTTTATAGCCAAAATAATTCCATTCACCCCATCAATTTTAGCATATAGTATTTCCATATCAACAAAATATTTTCATCACAACCTATCATTTATAATAAACCCCTATATCACTTAACTAATAACTAACACTAAATATTCAATCCCTAAACTTAATTTGACATATTAAATGAACATATCATATTAATTCAATTCCTTTAATATGTGAAAATTACCAACCATGAAAATTTCAGAAACTATATCTTATACACCACTAGAACATATCAATATTACTATTTCATATATTATATATTACATACTAACTCATGTAATTTATTGAAATACTATATAAATGATTCAAGAATTATAATAAACACTCTAATTTCCCAACACAACCCATTTCCATTCCACTTTTATATTCATTCACTAATAAATTAATGGAACATCTCAGAGAAACCATCACACACAATCTCTAATATATCATGAAAAAAATTACATATCATTATCTCCACCACCATAATAATAACTAAACTATTCCATATCAACCACATCAAACTACCACCATAAAAAAAAATCAACCCTCACTAAACAATAACATTACACAAAAAATAATTTCACCAAAATAAGAATATTAAAAAAATCATTAGAGAAAAAAACAATTCATCATATCATTATTGAATATTTAGTTTTCAATTCAGTTACAACATATTAACAATAATGATAACTTCCATATGTCACCTATTTTTAACTTTGAATTAATTTCCAATTATGAACATATTTCATGGCATCACCAATAAAAAAATCACTATAAAATTCTCAACATAACACCAAAAATACACAATATTACCATAATGGAAATCTTGTATAACACATGCACTTCACATTCCCTATTCAGTTTCATTAATCTTATTCAGTAAATTTATTTTGGATAATTTGAGAACCATTTGACATAAAAAATTGAATGATAATATCATATTAATATAGAATTAAAATATATAAATTCTAAAATACCTACCATTAAAAATTTATGAATTATAAATGATTGAGTATGAGAAGAATCTAATGATCAAATAAAACCTAAGAGAAAAAAACCTCAAATCATTCCTATTCACATCAATCCTCTATAAAAACCTTATACAACACTAATAAAACTAAATAAAATCCTATAAAATAAAACTAATTTGGACGATTGAATACAAAAAATGGAATATGAAACATGACGGGAATACCTCACTTGATGAGAGTCTTACAACATAGAAAAAAGGAAACAATGATCATGATATAAAGAAATCTAGATAGTCAAGGAAATCCCTATAGTTTTCAATAGTTAAGTTGATCCAAAAGAAACTGGAATGAATTATATAAAATATTTAATGTAATAATAAAAATTGAAAACCTTAAAATGGAATCACAACACCTCATGTCTCCAAAAATAGGTTCAGTTCAACCACATCCAAGAAAACCATATAGTAATTTCCCCTAAAAAATCCCTCATAAATATTTTTCAATGTCCATTCCAATTAGTGATATCATGTTACATTATTTTATAAAACTATATATCAAAACACCAAGATTTTTCCCTCAATATTCATTTAATAATCATCAAACCTCTCCAAACATATTTCCACCCATTCTAATAAATTCATGAACTTTTATTCACCATCATGTTGAAACCACAAGCATCATGATGTAAAACATCAAATAGAAGAAAACCATGATGTAGGGACAAAGGGATTATAATGAAATACAATTAATCACACTAAAATATGAAAAATAAATAAAAAATTTCATTAATATAATGTAAAATGATATGAATTGTACTCTATACCTTATGGATATTAAATAAAAGAGGATTTAACTACACAATTTTTTTATCATCTGAAATTTCAATTAAAACATGACATTTCTTCCACTAATAATATCAAAAGTCACCCTGAATTCATCAAAAAACACAAACATGTATACTAAATAACTATGAATATCCATGTTTTTTAAATTGATATCTCTCAAAAGATTCAATTTTATGAATTGAAAAAATAGACCAATGAAACATCTAAAATACAAATGCCAAGGGAGATAACTCTCAAAAAATATTGACACCATAGATAAGTGTTAACTCACATGTAAAAGGTAAGTTTAAATAGAAATTCTATTGGTTCCCATAATAAGTTCCTCTTTAAATAATAATAACACTCTATATAGATATACATCAATTATTTATGATGACACCATACATAAAATACTTTCATGTGGTATACACACCAGGTACTCTTAACACACAAATCATAACACCAGAACAATCCCTATCTAATAAGAGATGACCCAAATATTACTACCATATGATAAAACTCTCATAAAGTATCCAATATATCAAATTGGTGAAATAAATAATACAATGTAAAGAAAATATCAATTACACAAATATATAAATCTAACATTTATTAAGATTTAATGCATTAATAACTTCAAGGAAAGTTAATGTTTTTGGAATTAATATTAAAATACTTTACCGTATAACCAAATATATAATTAACTTCTCAAATCATTCAATAAATTTTAAAAAACATATTGGGTTTAGGAAAAACTACATATTCAACTATTTTTAAATGTTAAATAATGTTATCACTATGTAAAAATATAAAGCATGATTTAATTTTGGATCCATATTTTGAAAAGTTATAATTATATAACAAAATGAATTGAAATATTTTAAAATATTAAATATTAAATAATAATTATACTATAAAAAGAATAGTTTTGGAATTAATGGTGATTGGTATTGGATGTGATTTCAATCACTATATTTTATGTCAAGAACTGGTGAAGGAAAAGTAACCTTGATGGATTTATAAGTTCTAAATGTCATCCCTAAAGATAGTGTTGATTGAATTTTCATAGGTTTTTTGGAATGGTTGGTTTTTATCCAAAAGTATAAAACCAGTAATTAGGTTCTAGAAGTAATACTAGGATTTAATAAATCTATAAAATATATGAAAGTAAGATGTTTATATTTTATATAGTAAAATAAGTTTCCATACCATTCACCATGACATGGTTAGTTTCCATAGTGAATATGAGTATAAAATCATGGATATACATGTAGGGTGCCATGTCATGGAATTCATTTCCCCATTGTTGTGGGGGTTTTCTAAATGGTAAAAATTTAAAAGGAATTCATAATGTAAGGTCATATCATAGTCGAGGAGAAATATATATAATAATTTATTTTTAATGTATGATATTTTACCAATACATAATATAGTTGTACATTATCACTTAGATAATGGTAATGGAATATCTTTTTTATAGTGAAGAGAACCATGATTGTAGTGGTTTAAAATCAAATGTTGTTTTATAGAATGAAACATCCCAGGTATTTATAGAATAATACATTTTAATATATATTAATATTTATGAATATGATATTAATTTTATGTTAAATAGTATGATTTTTCTGATAGATTACTCAACACGCAACAATGGGTTTCTCCGAAATCTTATGTTGCACACAACATTGAGTTATACTTAAAAATAATACAATAATAATTTTATTATTTTAAATGGTAGTTAATGCCTAGCCGTTGTATTGGAGGGAATGAATGGAACTAACTAAAATATGATTATACATGATTTTTAAATGTTTTTACATTTATCCAATAAATTTTAAAGGCTTAAAATGAGAATGAATTCAATTTTAAGCATAAAATACTCTAATATTTTTAAAAGGTCGTTTTAACACCTTTTGATGGAAAAACCTTTTTAAATATAGTTTTTATAAATTTTATATGTTATATTTGAAAAAATAAACTTATTCTTTAGAATTGGTAAATAAAAAATTATTTTGGTTGAAATTTTGGTATTTTTCTGATAAAATCCATATTTTAAGGAATAGTGAAAAGTACTTCATTTTAATTCAAACTGCCTTTTCATATAATTTATTTATATAGTTATATTGTCTTTTTAATTATTATTAAAGTGTAACCATATTATTTTTTATAATTTAATCCAATTTTAGTCATTAAAAGTAATTTCACATTTAAATTGGACATAAACACATGTCAATATTTTGATAGTTTTTAGTTCTTAAAAACCCGCTTTCTGGTTTTGACAATGAGAATTAATTTTAAATTAATTACTAAAATTTCTTTGTTTTTAATTTGGAAAAATAGATTCCATATTTTTAATCACAAGTTCCAAATTATGTAAATAGGTCCCCTTAATTTTTGGACATTATGAATAGTAACTTTAGTAATTATTTTTATTTACCTTGGTTAAAGGGTAAATCAGGTAAATAAGGGTAAAAAATAATTTTATAATAATATAAAACTACCATAAAACGTATCCTAATACTATTTTATGAGATATTTACAAGCATGGGAATACATGGGTCGATTTTATGACCCCATGGAGCCACTTGGATGTGATAATGACATGTTATAATAATTAATTTAATGTAAAGAGAAATATAACATAAACATGTATCTTTTACTAAAAAAAATTTAATATAGGGTTATATAAATGATATATTTGAATATAAATAGTAATTATAAAGATACAAATATTTACTATATCATGGTATTTTATTTATAAATTTTATACATTAAATAAATAAATTTATTTATGACACAATGATGATGTAGTAATTACATTATTAATGAAATATTAAAATAAATGATATTATAAATATTAAAATAAATGTAATTTGAAAATTTTTATGCCATAAACTAATTTTTTGGATTACATTGACATGTTAGGTATGAGTTAATACATTTTTTTAAAGGAATAATGTTTTTACGACATTACAAAAAACCAATTACAAAATAGTGTCAAAATTGAAATAAATGAGTTTTTAAAACAAATACTATTTTATTAAATGATATAAAAAATCTAATATTCTTCCAAATGACTTATATAATGTTAAAAATGTCATTAATTATCCTATTTTTGTTCTATTTGTATTTTATAGTAACTATAGTAACCATATATTATGAAAATACAAGAGGACATGGTAAGAGTTAATGTTTTTAACTAAGGGTTAAAGCTAAAAGATAAGGTTAATTTTGTGTCCTAAACTTGTCTAAAACCTATTGGTTTAGAGGATTTAGACCCATAATTATCTTATAATCTAAATATAGTACTTTTTAACTATTATAATTCTAAAATTAATTTTTAATAAAATAATATTTCAAGACTTTCCTAAAGTGCCCCTCCCCCCTCTTATAAAAGGCCACCACCTCTACCCACTTACTATCACCTCTCAATCCCATTTGATCCTACAAATTATTCTCAAATAAGCTCTCAAAATCCATACCTTAATACTATAATCCTTTACTTGGGTAGAAAGAAACTCAAAGAAACCTTTTGGCTCAAATCAAAAAGGAATTACCAAATGTTTAGGTAACATCTTATCTCACGCTTCTTTCCTTTATTTTCCTTATCCACCCACTATGATGTATTTATTACATTATTTTATAACAAAACAAGTATAATTAATGTACTATTATGTTTTTATACTATGGGTTAGACCTACACTTACACACAGCTACATCTAATGGATATAGAACATACTGTTTCTGTGTACGGTGAACTACTACCTCAAGAAACAATGATTATTAAATTTTATCCTACCACCTCTCATGGTGTACATTATGATGGAAATATATTTATATATGATATATATGATATTTATATTGACTCTATGATTCTATATTTTTTATTTTCAACATAACTTTATACTTTCTATAATGTGTAAATACGATAATTTCATTTGAGTAAGTGTGGAATACCGCCCTCTCAAAGTGATATGACTCGTTCGTGCTATATATGGAACATATAAAGGATGTTTTTGTTAAACCTATGAGACATACATGAAATTAATATAATAATTCTATTATAATATATTTTTATATCATTTTAATATTATTTTAATATGATAAAAAATTGAAAGTAGCATTTATGTGTACGTACGACCTACTGTCTCCATAAACAGTACATTTCATTTCTTATATCCAAGTATTATAATATTATAAATACATAAATACAGGATATATATGATATTTAAATCACAAATAATATTATGAAGATGATTTAATTTTACCACATGGACAATTTACATCAAAACGACTTCATTTCCGGCTCAAGTACCAAATATCTACAATACGATCGATATGAACTAAAATAATTATGTAATTTTTATAACATGATAGTAAGTAATTTAAAATGAATAATAAACTTGGAAAAGGTTATGAATCAATTATAAATTACCCTAAGTTTATTATTCAGTAATATAAAGAACGAACGAGACACGTCGGAATTGAGGTAAGGGACTTCATCTCAATCTCCTTCCATTGAGGAAAATTTCAATAACATACACCACCTTATTTTATAAAGTGTATAATTATACCCTTTGACTTTTAATTTCATTCAAAAGAAATATTTTTCTTTAAATAATTTTACTAAATGAAAAAAAGGAATGTTTATTTAACGTACGTGGAAATATTGACATTTCTTCCGTCGTGACCGTTATTCGGTATTTGGCTTCCTCTATAATCCATAATGTTTTTAAAAAGAAAAGTAAAAACCATATTTATTTTTTAGGTATTTTGGTATTTAATATGGTTTTTATAAAGTATTTATTATCTCAATATCTTGAAATGATCTCTTGTGATTGCAATGTGGAAATGATATTTTTCTGTTATATTGGTTTTATGTGTTAT